>OX422216.1:0-740000 GCA_949130495.1 Sambucus nigra
TATCATATTATGTGTTCATATCACTCCATTTAATACCAATTTTCAAAAATAATACTCATACTTGCAAAAATTTTAATTAAGTCCAAACTTTTTTATGAAATGACACTTTTGGCCTAAAAACTACACTTTTGACATTTTAAGTATTTTTCTTACAACTTTATCACTTTTCATTTTACACTTTGTATCCTTGTCATTTTCTATGTAAATATTTCTATATTTTACATTTTAACCTCAATAATTACTATTTTTACATTTAGTCCCTCAATTCTTAAAATTCTTAACCTTCTCCACATAAAGTAGTATCATTTTATGTGCTTAACATGCCAATTTTTCCACATTATTATTTCATATTTCAAGACTTGTTTAAATGTATTTTCAAGATATTAGACCCATTTTCCATAACTACATATGATTTTGTTCATGAATGAAAGGATTTATATGAAATAAACTCATATATGCATCCTACATTTTTTCACCAAGTCCAATTTATCGTTTGTCACGAAATAACTAGTTTAAACAAGATTTTTCATAAGGAATAACTTCCTTAAACATTCTAAACTTTCAAATTCAACTTTTAACTATTTTCATCACATATTATCGACATGTATTAATATATAGTGACAATAAGAATAAATAGCCATGTAAATCATACATAAGTATACGTATAACTAGCATGCTTGATTTCAAAATTGAAAATAGTGTAGAACCCCTACCTATTGAAGATATAAATATTTTCAAGAAGAGGTAGGGGGAAATTCCAAATAAACTTCCTAATTCCAAGCTTCTTGTAAGTTTTCTTATCCAAATAAACACCTTAAATACTCTCCTTAACTCTTGATAATAAGAAGGTGAAATAGTTTTATTACAAGCTTGGTATATAAAGAGAATACAAAAGACTTTAGTCTAATGGTTTGGGTAAGGAGGAAAATCGAGGAGGATTGTGAGGATAAGTCCCTTACCCCTCTCTTATAATGATCCTAGACATATGAAAATAGTTCCCCATCCATCAATGATCAAACCACCATGCTAAATGGGGTAGGTAGTCCAAATACATATGCTAAATTCTTGGGGATATGTTAACTTTTACTCCATAACCTTACCCATGTTGACAATTAAAAAGAGAAGCAAATGGCAGGTATAGAATCGGCTCCCATGCCGAATTGATTCCCCCTTGACAGGTGCGAATTTTGGTACTAATAATTTTTTTAAATGTTGGTTCATGCCAAGAATTATTATTTTAGCTGTGAGTTTATTTTAACCGAAGTTTACAACTATTAAAAAATTCACGTAATGCAAATTTTTTGAAAATTTCGACTACAAAATTTCGATTTAAAATACGTAACTTAACTAACACGCATATGCGTTACGCGACATTTTTGGATTTTTTTTCTTCTTAATTTTATTTATAACATTATTCTATTTAAATTAATCTCATAATTTCTCATAACGTGATTTTTTATTAATTTATAAAAATCTAGGCGTTACACGTATGGCAGGCCTTGCCACCATCTCATAGATGTAGGCATAATTCTCTCCTTGCTTAACCCTCAACGCTTAGCTCTAAAGGTCTTGTTTCATCTTATGATGGTAGCATTTCATTGTCTCTAAAGATACTCTTGATTTCCTACTCAGTGCATTGGCTATAACATTAGCTTTACCTGGGTGGTAATGGAGATCGAAGTCGTAATCTTCCATGAGCTCTATCCATCCTCTCTGCCTGCGATTTAGATCTTTTTGAGTGAAAATATGTTGGAGACTTTTATGATCTGAGTACACCTCAAACCGTTCCATTATAGGTAATATCTCCAAATCTTAAGAGCAAAGACAATTTCTCCAAGCTCAAAGGCATGCGTTGAGTAGTTCTTCTGATGAACCTTTAACTGCCTTGACATATAAGCTACCACATTCCTTGCCTCGAAACCGCTCCTAAGCCTTCCTCTAATGCATCAAAATACACGATGTAGTCCCTTCCTTGTTCTGGGAGGATAAGTATTGGTGTTGAAGTTAATCATACTTTTAACTCCTGAAGTGTTGACTCGTGCTCGTCTATCCACTCAAAACGAAACCTCTTTTTGTGCAAACCTAGAGAGGTACGAAGTCATTTGAGAGAAACCCTACATGAAATGCCTGTAATACCCGACTATCCATAAGAAACTTATTATCTTGATGACCATCTTCGATCGCTCCCAATTTAGAACTAATTCAATTTTATCTAGATCCATAGAAATTCCCTGTCATGAAATGATGTGGGCAAGAAATTTGACCTCGCCCATCAAGAACTCACATTTATTGAACTTTTCATACAACTGATTCTTTCGAAGCACTTGCAAAGTTGTGCGTAGATGGTCCTCATGGTCCACTCCTTAAGATGAGTAAATTAAGATGTTGTCAACAAACACCATAATAAATCGATCCAGGTACGGGTAGTAAGTATGATTCATCAGGTCCATAAACACTACAAGTGCGTTCGTTAACCCGAACGACATAACCAAGAACTTATAATGCTCGTATCTTTCCCAAAATGATATCTTCTGAATGTCATCAACTTTGACCCGCAACTGATGATAACCAGACCTAAGGTCTATCTTTAAAAATGTAGTTAGGACTCATAACTGATCGAATAAATCGTTAATTCGAGGCATAGGATATTTATTCTTAATTATGAATCTATTCAACTACCTATAGTCAATGAAGATTCTGAGTGAATTATTTTTCTTCTTGGAAAAGAGAACTAATGCGCCCCATAGTGACACACTCGGTTTAATGAAGCCATTTGACAATAAATCCTTTAATTGAATCTTCAGCTCGTTCAATTCATCTAGAGCCAAACGATGTGGAGGAATAGATATAGGTAATACACCTGAATGTATTTCTATCGCAAAGTCGATCTCTCTCTGCGGTGGTAACCCTGGAAGCTCCTTAGAAAATATGTCCGAGAATTCCCGCACAATTCTATGGTCTAACACCATATGGTCAGGGGTATCTTGTGCCACAAGGCTCAAAATACATCCAAAGTAATTCCTTTGTTCCTTAGTGTTAATTTATTTAGAAGGATGGTCCATAAATAATTCACTATTAAATATGTAATTGGACCCATCTAGTAATTACACCGAAACATTATGTCAATGACATTCTATCGTGGCATTTAAATGAGAGAGTCAGTGCATTCCAAGGACTATCTCGAAACCTTCCATGTCAATAACAATTAAATCATACTCAAGAACATACTCCCCGTAATGATAATACAATTTTGGCAAACATAGTTTAGGGACATACCTCCGCCAATAGGAAGTCCCACGAAAATGGGGGGATAAAAGCAATCAACCTTAGTACCCAAACTACAAGATAAAGAATAGGATATGAATGAATGCAATGCGCCAGAATTAAATAATGCTCGGACCCACATATGATAAATTAATATCATACCTTCCCTAATTGTGGTGTCTGATTGAGCTATTGGTCGTATGAGGGCATAAGCATCCCCTTAGTTAAACTTGTGGTTATGACCACTATGCTGCTTTGATTGTCCCTTTCTAACATACCCCTGACTTGGATGCTAACTATCATTGCTGTATCTACCCTACTGCAATCCACCAGGAGGTTGTAGATGCTGGGTGGGTGTAGTAAAACTTGAGTTCCTCACTAGATGGACACTTGAACCCTAATTTCTAATTTGGGGACCGCTACATTTTTTTGGAGCATACCTTCCCTTTTTTTGGTCCTTTTGACCCGCACCTTGACTTTGGGAGGAACCATTGCCAACTCCCACCTTTAGTTTTGAAAAGAACCCTCTGGGCCCGTTGTCTCTAGGTTTTTTTCCACCATTGTTTTGCCCACTATTTTTTCTCTTCTCTTTGATTAATTTAACGTCCTCGAACTCCATTTCTAACCTAATGGCTTTGTTAATCATTTACTTTAACCCACAAGCATCTTTTCAGACTATAAGTCTTTGGGTGGACGAATTAAGACCTTTTATGAACAAACGAGTCTTTTCTTTCTCATCACCTGCTACATACTTATCGTAATCTGACAGGCTTTCAAACTTCACCTCATATTTTCCAACATCTTCCATCAGAACAAGTTATGAAACTCATCCCTCTTTCCATTACAATAAGCTTCTGGAAAGTATCGGTCCAAAAATTCCACCTTGAAATCCTCCTAAAGGACTGCCCCATTCAAACTGGTCTGACAGAACGTCCACCATTTTTGGGCCTGGTCTAGAAATTGAAACGTATCCACATGAATCCTATTATCCAGTGACACTTCAAGAACTTCAAAAATATGAGTGACGCACTATAGACACTCCTCGACCTCTTCAGCTCCTGCAGTAGCACTAAACATGGGGTGATTGAATTTTCTAAACTCTTTCAATATAGTGGTCATTCTCCTGCTCTCCACTAATCTACCGTTGCCTTGAAACTTTTGAGAGAGAGAATCAACCAGCTGCCTGGTTATCTGAGTCATTTTTCATAACTCATTAGCATTGCTACCAGTACGTCTGCCACCTCTACTTGTAGCCATTCTAAAGAGGGGATGATAGTTTAGAACAAAATCCAATATAGATAATTATTATTAAAAGAAAATCGAACGTAAGTGCACTCTCCAACACAGATGTAACCTATGCTCCGATACCAAGTTGTGATGCCCCGATTTCCAAGTGTCAATTGCGAAAAACCTTTTACACTTTGACTTCATTTAAGAAAATCCTCTTTTAAAATAAACATTTTCTTTATTTACGTGTATCGTAAAATTCATATAATATAATTAATGAAATGATGTCCAGCTTATAAAGTTTATAAGAACATTTGAAATAAAAGATTTTTTCTAATTTTGTAGAGTAAATAACAATTAAAGAAAGTCCACACCATCCTGTCTTATTACGAACTAAGTTTAAAGAACTTAAAAATAGTTCCAAATAATGTTGTCAAAAGTTTCATTTAAATTGCACATTTAAAGTAAATAGTAAACACATCTCTACTGGCACATAAATACTTACTTTTTTTCTCACGATTTCCTTGACTTTATCTTCTCTCGAAGTACCTAGGGGGGGGGGGGGAATTGTGGAGTACGAGCATGCGTCCAGTATCAGAAGTAGTAGCAGAGTAATACGCACAAAGAATATTTATACATAGAAAGTATACTTAAGAAATTATGAAATCATCCTTCATTTGATTAAGTGTTCTCATTATAAATGGACTATGGCCATGCAGTTGATGTTTTGACTATTTAACTCGGGCGATGAGCCCACTTACACTTAATCTTTCCTTTAACCATACCCATATCCCGTTAATTTAACCATTATCATACTTTCACCTTTTTCCAAGTTGTTTCATAAACTTCCATTTATCGTCGTGCTCAAAATAATCTTTTCACTTGATCAATCGGGTTTCCAATCCATGAGTGTTATATGGCCTTTCACCGACTGCCACCATATCACAATACCTGAAGGCATCGGGCCTTTCTTAAATTTCTATATTACCCTCAAATATATTTTATTTGTTACATCATTGTAACCTTATTTACTTTGGAAAGTTAGTTTTAAATATCTTTTATCTTAACCACTTTTAATTCTTTTTCCTTTATTTCCTTTTTACCGACCGATGAGTCCACATACCTGGGAATAGACAAGTCCCAGCACTTATATTCCAAGATTCACACCTTATCAAAAGTCATTTTTTTTGTTTTACCTTTAACTCGATATAATACCTTTGAAAACATCTTTCCCATTTACACACTTTATTGTAGTTTTTTCACACACGCCTGTAAAGTTTGCATTTTCTACACTTTTCGAAAGTGATTCTTTTCACCTTTACTTTACAAAATATGAGTTTTTACCACATAAAATTCAATTCTTTTAAGTAGAGTTCTTTACTTTGGAAAATTTACTTATAAGTCCAACTTTTTCATAAAAGTGGCACCTTTGCACTAAAACGTCACTTTTCATTTCAAGACTTATAATTTCAACTTATTAACTTTTCACCTTTTACATTTTTTATTGTTTTCACATTACTTCATTTAAAACTAAATTTCAAAAACAATACTTATGCTTGCAAAGATTACTACTAAATTCACATTTTTCACAAAATGACATTTTTGGCCTAAAAGTTACACTTCTGACATTTCAAGACTTGTTCTTAGAAATTGATGACTTTTCATTTTGAACCTTTTATCCTTGTAATTTTATGTATAAGTAACACCTATATTTCATATTTTAACCTCAACACTTTATTATTTTCACTTTTAGACCCTTAATTCTTAAACTTTCTTCACATAAAGTAGCGTCATTTCATGTGAGTAATATGTCGATTTTTCTAATATTATTATTTTATATTCAAAATCTTCTTTAAATGTATTTGTAACATAATAAAATCATTTCTCATAAATACATATGATTTTGTTCATGAATGAAGGGACTAATAAAACCCATATATGCATCCTAACATTTATTCATCAAGTTCAACTTAACATTTGATATGAAATAACTAGTCTAAACCTTATTTTCATAAGGAATACCTTAAACATTCTGTAATTTTAACTTAGTTCCAGCATCAACTTTTGACTATTTTTATCACCTATTTCTCAACATATATTAATATGTAGTGATAATAATCAAAGGTAGTCATGTAAATCATACATATATACATATAACTAGCATGCTTGATTTCAAACTTGAAAATAGTAGAACCCCCGCCTCTATGACGATAACATATCCTTTGAAGAAGAGGTAGAAAGAAAACCCAATAAGTTCCTAGCTCCTAACTCCTTACAAGCTTCCTTCTCCAAATTAACACATTTAACACCCTCCTTAACCTTTGATGATGGGCGGATGGAATGGTGGTCTTGATGTGTGGTGATAATTATTAGGACTTAAGATACTGAAATGAGTGAGGAAGAAGACTCAAATGTCTTGGAGTTATCTGCAGAGATGAGGTGAATTTTAAGGCAAAGTCCCTCACTCCTCTCTCTTATAATTCCCAAAATATATATCCCCATCATTAAATGATGAAACCATCATTTTTAATGGGGTAAAAAGCCTGGAAACATGGGCTAAAATCGTGGGTGTAGTTCCCTAATCAACCTACAACATTGCACATGTTGACGGCTAAAAAGAAGAAGTAATTTGTTACTTTCGAATCGATTCATCCCTAGCTCGAATCAATTCGCAAGTGACAGGAGCAAATTTTTGTCCTAATAATAATTTTTAACCCCTTGTGTGTTAGTGATATTATTAATTTTTTTTAATTAATGATGTTTATGTAGTATAATATTATAACATAATTATAAGTGTGATTATATAATTTATTACTTATAATTTCCTTTAATTTTATTTTAAAATGCGTAGCTTAATTTAACACGCACAACACTATATGTAACATTTTGAATTTTTCTTCTTAATTTTAATTACAAGATTATTTTATTTAAATTAATCCCATAATTTCTCATAATGAGATTTTATTAATTCGACAAAAATTCGAGCATTACAACCTTCCCACCTTAGGAATTATCGTCCCCGAAATCAAAACATTAAACATATCTAAGTAAACAATTTGGGATGTGATCTTATTATTGCAGATTCTAATTCCCAAGTCACTCCCTCAACGCCATTGTTATCCTAAACAATCTTGATGGTGGGAATCATCTTCTTGCGAAACATCTTCTGCTTGTGGTCTACTATTGCCATTGGTCTGGTCTTGTAGGAAACATCATCCTGGAGATCTAACCGACCCAGTTAATTATATATGACGAATTTTGAATATACTTTCGTAACATCGATACGTGAAAAATGTTATGAACACTAGCCAACTAAGGGGGTAAATCCAAATGGTACAAAACCGGACCAATCATATTCAAGATCTTAAACGGTCATGTGTACCATTGTGCAAACTTTCCATTCTTACAAAGCCGCATAACCACAAGTCTAGCCATAATATTCAGAAATGTGTGGTCACCCACTGTAAGAGTAAGATTATAATATTCATTATATTTTTAAGTTTGGCTCATCCCATTACATCCCACTTCACCATCATGGACATTCTTAAGACTTCAAGTGAACACAAGTTAGTGACCAAACTCAACCATCGAAGATCAGTCGTCACTATATTTATTGAAGAAGGTATATGAGGTTGTTTTGGTGTAATCTTTCCATTCAAGGGGTATTTTTAAAAGTTTTTTAAAACATAAATTTTTTTCTAAATTTGTTTTTGAAAATTTTGCAAAGTCATTAAAACAACATTATATGTCGTTTAAATGAGTGCTTTAACCTCATTAGAACAGCCTCGAACTTTGTTCGAACGAGACCAATCTTTATAACTTTTGGCAGTCTCTGGAATCTCGTTAGATTAGTCGTTTGATGTGTGCTTGAACAGGAAAGGGTACTTCATTCGAATGAGATGTGCATTCGTTCGAACGAGAACATGAAAAATTATTTTTAATATGATTTTAAATGCAATCTTTCATGTCTATCTCCTAGATTTTTTTCTCCCTATATATAGAGATGAGGACTTGCATTTCAAACCAAGTCTTTTATACATCTTTTTATGATCAAACTCTTTTATTTTTAAAATCAAAACTCTTTGGATGATTTGAGATCACTTTATTAAACCACGAAGAACACAATCCATGCTCATAACCTTGTGATGTTAATTCTTCACTAATAAAGATATGGATACAGTTTTCTGAGATTGATTGGTGGACACCGAGGCAAATGGAGATTGCTATGAGCATAGTTGAATCTTCATCTCTTGTTGTCAACAACATGGAACAAAGACATTACTGTGTCACTTATTGGATCTCTAAGTTTTATAAGTATGTAGATGTCGTTCTGTAATACCTACTTATAACAGTGTTGAAATATAGGTTTTACCTGACAGGTATTTTTTCTCATCTCTTATCTTCTATTTATGGAATGTGGTTTGATTGGCTTCAATTTAGTTTCAATATCTTACATGTTTAGGTTCACCTAATTTAATCAAGATAAAATTTAGACTAAATAGATTTTGGTGTGTGTGTGACCTACTCTATGATTTATACATATAATCGAACCATTCTATCACGTTTCTCAAATTGGTATGAGAGCTTGTGTTTACAAGTTATGTAAATGAATCATGGTGGTTATATAGATAACTCATACAATAGGCCACCTTTGCTTGATGGATCTATTTGAAAGCTCAAATAAGATCGTCTTTGAAATTGATCAACGAGCACGCCTAGCTGTCTATTAAAAGGGGTTGGACTCCTCTCATCGTGACTAATGAATATGTCATTAGTCCCAAACTAGTCTCTAATTGGACTAAAGATGACCTTAGACTGTGCAATTTTAACTCTCATGGTTTAATTGCAATTTTTAGTGCTATCACACCAGAGGAATTTTGTCGTATCATGACGTGTATCAAATTTAAAGAAGCTTAGGATATCTTCCAACTCACACAGAAGGATACCAATGCTGTGAAAGATTTTAAGCTTTAAAATCTCACCACACAATTTAAGACCATACACATGAATAAAACTGACACTTTTGATGAATTCTATGCTCGTTTGTTTGATATTGTGAATTATTATTTTAATTTGGGTGAGCAAATTTTGGAAGTGAGAGTGGTTAAGAAAATTCTAAGGTCTCTCCTGCCTTGTTGTACTGCGAAAGTCATTGTCCTAAACTCTTTGAGATTCTAGACAAGATGAGGTTATAAGAGCTCATAGGTAATCTTCAAACTCATGAAATAGACATCTTCCACGGAACCAAAGGAAAAAGAAAGGAATAACTTTAAAAGCTAAATCAAAAGAAAAGGTTTTTGACTTCGATTCCAAAATTGATCTGGATGATCATGGCATGTTTGCAAACAAAATTCTCAAATTCAATAAATAACATTCTTCTAAAGTAAAAAATAAAAGTTTTAATAAAGACAAAAAATTTCAAAAGGGCAAGAATGTATTTTAGAATGATCAACAGAGAGCTAGAGGTGAGTACCCTAGGAAAGTTAAATGAGAGAGATGTTATGAGTGCGAGGGGAAAGGTTTGAAAGCCAACGAGTGTCCCACTAGGCTTAAGAGACAGGGTAAAGGAAAAGTCGCCTATAATGCCACTCTAAGAGATACTGATATTGAGTCGGTGGATTCCGGAGATGAATCACCTCATGAACCTAACTTCATCGCGTTCATGGACAGTCAGATTATTACTTCAAGTACATCCCACACTAGTGAGGAAATTTCTAAATGTGATAACCTTGACAATATGTCAAAACATTCTCGAGAGACTGAGGATGATGAAGAGAATTTGAGTGGCGGAGAACGTGGCTGCCAACAATCTTACTCTGAACTTTACACTGAGTCTTTAAAAACCAAAAGGCAAAATAAAAATTTAACTCTTAGGGTGTTGGCTTTAGAAAAGGAGTTGAAAGTTTTGAAAGAGTGCGATGCCTCAGTGAGTCAACTCGAAAAGTTAAAAGTTTCGTTGTGTGAGCAACTTATTATGGTAGGTAGGGAAAAAATTATTTTAACCAACAAAGTGGATAGTCTGACGAGAGATCTTCAAGCATCATTGGAGACTCGTGAGAAACTTGATGCCCGTATTTTTTAACTCGAGAAAGATCTCGAACATGTCCGAGAGGTCAAGGTCACTTTAAAGGACACATATAAGAAGATTTAAAAGATGTTCCTTGGTCCCATGTTAGGTTTTAACGAGAGGCAAGGGATAGGTTATAATGGTGCATCCACTTCCAATATTGTAATCGAATCGGTCACTAAGTTTATGATGGATCCTTATGGGCCTCGACCAAACCCACAAAGGAGAACTCGTCCTAGTCGTTTTAACCAATGTCAACTTAAAACAATATAGGTTTGTTCCCATTATAGACAAATAGGTCACCTTAGGGAGTTTTTTTATTAAATAGGAAGAGCTTCTCACACACATGCTACCACACACCGCCATAGAGGCTTTGCTAGTTTTCGAGAGCAAGTGGAGTTTTTAGTCAAGACTTATTAACGTTTCATGGAGGAATTTTAAAGGATGTCTACTCCTTTTGAGAACACCCCGGGACTAATGATTGTGGTTACGATTTGTTTCTTTTCCTATTGCTATCTTTTAAGTTTATTACTAGATTGTATTCTTATGTTTATATTTTGAAAATTCCAAAGGACGTTCTTGTCTTTTATAAAAAGTTTCAACAAGTTTTTTTTATAAAAACTTTCAAAAATTCAATAAGTTTTTGTATTTTGTTTTACACCATAAATGGATGCGCATTTAAGATGTTCGAATCACAATTACATTACATTCATTCATGTGACTTACTCATGGTGTTGCGAGACATGGTTGTGTTTCTTGCGTGTGCTTAAAAATTCATGTTTAGTATTGTGTTGTTCTTTTATGATTAATTCCTTCATGCCAGACTCTGTATATCGCCTTTATTACACATATGAACGAACCTTTTAAACATTGTGCTTGCCTATCATATGTCACATAGGGCGTTCTCATCTCAATTGTGCTTAATAACAAACCAAATGTAGTGGGAACTAATTGTGCATGTAAGAACCATTGTCCAAATTAATGTTTTTGGGAAAATCGTAAGCAACGGAAAGGGGCTACGAAAGAAGCAGTCCTCTTTGCACTAAAATCCACCATTGATAAAAGCCTAAAAGATTATTTCGGCACATAAAAATAGAGTTGCCAAGGCCAATTTTTTGTTTCGGTGATGCTTTATTTAACATGAGTAATATGATTCCTTCAAAAAAATTGAGAATTTATGCTTAAAATATGAGATTTTGAGGGAGTTTTAAGTTAAAGATCAATGGATTTTCACAATAAACATATTTGAAAAACATTAAATAGTTTGTCATTATTGATTAGAGAAGCATTAAAATTCATGACATTTTTTATGAGTTGAGTCAATTTCATTTCGTTCAATAATTTTACACTAAACGTTGAATGCGTTCTTTCTTTAGGAGTATCTCTTTGAACTTGTGCACGTTTTCTACGTATGTCTATGTTGAATTTTCTGTGCATTAAGTTCACAATTTCATTTCATTTCCATGATTCGGATATTTTTCTGCTACTCCATCATGCGACTATTTGTGTTTGTACTTATATGTATATTTATATAATTAAAACATCCAAATATTTTCAAAATTAGTTTCTTGCTTTGTGGAAGTTTCATCGCATATGATTTATTATTTATTATTTAAGATGATATTTTATATTTGGATTCTCGTGATGCTAACTTTTCTAACCCTTTCTTTATTACAGATAAAAAATGGGAGAACATATTGAGCGAAATTTTTTGTGCTTTCTTTAAATTCCATGTGCCATGGTATTTCTTATGCTTTATATGTGTAAGTATATTTCGTCTTGATGATTTCAAGAACTACACACTGAAGACTTTCAATTGATGATAATATCACAATTGTCTTTTCTTTGTCAGGTTTGGGAGGGACATTAGTTGAACTTATCTTAGGAGTCATTTGTTTTCGATATGTGTATTGTACCGGAACAGCCAAAGGGAGAGATTATAATGCATATTATGTTTTTTGTAAAACATATGTGTGATATTTGATTAAACCGAATTCGCAAATTTTCAAGTTTACCTTATTTAATTTAATTTTATTCAACCCTAAAACATGCAACTATGTGTGGATAAATCAAACAATCATAAATAAATTGTTGACACATAGATTTTAGCAAAAAATCTCTTTCGCGTAAAACCTTTTATTTCACAAATAATACTCACAATGATTACAAGTGAAATCTGCAATGGATTAACCTCAGTAAACCCACATAGGCCACAACTTAAATCAACAATGGAATTCCGCAGCAACTCCACACGAACCACAGTTCAGTCAACCCAGGAACATCCATGAGTACTCCCTTTGACACGCAATCACATCAGCCCAGCACCTCCCTCAAGTGGCACCTAGATCAGTAGTAGAGATCTTCTCTACAAGAGAAACTTCAAAAAATTTTGTTCTTGGGTTTCAAAACAATTCACATAAAGATTGGGATGACTTGTGAATTGAAAACAAAGCTAAAACTCTCAGAAGTGAGAAGACAAACGTTTCTGCCAAAGCAGTTTTCGTAGAAAAGAATTCTCAGGTCTTTTGAACCAAAACGAACTGTTTAACATGCTATTTATAAAAAAGTTAAGGCGCATCGCTCGAACGAAATATTGATGTTGCTCGAACGGAGCAAGATGTCACTCGAACGACAACTTCACGCGAGATCACCTCGCTCGAACGGCTGTGTATCTCGCTCTAACGAGATTAAATAAAAATTAATTTTTTATTTTGCCAAAAAATATTCCTCCTCAAAACTTTAAAAATACTTTTGACGAAAAACTCCGCTCCAACACTTAGAAAATATTCGGTAAAAAATATCCCAACACTCTAAATGAAATGCTAAGATACTTAAACACAACCTTACCAAAATTAATCTCGCGGAGGCTTGAATGTTGAAGAACTTTGATAGTCGGATCCGTCTTGACGCATGATTGATCTTGAACAACTCTTCGACGATTGTAGCGGTATACGACATACTCATATGTAAGCCGGATAATAAAATAATGTCCTTACAAATCTCCCCCTATGTCTGTTCTGATACAAAATAAAATCATCTGAATTATCAAATCAAAATACCTATACAAATCTAATACCCTCCCATGAACCCAAAACTGAAAAGGTACTAAAGATGCAAGTCTAAAACTCTTCTTTGAAAATCTTCAACATAAAATCTTCAAGCTTTTCTCATCAGGGTGTGCAAAATAATGATCTTCGATTTTTGTACCTACACACATGAGACAAAGCAAATACATTGGTGACGCATCGAGTTTGAAATGATATAAGAATAAATCAATCAATAATCAAATCTCCCCCATAATGCAAAAACTCCCCCATAATTCGTTCTCCCCCTTTTTATTAGTCTGAAATAGACAAGGAAACGAATAAACAAAAATACACATGGAGTTGTCACGACAAATATGCATAGAAAATATGAATCACACTACGCTCATGCAAAAGAGTAACCTCAAAAGAATCCACGAACTATTTTTGATTTTTTAATTTTTTATACAAAAATGCAAAAATAATTTTACAAAAATCACACACCATGAATTTACACTAAGATAACCAAATCATGAAAACGGAATGAATGGGTGTGAAAATATTCAATAGAAAAATCAACGCAATCACACATAACATATGTGCACAACGAATATGTGCACTCCTAACGAATGAATATCAAAATAGTCCTTAGGTGTCGAAAGTGTTGAATTTAAATGACAGAAACTCAATATATCAACGATCAAAGTCAAGAATAATTCTCACACCAATAACGTCTAAAACTATGTAAATGATTTTTCATGACGCTGTCAAGACGTGCAAACCCGTTTTTCATTACTTTCCATTCAAACTCCCTCATAAATAATTATGCATTTATTTTTCTTTTGAGGTGGCCCCTTTTTGGCATATTTATCTTTTTATTACCTTTTAATTTTTTTCGGGATCTTTTCAAACGGTGACTTTCACGATGAGTTAATTTTGTACTCTCATAGCCCTTTCTCGGGTTTCACTCATTATTTTTTGTTGCAATTAAATCCTCACAGTAAACGGTTCTTACATGCACTACTTTCATGTCAAGTTTTGTTGCATATGGTTCATTTTAAAGACAGAATTGAGACGACAACACTCCGACCAATATGTGATAAATAAGTACAATAATCAACAATTTCGTGCACGTGTGCAATAAAGGAACCCATGAGTCAAACATGTAGGTAGTAACAACTAATCACATCTCAATGACTCCAAACATTGTAAAGCACATAAATAAATTGATGACGCATATCAAAACACAATCAAATCGTCACATGGATATGTAATGAAATTGTGACTTGGTCATCCTAAATGTCCATTCATATATGGCGCAAATAAAAACAAAACTCTTTTTGTCTTTTTCCAAAAATTTTATCAAAATAAAATATTTTTGGCTTTTTTAATTTTTTCTCAAAAAAAGAAAATCTTTTTGATTTTTTTCAAAAAATGGGAAACATAACTACAAAAATGGTACACACTAGCTATATGCAAAAATATCATCATGAAAATCATCCTATGCTAGCAAACAAGTCTAAACCTCAACCGTTAGGTGTGGTGGAGTTTTTCAAAGGTGGTGACATCCCATGAAAAACATCCATCAAGTCATGTGAAGTCTTGACTAAAAACTTTACCTGCTCCCTAAGATGTGCAAACTCTCTCGTATAATCATCCAGAGCATCATGTGTGGGTGTGGGTGTGGGTGTGGGTGTGGGTGTGGGAACACGTGTAGTAGTAAAACGTGACACATAACCCAACTCAAAACAGAACTCCCTAAGGTGTCCTCTCTTGTTGCAGTGTGTGCAAACATAAACAGGCCTAGGTACACCTCTCTCAAAATATCTCCTATGCACTCTCCTATCAGGTACGACATGCCTAGGTGGGTTGGGTTGAGAGCCATATAGATCAATCACAAACTCGAAAATCGGCTCGGGTGCAACATGGGAAATGGATGCACCGTCATGACTTATTCCCCGTCTCTCAACATCACCCAAAATGGGATTGAGAACCATCTTTCCAACCTTCTTAGATGAGTTCTCTAAAGGTACCTTGACCTCCTGGGCACGTTCAAGATCACTCTCGAGTTGGGATACACGTGTCGTCAGACTAGACACCGTGTTGGTCAAATCACTCTTTTTCCGATCTAAAGCAATCAACTGTTCACTCAAAGAAACCTTCATGTTCTCGAGTTGATTTGCTTTTTCCTCAAACACCCTCAAAACCTTTAACTCTCTCTCTCCAAATCTCTCACCCTAAGACCTAACTCCTTATTCAATTTCTTAGTCATTAAGGTCTCGGCATACAATTCTCTAAACGCATTTTGGAGCTCATTTTCATCTTCACTTTCACACTCGCTATCACCCTCACTCAAAACAGTCAAACTATCATCCTCCTCGAGGGTCTCACGTGCACAAGTATCCTCATCATCGTGGGACAAACTAGGTATGCTCATGTGACTAGCTAAAAAGGCAATAAACTTCCCATGTGAAGACTCATCCCTGGAATCTTTCACCTCATCCTCACTATCGCTAAGGGTGGTCGGCATGACAATTTTCTTGCCCTTTCTCCTTAGCCTAGTGGGACACTCAAAATCTCTATGCCCTCTCCCCTCACACTCAAAAAAATTATCTTCTTCCTCTTTCTCACCTTCTTTCTCACCCCTCTCTTTGGCCTCATTTTTATTTTTCTCAAAAAATCTTTTATTGGAAGAATATTGCTTTGAAAACTTGAGAAAAATTTTAAAAATTTCTGCAAGCATGGCCATATCAAAATCGACCTCACCCTCAAAGTCATACTCATAAACTTTCACTTTCTTTTTCTTATCTCTCATGGACACTTCCTCTCCCTTCCTAGACCGGGCTCTAAGTGTTATCCGTCTATCCTTAGGCTCGACAGTTTTAGGAAACATGTCAATTTCATATGTCTGGAGGTCTCCTATGGGATCTTCTAATTTTAAATTTCCCTGTAAAGACAAAATTTCCAATTGAGTCTTAATATAGTTTTGACTTATTCCCGGAACAAAACACATTTCAGTCATAGGTCGATTTTTACTGTCACGGTCCCACATAGACTATGACGTGTCGAAGTTTAATTGAAGAGGTTACGGCAAAGCTTCAAGGAATTAATTATGCCGAAGTTTAATGGGTGCAAGTTTATTCGTCTTCAAAGTTTAATTGCATTCTGAGATCACTTAGGTATAAATGCATAATATTAATGAGACTCGTAATTATGTTTCATAAAGATAAGGATGTTATTTTTATTAAATAAATGTTTTAAGTGTTTGAAATTGTTTAGAATTCATTTTAATCTGAGAAGGACGAATTAGAGTTGGTTGAAATTAGGACTCTAATTTGGCGCATCGTTCAAGCGACAGACTGAATCGTTCAAATGATAGAATGTGCCATTCAAGTGAGATGCCACGTCGTTCGAGCGACAGGTCATCTCGTTCGCGCGATAAGCCTAGTCTTTCAAACGAACCACCACCTTAAGAAAAATATATATGGGCGTGTTTCCTTCAAATTTCGGAGTGTGTGCATTCTGAAAAAACAGTATATGAACCAGAGAGTTTCTGCACACATGTTTACAAAGGTTTTTTAAGTTTAAAACATCCTTTGAGTTTCAAAAGATCCGAGTATCATTGGTATATGTTATATGATCTTGTTTGCACTAAGAAGAAGGTTTCAAGGAAGAACAATTGCTGGTTTTACAGTGAAGATTTGGTGGAGTCCGGTTTTAACATCGTAGACGTTACAAGCCATATCGGTGGACACCGAGACATACGTGGATGTGTGTATTGTGGACATGCATCATGGAAGAAGGTTACTTTCTGCATGGGCACTGTGAGAGGAGTGGTTAGAGATCAGAGGCCGTCAAGTCTCGTGGGTGAATTGAGTCGTTGAGTAAGACTACCATCTATCTTCGTAAAACCATATTCATAGTGATTGTCTGGCTTGGGCCATTGGAGATTTTTCCCCATTTTTGGTTTTCCTCGTATATCCGGCGTTATGAGTATTCTTTACTTTATTTTACTTGATTTAATCACTAGATGGATGTTTATGATTAATCAAGATAAATTTTGGTTAAGTTAGAATTTGTTCACAACTTGGTGCGAATTAAAAAATTGGAAAAAGTTTTTTCCACAAAAATAGAATTTGTTTTGTCATCCTTAAAACACTTTCCGCATAAGAAATTAGAAGGGACCATCATACCTAAGGTATTCAAAACATTCACTTTGGGGATAAACCGTTTAGGCATCGATCTTAAAATATTTTTAACCACTCGTGCATCAGGTATGAGCTCACCAAGATTGAATCTAGTGTTGACAGTGTCAGATAGACGTGCGTAAAACTCATCGAAACACTCAGATTCAAGCATGGTAATCGTTTCAAATTGAGTAGTTAAATTTTGAATTTTAGACTCTTTGACCACATTTGTGCCTTCATGGGTAAGTTGTAAAATGTCCCACACTTCTTTTGACGTGGTGCACGTCATAATACGTCGAAACTCCTCAGGAGTAACGGCACCAGAAATTGCACTCGGCCCACGTGAATTAAAAGTGCTCCATTAAAATTCATCCTCAGTCCAGGCAGTCACGGGTTTTAAAGATGTTACGTTATCTACAGTGACAGTGGGAGGCATTCACCCTCTTTCACAAACTACCCAAATGCAGTCATCAATGGACTTTAACTGTGATTTCATACGTGCTTTTCAATAGGCATAATTAGACCCGTAAAAAATGAGCATCCGATTATACAAGTGCTCCATCTGAAAAATTACGATTTTTCACAAAACAGATTTTTCAAAAAAAAATCAATATCACACAATTTTTGTGGAAATGGGAATATACACAATAAATTAGTGTAACCTGCTCTGATACCAATTTGTAAAACGTATGTGTGATACTTGATTAAACCGAATTCACAAATTTCTAAGTTAACCTTATTTAATCGGTGTCAATTTTTAATTCAATTTTATTCAGCCCTAAAACATGCAACTACATGTGGATAAATCAAACAATCATAAATAAATTGCTGACACACAAATTTTATGAAAAAATCCCTTTCGGGTAAAACCTTTTATTTCACGAATAATACTCACAATGATTACTAGTGAAATTTGCAATGGATTAACCTCAGTAAACCCACATAGGCCACAACCTAAATCAGCAATGGAATTCTGTAGCAACTTCACACGAACCACTGTTTAGTCAGACCTGGAACACCCACGAGTACTCTCTTTAATACGTAGTCACATCAGCCCAGTACCTCTCTCTTGTGGCACCTAGATGAACAATAGAGATCTTCTCTACAAGAGAAACTTCAAAAAATTGTGTTCTTGGGTTCCAAAACAATTCACATAAAGATTGGGATGATTTGTGAATTGAAAACAAAGTTAAAACTCTCCAAAGTGAGAAGACAAACGTTTCTGCCAAAGCAGTTTCTTAGAACAGAATTCTCAAGTCTTCTAAACCCAAACGAACTGTTTAACACGCTATTTATAAAAAAGTTAAGGCGGCGCGTCGCTCGAACGAAACACTGATGTCGCTCGAACGGAGCAGGATGTTGCTCGAACGACAGCTTCACGCGAGATCACATGTCGCTCAAACAACTGTGTATCTCGCTCGAACGAGATTAAATAAAAATTAATTTTTTATTTTGCTAAAAAATATTCCGACCCAAAACTTAAAAAAAAACTTTTGACGAAAAACTCCGCTCCAACACTTAGAAAATATTTTGTAAAAAATGTACCAAAACTCCAAGTAAAATGCTAAGGTACTTAAACACAACCTTACCAAAATTAATCTCGCGGAGGCTTTAATGTTGAAGAACGTTGATATTCGGATCCGCCTTGACACATGATTGATCTTGAATAAGTCTTCGGCGGTTATAGCGGTATACGACACACTCACATGTAAGCCAGGCAATAAAATAATATCCTTACATTTTTAAGTCTGGTTCATCTCGTTACAACCCACTTCACCATCATGTACATTCTCAAAACTTCAAATGAAGCTAAGTTAGTGACCGAAGGCAACAACCGAAGATCGATCATCACTATATTTATTAGAGAATGTATAGCAGGTTGTTTTTGTGTAATCTTTTTGTTCGGGGGTATTTTAAAAGTGTATGAAAATATAAAATATTTTTTTGAAAATTTGGCAAAGTGGTTACAACGACATTTGATGTCGTTCCAACGAGTGTTTTAACATCATTGGAATAGCTTCAAAATTCATTCGAACGAGATCAATTTTTGTAACTTTTGGCAAGTGTCTGGAATTTCGTTTGATTAGTCGTTCAATGTGTGTTCGAATGAGATGTACCTTCATTTGAATGCGGTCGCAAAAAATTATTTGTTTATCTAATTTCAAATGCAATATTTAATGTCTATCTCTTGGAGATTATTCTCCTTATACATAAGAGATGCGGACCTACATTTTAAACCAAACCTTTTAAACATCTTTTTTTTTTATCAAACTCTTTTTTTTAAATGCAAATCCCTTGGATGATTTGAGATCACTTTGTCAAACCACGAAGAACATAATCCATGTTCGTAATCTAATGAAGTTAATTCTTCACTGCCAAAGATAGGAATACGATTTCTTGAGGTTGATCGATTGATACCGAGGCAAGTGGAGCTTGTTGTGGGTCGCTACTGGATTTGCATCGCTTGTTGTCAAGAACATGGAAGGAAGACATTACTGCATCACTTAGTGGAGCTCTAAGTTTTGTAAGTCTTTAGATGTCATTCTGTAACACCTAATTGTAGTAGTGCTGAAATATAGGTTTTGCCCAAAAGAGATTTTTTCGCATCTCATATCTTCTATTTGTGGTTTTTGGTTTGTTTGTCTTCAATTTAGTTTTAATATCTTGCATGTTTAGATTCACCTAATTTAATCAAGATAAAAGTTATGCTAAATGGATTTTGCTGTATGTGTGACGTACTCTACGATTTATAAACATAATCGGACCACTCTAGCGCATTTCTCACCTACATTGAATTCCAAATTGAAACGACGAACATCAACATAATTTTTTTGACAATTCTAAACAGTTTCAAGTCTCGCCCGAATGACTTGAATCTTTTAAATGGCCTGTTCAATCATCTTTAACCCCAAGATGTGCTTCTGGTCGACCTCCGCCCAACAAATTGGTGAACGACGAGATCTCCCGTATAAAGCTTCAAACGGTGTCATCCCAATACTAGCCTGAAAGTTGTTATTGTAGCCGAACTCTGCTAACGGTAGATGATCATCCTAATTACCTTGAAAATCTATAGCGCAATCCCGTAACATATCTTCAAATATCTGAATAGTTCTCTCGGACTCTCCATCCGTCTGTGAATGCTAGGTTGTACTAAGGTTTAGATTCGTACTCATCTCCTGCTACAGCTTATTCCAAAAATTGAACATAAATCTCAAATCTCTATCCGAAACAATCATTACATAACCTTAATTTTTTCCCAATCTTGATTATCATTACATGACCTCCAATTTCATAAACTAATGTTTTTCCCAATCATGATCATTAGTCATCAAGTATTTTTTCAACTAAAATATAATGTCTAATCATGTATAGCTAAAATGTAGTCTTAAAACATAACTTATTTTACCAAATTTAAGGAGCCACCCAAAAAAAATGATCTGCTGAGCATAGAGCATAGAACTGCTACACAAAAAAAAAATTAAAAAAAAGGCTATGCATAATTTTTCCACCACTAGAACAGATCCAAAAGTCGTTGTCTCCATCATTCTTTCCTCAACCATCAAAAATACCTTCCCTACAAAAACAGAGAAAATGAATTATTAGAAACATGAAAAAAAATACTCTTTAACTTATGTAAATTTAATAGCCTATATTGGATTGAGTTTACAGGTGAATTGTTATCATTTCTAATATCCAGTTGTATGGTATTTTGTTTATAAGGCAAACCAAGACCAAACTACTGTAATTATACCCCAATCGATTCATTACAAGTAATGAAGATATTAAATGATCTTATAAACAAAATAACACCAAGAATAGAGTATTTATGCACAACTGATGATGCTTTTCTTCATGAGTTGATGTCTTTACATATTATTTTTCAAGGAAACCAGAAATTCACACTCACACATATATTATATTTTTTATTACAGCAGCTCACAAGTTAGATTGAAACGTAAACAAAACAAAAACATAAGCCGAACAAATTTAGGCTCACAAGCTTTGATCAAAACCTTAATACAACAAACACACAAGAGGCTAACAAACTAAAACCAAGCTCCAAGAGAAACTCAGGACTTTCCCCGTAACACGTTTTTTATTTCGACGATGAATTGATCAAAAGATTTAATGTCTATAGGATTATAATTTTGGTCCAGGCTTGAATTTCATTCCTGCAGTTCAGTGAAATGAGTTTTGAAAAAATATTAAAACCTTTTGAACTTGGAATTCCAATTCCATTTTTTACCGCAGTTCTTGTCGAAATTGGCTATTCAGAAGTTCTCAAAACTCAAAATTTCACTTTACTTCCAGTATTTGAGAATAATATATTATAACTAGAACTATATGAAAGTTTCCAAACCTCATAATCACATTGGAGGGAATATAAATTCGAGATAAATGGTATAAGCATATACATATCCATAAGTTACACGTCTCAAAATCGTATTTTTTTCACAACAGGAACACAACGCACTTATAACACTACACAACACACTTGACACACTTCATAATTTCACACTCGGTTAAACCCAACACAGCACAACACAAAAAACACAGTTTATACTTTTATACCCAATTAACCCAACACAATACAAAGAACCCAACTAAAAGTTAGGAATTTCAAGTCTTATTCTTAATCATCTTATAATAAATTGTAAATCAATTCAGTTAAAGCAATTAAAACATATTCGGAAAATAACAAGCCACGGTAAAATCCATCAGAACAAGGTAATTTCCTCTACATGAACTCTAAAATAAAACCCCATCCAGAAAAGTAAAATTGTAAAGCCAATGCATATGGTCATGATATGAAAAAAAACACCTCTTTCAAACTCCAGCAACTTCATCGTCAGCCTCTACGGGCATGTTTACATCAGTTGAACTCTCCAACTTCACCCCAACATATTATCGATAATCATTACATAATCACAATTTTCTTCCCAATCTTGTGGGTGATCTATGCATAATCTTTCCGCCACTGCAACAGATCAAAAAGTCGTTATCTGCATCATTATTTCCTCGGCCATTACTAAATTATGCCAATTTTAATAACCAAACTTGGACTGAGTTGGCAGGTGAATTGCTATTATTTAATTATACCCAGCTGTAGATACCCACAGGCCAGCACCAAAACCAAAGTACTGCACTAGATTTGGGCATGTGCAAACGTATACAGCTGGTGTTTTGGAGGAGACGGGTGAAGGTAGTGTTTGAAGACTGAGGTTAGGATGAAGCATTAAGAGGAGGAGATTTCTGCAGAAAAATATCGTGGCCTTTGCGGTTGAGAAAAGGGGATAAAAATACCACGATCAAATAAAATCTTAGGTTCACTAATTCTCATAAGCGGGATAATCATATTGGCAACATTAGCATTGATGGGGGTGGTTCTCTCCATCATGAATAGGTGAAAAGGGAACTCGCGTAATATTATAATAAGCAATAGAAAAAGGGGAGGAACGCAGATTTCATGTCAATAAGAGTTGGTGGGTAGCATGAACAAATTGTTAGGCAAGGTGCTTGTTGGACACTTGAAAAAGGTGGTTGATAGCATTGTTTTTTCCTTCTAAGAATGTTTTTTTGGGCAGGGACGAAACCAGATTTTAAATGTGGAGGGGGCCGAACTGAGTGATACTAACTGGCACAAATGGTTAACTGACCAGAATATAGTCGGTTTTGGATTATTTTTGCTCGGTTGGTGTGTGGATCTTGACCTAATATTTCTATCCTGATTCCCAATTAGTAATATATGGAATATCTAATTTAATTAGGGGCGCTAATGTTTGACACGTGTTAACACGCCTCAAGCTCGACCTGATGTTAGCGCGTTAAGATTGACTATTTTTTTACAGGACCCAAAAAACTACATATAATAAACATGTCGAGTTAATGTCAAACACGAATTGGCCGAAATCTTTTAGAATTAAATTTGTGTTGCAAGGGTTATGCATGTTAAACATAAAAACACACGTTTAATTTGTGTCAGGTGGAGATATTATCGAATAATAATCAACATGGAACACCTTAATTGTCACCTCGAAGTAATAAACTCAACAATCGTTACAATAATATTAAAGAATTATTAATGCACAAGGAATATAAATTCATATTAAAATAAGAGAAAAAAATTCAAAATTACTTGAGGCAGACAACTAAAAATGTTTTTTCTTTTAATATTCCTAAGATTGTTGAATAGCATATATACCATGCATACCCACATGTATATATTTAATGTAAACTTACTTGGTGGCTTTGAAGGCACCTTTCAATTTAACTAGTGGATAGTAAGACTTAGCTGACTCCATTAACTCAACCATATTCAAACATTACAGGGCATATGTATACTGATATACAGTCCAAAATCCGGACTGCTAAGGGGGGGGGCATGGTCCCCTCTAGCCATAACATAGTATCATATCTGTTTGTGGGGATTGGGGTGGGAGGGTGGGGGAGAGACAGATCTTGGACGCAGTGCTTACAGCAAATAAAATTTGTGGAGGACAGGTTGAGATCAGTATTCCAGGTTGTTTGTAATATAGATATAGAGAAGGCTTATGAGCATGCAAAGTGAGAGTTCCTAACTTATATGTTGGAGAGGGTGGGAATTGGGAAGAGGTGAAGTAGAATTTTTCCTGCATTTCTACATTTGTCTCTTAGCGATAGTGAATGGTGGTCCGCAAGGGTTCCAGGGGACTATAGAAAAGATATGCGTATATTTAATGAGGTTGGACAATTTCATAGACGGTTAACTGTAAGAAAGGAACTCAACCATAGAGATGGGATAGAAAATATGACATTATGTACACAACCATCAAGGGAGAAAAATGGAACATACAAGAATTAAGCATAGTTGTTAGTATCGTCCTTTAATAAATAGAAGTCCTTCGCGGGTGGAGCCCTATAAGCATAGTTGTTAGTATCGTCCGATTCACGGGTCGTATTGTACGATACGATACGATTCTGAACGAAAACGATACGAATCGGAAATATGAATCGATTTGGCCTAATTATCGTTTGAATCGGGCTTGTATCGCGATACGACACACGTATCGTTTGAATCGTGATACAGAAACGATTCACATCGGCCGACTTGGGTCGGGTTTTGGCGGACCCGAGAGACAAAAAAATCAAAAAACGTTTTTTTTATTTTCTCTTGGACAAAAGTCATTTATTAACTTCATAAAGACTTTCTGACCCCAAAATACACAAAACCCTAGGTTCGTTTGGTCTCTTTCCTGTATTTCTTGTGTGCCCCACCATTATTGCTCTGTTCCCTTGTTTGAAACAGCTATGTCTTGATTTTTTCCTCTGTTTTTTGTAAATAGGAGCCTCCAAAGGTTAAAAGAAAAAGAAATATAAGACTTACGGTTGAAATAAAAGAGAAAAACAAAGGGGGTTTTCTGTTTTGGTGCTTTGGTAAGTAATTTTAGCTTATTTATTTACTCTTTCTCACTTTCTCAACCTATCTAATATCTTTCTAGCCTATTTATTAAGTAGTCTTTGTTAGGTAGCTTTGATCTTTGACTATTTCATCTTATTTATTTAGGAAATGACTAAAAAAAAGAGAAATGTTTATTTTATTAAATCAAATCGAAAAATCCATTATGTTTATTGTATTATTTCTTACATTTCTTGTCTCTTTCATGTTGCGGCATTACCACAAAGGTAAATTTCTTACTATCAAACAATGTAATTATATCATAGAATCGACCTCAAACCATCTTGTGTTGTATAATTGATTGTAAAGTGTTCTCTATATTTTTATTTAATTTTTACAATTTTTTTATTTTTTGTACCGTATCTTATGATACGTATCGCGATATGCCCAACGTTTCCAAGGATTTCAGCTCCTCAAGTCCCCGAATTTTAGCCAGTTTCAAACACCCAGAAATAGATAATTTTGCTAATTTTTTAAGGTTTGACAAATCAGGCAGGTGTTCAATCAAATCGCATCCATCAATGGTTAATGTTTCTAAGGATCTCAGTTCGTCAACTCCACGGATCTCAGTTAGTTTGATACAGTGAAAAGCCCTCAATGTTTTGAAACTTTCAAGGTTTGACAAGTCAGGTAATCTTTCAATTGACTTGCGTCCCTGTATGTCCAATGACCTCAACGAATTCAGTTCCTCAAGTCCACGGATCTCAGTTAGTTGCAAACAATCATGAGCAACTATTTCCTTTAAATTTTTAAGGTTTGACAAATTGGGTAGATTTTCAATCAACTCACATCCACCAATTTTTAACGATTCTAAAGATTTTAGTTCCTCGAGTCCATGGATCTCAGCTAGTTTTATACAGCCAAGAGCATTCAAACTTTCTAAATTTGTAAGGTTTGACAAATCAGGTAATATTGCGATCGACTTGCACCCATCAATGTACTCAAAATTTAAGGATTTCAGTTCTCCAAGACCACGGACCTCAGTTAGTTTTACACAGTGAGAAGCTCTCAAACTTTTTAGTTTTGTCAGTTTTGACAAATCAGGCAATATTTCAATTGACTCGCATCCATCAATGTTGAACCATTCTAAGAATTTCAGTTCCTCAAGTCCCCTAATCTCAGTTATTTTATCACATCTACAAGCATCGATGTAATTTAAATTTCTAAGATTTGTCAAATCTGGTAATAATACATGTAACATAAGTTTTTCTTATACATACAAGTTTCTTCCACCAAAATCCGTCCCCCATGACAAAAAATTACCATCTTCAACTTCCAAGGTCCCACAAAGCTGTATTGGATAAGAGTAAAGAAAAATTTATAAACGGATTATTAGCATTAGCTATTCATTATCACAAGAAAAAGAATACTAACAAAAATATTCAATTAATAATAATACCTGAAAATGAATTTCCGAGAGCCTAGCTATTCATTATCATCAGCAACCTTCAAATTTTCTACAATTGTTACAAACAAATAATAGGTTAGTATTTGTTTATGTTAAATAATAGTAATAACATATATAAATTTTATTTTGATTTACCCACTGGAGCAGGGGAAGATTCATGCACAAGTTTCTTCCTGATAATACTCTCCACTGGAGCAGGTTACTTCCTAATGCTCTCCACTGGAGCAGGTTTCTTCGTAATAATGCTCTCCACTGGAGGAGGGGAAGATTCACGCGTGGAAATAAATGCTCTCCACAGGTTTCTTCCTAAGGCTCTCCACTGGCCTAATGCTCTCCACAGGTTTCTTCCTAAGGCTCTCCCCTGGCCTAATGCTCTCCACTGGCCTAATGCTCTCCACAGGTTTCTTCCTAAGGCTCTCCCCTGGCCTAATGCTCTTCACTGGCCTAATATTCTCCACTGACCTAATGCTCTCCACAGGTTTCTTCCTAAGGCTCTCCCCTGGCCTAATGCTCTCCACTGGCCTAATGCTCTCCACAGGTTTCTTCCTAATGCTCTCCACTGGCCTAATACTCTCCACTGACCTAATGCTCTCCACAGGTTTCTTCCTAAGGCTCTCCACTGGAGTCTTCCTAATACTGTCCAGTGGCCTAATACTCTCCCCTGGCCTAATGCTCTCCACTGGCCTAATACTCTCCACCGACCTAATGCTCTCCACAGGTTTCTTCCTAAGGCTCTCCACTGGAGTCTTCCTAATACTCTCCCCTGGCCTAATACTCTCCACTGACCTAATGCTCTCCGCAGGTTTCTTCCTAAGGCTCTCCACTGGAGTCTTCCTAATACTGTCCACTGGCCTAATGCTCTCCACTGGCCTAATACTCTCCACAGGTTTCTTTCTAATGCTCTCCACTGGAGTCTTCCTAATACTCTCCACTGGCCAAATACTGTCCACTGGCCTAATACTCTCCACAGGTTTCTTTCTAATGCTCTCCACCGGAGTCTTCCTAATACTCTCCACTGGCCTAATACTCTCCACTGGAGCAGGTTTCTTCCTAATGCTCTCCACTGGAGCAGGGGGAGAATCATGCGTGGAAATAACTGCGCCAGTAAGTTTCTTCATAAGACTATCCACTGGAGCAGGGGAAGATTCATGCGTGGAAGGATTGTTTTGATTAGCTTCTGTAGACATAAACTGCATTGTGTTGATTACAAAAGTAGAAAGTTAAAAGAACACTGAATAACATAAAATTGTACTGAGATATTAAAAAAAATTGTAAAGCATCCCTGAATAAAAAAACAACAGCAAACCCACAACGTTTCATTAAGGGGTTGCGTGAATAAAAACAGTCCTGAATAAAAAAAAAACAGCAAACACACAGCGTTCCAACAGCAAACCCACAACGTTCCACAGGATAAAATATACCAGTTTTGCTACATGAAACAGGATAAAAAACATAAAAAATGATAAAATATACCCTAAGTTTCTCCATGGATGCGTACATACAGATTAACGTTCAGTTTATAACATACATACAGATAAAACTGAAAATCGTACATACAGATAAAAAGGATAAAAAGGACTAACATACATACAGATAAACGTACATACAGATAAACGTTCGGGTATACATAGAGATAAAGCTGAAAATCGTTCGGGTATACAGACCAACATACATACATACAATCGACCAGCAAACAAATCGTTCGAGTATAAAATCACAGATAATCTCTGTGATTTTCATTAAAAAAAAAAAAGAATCGACAAACGTTTCTTACCGGAGCTGGAGCTTGAGCTGTGGTGGCGCCGCTTAGCTAGGGTTAGGGTGGGTGAGTTTTTGTGAGAGGGGAAAAGAAGAGAGACAGAGAGGCGTGCGTGTTTGTTTAGTTTTTGTGTGCGTATTGTGTGGGTTAAAACATATGAGAAGGGGTTAAAGTTAAATTTAATATATTTTATTTAGTTGGGGCGGTAATATTATATAAATAATAATAGTAATTAATAAATATATATTTATGTTACGGATACGGATATCCGTTGAAACGGATATCCGCTAATACGAATAGTCCGCCTCGGATACGGATTATCCTCCACGGATACTATCACTATCCGTATCCGTATCCGTTTTTCGGATACTGAAAATGGCTATCCGTGTCCTCTCTTTCGGATAATTATTCGGATAAATATCCGCTAAATTCGAATACGAATAGCGGACGGATTCGGATTTTCGAATATCGGTTTTCACCCCTGACAATTAATTAAATGAAACAAAAGCAAAGATATTGTTCTATGAAACCTTGATTTGACTCCAACCCTCCTAGCTGTCTGTCATTGAGCTTCTTGACAGATCGAGAATAACAAGATTCTCTAGACCACAATAGGTTAGTGTAGAATTCCCCGAGATTCCCCAACACACGAGCCATCTTAACTGTGAAAGATGATACTTAAAATAACCAGCCAAGTCTGCGTAACCCGCTCTGAGATACCTTAGATCTCTCAGTTCTTCAAATTCCTCTCCTAAAAGACACTGTTTTTTAGACCCCCCACTTGGGAACCAAAAGTCAAGAGAGAGGGTTACGACCTTTCTTGTTCCCTGCCCAATTAAAAAAATATGTATATATATTATTGAAGAAAACAAGTCAATGGAATCCAAGAAAAATGCTTATAGATAATGTAGATTAATTTCAAGTTCTTTTTTAATGAAAAATCTGAATGATCAGTTCAAGTTATTTAAAGATTCCCTCCCTCCCCCTCATCCCTCAACACACCTCACACCGGGAAGAAGAAAGTAAGATGGAAGTTTATTCATAATCCAGGAGCTGTTTTATCTTGCATTCAATAAAATAACCTCAACCAAATTTATACTAAAACCCAAACCACCCCCCTCCACTCCCCCTTAGCACCAAGTCTAAGACTTACAGGCCTTTTATGATTCTAAGGCATATTCAACCTAACTCTTTATTAAATTCAAATTAAGAAGAACTAAAATAACTCTGAAAACATGCTCTAACCTTTCTTTATATGTTCTTCATATATGGGGGTTCCATAAATTTCTCACCAAATCAAGTTGGGAGTGGGGTCCCCAAATATATCTTAAAATTCAATAGTTCAAATTTCTAAAATAACACCCAAGTCTTCAACTTATCTCCAAGTTTGATTAAATATTGTACTCGAGTGCTCCACCACAAGAAAATAAATATAAAAAATAAAAATAAATACGACATTGAAGAAAATTTTGAGTTTGCCTCTATGGAGCATTTCCTATATATATATATATATATATCAGAAAGTCTCTTAAATGGAGTCCAAAAATGAACTTAAAATCTGACTAATTTTTAAATTAAACTTGGTGGATAGATCTCCATAGCGAGGAGATCCTCCAAATTAGAGACAATTACACCATAAGTGTGCGATATTCACAAATAGAATGAACACCAACATCTAAAGAGGTCAACCATCTCTAGGTATATAAAACCTGTACTAAACGAATTGTAATTATTGACTTTTTCATCAAAAAACAAAATGTTGCCTTTTCAGCTATGCAAGTAGAGTTCAAGAAATAATATTATCAACTAGGAACTGCATAAATCAAATGAGAGTGAATAGGGAGAAGAGGAATGTTGTGGGAGCAAGAGGTGCACAAACTCTCCACTTGCTTTCATGTTATCCTCAAGAATCACTTTTCAAAAAAATTCATGCTGGTGCACTAATGCTCACTGACAATGGGATCTGTTAGATTAATGATTCTGACAAAGATGGACATAAGAGATCAGGTGGCTTATCGTTTTAAGCAATCTTTTCAAACTTTTCATTTCTTTTACATTTCCCGGTTGGTTAATTATTGGTTGAGTCTAACGTGTTTGTCTGTATAATAATTGTTCTGGTAAAATGGTTTTAGAGATCAACACATCGCTCAACACATTGTGAGGGTGCATCGGAAGCGTGAAGACGCAATTTATCCTACATTCAGTACAGCACAAATGCAGCATTGCATTAAATACGCAAAGACACTGAAACTAAAGGTTTACTCTTTAGTCTTCCTATACCATTTTTAGTAAGAAAAAGTCTGACAGTTTATAATTGTGCAGTTAACTGCAGAGGCCAGACAACAGTTGGTGGAATCTATGTAGTGTAGAGGCAATACCGCCTCCGGAAGCTGGGGGAAATAGTTAGGCGGAAGCTATTGCGCAAAGTTGTTTGGAAGTTCAGGTGCCTCGATTACTGAACCAACAAGATTCGTCTCTCATTTTTAGAGGGGCCCTGCTCTGAGGGCAGAAGCACACATTAAGATGCTAAAAATAGTGAGGACAAGGAACAGATATACAATTAATAGGGCCACATACAATTCATAGGGTAAGATACTCATGCAGAGGTCTCATACGCACTACGTTAGGCACACGTTTATTACAACTCTCAACTCGAGTGTTTTTTATGGGCATACCTATTTTCTGGTTGATTGTTTAAATAATTTGTTTTAGGCGATGATCTCCTCACTATGGACAACACAACACCTCCAACAAGTTTGGCTAAGAAATTCATTCATTTACTAATTTAAAAGATTATTCCTTATTTTTTAAGTCCGTTTTTAGAGTGTTGCTTAAAAACTTCTTGACCTCAAAATTGCAACATGCGTCTGTGGCAAAACCACATAAGTAACACATCAATTTGTAAAACCATCTCCTAAAAGGTTTCTTTTATACAACATTTTATTTTTTGAAGTGCGAGGAGCAAATAAGAAGAATGTCACCATCTTACCATACGCCTCTTCAATACGTACAAGGCATCCTCAGAATGCCACAACCGGCTACGACCCCCTTTTTCAATCAAATTTTCTTCTACAATTTTCCTGCCGAGATCTCTAAGTTGATCATGCATCCATAGACAATTACCATCTCTAACTTTTACTAGATACCTGAGAACCAGAACATTAATACAAGTTTCTGGATAAAATCCACAATCATCCCACATGTAAAAAGGATATTCTTTTTTCTTTCCAATGAAGAGACATGCAATATCAAGGAATATTTGTTTTCGTTGATCAGTCAATGCTTCATAACTTATCTTCAACTTTTTCATGACTTCCTCGATATGTATATCTTTTAACATCCTTAAAATCTCTTTCCAAAAACCTTTGTCCTTGCCCAATAATAATGAACCTAAAGTAACTAGAACCAAAGAAAGTCCTGCAGCAGCATATACGACTTCCTCAGAGAGCATATCATAATCTTCAGGAGGAAGGTCCCTCATAAAAGCATACTTGCTAAATAGTTTAAGAGAATGATCATGGTTCATAAACTCCGGTTCATAACTCCTAAAAACTTCAGGTTGACCTTCCCTTCGATAGATTCCCTCAAGATTAATTAAAACCTCTTTGTTTCTTGTTGTAACTATGATCCTACTTCCTAAACCAACCATACCATCCTTTCCAGCTAGATTATCAAATTGAGACGTCTCATCCACATCATCAAGGACAATCAAAACTTTTTTTCTATGAAGCGCGTCTTTGATTCCCTTGATTCCATCTCTAACATTATCAAAGTTGATTCCTTTCCCTTTTACGATCGTAGAGATAAGTGTTTTTTGTAAATCCACGGTACCCTTGTACTGTTGTGACGTTTCTCGAACATTTTCAAGGATGCAACAACATTCAAAGCGCTCAAAGAGTTGGTTGTAGATGACTTTGGCAATAGTTGTTTTGCCAATCCCTCCCATGCCATGGATTCCAACAATACGTATATCATTGGAGTCGACATCTAGTAATTCCTTCATTTCTTCTACATGTTGATCCATTCCAACTAAGTTGGCATGTACGTCTGCGTAATCCTTCTTCAACATTAACAAGACCGTTTCAACAACCTTCCTTACAAATTCTCCTTCATACCTGCAACATATGTGACTGATAAGAAAAAAATGTGGATCGTTTATTTTAATAAGAAATGGTATTTTAATATGTAATATATAGGTTATTATTATACTGGAATCTAACTCGTTTTTAATTAATAATGACGTGGCATTTTGACTTGCTCACCACTTAGTTTTGATTATTAGACTTTACTCACCATTCGTCTTCCATTTGACTTCACAAACCAAAAGTAACAAACCCTTTATCCTTGCCCAATATTACCCTCTCTCTCTCTCTCTCTCTCTCTCTCTCATTTTTATATTTTTGTCATTTCATTGTTGTTTCTTTTCCCCCTTTTTCCTCATTATAATTATTTTTTTTTTCATTTTTGAGTTTATAACCACTCAATGTTTTAGTTTTTAAAGAGGCAGAACAATACAATATAACAACTAAGACAAGCGCAATGCAAGATCTGTCCTTTCTCATACAGGCAGGGACTACAATAATTGTTGTGAAAATTCAAAATTGTGACAGAGTTGAACTCTGATATCCTTCTAACTTAAAAGATAACTGGTATAGACTTAAAATACAAATCAATTACAAATAATCAACAATACAGTTTTAAGAACATAAGTGAATAATATAAACCTATCCTCCGAGTATAAAAAAAGGGTATTTGTTCCAACCCACAACTTTTGTCAATGCACCCATGATGTAGTAGGATAATATTTTCTGCTGTCCTTTTAAAAGTTTAATTGTTTAGTTGTATTTGTTTTAGTGAACTTTGACTTACTTGGTTGTACCAAGTTACTTAGTTGTAGTAGAAACTATAAATAGGCATGTTTCCTCATCTGTAACTAGACTTTGATAATTGATTGTAAGAGATAATAATAGAAGAGACATTCCTCTCTATTTTTTTCTCTCTCAATTCAAGCTTCATACATTGCAAGTAGATTAAGATTAGAAATTAATTGAGATTAACCATCTTGTTAGCTTGTTCTCTACAAATTTGGATTCTGATTCTTTTTTTACCTTTTCAATCTAGTGTGTTGCCACATTGTTGTGTGTACACCAAATGTTGATAGAAGTCCACACCAATTGTTTGTTAGAATTCCTTTATTCCTGCCTTAGTACTTGCTTCAATATAAGTGCTAATAAAAGATGAATCGAGGATAAAGAAACCATCAACATGGTAAAGATGTTGGCGATGCTATTAATTGTGAAACATCAAATGAAGACTATGAGGTTAAAATTTTGTTTGGCAACGTTGGATCAAGGATACCACAAGATGCGCAGGTTTTTAGTTTTGGTGATGAGGACATGGAGGTAGGGGCTGTAGGGAAAAGTGTGCTGCATAACGAAGTTTCAAATGGTATGACGGGCATTCAAGTGTATGCTACAACTGTTGATGCTATTGTTCGTGGACCACTTGAAATTGTTGGATTATTACTAAGCAAAAGTGGTCCATTAGTAGTAAAAAGTGATGTTGGATGAACTGCAGGTTACAATAGACGCAAAGGAAAAGAAGAGGAAGAAGAAGAGGAAAAAGAATAAATATATTTTCCAAAGTCAGTAAGAGCAACCCTCTTACTTAAACTCAAGGACGAGTTTTTCTGAGCAGGAGGGACTGATGTATAGAATAAAATGGTTTATAATGTCCTTTTAAAAGTTAAGCTGCTTTGTTGTATTTGTTTTAGTGATACTTTGTCATACATTGGTTGTACCAAGTTAATTACTTGAAGTAGAAACAATAAATAGGCTTGTTTCCTTATTTGTAACTAGACTTTGATAATTGATTGTAAGAAATAATAATACAAGAGACATGTAACACCCTGTATTTTCATGCATTTAATATTTAATTAATTCGGGAATTTAAAATTACTTGTGAGTCGTAATTTTAATTGAATCAATTAGGAAATTTTTTATTTAAATATTAATCGGGAAGTGAATGGTTAATATTTAAGGAAAACTTATTTACTAAGTGAATAGTAATATTGTATTTACGTCATTTCGGATATTAATGACGGGATATGTACTTATTTCAGCTGGAAATCGGTATAGACTAATTTGGGTGTGAAATAAGGACTTGTTAGAAATTAATTCAGATGTCAATTCTGAGTGTACGGTTGAGTCTGGATGGGCCGAGATAGTCGGAAAAGTGTACCCGGGGGTAGTAAACGGGTCACGGGACGTTTTTAGGCATAGCCGGGCCCACACGGGGGCATTTGGGTCACTTGGGCTTGGCCCATTAGGCAAGACAGGGGATTAAGGTTAATTAAACAAATAAAAGAAACAAGGGAACGGCTGAATTAATTAGAGAAAGGACTTAGAGGGTTAGGAAACCCTAACAGCAGCCAAAGCCAAATTTGGGGATCACAGGAGAGCATAAAGGAGTCATCTTCAATCTTGCGCACTCGCGGTTCCAAATTCATACTCTACGAACCTTAAGGCAAGTGGTTAACTTGCTGTAGCATGTAAAATGTATTTCGATTCATATTCATGTGATGTGTGTAATTAAAGAAATTCGTTTTGGGGTTTTAAAGGGATGTAAACATGGGGTTTTGTAAATCATGAATCTGATTTATAAATGGATTTGAAAATCATACATAATCTGGGTTGTGTGTTTATATCTGGTAAGATGTATAAACCGGATGAATTAGAGACGAATTTGGTGGAAGGAAATTGATGTTTAATTGGGTTAAAGACTGAATGAAATTTTACCCCAAATCTGTGAAAACAGTAGAGAAAGTGAAATTTATGATGTTGATGGACTTTACAGGGGTTTCATATAAGGTATTTGAGGTTTATTGTCGATGGGAACGCTTAGTTTTCAGTATAGAAGAAACTAGGGTTTGGAGGTGGGCGTCCATGGCTGAAACAGCCAACTTGAGGAAGACGAGGACCTACTCGATCGATCGATCGAAGGGGGACCATCGATCGATCGATGGTCCGGAAATTTTGACAGTTCGCCCAGTTTCCTTTATATGGAGAAAATTTTAATTTAATATTTTCCATGTCTTAAATTGATGAGTAATTAATACATGGATTTAAAATCTAATTAATAGTGAATAAAATTAATTAGAATTTGAAGACGGCTTAGTGTGACATCATAATTTAAAAATGTTTTGGATAAATTAGGTGTAACACACTAAGATTGAATTTTTGGAAAGTTTGTTCGAAAGGATTAAATACGGATATAGTGAACAAGTCCGGGAGTAACGGTTGAGAAATACCGAGATATAAATTTTATTTAGGCATAGGCTAAATAATTTAGAGTCGGGGATTGAGACTCGGGTGATGTTAACTCGGGCCACGAAAGTGAGTCCGAATGTATTGGTTAGGGCGATACCAAAAGAAATTAATGTGAAAATTAATTAATACTACGAGTTGGGCCACAAACTCATTATATAATGGAATAGGCTTGTGTCACGGACAGTACACGGTATAGCCGAGATATTTATATATATATACGGTGTGCGATAGTATATGTATATATATGGGTGTGCTTTAATATCAGTGATAGATATTATTATTATTATATTCTCTAGTGCTATAGGGGGAGGTTGCGCGTAGTGGATGAATCCCCTAGCCTGAGGAGTAGGGCGAGTATAATCCCAGGTCATAGCGTCCGTTATATGAGTGAGGGGCATCTCACTTTCAGGGAATGAATATGACCGCCTCCACTAATTATGTAATAACCAAGTTAGGGAGAAATTCTGACTTGAGGTAAGTAGGTCAGGTGAATATACCTAGTGGGATAGCACTTTAGAGGAATTTTACCCTGTGAGACTTTACTCGGGGAAAAATACTATTATTAAATGTTATATTAGTATGGTTGTGAATTCTGTAATATGACTGAGTATATAATTAGGTAAATAATTATATACGGGCTAATTAATACAAAGCATGAGTTGTATTATATGTATAACAGATGTGGAAGTTATATGAAATTAAAAAGGGAAATGATTTTATTAAGTTAATAACGAGAATAACTTAAAAATCATAATTAAGGTATACTCGGTTAGAGTAGGGTGTTTATAAAGGGCTTTAAAATTTATCTAGTCATAAGATGAAAAACTAGGTGGATTTATTTAAGGCGTTAGTAGTGCACATTAGAGGAGGGGTGAGGATGTCCTCAAGGGAGTGCGGCACTAACTAAAATATGGAGAGCATGCATATTTATTTATTACTGCAAGTTAATCATTTGTTAAATGTTTTTCAAATGTTTTTGGGTACTAACCCTTGCTATAAAAAATTTAAAAACCTTTTAGGTGTCCAGCCACAGGGACGCCAGGCTTGACTCTGTTTCAGGAATCCGTTGCTGCAGCATATGTGGATGTTGCGGGAATTTGATAGACGCCTCATTCTTTCATTCTAGTGTAGAGACTTTTATCAGTTATTTCGAGCATGTCGCTCACAGTTCACTTAGTTTCTGTCAGACTTGTTGAGATTTATTACTTGTCCTTATTTTATATTTGTTGGATTTTGGACCGATGGTTTATTCGGTTAGTCATTTAATTGTGTATGGTTGTTTTAATTAATTTCGATTAATTGTGTGATTTTATTTTCAGCATGGGTTTTCATTTAAGTTAATGAAAGATAAAACTTGGCACCATTCTAATTTTCTCACTTAGGTGGTTAGTAATTAACAAGACGACAGTGATGCTAAGTATGATCCAACTGAGAAACCTGTTCTAACTTAATTTAGGACTGATCACCCAGGGTTAATTAGGCGGGGTGTCACAACATTTCTCTCTGTTTTCTCTCTCATTTGAAGTTAACCCTAGGTCTTAGGAAGATAATTACATCACCCCATTTATAAGTTTCTTAAAGTTTCGATATTTTAAAAGCATAAAATGATTTTATCGCACACCCACCCTGTTACAGTTTCAAATTACAATATTTAAATTAACAAAAAGACGAACTTCAGATTGGACTAAAATAAATATTTAAGATTATGAATCAAGTAATAAACAGGATAACGAATCCATCTACGAGTATTGAAAAAGATAGCGACTCCAATCATTGAGTAGGAATATATAGGAAGTTGTTACTCAATGATCAATACTGTTTACCGTATGTAAAATCGTAGGTGATATTCGCCAATACCAATATTGTTTACGATATATAAGAATTTGTAACCCCGCTTAAGGTGCCTCTTAAAACTAGCTTCAAAATTGTTAATTTTCTCTTATACCGTAAGCGGAAAATAAAAACTGATGCGTTTTCTAATACATAACGACACGTAGCGTGTGATTGTGCTCCCGAGAGACAACTCTTTTATTTTGTATTTTAGTTTAGGGTAACATTGTCATTTCCTTTTATTTTTAGTCTTTAATTGGTCTCCAAGAATATTTGGGGCTAACTAGTCATTTTTTGCTATTAATTGTCCTTTTTAGTCTTTTGGGTCATTACTAAATTACCAAATAATTTTTCTCATATAAATAGGCCCTTGGCATTCATTTGTAATTACACTTGAATATTGAGAAAGAGAATATAGAGAGAGAAAGAAACCCATTTCCTTAGTTTAGTTTTATTTGTTGTTGTTAGTGGTGTTGTGTAGTTAGTAGTTGTTAGTTGTTGTGTAGTTGTAATAATAACGCTTCCGCATTCATATATTCACATCAAATTGGTATCAGAAATGCATTTGTTCTAGTTTTTCGTCATGGGGCGTGAAGTGGGTATCGAGTTGTGGTTCCAACTCAGGCAACCCTTCAATCGTTAGATTGATAAATGTTCAAAAAGAAATTGGGTGGATGGAAATCCTAGATTCCGTCACCACTAATTGAGGGGATACCAACCCCTTTAGTCACCACTTTTCCACCCTCTACCACCTCATCTTCATCCACCATCACCACCTCCTGCCGCCAAACAACCACCACTACACTCCAAAATGCAGCCCCATCTTCTTCCCCACCCTCTGAAACACTCCCCCACCCTCATTTATAGCCCTAAACCTAACCCCACCAACCCCAAACCCCAAACCCTAACCCCCCCCCCCCCCCAAAGTTTTACTCTAATCTGACCTACCCTATTTTAACAATTTCTCCACTCATCCATGCCCTGCCACAATCAAACCCGATAAAAAGCGGACCTGCCCTACTTTGACCCGATCCCTACCCCCCCCCCCCCCCCCCAATTTGACTTCAAATCCAGTTAAAATTGGCCTAATGGCCTATTTTTGACACAACTCAAGACTTTAGTCCGCTTATTTTGTCAATCGTACTCGCAAAGGTGCGGTCGTCGGAGTTTTCATCCGATCAGATTCAAGGGTCCACCAAGCCAAGTTGCAACCATGTGCTTGTGGTGTAGAGAAGGCGGATATGGTCGTCAGTTTTTGGTTGATCGGATTTTGTAGGGAACATGGTTAGAATTTGGGTATATTAGACCCATTATTGATGAGGTTCATACGCATGGGACTAATTATAGTTTGGGCAACCCACTTTCGGTTGATTTTGATTGGGGTCCGAAATTTTTCGAGGATTAGATCATGTGGCATTGATGAGTCACCTTACACGCTCGAGGACGAGATTTTTGAAGACGGGGTGAATGATGTGTTTTGTGATACGTAGCGACATGTTGCGCATGGTTGTGCTCCCGAGAGAAGACTATTTATTATTTTGTATTTTAGTTTAGGGTAATATTGTTATTTCCTTTTATTTTTAGTCTTTAATTGGTCTCCAAGCATGTTTGGGGCTAATTAGTCATTTTAAGTTATTAATTATCCTTTTTAGTCTTTTGGGTTATTACTTGGTTACCAAGGGCATTCATTTGTAATTACACTTGAATATTGAGAAATAGAATATATAGAAAGAAAGAAACTCATTTCCTTAGTTTAGTTTTATTTGTTGTTGTTAGTGGTGATGTGTAGTTAATAGTTGTTGTGTAGTTGTAATAATAACGCTTTCGCATTCATAGATTCCGATCAAAAACTATCTTGGATGCGGATTCATACAAATCCCCATCCCACTATGGAGAAAAATGACTTTATTGGTACTAGTATTAAACATAATCAATGTAAAGAAATTGATCCAACTAATTTTTGAGTGGTCTGCATTTGTGCGCATAAGTGATCATCTCCGATGTACGAATCTTTGTTGGTTTAATATAGCTGCAAAGTTTGTTTTGTTAGGTTTATTGAATTTTTATGGTTACTTGTTTGTTTCTTTGACATTTTACCGGAAAATTTGTTTAACGGCACAAAGCGATGAGGTGGGTTAAGAGAGTTTCAGCCTATTTTGCGCTTATTAATAGTGGGGATGTACAGGGAATTTGTGGGTTGAAAGAAAATCACCCCAAAAAACAAGTACCACAAGACAGAAAATCAGTTGCATCAAGAGGTCAACTGCAAGTGTTCCTTTGCCCTAATTACAGAAACTCTAAAAGAAAAGCGGAGACTCAGGGAATAATTAAAATGTTCAGAGTGAGTATAAGTTGCACAAATAATTTTACACATTCAATGAACCAAGGCACCAAACTTGAAAGTACTACTCATTTCAAGTGTAATTTGACATCAAAGAAGATTTAAGTTTAACATAATTTTTTGTTAAGCATTCAGTGACAACAAAATTAAATGGGACACTCTGGGCTACAATTTCAAACATTCAGTCGAAAAAAGAAACACAAAGCAAAAAGTTGATACCTAGGCTACATTGTTTACTATACTGATAACTTACAGCATGAATGGAGATTGAGAGTGCATATTATATATGGAGCTGAAATTAGACGGTAATTGTGTTGCGCTTAAGCCTATTAAAAGTAAAAAAATCAGAAATTTCACCCAACTCAAACCTAGTATAGCCCCCTATCAGTTTTCGCAAGTGACAGTGCTTGCGTCCTTTAATCAGACCTGTGAAGCCTATGTAGAAATGTATTTACACACCCGATCTGTACATGTGTATATAAGAATAAATTTGTGTTTCCCTATAATAGTTACATAATTTATATGATGTTGTGCATGATCAAAGCCATAAGAGTGAATAACGAAATAAGTGAAGAACTAAAGCGATGGGATGGAACTTAAATAGTAAGAATTTTAGAATAATGTCCTAGAAAGCAAAATATACTAATGAGGATGTTCTTTACTTTCTCCTCATCTTTTTTTCCGAAGTCAATCAAACCACGTCAACATCTTTTCATGTAGAATGTACTTTGGAGATAAAAAGCACTATTGATCATTTAAATGGTTGGTCCTTCATCTTACAAGTTTCACCATGTAATTGTAAATGAGTTTATTCCTATGCTGAAAAATACCCTCTGAGCCAACGGATAATCCATTGACGCAATTCAAAATGGGAAAGGATAACTCATAATATTTTATTTTCTATTTTCTATTTTTTGCGCCGGGGGGGGCGGGGGAGTGTACCGCATACCACATAACGAAGTTTCAGAAGTATGATGGGCATTCAAGTGTATGCTACAACTGTTGACGGAATTGTTCGTGGACTACTTGAAATTGTTGGATTATTTCTAAGATAGAGAAGTGGTCCCATTAGTTGTTTTGCTGTTTTTCTAAGCAGGAAGGACTGATGTAGTAGAATAATATGGTTTATTATGTCCTTTTAAAAGTTTAGCTGCTTTGCTTTATTTGTTTTAGTGATACTTTGTCATACATTGGTTGTAACAAGTTAATTGGTTGTCGTAGAAACTATGAATAGGCTTGTTTCCTTATTTGTAACTAGACTTTGATAATTGATTGTAAGAAATAATAATAGAAGAGACATTTCTCTCTGTTTTCTCTCTCATTTGAAGCTAACCCTAGACCTTGGGAAGATAATTACATCACCTCATTAATAAGTTTCTTAAAGTTTCGATATTTTAAAAACAAAAAATGATTTTATCGCACACCCACCCTGTTTCAGTTTCAGATTACAATCATTAGATTAACTAAAGTACGAACTTTAAATTGGACTAAAAAACAAATGTTTTAGATTACGAATCAAGTAAAAAACAGGTTAACAAATCCATCTACGAAAATTGAAAAAATAAAGCGACTCTAATCATTGAGAAGGAATATATAAGAAGTTGTTAATCAATGATCAATACCGTACCGTATGTGAAATAGCAGGTGATATTAGCCAATACTAATATTGGTTACGATATATAAGAATCTTTAACCCCGCTCAAGGTGCCTCTCAAATCCGGCTTCAAAATTGTTAATTTTCTCTTATACCGTCAGCGGCAAATCAAAACTATCTTGGATCCGGAGTCATACAAATCCCCATCCCACTACGGCAAAAAAGGATTTTATTGGTACTAGTTTTAAACAAAGTTAATATAAAGAATGTAATATAACTAATTTTTTGAGTAGTTTGCCTTTGTGCACACAAGTGATCCTCTTCTCCTCCGATGTATGAATCTTTATTGGTTTAATATAGCTGCAAAGTTCATTTTGTTTGGTTATCATATTGGTATGGTTACGTGTTTGTTTCTTTGATGTTTTACTTGAAAATTGGTTTAATAATCCAAAGGGGTGAGTGGGTGATAAAGGCGTAAATATTTCATATTTATTCCCTTAATTTCAGTCCTTTTATGGTCCCGTGCGGTGTAAATAGACTGGATTTATCTCATATTCATGCTACTAACCATTTTCGACGAGTATTATGTGTTTTGTGTATTTCTCGTGTGTTTTATAGGTATTTCATGCAAGTGAATGCGGGAGAGAAACCGAAATAGTAAAAGAAACAAAGGAAAGGAAGTTAAAGGGTATTTTCATAATTTTTTAGCCATAATCCGGAGGAGGAGCCAACTGAAAAGTTGAAGAGCTTGAAGTCACAAGAGTATTGGAAGAAACGGCGCCTTAATCCGAGCTACGGTGAAGAAGTTATGCTCGTTTGAAGTTGAGAAAGAAATCCGAAGAAACAAGCCAAGGCTGCAAGTTTTCCCAAACCGAACCCCGAACCGGTTCGCCGTTAGTCACACTACAGAACCGCGACAAACATTTGTCACGCCTTTAAAACCGTGACAAATTATCTGAAGCGGGATTTTTATTTTTGCCCTACCTTTTATCCTAGAGAGTTTTATATTTTGGGGACTCTTCTAAACGCCTTCTAACCTATATATTTAGTCATTAGGGTTCTTTTAACATAGTTTTTATTCATGAAAAAACGCCTAATTAAGGAGAACAATTTACAAGGTTTGCACCTTCAATTCAATAGCTTTTTCAGTTCTTCTTCGAGCTTTGATTTCTTTTTGCATGTTTGTGTTCTTCAACCTTGGTAACCTTAAATTCCAGCACTGTTATTATTGTTTCATTATTTTTTCGTGCTTGTTAATGGATTCTTGCGTTGTTAACACCATCATGTTTAGTAGCTAGTTCAAGGGTTGGGATCATGTTTCCGCCATTGATGGGCGTTAAGCTTTGACATTTAGGTTTTGGGTAGAAATACAATTAATTGAAACCTCGTGTATTAAAGTCGGAATATTAGGCGTTTTACTTTCTTTGTCATGCAACATTAGTGTTTATTACGATATTCCAAAATTAATCCACTTGTGACCATATTCGAACGAAAGTTTAATCTTTCATTGTTGAATTAAATTTCTTCGTGTTTGAAGTTTATAATCAATTCAGTATGCTCGATTAAATGTTTTCGAACCAAAATCCTTTATTATCGTTGTTTAGCCCATGACGGGGATGTGATCCAAATCTTTATTTAGTTTTAATTAGTGTAGTTATCTTATTCTTTCCGTTTTCCCCTTTTCAACCTACATCATCTTTTACACTTTTATTTGAGAAGTAATAAATCAATTAAAATCTATCAAACATTCCCTATGGATTTTCGATACCCGGACTAGCCGCTATACTCCACAAGAGTGTAGTTAAAGTTTAGGTTTTTTTTGCATTGCGGTCGAAAGCCGATAACAACGATTAGCGTATCTACACGGACGCTCGGTTTTCGCCACATCAGTGGGTTAACAGAATTTCAACCTATTTTGCGATTTTTTAATAGTAGCGGGTGTAGAGGGAACATGTGGGTTGAAATAAAATCACCCCAAAAAGTAAGTACCACATAACAGAATATCAGTTGCATCAAGAAGTCAACCATAAGTGTTTCATCTTAACCTTTGCCCTCATTACAGAAACTCTAAAAGAAAAGCGGACACTCAGGCAATAATTAAAATGTTCAGAGTATAAGTTGCAAAAATAATTTCACACATTCAATGAACCGAAGCACAAAACTTGCAAGTACTACTCATTTCAAGTGTAATTTGATATCAAAGAAGATTTAAGTTCAAGATAATCTTTTGTTAAAGCATTCAGTGACAACAAAATTAAAGATACTCTGGGCTACAATTTCAAGCATTCAGTCCAAAAACGAAACACAAAGCAAAAAGTGGATACCTAGGCTACATTTTTTACTATATCGATAACTTACAGCATGAGTGGCGATTAAGAGTGGATACTATATCCGGAGCTGAATTTAGACTGTAATTGTATTGCGCTTAAGCCTATTAAAAGTAAAAAAAATAAAAAAATTTACCCAACTCAAACCTAGTATAGCCCCCTATTAGTTTTCGCATGTGATGGTGCTTGAGTCCTTTAATCAAGACCCATGAATGCTATGTAGAAATGTATTTACACACCTGATCTGTACATATGATTATATAAAAATAAATTTGTTTTTCCTTATAATATTTAAATAGTTTATATGATTTTGTGCACAATCAAAGTCGTAGAGGGAATAAAGAAATAAGTTAAGAACTAAAGCAATGGGATGGAACTTAAATAGTAAGAATTTTAGAATAGAATGTCCCAGAAAGTAAAAAATACTAATGAGGTTGTTCTTTACATTCTCCTCATCTTTTTTCCCAAAGTAAATCAAACCACGTCAAGATCGATCGGTGAGAAAATTATTAAACAGTCCACTAGCGACAAAAAGAAAATGAGGGTTAGGCTTCACCTCTCTACACAACAGATGCTTTAAAAAAATACATCACAAAGAAAGAAAATTCCAACTTCTCTAATGTTTTAAAAAAACAAATATATAAAAGGAGCTCAAGCAATATCTTGTATATCTTCCAAACATGCCGCATATATAATTGTGTGCGTATATTTTTTATGTTTTTATTCTTGATATGTTATTATAATGCCAGCCATTGCCGGAGCTATTGCTTCACCCGGACTTCCAACACGAGAAATTAAGCGCTACTTTTTTAAATACTGTATTTCATGAAAGATCTATATATTATGCATTCATACAAAAAAAAAGTAGATTAGGAGTGAATGAATTACCCAAGGGTTTCTTTAATCAATTCCAGTCCCTTCAACTCTCCAACCTTCCTGAGAGCCTCCTTCCATCCTTGGACAGTCTTTTCATTGAAACTCATTTCGTGTTGGCGAAAGGCCTCCTTATAACTCCCTGTTTGATGTCGTACAACAGACGGCTCTACATCATAGAAAATAGGGATAATTTTTTGTCCATCAGTTGTGTGGCACTCGACCATCTCGGCAAGCTCACGTAGACACCATTTACTGAAAGCATAGTTTTTGGAAAGAATAGGGATGCAGATTTTCGATTGCTTTATTGCTTTGAGAAGCTCCGGGCCGATCTCTTCTCCGACACGAAGCTCGTTATCATCCCTAAATGTGTGAATCCGGGAATAGAGAAGACAGGTGTACAGGAAATCGGTAAAGCCCTTACGAGTGTCTTCGCCTCTGAAGCTCAAGAACACTTCGTATTCACCTCTTGCGATAGAGGAGGCGAATGAAGCGTCCTCTGCAGTTACGCTTTGTATCACCAACTTTTTGCGTTTTGGATGTAACTCATTCCCATTATACATTCTGTGAAGGACACTTTTCCCCAATTCCCTGTTTGAAAAGGATTAAAAGGTGTCAACTAATATACAAAAATAAGGCTCTTGTAATTACGAACATATACAAAAACAATCAAACAGTGCCTTAAAGTTGAAATTCATTTTGACAAGGTTCTTGTATATTGTAATAACCAAAAATGATGACCAAATGTATGATTTTTCTTTATTGATTGGCCAAATAATGTAAATGCATTACAAATTTGAAAATTACCTTTTTTTTTTCAAATCCACATAAAGGGGAAAGACTCTAAATGAAGGTAAATGAATCCAAAAGTGGGAAAAGATGCGCAAATACTTTCAAGTCATGAGAAATGGGAATAGGTATAAATGAAATTTTACATATTATTAATACCACCCATGTAAAAGTATACAGTAATTAATGTTATTGTCAGGAACATGATTTATATGACATTATGTAATTACAAATTTAATTATAACATAAACTTATATGTCATCCGTCCATATTTAAAATAATTAAAGCAAAAACTGCAGCATGCTAGCATAGTATTCAACCAATTGCCATGACATAAGGCTTGTAAGAGGAAAACATGCATTGTATTCAAAATGCACAAAAACATAAACCATCTTACTCTACTTAAAAAGCCAATTAATACATTTGATATTTGATAAATAATTATAAATTTGAAAAATTAATATGTCCATGTGCAATGGCAGCATTTTGTAGGAAAATTGAAAAACAATTATATATCCACTAACAATGTCGCACTAAATTGGATAAGAAAAAAATAGATTGCATGTCCTACGGAAGCATTAAGAAGCTTAAAATGCAGTGACTGGGAGATTTAAAAAAAAAAACTAGGCAGAAAATCAAGCCAATATTACACAAGGATATGAATCTCACCAAACTAAAATCGCAAAAAAATGGGTCTCTTTAATTGTCTACAATAGATCACAAACTGAATGAAAACAGAAATCTACCCAAAATCACACTTCAACAATAGAGATCACCCTAATTCCCTTAAAATTTTCTACTCGATCAATTACCAAACGAATACCCAAACCAAAAACCTTGAAAACAAGTAATTTCCAAAAGCTATTTAAATTAATGATAAAAGAAAATAAAATTTCCAGTAGTCGAACAATCCTAGCATATTTTCAATGTTATTACTCATTGGGCCTAATAGATTCAATTTTATTGCTATTGTAACGCTAGTACACTGTTGAACAGCGAGGATCAATATAAACACTTAAACCTGTGAAATTGAATAACAAACAAATGTGGTCAGGAAACAAAGAAATGTTGAAGCATTAATATCCAATCCTCTTCCATTGCATTGAAAAGACAATTGTGACAAAAATCATTCAATAAACTTGAGATTCAATGGTACAAAATTGCATTTTTATCAACAATAAAGATTTGCAAGTGACACACCTTCACTTTGTGTCTACCAACCTCGAACCCATCACTCAAAGAATTGTCGAGTGCTCTCCTCATCAAATGACTTAAACATCCGGAACGAAATATATTTAAAAAGGGAAGGGAAAAAAAGGACAGTGGGTCCCCTTGCCTAAGAGCACCTCCAATGTACTCTTAACATAGGAGTCTTAAATCTATCTTTACGCTATCCAAAACAACCAGGTTGCAATGTTGAAAGGATAACGGTATCCACACGAGAACCCAAGTTTCATCTAAAATTCACTTAATGCAAAAAAATCCAGACGAAAACCAGGTCTCTTTGTAGATTTATTGCCTTTTTTCCTCGTATTATCTTCTAAAAAATAAACCCCTCACCCAATGCAAAATCCAGATGAAACTCTGGTTTGCACCTGGAATATGGAACGCAAACCAGGTCTGGGCATGGTTCTACCAAATCTATTCAGCACCCAATTCTTTAGGGACTGCCCATACATTGTCGGGGCTCAAATTTACTCAGATTTAGGGTTCAGATAAGCATCCGATGCTTAACCTTCAGATTGAGGCAAACATAACAAGCATCCAACCTCTTAAAGTTAGGATTTAAGAGTACATTGGAGTGCTATAATACCTTTAGATGCAAAAAAAAATATCATTCTAGGCTGATCTTAATCATGATTGAAAATTTAGTCGTGCTCAAGCAATCTCTTATCCACATTATCACATTATCCACCTATCCTGAATTCTTTTGTTTTCTACAATCAAGAAAATCCCAATCAACATATTCATACTTCCAAATTCACAGAACAACCTTTTTATTGTTTCTCAATTCCTCCACTGCTTCGTTGCCACCTAAACAATATCTAAAATTTATCTACTACCTACAAAACCACACAAAGGATCTCTAATGTTTCATGCGAAACCTCCCTCGATATGAAACAGTGTAACTCAATTTGTTTATACCTCAAGTCATTATTCCGCTTCATGAAATTTGGAATCTTAATGCAAAACAGCTATATGTATCAGTGCATACAAGTAACTAGTAACTGAAGTCTTGTACATTAAATGCTTTGCGTTAAGTGTCTTCTAGCCAATATCAAACGAGCAGTGCCACCATGTCCAATGCAACACATGGATACTCCATATAATTCTCAAAATATCCGACCTGTGTGTGTTATGAAGACCTCTCTCAAACACCATAGGAAAAATGTATACATAGGAGCGGTGCCACCAAATCTAATTTTTTTCTAGGCATCATCGATTTGGAAAGGTAACCATATGTGTTTGTAAGTGTGTACACGGGTTGAACATTTGTCTACATCAATTTGTTACTTCAACTTATGGCATTTTCTGACATTGACTTGTGTTTTCTTTTCTTAAACAGTCTGCGATTGTCTTTTCAACCCCAATCGTTGGTACCATTGATACTTCATCAACTGCAGTTTAAATCACTACCCTTCAACGTATCATAGTTATCATGACACATCCCATATTTAATTATCAAACAATAGCATATCGATAGTTGTGTAAAAGTTCATTAACTGAAAATTTGTAATAGGTGTAATCTTACATTGTCAGAGTCACTGTTAACTCAGCACTACAATGTTAGTTAACCCTGTTTGGCAAGAATTGTCATGTGCTCTCCTCATCAAATGACTTAAACGTTCGGGACGAAAATATATTTAAAAAGAAAGGAAAAAAAGGACTGTGGGTCCCCTTACCTAATACCGTTAGATGCAAAAAATTCATCCCACGCTGACCTAAATCATGATTGAAATTTTAGTCATGCTCAAGCAACCTCTTATCCACATTATCTACCTATCCCTAACTTTTTTTTTTCAACCACACAATCAACAAAATCCCAATCAACATAGTCATACACTTTTTCAAAGTCAAATTAAACACAAACCCTCCGGGTTTTTTTTTTGTTTCTCAATTCCTCCACTTCTTCATTGCCACCTAAACAATATCTAAAATTTGTCTACCACCCACAAAATCCACATAAGAGATCTCTAATGTCTCAAACTATGTAACTCAATCTGTTTCTACCTTAAGTCAGTATCCCACGTCATACAAATTTCGAACCTTAATACAAAACGATTGTCGGTAAATGCATATAAGTCAGTAGCACCATATAATTCTCAATATATCCGATATGTGTGTGTTATGCAGACCTCTTTCAAGCACCATAGGAAAAAGGTATGCATATCTCCATTTTTATGTTCCCTTCTATATTGTTTATTGCGGTTCTATTGAAAAACAACACAAAGAATTCTTGGGGCTATATCTACTGAGAATTTGAGGCCTATGATGCCTTCTAAAATACCTTGTAATGCTCATGACCGTTGGTTCTCTAACTTGAGATATATTCCTATTTTTTTCTAGGAATTGTCGATTTCAAAAGGTAAGCATAGAGACTTTTATCGGGTGATATTTGATTAAGTTTGAGTTCTTACGTATAACTAAAATTAGTATTTAGTATTTACGATTTTAGGGGGGTCAATATAACTTGTAATCGTATTGAACATATGCTTGTATAATCTTAAATTCAACTTGACACATTATGAGTTTTAGTGTAATATTAGATTAGTTCATATCTATCAATCATTGTCACATTGAGTACATATGTGTATATATTTGTATATCACGTATGAGCATGCTTTGTGTATAGTGTGTAAGTGTGTGTGCAGGTTGCACATTTCAATATTTGGCTAGTTTTGTGTTTTCTTTCTCTCCTTCGGGTAGGCTCATGTGAGGCAATTGAGAGAGTTTGAGTTTCACTCAAAATTCATGGTGGTCAGCAGCAGGAGGATAAGGTTTTGTGTTTCCTTGTTGCATACCAATTCCAATCGGGAGTACCTTTCTTTTGGATATGCTTAAAGCCTTGGTCTCCAACATCTTTTGGTATTCTGCCGCATGAGGAATCCTTCTGCAATTGGTATTTTCTCCTTATTTAATGAGATCCAAATGAGTATTTTGTGGTGTGAAAATTTGAATATCACCACTTCTGCAGATATTTGTTATTTTGGGAACAAATTTTGTGTATTGTCTATTGAGGATTTGGATAGAATCTAGGAGGCTTTTTTGTGGTGAGATTAATTTTGTGAGAGTTTTACAAAATTGTGGGGGGTTATTTTTTTAGTGAAGATATATTATTGTGTGAGGAAGGAATAAAAAGTCCATCTTCAATTTATTAACACAGATCGCTAGTGTCATTATATTTGTGTTATTCTCATATTTTCTATTTCTTTATTTAGTTTGCCATATTTGTGTGATTGGTTTGTTGGTCACCGGAGCCCTAGTCAAATTCCGCACAACAAATTGGTATCAGATCCTCGGTTACAAACTTTGCTTTTGTTATAGCATCCAAGATAAAGTATGATGTTGAGAAATTCGACGAAAAGAACAACTTTGGCCTATGGCAAGTGGAGGTGATGGACATCCTTGTCAAGGAGGGTTTGATGCAAGCCTTAGAAAGAAAGCTCGACACAATGAAGGATGACGAGTGAAAAAAAAAATCGATAAGGGAAGCTTGGTCCACGATTCAATTGTGTTTGTCTAAGGAGATCAAACACAATGTTATGCCCGAGACTTCCGCTAAGGCGATTTGGAAAAAAGCTTGAGAATCTTTATTTGGAGAAGTCTTTGACTAATCGGATTAATCTCAAAAAGGAGTTCTACCAATTTTGTATGGGTTCCAGTACTTTGTTGCAAGACCAGCTCAATGCATTTAATAAGGTTCTCTCGGAACTATTAAACATGGAGGTGAAGATGGAGCAAGAGGACAAGGTTGCGGTTTTGTTGGCTTCTCTTCTCGAGAGGTACAATGAAGAATACCAGAGAACGGAGGTTCGAGGATCTTCAAGTCCAAGTCAAAGGGGCACAAGGACAGAGAGTGTTATTATTGTCATGAGTTTGGGAACATCATTCCTTGTTGTCCTAAACTGAAGGAAATGAATGGGAAAAGGCAAGGAGAAGGTTCAAAAGGCATCAACAGTGGTGGAGGATTCAAGCGATTCGAAGGATGCCGACGATTTGTTTTAACCATAGTTTATGTAAGTCATTTAATAATTTATGGATTATTGATTTTGGTCGTTCAATTTATATGTGTGACTGTGTCTTAATCGGAATTCTTTCCCCTCTTACAAAGAGGAGAAAGTTGATTTTGTTTTGATGGCCAATGGGAGAGCCTTCAAAATCTTGGGAATTGAATCAATCAAAATAAGAATGTGTGATGGGATGGTGAGAACTTTGTGTGGTGTTAAACACGTACAGAATCTTCGGATAAATCTTTTGTCGGTGGGTGTGCTAGACTCCATGGGTTACAAAGTTATAACATCAGGTGGATCTTTGAGGGTCGTAGCAGGTTTCTTATGCTGTTTAGGGGCACCAAGGTGAGAAATTTATATTTTCTCAAAAGGAATACGGTAACAGGTGGAGCTAATGTGGGACCTTCTATAGTGAATGAAAATCCGAATTCGAAGCTTGGTAATGGAGGAGCAGGCAAGCGGTGCTTGCATTATAAGAAGAGTCGCGATCTTTTTTCTAATTCGGGTTATGAGGGGACTACACTGTAATACCCCGTATTTTTGAGAGATTTTATTTTAATTATGGGGATTAATTAATTTTAATGGGGAAATTTATTTATAATTAATCCGGATTTAATTAAATAATTACTAGCGTGATGAGAGTTAGTATTTATTGATGAGAATTATGTTGAACATTACTTAGCGAGTAAAGTAATATATGATTATAAAAATATTAAAGTTGTCGTGAGTGAAAAATACGACAGCTATGGAAATTAAGTTGGGACGCGCGTGTCAGTCGTGTCGGGACTTAATTAATGAGAATAAAAGGAAATTATTTTATAAGTCGCTCATATGGTCGTTTCGAGTGCGCCATTGTGTCCGGAAGGGTCGAGATAGTCAGAAAAGTCTACCCGGGGGTTTAGTTTGGGTTCCGGGGCAGTTTTAGGCCGAACCGGCATCCCGGAAGGGCATTTTGGTAATTTATATTTTTGGGGTAAAATAAAGGACGAAAAATAGGGAAATAAAAGGTCTCCTACGTGGGTTAGATTGGTACCTCAGAGCATGGAACCTAGGTACGGGCTATCTGAGAATGATAGTGTTGACCGTCATATGGGTGTGTAGGTATGTGCGTAGCCCATAGCCTTGGAACCATGTTCGCCTCCAATATGTGTGATTTGTAAATTTATGGTTCGTGGGAGATTCCGAACCCATTGTCCTTATGCAGTGCGTAATGTACCTGGACTTGATAGCAGAGTATGAGGGCACAGTAGCTGAGTCTAGAGATGCCTTTTTAGTATATAAAATATATAGTGACGTATTTATATATATATATATATATATATATATATATATATATACTTGTAGTGTTACTTGCTGTGTGAAATTATGTGGATAAGAAATATAATGAAATTTCTGAATAATTTAAGTAAGCGAACACTTAATGTGATTTACAAATACTTCCCAAATCGAGATAACAAACGTGAAAACATTTAATATGGTATTGCATGGAAAATACGGGTTGGTATTGCGGGTAGTGATTAGAAGGATTATGTCTACAGTTTAGTTAGATGATAAAATAATTAGCTTGGGTTTAGAGGTGCGTTAGGCGTGCACATTAGTAGAGAGGTGAGAATCTCAAATGAGTGCTTGAAAAGCTAACATGCACATAACATTTGCTTTACTACAATTTTTAAATACTTGCTAAACTTTTTAAAATATTTTACACTCGCGCTCTGACCCGTCTCTTGCAAAAATCTCTTTTCTTTTGTCAAATTATTTAGGTGCCCAGCCACAGGGACACCAAGCATAGGAATTCTATTCATTCGACATGGTGTGGCTACTGTGGAAGTTACAAGGCCTCGGTAGTAGACGCCTCCATGATTATCAATTTTTCATCTTGAGTTATTTCCTTCAGTTTGGGCATGTTGCCCTCTTTTATTTAGACAGTAAGAGATTATGGATTTATTTATTTATTCCTTTCAGTTGTTGGACTACTTTGTTGGATTATTGTATTTGGTATTTAGGCTGGAAGTGTTTACTCCAGTCGCATTTATTATTTCAGTTATTTCCTTTCATATGAGATTGGTTTGGATGGTGAATGTTTAATTACTCTTTTAATTTGGTTTTATATTAATTAAAAGATAAAATTTTGACATCAACTCTTATTAAATATTAGGTGGTTATTATTTTTAATAAAAGTTTTCGACAATGATGCATAATCTGAACCAACTGGATATTCTGATTTAATTTAATAAAGGACTGATCACCCGGTATTTAATTAGGCGGGGTGTCACATACACAACATCTGGAAGAGTGAAATCCGTTTTGAGATGGCAACTGAAATTGCAACAATCGTTACATGGAGGCAGACCTACAAGGACAACAATGACATTAACTTGTGGTAGTCATAGTGGCTGTTGATGTCTAAATTTGGTATAAATATAATCTTGGCTCTATAATACCAAATCTATAATCACAAATAAAAATATACAAGAATTAAGTAAGGCAAGCAAGGCAACAAAAGTTTTTAACGTGGTTCAGCTAAGGAAAAATCCTACATCCACAGTTATAATATTGCACTTGAGGGGTAGTTACACGAAACTTAGTGAAATCTTACGTGTGCTAACTTGTCTGTCCCTTGAGCTAAGGGAGATAGCGTATTTATCATGGCTAGGAAATCAAGGGATGGAATGCCTTTATATATTTAAGCGTTTACACCCATATGCAATAAATGAGACTGTTGATCTTCAAATACACTTGTGGAATGACTATTGGTAGTCCCCATGCGAATGGCCTTTCCCTTACTTGATAGTTCATTTTCCTGTATGTGGTCGTCCGGTTGGACGACCAAGTATCTCTAGGGCCAACCAAGTATATATGAAGTCTTGAAGTGCATGTTCATAAAGACCGGTGTCCCTATCTCATTGGTCCACGTGGATGAATAATTTGACCCACAACAAAAGCCTTCAGTGCTTCATACTTGATGATTTAGTGAAAGGATGGACTATTTACTCTAAAAAGCTGTTTGGTGCCCAAAAATGATGGAGGTCGGCCACCGACTTCCAAAACTTGTAGTTTTTATCACCAGTGTAATAGGACAGTGGCATTTTTGTAAAAACTTTGAAAAGTAGCGAACCGCTGGAGGGTACAATGGTCTTTTGTCGTTTTGGGATTTGGGCAGCCGTCGAGAGTTCAATCGTTGGTTCAGTGAATCATTTTTATTCTCAAGCTTCGAGGTTTACTGATTGTACCTATAAAAGGACAAAGTTTACTCCCCATTTCTCCTTACCTTAGATTATCAAACTTGAACTTGTTCTTAGTGCCTTCAAGCTTTCTTGGCAGTCTTACGAGCTTTCTGTTGTTGGAGAAATATGTAAGATCCTTTCTTCTCCATCTTTTTCTTTGTTACTTCGCAAAAATGGTGTATATTGTTAACGAGGACTCTTTAGAAGAGTTTAGGGAAAGGAGAAAAATCCCAAATTGGGTAACCATGGAGATAGTGACTGGACCAATAGATGTTCTTGCCTTAGATGAAGGGCACTGGATACCCACACTTTTTATTGCAGAGTGTGGGATAACTTTCCCCCCTAACCATTTGTTTTTTGAATTTTGCCAATATTTTGATATTGTCCCTCTTATGGTAGACCCTAACACTTGGAGGGTTGTAAATCGGGTTAACCGACTAAATGAGTTTCATGGGACTCATATAGGGATCACTGAATTAATGTATTGCTATAAATGGGGGGCAACTGGAGACAATACATACTATTTGAAGACATGACAAGCTAATAGGGCTTTGGTAGTCAACCTGCCTAATTTCAATAAAGACTATTGGGATTATGGAGTGGTGGTTAAAAACTGGCAACATGCTCCCCTTCCAGAGGGGGTTCGATACAGTGGTCCCATATTCCCCCAAGAAGGGCGTGGCATAAGTCGACAATTATTTTGAACTGTTTTTCTTTTTGTGCTTATAACCTGTTTGATAATATGCCGACCAGCATTTTATACTTGTCTTTTTATTGCAAAGGAAAGAAAAAAGAAGTATCCCCACGATTCAGAGGTAAACTTCGACGAGCTGAAGTTCATCTGGTCAATTCATCAAAGACTTGGTGAAGAACATCCTAGGTCAGCATCAGTTCTGCTGGACTACAGAAGCTCAGTTACATCTTTTATTGCCCGACCTATAGAAGACATACCACAAGCCCCCATCAACCTTGAAGAAGAACATGTTTCAACTTCCTCGGCTGCTATTTCAGAATCCCTTGTGGCAGAGAGGGAGTTTGCTCTTGGAGGAACATCATCTTCCTTCGACTCACTTGATTATAGTACCATTCCAACTTCATATCCAGAAGAAATGGGAAAAAGAAGAATCCCCAACCTGATTTATGCCCCCCCCCCCCCCCCCCCCCGAAGAAGTCTACCACCGGAGAAGGTTCCAAAAGGCCAGTAGACCCTACTGAGGAAATCAAGAACACTGAATCTCAGTTTAACAGATTGAAGAGAGATCCTGTTGTCCAGAAGAAGTTGGTCCAGAAGACTCAGGCCGACCTGGCCGCTGCTGAATCTACCTCTGCGGCAGTGAACCCTGGTATGGCCAGAGGTTTAATTCATTCGGGGGAGTTGCCTGCAGACAGGTCGACGGCTGCTCCCATGTCTAGGGTTTTGCCTGCAGACAGGTCAGGCTGTTGGAATGGGCCAAACAAAACCTTTTTCTGGTAATTGTTAACATACATTTGCTTTCTTTAATTTCTGTCTTCCTTAATAATGTCTGATAGTTGCTCTGTTGTTGTACTTCTTGCAATTTTTGGTCAACTATGACCAGTTGTTGATAAGGGATGACAAGCAGAGGTCATCCTCGGACGATGTGGAGGAAGCCTTCCAAGGCTTAAGGGAGTCCCTTGATACCACCAGGGAGGCCCATGAGAGGGATCAGAAGAAGTGGCACGTACCCTTAAATCAGGCCGAGGAGAAGGTGAAGGCAGCCGAACAAACTGCAGCTAACTCGGCTGTGGAATATATTCCTGACAAGAAGAGGTTTTTGGAGCTCAAGGCTCAAAGCAAGAAGAACAAAAAGGATGCCTTCAATAGAGGATGGGACAAGGCATTTGCTGCTGCGGCCGTCCAGATAGAATACATGAAGAAGGTTTCTTTTAAGGATGGTTGGACAAGTGACTTAATGGAGGTCGGCACAACAGCAGATTCTGACTTGTTCTAGCGATTGTAGTGAAAAGTTCGTTAACTGTAAAGTTTATTATAGATATCTTTTATTACTCTTTAACTCGGTACTATAATGCTAGTTAATTCTATTGACTCGGCATTATAACGGAGGTGTATCTCAGCATTATAATTGTGGTGCAAAGTAGTAGGGCTGTAAACGGATTGGATTCAGACTGAATCAGGCAAATTCACATCCATATTCGTTTATGTTAAACGGATTTGGATCCGAGTTTCAAATCCATCTTCGTTTATGTTAAACGGATTCGGATCTGATCCGATTATCCGACAGTTTATTTTTTATTTTTTTTATAATAATTTTCATTAAAAAAATAAATAATGATATGTCAAAACATATACTTTTGAGTACTTGATATGCAACATTTTAATTTTCAACTCTTAGGAGCCGTGTGCGTGTGTGTGTCTTTTTCCATTTATACGAGGGACAGTTTTTTTTATATAATATTATAACTATTATAATATATATTCAAAATATTACTAAATACATTATATATTAATTAAAAATATATTATATATAATTTATATATATATATATATATATATATATATATATATATATATATATATATATATATATATATATATTAAAAATATTAATCGGATCAGAGTATATGAATCCAAATCTGCTCCATTTAATAAACGGGTAATCGGATTTTAGGCATGATCCATATCCGTTTAAATGGATCGGATTCGGATTCGGATAAAATCCGATCCATTGACAAGCCTACAAAGTAGCACCACAATTATACTTTGCCGCATCGCATGCCATATCTTTTAGGGTAAGTTACACCAAGCTTCCAGCTTCCCTGAAATATTATTTTTAAAAAAAAATTGGTAAAACAAGATTTTATGCATATAAAAATGTAAAAATTTTGTTGAAAATCGGTTGGGTGTAAAAAATTAATAGTTCAGGGGGCTTGGTGTAATTTACCCTATCTTTTATTTACATGCCTAATTTTATAAATTTTGAAAACATTTCACAAGATTTATAAACAAGATCTATATTCAATGAAAAATTAAAAACCATTCAGTGAAAATTAGTCATTTTATATGTGTTTCTCTCTTCTTTTTTTAATTTCTAAAAGAATAAAAGCAAAAACATTAAAATACACAATGAACAAATCATAGGTGTAGGGCATAAATTAAACAGAATATATATACATACACATAAGGAGAAGGGGTAACTATATCTAGGTCCCATTTATCGGGTCAACAAGCTTATAAGTCCTATTGACTTTTTAATAATCCCATAGGTCCTATTCCAACTTTTTAGGAAATTTTTTCACAATTTTACCCTTTTAAAACCAACCATCCGTAACTTCCTTGAGGAAGTTACATAAGTGGTTGGACTTTTTTTTTTAATCTTTAAATGATCATAACTTTTGATTCACAAATCCGTTTTTCGCAAAATTATTATTTTTGAAATCTGCTCGATGAGATCTATCAAACAAGATCCATAAAGACTATAAAATTCCAAAGAAATTTTTTTACACAAACAGTAAACTTTACTGTATGCACTAGAATATGAAATAGTTTTATATATGTGACATTTCACAAACAGACAGTAACATTTACTGTGGTAATACTACACAGTATATATATATATATATATATATATATATATATATATATATACACACATCCGGTGGATACAAACCCTCTTTTTTCAAAAATACCTTATAATTAAAGGTTCGCGCTAACGGCATCCAATCCTTACCACCATTGTTGGAGCTTCAACGACCTTCGTCAGAGCTCCGATTTGGGGTGGGTAAGGGTGGCATGTGGTGCCGCTGGCGCGGACCTTTGAAAATAAGAGACTTTTGAATAAATGGGCTTTGGATCCACCGGAGTATCATGGGGTGCCGCTGGCGCGGACCTTTGAAAATAAGATTGGATAAATGGGATCGGGATCATTTGGAGAGCCAATTTGGGGTGAATAGGGGTGGCACAAAACTTTAAAAATAGGAGCATATTGGATATATATATATATATATATATATATATAATTTGTAAAAATGTCATAGATATTAAACTTTATTGTATACACCAGAAAATGAAATAGTTTTATATCTGTGACATTTTCACAAACAATAACATTTACTGTGATAATATATTTATGAAATAGTTTTATATATATAACATTTTCACAAACAGTAACATTTACAGAGTTAATATTACATAATATATATATATATATATATATATATAGAGAGAGAGAGACACACACACACACACGGTAGATCCAAACCACTATTTTTTTTCAAAATTACCATATTTTAAATATTTACGCTAGCGACATTCAATCCCCACTACTACCCACCCCCATTGTCGGAGCTTCAACGACTTTCATCAGAGCTATGATTTGGGTTGGTAGTAGTGGCATAGGGTGCCGCTGGTGCGGACCTCTGAAATTAAGAGAATATTAGATAAATGGGGTTTGGATCCACCGAAGCTCCGATTTGGGGTGAGTAGGGGTGGCATTGAGTTAGGTTTATATCTATAACATTTTCACAAGCATTAACATTTACTGTGTTCATATAACACAGTATATATATATATATATATATATATATATATATATATATATTCAAACCTCTTTTTTCTGATATTATCTTATTTTTAACGGTCCGCGCCAGCGGCATCCAATCCCCACCCCCTTTATCGGAGCTACAACAACCTTCATCAGAGCTCTGATTTGAGGTGGCATGGGATGCCGATGTAACATTTTCACAAACAGTAACATTTATTATTTGTGAAAATATTACAGATATAAACCTAATCCAATGCTACCCCTACCCACCTCAAACTGGAGTGCCGGTGTATCCAAACCCCATTTATCCAATATTCCCTTATTTCCTAAGTTCCGCGCCAGCGGCACTCCATGTCACCCCAAATCAGAACTCTGATGAAGGTTGTTGGAGCTCTGACAATTGGGGTTGGTGATGGTCAGGATTAGATACCGCTAGCGCGGGTCGTTAAAAATAAGACAATATCAGAAAACAGAGGTTTGGATCCACCGTATATATATATATATATATATATATATACACTGTGTTATAACACAGTAAATGTTAACGTTTGTAAAAATGTTATAGATATAAACCAAACCCACTGTCACCCCTACTCACCCCAAATCAGAGCGCCAGTGGATCCAAACTCCATTTATCTAATATTCTTTTAATTTCAGAGGTCCGCGTCAGCGGCACCCTATGCCACTACTACCCACCTAAATCATAGCTCTGATGACAGTCGTTGAAGCTTCGACAATTGGGGTGGGTAGTGGTGGGGATTGAATGTCGCTAGCGTAAACCTTTAAAAATATGGTAATTTAAAAAAAAAAAAAGGTTTGGATCTACCGTGTATATATATATATATTAACTCAGGAAATGTTACTGTTTGTGAAAATGTTATATATATTGTGTAATATTAACTCAGTAAATGTTACTGTTTGTGAAAATGTTATATATATAAAACTATTTCATAAATATATTATCACAGTAAATGTTATTGTTTGTGAAAATGTCAGAAATATAAAACTATTTCATTTTATGGTGTATACAATAAAGTTTAATATCTATGACATTTTTACAAACTATATATATATATATATATATATATATATATATATATATATATATATATATATATCCAATATGCTCCTATTTTTAAAGTTTTGTGTCACCCCTATTCACCCCAAATTGGCGCTCCAGATGATCCCGATCCCATTTATCCAATTTTATTTTCAAAGGTCTGCGCCAGCGGCCCCCCATGATACTTCGATGGATCCAAAGCCCATTTATTCAAAAGTCTCTTATTTTCAAAGGTCCGCGCCAGCGGCACCACATGCCACCCTTACCCACCCCAAATCGGAGCTCTGACGAAGGTCGTTGAAGCTCCAATAATGGTGGTAAGGATTGGATACCGCTAGCGCGAACCTTCAAATATAAGGTAATTTTGAAAAAAAGGGTTTTGATCCACCGTATATATATATATATATATATAAACTGTGTAGTATTAGCACAGTAAATGTTACTGTCTGTTTGTGAAAATGTCAAATATATAAAACTATTTCATATTCTAGTGCATACAGTAAAGTTTACTGTTTGTGTAAATTTTTTTCTTTGGAATTTTATAGCCTTCATGGATCTTGTTTGATAGATCTCGTCGAGCAGATTTCAAAAATAGTAATTTTGTGAAAAACGGATTTGTGAATCAAAAGTTATGATCATTTGAAGATTAAACAAAAAAGTTCAACCACTTATGTAACTTCCTCAAGGAAGTTAGGGATTGTTGGTTTTAAAAGGGTAAAATTGGAAAAAAAGTTCCAAAAAATTAGGAATAGGACTTATATGTAAGAGAAAAACATGATGGGACTAGAATGTATATAAGAACGTCTAATAGGATCTAAACGTAAATGCCCCTAAGGAGAAAAGCCAAACATTACGGATATTTAGCGATGTCAATTCGTCTTTCTGGAGACGACACAACACGCACCGTTTGAACAGATTAACAAATAAAGAATTTGTCAAAAGGCCCAAGGCGAGGGATGTTTTAAGGTGCGGCCCTTGGGTTTTTAAGTGATTGTGTATGGACCATGTTATATTAATGTGTATCGTAGCTTACATGACATGTATCGTAGTCTAAGATAACATAAATTTTTCTAATAGGACCAAATATAATTTAGGGCAATTTACAATTAGGTCCCTTGCTAACAATTTTTAAACATTTAAGGACAATTTACTATTAGGTCCACTTGTTATGCCACTAGCGTGGACTTCTACAAGAAGAGAATTAGTGAACTTAAGTGTTTAAAATTTGTCAAAATTCCTTTAGTGTTTCAAATTTGTTTGCGAGGGACCTGAGAATACTTTCCCCTATAAATTAATATAACAATATCTTAATATAACATTAGGGAACCTCCGTCCCGAATTAATAGTCATTATTTGAAGAGTAATGTTACGAGTCCCAAAATCATCCACCAAAACATTCCCAAAGTACATTAATTGTTTGTACCTTATGTGGGGTCCACGCTAAGTACACACTTAATGCGCTTTGGAGGATATGTTTGGGGTACATATCATTTTCCTTATTTGAAAAGATGGTTTTTAAGGATTGAGTGAATCAATGGTCAAGATTGAGACTTGTTCACTATTGTTGGTTATGAAGAAATGAAAGCAACTATTAATTTGAGATGGCCCAAAAGAAAACCATAACTATTAATTTAGGACAAATGGACGATTAGTTTTCGGAAACCACAAACAATGTTAGATACACAATGTTATATAAAATCTAGACCGCACAAAAACATATTGTTGTAGCAGCAGCAATTTAAATGCAAAATTAATAAGGAACGAAATTACCCAATGAGGAGCTAATAAACCGAGGCAGAAAATATAAGCACCAGAAATATGGATTGATTAAGCACAAGAATCAACCCGGTCTGTGCACATCCATTCGTAATAATTGCTCGAGCGTAATAATAAATCTGGGGAGGATTTATTATTTCAGTGGAGAAAGATTTTTTAAGAGAAAGCAAAGTTTTTTTTTTCGTGTTTCTGGACAAAGCAAGGATTTTTTTCTCTGTCTCTTTCAAAAACGGAGGCTGCAACCTCTATTATTAAGCAACTAAATAAGAGATGGTAAAAACGTGGAGAAAATTCTGGAAGAACGTGGGTAAGAGGGTTGAAAATTTCAACAGATAAACAAGCCACGTTTTTATTTTCGGAATAAATTAACGTCAATAAATAATTTTTTAAGCCCAAAAAACAGTTATTTATTTGTCCAAAAAATTATTTCTTAATGAGCCCAAGCCCCAAGACCCGGACACGGCCACAAACACGAGCGACCCGAACGGCGGCGGCGCGCGTGCGTGACTTGGCTCAATAAATCTCCTACACTTACACACAAAAAATCTAATGCCCAAAGGGCCTGCCCATTAGTTCCACAAAAATTGTAAATATACTCAACTCATTTTAATGAACCCACCGATGTGGAACAAAGCCAAAAGGCATTCTTCAAAGTTTGCAACTCTTAACAGCTTTGACAGTTGTTTTCCAACAATCCCCCACTTGCAAACTTTGAAAATATTTTTATCGAGCAATAAACTATAGAATTATGCATAAGCAAAGGTGTCTTTCAACTTGAACCTTCACATAGTAAAGATGATTCGGAATATACTAGAGTAACCATAGTTTTGAACTCTATCTCTGACAACATTCCACACACAACCCTACTTGGATGTAGTTCTAATAGCCAGCACGTTACGGCCATGTGCTTCTATCCCAGTATAGTGAACGCTTTAGGAATTTGCCCAAAATATCGATAGGAAGCGGCCACAGTTCCACATTCACATAGGTGACTCTATCAAGGATACTCCTGTAGCTAGGTATCCCACTCAAAGTAGAGCTATAGATCTCATTAAGAGTTATATTAACTCATCCTTTACTCGCTTCAGGATATCATGCTCCATAAGGATGGACTCGGAGTAAAACCCCATTATATATTTATTAATAATAGCATGATTCAACCCATATCACTTGTGACTTGTTATTACCCTTTGAACATATTTCTTGGGATCTCCAGTCTATATGTTGGGTTACCATCACAAATGACTCATTATCTAAGGGCTTTAGTCCCATCCCTTTCGAGGTGTTCCACACCTTCTCCCTAGCTAGTCATTTCGTCAAAGGATCAGCTAAGTTCTGTTCAGACCATATATGATCCACCCTCACAGCACCTATAGAAATAAATTATCTAACAGTGCTATGTTTACGACGTATTTGTCGTCTCTTACCGTTATAGTAATGGTTATCTACTTTTGCAATAGCCGCGATACTATCACAATGAATCAAAACGATTGGTATCGGTCTTTCCCATAACGGGATATCTGACAAGCGGTTTCTTAACCAACCTGCCTCTTCACTAGCAGTAGCTAGCGCAGTGGATTGAGACAAAATAGTTTGTTTCTTAGATTTCCAAGAAACTGCACCACCAGCGATGCTAAATATATATCCACTAATAGCCTTAGAATCATCAGATTGGGTGTTCCAATCAGCATCACTAAATCTTTCAAGGACAGCGGGATGCTTATTATAGTGTAATCCACGGTTCATCTTCCTTTTAAGGTACCACATGGCACTATCAATAGCATGTCAATGCTCCAGACTAGGTTTACTGGTAAATCTACATAATACTCTCACAGCATAAGCTATGTCAGGTCTAGTGCAATTTGTAGCATAACATAAGCTACCTATGATGCTTGCATAAACATTTTGGTTTACACTGTCGCCAGTATTCTTAAATAACTTTACACTAGGATCAAATGGAGTACTAACAGGTTTACAATCAAAGAAATTGTATTTATTTAGAACTTTCTCAATGTAATGAGATTGATCCAACAAAAGTCCTTTTTTGACCTAGTAATTTTAATTCACAGTATTTGGCACACAATAATGATTTAACATTTTCTACGGCATGAATATTAGAACTAAATATAAGCAAGTCATCAACATAAAGACATGATAGTACAAATGTTCTCTTCATATTTATAATAAAGGCATTTGTCACTTTCATTAATTTAAAACCCATTAGAGATGACTAAGCTATCAAATTTATCATGTCATTGTTTAGTGGCAGCTTTGAGTCCATAAAGAGATTTGTTTAATTTACATACTTTATTTTCTTGACCGTGTACAATAAAACCTTCAGGTTGATCCTAATTCTCCATTTAAAAATGCAGTTTTAACATCCATTTGATGTACAATTAAATCATTTAACGCAACTATAACAAATAGTACACATATAGATGTTATTCTAGTTACGGGTGAAAAGGTATCAAAAAAATCTACGTTTTCTCTTTGTCTAAAATCTTTGGCAACAAGACATGCCTTATATTTTTCAACTGTGCCATCAGGTTTTAATTTCTTTTTAAGAATCCATTTACACCCAATTGTTTTACACCCAGGAGGAAGGTCCACTAAATGCCAACTTTTATTTGTTTCCAAAGAATCCATTTCATCATTAATAGCCTCTTGCCATAAATCGGCATCTAAAGACGATAAAGCTTCTTCAATATTTTTAGGGTCCTCCTTTAACGTGTAAGCATAAAAGTCGGGGCCAAAATCTTTTTCAACATGGGCCCTTTTACTTGTTCGAAGTTCTAAAACGGATTCATTATTTTCTTTATTTTTATTTAAAGAAATATTAGTGGATGTCGCGCCCCCACTATTTCTCAATTTAAAAGGAAATTTATCTTCATAAAAATCGGCATCATTTGATTCAATTATTACTTGATTTTTCAAGTCATAAAAACGATATGCTTTGCTATTAATAGCATAGCCTATAAAAACGCACTCACAAGCTCTACTAGCTAATTTAGACTTTTTAGGGTCTGGTATATATACATAGGGTAAGCACCCCCATGTTCTAAAGTACGACACGTTAGGCTTAATATTTTTTCAAATTTCATAAGGAGATATTTTCGTTTTTGTCTTTGGAATTATATTAAGTACGTGGCAAAGTCAAAATAATTTCACCCCACCAATGTGAGGCAACCCCCAAATTAAAAAAATAGCAACAACTAATTCAGTTAATATCCTATTTTTTCTTTTGGATTTACCGTTCATTTCGGGTGAATAAGGGGCAGTTTTTTCGTGAATAATGTCGTGGGCTATAAAGCACGAACACTTCCCCGAAGGTCGCGTACGAGTGTCGGACACTCAAAGGACACGGACACGCAAGGGACACGGCTTGGACACGTGTCCGACACGCCACGTGGCTTGTCGGGCTTAAAAGGCATTTAAAAATAGTTGGACACGCAAGGGACACGGCTGAGACACGTAAGGGACACGGCTGACTTAAATATATAATAACTTTAAAAAAAAAGGGGGCAGGAAACATCTTAAGTTATAAATATAAATGGAGTAAGTTTTTAATTTTAAAAACTTAACTTTCTTTTAACATTAACAAAGCCACGACTATGTCACACTCTAAAACAAATATAGGGTTTCTTATCTGTTGTATCTCAACAAACCCACCACGATTTTGCTCAAAACCCAGCCGGCAGCTTCCCCCTCCTCTCCGGCAGCCTCTGCCCTCCTCTTCGGTAGCCTCCGCCTACTCTCCAGCAGCCTCTTCACTCGGCGGCAAGTTTTTTTCTTTTTTTTTGCACAAAACACCTACTTTTGCTACATGTTCTTATTTTTATTTTTATTCCTTTGTTAATCTCTGTTTATGTTTGCACATTATGCTTGCAATACCTGTGTTTGTTATACACAGCCTCTTCACGCTCGTGTTTGTTACCCAAAATGCTTATGAAGTTAATCTCTATTTGTGTATTGCAATACATACTTGCTTATGAAGTTAATCTCTATTTTAACTTGCATTATGTTTACAACAAAAAAAACAGAGCATTGTTAATCTCTTTTTTTTTCCTCACCTGTTTAATCTTTTTTTAATCTCTGTTTAATACATTGCATTAGCCATATGCATTTTGATTGTTATTATTAGTATGTGATTTAGTACCATTGTGATGTTTGATGTTTAGAATGGATTTAATACTCTTAATGCTTATATGTTTAATGTTGTTCTTAGTATGAGATTAGTATTAATGTGATATTTCATATTTTTTATATATAAAAATAATTATAAAAATATTTATTTAATACCGTGGCCCCGCCGTGTCATGTCCTAATTTTTTTAGATTCGCCGTGTCGACGTGTCCGTGTCGTGTCGGACACGACACCCGTGTCCGTGTCCATGCTACATAGGTTGTGGGTTTTATAAAATTTAATAAATGGTGCAGAATCATATTCGATGCCTCTATCACTACGTAACCTTTTAATTTTCCAATTAAATTGATTTTCAATTTCATTTAGGAAAAATTTAAACATGTCAAACGCTTCACTTTTATTTTTCATTAAATACACAAATGAATAATCAGAACAATCACCAATAAAAGTTATAAAATAATGTTTGCCATTTCTAGTGGTGACACCATCCAATTCACAAATATCTGAATGAATCAAATCAAGTGGTTCAGATTCTCTAAAAACAGATTTATGTGGTGTCTTAGTTATTTTGAATGAATCAAATCAAGTCGCTCTCTTTAAGGTGTTTCGGGGCCTGCCCAAAGTGTGCTGACAGTCACAATTGCCCCGTCCCCCCAGGATAAAACAACCCTCCAAAATCAGGAAATACGAATTGATTAAGCCCAAGAATCAACCCGGTCTTTATACATCCATTCGTAATAATTGCTCGAGCGTAATAATAAATCTGGGGAGGATTTATTATTTCAGTGGAGAAAGATTTTTTTAGAGAAAGCAGAGTTTTTTTTTCGTGTTTCTGGACAAAGCAAGGATTTTTTTTCTGTGTCTCTTTCAAAAACGAACGCTGCAACCTCTTTTATTAAGCAACTAAATAAGAGACGCTGGTAAAAACGTGGGGAAAATTCTGGAAGAACATGGGTAAGAGGGTTGAAAATTTCAACAGATAAACAAGCCACATTTTTATTTTCGGAATAAATTAACGTCAATAGATAATTTTTTGGGTCATTTAAGGTTTGGCCCCCATCTAATTCCTTATAATGACTCAAACTCGCGGAAATTGACTTTCTTAAGGTTTGGCCCCCATTTTTAACTGTCCGTCCATTCAGCCGTTAACTCCTATGTTTATTACCGGTTATACCCTTACTTTAATATGAGGGTCAAACCTTAATTTAAAAAAAAGAGGATTTTGGAAAAAGGTCCTCATAATTCTCAAAGTGTATAAAAATAGGACACTCCACATAATTTTATAAATTTAGTCCATCTACTAAAAACATGGTGAAAAATGGTGCCGCTGGCGCGAACCAAAATAATTAACTCCTAACTCTAAAGGGACCACACAAATAAATGTTATTGTACCACAAGGACTAGATTTATAAACTTGAAAAGCATTGTCCTAAAAATCCAAATATAAAAAGGAACATGACATTTACCTTATTTCTCTATTAAAAAAAAACACATAAATTTTTTAAAAGTAAAAAATTTATTAATTAAGAAAATTAAAAAAACGCTCAGAAAATAAATAAAAAACAGAAATCAATAAAAACCAAAAATAATGAAAAAAATACAGAAAATGAATCAAAAAACAGAAAATAAATATTAACCCCAAAATTAATTTATAAAAAACCCGAAAATTTCTTAAAAAGTCAAAAATTTATTAATTAAGAAAATAAATAACAGAAAATTAGAAAAATGCTCAAAAAATTAAAATACGCTCAAAATGTTACATTTTATAAAATCTTTTAAGGATCAATTTTATAAAATAAACATGTAGAGGATTGTTTTGACATTAACTCAATTTTTAACTTGATATAATATGGTCCATTAACCCTATGCACATTAAGGGGTAATTTTTTCTAAAAACCCACAAGATTTTTATTAAAAAGTCAAAAATTTATTAATTAAGAAAATAAATAACAGAAAATTAAAAAAATGCTTAGAAAATTAAAAAATAAAAAAAACTAAAAAAAAAACTGTTTTAGAAAAAAAAAACTGTTTAAGAAAATAAAAACAGTTTTATAAAAGTAACAAGCTGTTTTACAAAGAATAAAAGGCTTTATTATATTAAAAACAGTTTTAATTATTAGCAAAATCTTTAATAATTAAAAAATTCGTGAATAGATTTATTTTTTAAAAGGCTTTCTAATGTGATGCAACGTTAACCAACTTCGTGAATAGATTTATTTTTTAAAATAAATAGTTAATTTCATCATTTAAACTTAAATGAATTTGAAATTAACATTATTTATTTATTTAGTTTTAACAAAAGGGTATGTTTCGACTTAATTTGAGTATAAAATGGAGTGGTTAAAGATTAAATTGGTAAAAAGCAGGACACGTTTGAGCTTTGATTTTTTAAAAAAATCTCCCTTAATGCGCATAGGGTTAATGGACCATATTATATCAAATTAAAAATTGAGTTAATGTCAAAACAATCCCCTGCATGTTTATTTTATATAATTAATCCTTAAAAGATTTTGTAAAATGTGACATTTTGAGCCTTTTTTAATTTTCTGAGCACTTTTCTAATTTTCTGTTAGTTATTTTTCTTAATTAATAAATTTTTGACTTTTTAATAAATTTTCGGGTGTTTTTTTAAATTAATTCTGGGGTTAATATTTATTTTGTGTCTTTTTATTCATTTTCTGTATTTTTTTCAATATTTTTGGTTTTTATTTATTTCTGTTGTTGTTTTTTTTCTGAGCGTTTTTTTAATTTTCTATTATTTATTTTCTTAAATAATAATTTTTTTCCTTTTTATTAAATTTCTGGGCCAAACCTTGAGAAAGTCAATTTTCGGAGGTTTGACTCATTATAAGGAATTAAATGAGCGTCAAACCTTAAATGAGCATAATTTTTTTAAGCCCAAAAAACAGTTATTTATTTGTCCAAAAAATTATTTCTTAACGACCCCAAGCCCCGGCCCTGGACTGGGCGGCGCGCGCGCGACCTGCGCATTAGTTCCATAAAAATTATAAATATACTCAACTCATTTTAGGGTGCGTTTGTTTATCAGGAAAGGAAAGGAAAAGTGAAGGAAAATAACTTTCCTGCACTTTTTGTTGTGTTTGGTTAGCAGGAAAGTTATGGAAAAATGGTCCTTAAATTTTCCTGCAGGAAAAACTTTCCCATAAAACACATCCTACCAAAGACCTAGGATTTTATCGGAAAGTTCAAGGAAACTTGATATTTTACCATGTAAATTATTATTACTATTATTTTTACTTTTATTATTATTATTATTATTATTATTATTATTATTATTATTATTATTATTAGGGACATATACCAAATAGTCCCTCGGACATTTTTTAATACCCATTTAGTCCAAACTTTTTTATTTTGCCTCAAAAAGTCCTTTGCCACATATTTTGGAGAGGGAGTGCCGCTGGCGCGGACCTCTAAAAATAAGAGGATATTGAGTGCTTGAGGGACTAAATGGGTTAAACTAAAAATATGTGTCCTTTTTAAAAAATATATATTTATAGTAGGGACTATTTAATAATTGACCCTTATTGTTATTGTTATTGTTATTGTTATTGTTGTTGTTGTTGTTGTTGTTGTTGTTGTTGCTACAACTACTACTAAAATATTTACCAATAACTATTTATAGTAGTACGCTATTTATTGATATTTTTATGAATTAAATGTTCATAACTTTTATTTCATATTTAGTAATGTTTGATTTAAATTGGTGTTTATTATATAAATTATACTTTTTGGTAATGGAATAAAAAAATATATTATACTTTTTATTGCAAAGTTATAACTATATATATGTGTATGTATATAATTTTTTATTTATAATTTTCTTGCAATTTTTCCCTGGTTAACCCCTCACACATAAGAAAGTAATTTTTCGTTTCCTTTACTTTCCTTCACTTAACTTTTTCCGGAAATTATTTTCCAGTTTAACTTTCTCGACAATCAAACGGAGTCTTAATGAACACACCGATGTGGGATAAAGCCAAAAGACATTCTTCAAAGTTTGCGACTCTTAAGTGAATGGTGAACAAGATGAACAATAGCTTGGTGTCAGAAAATCAGGAAATACAAGATGAATGGTGAGTACGTGTATATATGAGACCATGACAATAATCAGAAACATTAAGATGAAACAGAAAATGGCAAATTTGTTTTATGGCTTACTTACCTGTAATCCGTGGCTGAAGGAAGAAAGAGAGGCCTATGGAAACGCAGTTCAACACCTTTTTCTCGCACACAAAATTCAAAGTTCAACGCTTAGCTTAACAACTTTCTTGTCTTTAAGAAATGAAATAAGAAAATGGCAGACAGGGGTCCATTTCCACCAAACGCGAAATTTAAAACTAGTAACCTCGCAGGCCTAAGTTGACGACCGTGTGTTTGAACAAAATAGGAATGACACGTTTGTCACCTTCATGGGAAGTGACAAAGATTTTACCTACCGCTCTCTAGAAACTGTTCACTACTGTTCCCCTTCTGATAATTTTACCTACCGCCATGAATGATGCTCATAATGCTTATGCAGCTCATAATGACTGCTCTACACCAGATAATGAAAACTGTGGGAGACCCCCACCACCTTTGTCTGTAAACAGTTCTAAAGAAGAAAAAGATCTGCTGGTAAGGAGCAAAAAGAAACAAAAAGAAAATCATGCAAGTACCGTTGATATGGAGCTGGAGAACTACGAAGAAGGGACAAATAGCATCTGTACAAATCCAACTAGCAATACTGTCAACTTGGATAATACTAACTCGGATATGATCATAGAAGAAGCTTCCAACGAAAATGATGCAGAGCAAGTGCCAGGAAATACTGAAAATGCGAAGACAAATACAATGCATACACTCTCATATAAGGACGTGGTAAGCAAAAGAGTAAATACAGACATACTATTTGACGATGATAATTGTGTGTGGTCTGAGGATGAAATGGAGATATCAATGGAAGCCAACAGCCAAATGATGGATCTCAACTCAAACCCGGTTGAAGAGGAAGATGACCCTCTATGTCCAGTAGTTAATATCCCTAAGAAACACATTGAAAAACTTAGAAAGAAATGGAATGATAGTGTCATTGTTAGCTTACTAGGCAGAAACATTGGCTATAAGGCTCTCTGTGCTAGAATTCCCACTCTTTGGAACTTACAAGGAGACTATGAAGTTGTGGATTTAGAAGAAGGCCATTTCCTATTTAAATTTATGATGAAAGAGGACTATCACAATGTATTAACTGGAGGGCCTTGGATAATCAACAATCACTATCTCATTGTCCGTAAATGGGTGCCCAACTTCAACCCACTGGAGTCCAACCGGGTTACCACAGCACTATGGGTTAGACTTCCTAGACTTCCAATTGAGTGGTTTGATGAAAAAACTTTGTTCCAAATTGGATCAAAGCTTGGTAGGCCCATAAAGACAGATTTCAACTCAGTTTCATCTACTAGAGGTAAATATGCTAGAATTTGTGTAGAAGTTGATTTATCTAAACCATTGATACCGTCGTACAAACTGGATGGAAGAAAGTATAGAGTAGAATATGAGTTTTTGCCATATATATGTTTTAAATGTGGAAACATTGGTCATAAAACAGATTACTGTCCACTTAATACCCCACTCCCAAATTTCAAACCATCGGAAAAGTCATCTGAAAACAGTGAACTTGTAGCTGCTAGTTCAGTTGTGCCCGATAACGGTTATATTCAGAACGATGCAAATGGGGTTAGGGAGAGGACTGTCCCTGCTGACGTGGAAAAGGAAAAAGAAGGTTTTGGACCTTGGATGTTGGTCCAACGTAACAGGAGAGTTACTACCGGAAAAACCAAAGTTAACCCAACTGGAAATAAGGGCTCGTTGGAAAAAGGTAATAATAGGTTTGCAGTGCTAAATAGTGATGGAAAAGACCTGCCTCTGGCAGGTATGGGTAGCAGCCAGGGTAAGGGAGACGCAGTTCTCAAAACACACAACACGAGAGGACACGTGGAGGGACACAATAACAGCTACCATAAGAATCTACGAAAAGTAAATGAAATGATAACAAACAAAGTCAGCTACAGTTGCGTGAATCGAGACCAGATATCAAAAAGGAAAACACTTGGTGTGGATAAGGAGACAACAAAATATTCAAACAAGGGATTAACAAAAGAAAATCATTTTAATAAAGCTGGAGTATCCCAAACGGCGGCTACACAAGACCAGGAAAAAAGAGATACTGACGTTGCCATACGCCATGTAGGTGACTGCTCCAGAAATAGGACACCTAAATATGATAGTCTTACTGTTGGTAGGGTTCAAATAAAAAATGGGGCTGATTTAAACACAAACCATCTTGGCTCGGTAAAAATTACCAATAACACAAAAACACAAAACTCCCCCCCACCAGACCCTATTCCCTTAAACCATTCTGATAATGGACCTCCCTTTTCCACTGGCCATGCTAGGAGACGTGCAGATCCAGAATCTGAACCTCACATCAGGGGAGGAAATAGTCAACCTAATGGGGGATGTAGAGGAAGCTGCAATATTCAAGGTGAACTGGAAAATCTCCAAAGTCAAGCTAGTGGTCAGCTCTCTGGAAACATCGTGGGGGAAGGAGCGGACTACCACAACAATACTGGAGGAGAGAGACAGCGATGTACAAGCGCATCAGGAAACTACTAACAGTTGCAAACTAACGATTGAAGAAGTCAACACTTACATCCAACAGTTTCCATCAATGGTTGCGATTATTTGGAATTGTAGAGGGGCGGGAAAACCCCTTTTTAAACCCACTATCACTGAACTCATCAACATCTACAAACCAGATATCTTGGTTATTGTTGAAACTCACATACATATAGACAGCTTGGTTGATTTTTTTGATAAACTTGGTCTTACCAACAAAGAGGTTTCTGAACCGGAGGGTAGAGCTGGGGGTATTTGGGTGACTTGGAACCCTTCCTCCACTAAACTTGAGACCCTCTCCATCACTAGACAAGCTATCCATTTAATGGCTACAAAACAGAACTACGGTGATTGGATCTTTTCTGCGATTTATGCAAGCCCACACCCCCGATTGAGAAGAAAACTATGGGACAACCTATTTGAGATCTCGGAAAATATTGATATCCCCTGGCTTGTTGCGGGAGATTTCAATGACCACATTGGTGATACTGAGAAAAGAAGCTTCGGAAAACAAACGAGCGACAATAAAAACACGGGTTTCCTAGATAACATTAACAAATGCAAACTCACAGACTTGGGCTGCTCCGGACCAAAACTTACATGGACAAATAGTAGAAAGGGGATGGCGAATACTCTCGTTAGACTGGACAGAGGCCTTGCGAACGCTGAATGGTGTCTTAAATTCCCGGAAGCGGGAGTTGAAAACATCCCCAGAACTGCTTCTGATCACTGCCCTATTATAATCAGATTTGAAGGTATTTCTCGTAATCATGCTACTAGTAGACCTTTTAGATTATTAGCTTGTTGGTTTGATAGATATGATTTCAATGACATTGTTAAAATAAATTGGAAGAAGTCGGATAATCTCATAACCAACCTACACAAATGCTCAAAAGAGATTAATAAATGGAACAAAATTACCTATGGTAACATTTTTAAAAATAAAAAACGTATTCTTCGCCGCCTTAGTGGGATCCAAAAAGCCCAGGAAAATGTTTATTCCCACAATCTCAACACACTTGAGAATCATCTTCGAAATGAATTTAACACTTTACTAAAACATGAAGAAAGTCTATGGAAACAGAAATCGAGAATACAATGGCTAAACGAGGGAGACAGAAACACTAAGTTTTTCCATACATCTACTATCATTAGACGTAGAAAAAATCGGATAAACAAACTCAACATCAATGGGGAGTGGATTACCAATAGTGTTACTATTTCTAAACATGTTAATGAGTACTTCGATAATTTATTTAAAGCCGAGTCTAACCCTGACACTAAAAGCCAATTTCGGAACTTGGATATCATGAGATGTATTGATGATGATAATTTTTTTCTAACTACCCCCGTAACCTTGAGGGAAGTTAGAAAAGCTACTTTTAGTATGAAAGCCCTGAAAGCCCCTGGTCCCGATGGGATCCAACCACTTTTTTATCAACATATTTGGAATACCATAGCAATGAATCTATTACAATTTTGCAAAAAATGTTTTCATGAAAGCCGATTCCCTGCTGAACTAAACAACAGTTACATAACTCTTATCCCAAAAACTGAGAATCCGGAAAATATCTCACAATTTAGACCTATCACCCTTTGTAATGTATCTTATAAAATTCTGGCCAAAATCATTGTGGATAGATTGAGACCTATACTTTGTCGTAATATTAGTCCACAACAAGCTAGTTTCCTCCCTGGAAGACAAGCGTCGGATAACATTATTGTTACCCAAGAAATTATCCACACCCTTATGAACCTTAAAGGTAAAAGTGGGGGTTTTATTTTGAAAATTGACCTTGAGAAAGCTTATGATAGGGTGGATTGGGAGTTTTTAGAGAAAGTTATTAAATGGTTTAATGTGGACAATAGGTTGTGTAAACTTATTATGAGTTGTGTTAAGAATACTACTACCTCTATCCTATGGAATGGAACCCCCCTCCTTAGTTTTAGCCCCTCTAGAGGCCTTCGTCAGGGTGAACCCTTGTCCCCTTATCTATTTGTGATGTGTATGGAATATTTATCGGCTATGATACTTGAGAAAGTTAACCTCAATAAATGGAAGGGAATAAAAGCGTCTCCTAATGGGCCCACCATCACCCACCTATTTTTTGCTGATGATCTTATATTATTCACTAAAAATGATAACACCTCCTGTGAAGCGGTTATAGACACCCTTGTGGAATTCTGTCATAACTCGGGTCAAAAAATAAATTACTCCAAATCTAAAGTGTTTGCCTCACCCAATATCCCAAAAAGGGATGCATTGGAGAAAAGCCATAAGTTTGGAATGAGCCTAACAAATGATCTGGGAATTTACCTAGGCAATAGACTTATACACAAGAGAATGAATGATTCTCATTTTAAGGATATCATTGAAAAAGTCCAAAAAAGACTGACGGGATGGAAAGCTAAATTCCTTTCACTGGCTGGCAGAAAAACTCTGATCCAGGCTGTGACCTCCTCCATCCCAAACTATAATATGCAAACGGTGATGCTCCCTGTTAAAGTTTGTAATGTAATTGATAGACTCAATAGAAATTTTCTTTGGGGAGGGGGGGGGGGGGGGGGGGGGAATGACAACAATAATATGAAAAAGATACACTTGGTTAAATGGGACAAAGTCTGTAAACCCAAAAGTCTTGGAGGCTTGGGGTTGAGAAAATGTAGCATTAATAACCACACCTCTATTACAAAGCTGGGATGGAAAATTGTGAATGATGATAAGTCCATCTGGACAGATGTTTTGAAGAAAAAATACAAAATTAACCAAAACCCTAGACTATGGAAAAAAAGAAATGTCTCTTCCCACATTTGGAGAGGTATACTAAAATGCCGTGAAACGCTAACCAAAAATGTCAAATGGAATATTGGAAATGGAAAGAGCATTAATATCTACCAAGACTGGTGGGTGGGAGAGAAAATCCTAAATGCTGATGAACAAAATGGGAACTTGATAGATACTAATGTTGACACTTTAATTGATAAGAACGGTCATTGGGATGTTGATGTTATTGACTATTTTTTCAATTTAAACACTAGAATGAAAATTGTTAACATTCCTCTCCCTCGCACTTGTATGCGTGAAGACAAACCTTCTTGGAACCCAAGTAAAAATGGTAAATTCTCTAATAGATCCTGCTACCAAAGTCTCATTGATGGCAATGATGAACCCCGGACGGGGGAGATGTGGAAAAAATTGTGGAAACTCAGTTTACCACCCAAAGTTAGCACATTTTTGTGGCTTCTTCTCCATGGTAGGCTCCTTACAAATGAGCAACGCATGAGAAGAGGACTTACGAATGTTGGTGACTGCCCAAGGTGTGGGGTCCTTGAAGATAACATTCATCTCTTCAAGGAATGCGGGCATGCTAGGGAGATTTGGAGCACTCTTGGATTTAATCAATCCATTGATAGTAACACTACTAGTAGTATCAATGATTGGATTGTCCAAAATATCTGGGGCAAACCAAACGATGAAAGGTACAAAAGTTTTATTATTATTCTATGGCACATTTGGAAATCCAGAAACAACTTCATATTTAAGAAGGTAAATGATTCCCCACAAACTGTTGCCCACTCTGCTATAATTTTCTCAAACTACCTTTTTGAAGCTCAACATAGCAAATGCGCAAAAGTTTGTGGAGAAAACAAATTGCTCCTCATTAATGAACAAATTTCTATTGCAGGAAACTTCATCATACATACTGACGGAGGATTTGAACATGGTAGCGGCATGGGATCGTTTGGGGGGGTGGTTAGAAATCATGATGGAGAATGGATAGTGGGATTTGCGGGGAAGCTTCAAGGCACTGCTAGCCCACTACGTGCGGAACTGGAGGGAATATTTCATGGACTGAACATAGCCACCAGAAAGAAATGGAAAAGAGTGTGCTTGAAAAATGATTGTTTGGAAGCCATCAACCTCATCAATCAAGAGTCTGCCCAGAACCACCCACTAGCTAACATAATCCAAGACTGCAAAGATTTGGTTAGAGATCTAAAGGCAAAAATCATTCATATTCCAAGAGCTAGCAACCTCACCGCTGACTGCATGGTGAAAGTTGCGAGAGGACTGGACACTACTTATGTGGAATTTGACCAGGCGCTCGAGATTTTGCTCCAGATGATGGAAAGCGAAATCGCGGAGGAGGACTTCCTATGTGTGTAAATGCTATGATTTGCAGTTAAGACTGCTTGCTGTTTGTTATTTCCTGTTTTCTACCAAAAAAAAAAACAAAAAAAAAAACAAAATAGGAATTAGGTTTTGGTCCGTTTAAAGAATTATAATTGCGAATCGAGTTTCACAAATTTTGTAGACAATTTTTTTGGAGGGAACGGACTTGAGCTTGAGCATGTATTTTTACATCCGGCCCAACACGAAAATTATATATATATATAGTCAGACCGATCAAAATACCTCTTATCAACATATCTATGAACATACTTATTTTTTAAAATAGTAATAAAAATAATTTTGAGATGATATTTTTTATATAGTTTCACGATTTTTCAGTGTGTCCATGTAAAAAAAATCAACTAAAAATAATATTTTTTGTTATTTTTAAAAAATCGGTTCAAAATATGACAATTTTTACCTTTTCAAACTGTAAGTTTTTTTACCTATAATCTAAAAATAACAAAACACATTATTTTGAGCTGAATATTTTTACAGTGGCACATTGAAATAACATGAACCCAAATAAAAAATATCAACTTAATTTTTGGGTGTGGGCCTCTTACTAGTAGAAAAAAGGGTAAATTACAGTGAATCCATGCAAATTTACAGATCATCCCCTATCTAAAAAATCCGAAGAAGTGCCCTTGAACTATTGAACCAAGGCAACTAACACATTGATGTTCCGCATACAAATTGTTAAAATTTTAACAAAAAAGTGTTAGTTGTCACGGTTCAATTAATTTTAGTTTACTATTTTAAAAAAATAGGTATGTTCATAGGTATATTTAATGAGGTATGTTGGAGAGCCTGAATATATATATATATATATATATATATATATATATATATATATATATATATATATATATATATATATATATATATATATATATATATATATACTATATATATATATATATATATGTACTAGTGGATGCCCGTGCCCGAGGGCACGGCGATAAATTTGCCTCCGTGATAAAAAAAAATTTGAGAAAAAAATAAATAAAAATAGTTAAAAAAAAATTGAGAAAAAATAAAAAAAATTTGAGAAAAAATAAAAAATAAATTAAAAATATAAATTAAAAAAAGAAAAAAATATTTAAAAAATTAATAAAAAATAGTTTAAAAAAATGGTAAAAATATTTAATACAAAAATAAAAATTTACACGTATTTAAAAAAATACATGTATTTATAATAGTATAATAGTATTTATAATAGTATATATATAACACACAAAAAAAAGAAAAAAAATAACTTTTAGCATGACATTTCATGTATGGGCATGAAAGAGAAAAATGTCATTCATAAAAAAAGTGAAGATATTTTGACAAAATTTTCAAAAACCAGGCTCCTTTATTATATATATATATATATATATATATATATATATATATATATATATATATATATATATATATATATATATATATATATATATATATATATATATATATATAGATAGATAGATAGAGAGAGAGAGAGAGAGAGAAGTTCAGAAGTGAACATTAAAAATGAACATTGATAAAAAAACACCAAACAACCCATTAGTTTTAATTCATATGTTGTAATTGGTCCGCGCCAGCGGCAACACACACCATGTCGATCGGATATTTTTTTTACACCCCCACCCCACCCCGACCTCAAGAGAGAGGGAGGTTCAGAAGTGAACATTAAAAATGAACATTGACAAAAAACACCTAACAACCCATTAATTGTAATTCATATGTTGTAATTGGTCCGCGCCAGTGACAACGGACACCATGTGATCAAATATTTTTTTGACACCACCCCCCCGGCTACCTCCAAACTCCAACCCACTGCCTAACCCTAAACCATTTCTCATCCCCATAAAAAAAACATTTTTCCAAAAATGGTTGTTATACTGAGCAACGCTAACTAATTTTTATTGAGGCTTTCGAAGGCCCAGGGGCCTTGACGTTGTCTTCTAGGCCATGAAATAACTTGAATATTCTTTCATTTATATTCAAACCTAAAGAAAATCCCCCCGACGAAGCCCAATTGCCATAGAAGATTGGAAGTGGTAACTGATTAGAGAGAACAACCAGGTCTAAGCCATGAGTCAGCTTTAGAAACCAAATATGAATTCCAACTTGTTTTTTATTTTGTAGTTTCCGATAATCTTTTTCCAGATTCTCTCTTTGACTGCTTGGAATATGGGTTAGGGTAGATGGAAATGACAGGTGCGATTTTCTCGGGTTGGAAAAGGTTTGGCAGGGGGTATCAGGTGTGTGTATTAAAACATACGCGTGTCCGTTGTCGCTGGTGCGGACAACATAAGAATTAAAATTAATGGGTTGTTAGGTATTTTTTGTCAATGTTCATTTTTAATGTTCACTTATGAACCCCTCTCTCTCTCTCTCTCTCTCTCTCTCTCTCTGAGAGAAAGAGGCACGCTCACATACATACGAAGTTTACATACTTGCTGACGCAAACCTATTTTAATAAAATATTTAAAAATATTTATATTTTTTACTATTTAAAAAAAATTGGTATGTAAACTTGGTATGTATGAGAGTCTGACTCTCTATATATATTAGTAGTTTAGTTTTTATTCCTTTATGGTTAAAAGTTATAAAAAATAATATATATGGGAAACATTTAGAAATATCAATTTCAGGGTTTATTTACTCTTAGTCTTAAGAGTACATTCTAAAATAAATTTGCTAAACAATAAAATTGATCATAAATTTGCTAAACAGTAAAATTTAGGTTAAAAATAATTGTTTCCGAGCTAGGCAATGTGCGTGGGGAAGAATCTTCCGAATTTGGGCGGGTTGGGATTAGACAATAAGGCTCGACTCAAATCTGGGCGGGCTTGAAATAATTCAAATTTTTACATGCACGGCTCGAGCTCGACTGGGCCCGCCCAGGCCCGACCCATGGCCACCCCTAGTGAGCAGTGTTATCGTCTTTCATTTTTTTTTGAGCTTTTAGTCATGTCTGGTCAGCGATTTGGTGTATTTACAACATCGTCCTTCAACCAACAAAATGATATCATAGTCGTTCTCGACAATCTTTTGTTCTTTATTTTTCGCATATGCCTCCTCCAATTCAAACCTAGTTGTTTAAGGGTGTTTCTAAGGGCACCACATAAATTGCTTCAAAATACCACAAGGAAATATTTTTGCTAAAGGCCACCACCTCATATATATATATATATATATATATATATATATATATACAGACAGGCTCAGGTGCGGACTTCCCGTGCGGACTTCCCGTGTGGACTTTTGTCCTTATCCCGAAAGTGGTCCCCCGTGGTCCCAAAGACTTTTGTTATTTACTGTAGATGGTCCCCCTCTTGTCTTATACTAAAACCTTAGTTTAAGACTATATAGTTAGATAATTTATAATCTAGACCCAAAATTGGTATCAAGACTTTAAAGATTTTAGAACCTTACCAAATTCTGACCAAAACCCTAATTCTGGTATCAGAGCCATAAGACGTTCCTTTTAGACATACGATTAAAAGACTTTAATGCCCTTGGGATTTATCCCTCGCATTTACCAAGATATTTTTGGAACCAACCCAGACTACCAACCTATACCCATAACTAATTTAGACTCAGAAGGTTGTTTAACCACACACATAGACGGTTGTTCACACATTGAACATATCCCTGCCAAACACGCAGATAGTAGACAAGTCACTGCTAGTGCTATTAATAGCATAATAAACCAAAATAAGTGTATATTGCTTATATTAAGACAATTAATAAAAGACACTCATACCTTAGAAACAGAGATAAAAAATATCTCTAAAAGATTATTAGACATCGATAATCAAATCCCTATAGACTTAGTCCACGTGTTACAAGAAATAAATATTAAGACTAATCATATAGAAGTCATTAACAAAGACATTTTAGAAATTAAGACTTTAATTAAAAATCAAGACAGTGAGCTAATTAAACTTACTAAGGAACAAGCTAAGCTTATCCCTAGACTTGATAGTTATCTTCCTAATGGAGATAGTTAGATCAGACTGGAATGAGGTATCAAAAGACCTCTCTATTCAGACCTTATCCGAATTCTATCAAAGAATTCTAGAAAAGATAAATGATGATAGATTTTATTACAAGATAAATGAAAATGAGATTGCCAACGCAGCTAAAGCAACTAGACTTATATTAGAAAGATTAAATTTAATTTCTACATCTATAGCAGCTACCCAAGACTATAATAGTAGCTTTGTTAAAGACTTGCATTTAGACTTAAAGGCTAAGACAGAAGGATTAACTACCTTCTACACAGACTTTGTTAAATTTCAACAAAATTTAGCAAATTACCTTAATAATATGGAAAGACATAATCTATCTAAAATGGATAGCATTATTAATGAACTTAGACTAGACATGGCCCAAGTAGAAGAAAAATACAGTGAAATTATAAACGGAATTAAGGCCGTATATAATAAACCTTCCCAAGCAGAAATAGACTCTCCTTTTATTCTAACTAGGTTAGATAAGATTGAAAAGACTATAGAAGCCATAGAAGTTAGAACTATGCAACAATTAGAAAAAGATAATGAAGTAAAAGACTATATCACTAACGTTGGTAAAACCATTGTTAATTCTCTAGCTAGACATAGTGAAGAAACTTTTGAAAACACTAGAAAAGAAAATAAGAATTTTAAAGAAGAAATCCTTAATCAGCTAAAAAGACAAAAAGATTATTCAGACTTCTTAGAAAAAATTGAAAAAAGACTTGAACAAAAACAGGTAACCACCTGTAAGTTTAAAGAATCCCCTCCCATAGAAACTAGAGAAAGGAATACTATAGGTAGACGAGTCATAAATGACGGATTAGATAAGACTAGCAGGGTAGCCAGCTCTATCCCAAATATTGGACAGAGTAATCATATGCTCCAAAGACTTAAGGATTCATCCTCCAATGTTAGGACATGGTGGAAAGAAAGAAATTTCACCAATCCTCTCCAATGGAAAGATTGGGGTGAAGTTGACTGGAAGATAGTTGAAGATTCCATCCATAATGGACAACTTCCAGCCGTTAGATATATAGACCTGTTTAAAGAAGGTGCCACTCCTAAGACTGCCAATTATAACATGACCTACCATTGTAGAAATCATGTGTTAGACAAATCCTATACTGAGCTCCAAGTATTTGACTCAGAATGGCTTAGATCTAGAGGAACTGATAGAAAGTTCCAATTCCTAACCTTTGGACTCTTTCAAGCAAGAATCCAAGGATTACATAGACCCCATAATAATATTAACATATTATGCTGTTTAGTAGACAAAAGATGGAAAGACTTTGCAAAGAGTCTTATTGGAATAGCCCAATTAGAAATGTCAGACAACATAGGATACTTTAATGTCATTCCGGCATTTACAGTAACCGTAGACACAGCCAAGCATTTTAAGTTAATCTTATATGCTAGTGGTTATGAAGACTATATTATCCCAGACGCTAATATAAATATAGAATTTCAAAGCTATGTGAAGTTCTCCCAATTTCCTTATGAAGGAATGCAATCGGGAATTCCTAGCGGTAGACTTAATGAAGAAATCTTAGTTAGAACTAATGTATCAGACTATAATCATACTTACAGTATTAGGAATACTGGACCTATGAAAGAAAAAGCTAAGACTCTTTGGCAATTGCCAGAATTTCAAGAAACTAAGACTATACAAAATAAACCCTTGTTTATTAATCAAGACGACGTCACTGGAAATGTTACCATCCAGTTTGGTCCCCCTAAGATTGTCAATAAGAATATCCAGACCGAAGAAATTAGATTTAGGAATATGGGAGAAGCCATAATCAATGATCCTTCAGAAGGAGAATGTAGTAGTAAGACTAGTGCTAATTTACTTAGACAAGCTCTGATAATTAGACCTAGAAGATCATTTGAACAAAAAGACTTAGTTAAAGAAAAAGCTAGGATCCAAAACTTTGGACATGAACCCTCAGAATTGGATATAAAGACATTTAAAGACAACCTTAAGAAAAGTCATTCTGTTAGGTTTCAAGAAAGAGAAAGATTTAATATGATAGCCCAAGACCGCATATTAAAATTAAAAGAATCTAAGAACACTAAAGAACTTCTTAGAAACTTAAGACTAATAGAAGAAGGAGAACAAAGACTAATGCCAGCTACACAAGTAGAACCTAGTAAACAAGAAATAGGAAGTAGTAGTAGGCTAGAAGATGCTCCTAGACTTTTTAGTAAACCTATAGGAATAAATATTCCTATATACTCTAGCACCGTAGTAAAGACTAAACCTGATTATATAAAAGACTTCCCAACTAGTGACAAGAGTTTCACTCCCGTCAAGACTATGGCAAGCCAAGCCATAAATCCAGTAGGTATATACCTCAACCTAGACAATGTGCAAGATAGGAAGAAAGCCTTAGACGAATGGCGTAATCAGATGAACATGTGTTTTGCATCTAATGAACAATGGGATGCAAGTTCATGTAAGCAGTACGCTGAGCAATCCATTAGAGGAATTGCAAAAGACTACTTAGATAGTCTAAGAAAGGCTACAGATGAAGACTCCTTAGCTAAGATTGAGAAGATAAAGGAAAACCTAGAAGAGCGATCAATTGAAGAATATATTCAATTGTTCACTGCAGAATTCATTGGAGCTGGACATCTAGCTCAGATCAATGAACAAGACCTAGCAATAACTAAGTTAGCCCTCCTTAGAAATTTCAAGTTAGATAAGATAAATGAATATAGCAATAATTACGAGCAGCTATATTACCAAATTAAAGAATTTGGAGAAACCTTAAAAGATGAATACTTTAGAAAGATACCAGCCATAGGACAAATCCTAATTAATGAATATAGGAATTGGCCAGGAGTATCTGGAGTTAAGAATAACTCCCTTGGTGAAAGAATCAACTTCGCCAAAGACTATATCATATCTAAGAGACGTGATATAACCCAAGGAAAGTTAATAGAAGAAACTTTCAAGCAGATCCCTCCAATCAAAGACGAAAGAGACATTGCTCCAATCCAATGGGGATGTGGAAGTGAATCTAAGAAATTCAAAAAGAAAGTAGAATGGAAACATAGGAAGTTTAAGACTAGACCTTTAGGATTTCCAAAGAAATACAAATTTAGACAATCTACTACCTTTAGGGAAAAGAATACTAAGACTAAGAAAAACAGATTTAATCAAAGAAGATACTTTAAGAAGAATACTAGTAAGTATAAGAAGGTTCCTAATTATAGGAAGGAAAAAGACGTAGCTCAATCTAAGACTGCCACCAAAGAATGTTGGACTTGCGGCAAAGAGGGACACTTTGCTAAAGACTGCCCTAATAAGAAAGATAAAGAAAGTATTAAGATTATTAATACAATATTAGACTATGCAGATAAAGAAGAATTAGATATCCTATATGCTATAGAAATATCAGACATAGAAAATGATGATAACACTAGTATCTATAGTGTTTACACAGACAGTGATTCAGAAGACTATAGTGATGAATATGAAGACTCTCAGGATACCCTAGACTTATATATGATGCAAACTGATCAAGACGATCTAGATAATGAATATATAGACTTTGAAGACGCTTGGTATAAGTGTATATTAAGCCCATTTTTGAAGAAAAGATGGACTGTTAGTAATCCAGAGCTACTAACCTATATACCTAGATGTTACTTTGATGAAAGACATTATTGCACGTTTGAGATGAAATGTTGCAAGAAAGACTTTAGATGTGTAGAATGTTTTGAGACTATACAAACAGAATTATTTATGGTTTGTATTGTTTGTCAACTACACTACCATGAAGACTGTTGGAGAACTAGATTTAGAGCAATTTATACTAGCCAGTATGACGCTCAAATAGACTTAGATATTAAAACCTATTATCAAGACATTGATAAAAATATAGCCAAAAGATTGCAAGAAAATGAAGACTTCAAAGGAAAAGGAATTTCCTATGACTTAGACGAATACCATTCTGATGATAGTTCAGAAGAACAATTACACTTAGATTTTATAGATAAACCCCAGAAAGGAATATCTATTTTAGAAAAGAATAATTTAGGAATTTCTACTAAACCACATGCTTGTTTTGTAGAATTATTTGTTCAATATAAAGACTATCCTAAAAGACTTTCAGCCTTTGTCGATACAGGGTGCTCTCAGAGTATTTGTAAGGCTAATGCCTTCCCTGAAGACTACTTTTTAGAAAGTACTCAAGAAATCTATGGTAAAGTGGCTAATGGAGATCCATTTACCTTATATTTCCAGACTATTCCTATTTATTTTAAATTAGGAAATCAGACCAACAAAACCGTTAATCATCGGTTTTGGATAATGGATCCTCGTCCTAATTTCACAGGAAACCTTATTTTAGGACAAGACTTTATTAGTAAATATCATCCTTATACTCAGTATAATGATAAGATATTAATTAGTGACCAAGAGGAATTTAATATTAAAGATCCTCTAATAGATCATAAGACTGCCTTTGACCTTATGCAGGTCAAGCCCAATTATAGACCCCTAAAACATCAGAGTTCTTCAGCTGAGCATGGTGGACCTAGACCTACAACCCAACAAGAAGCCTTAGAAATAACTAAACCCTTACAAAAAGAGTGTAAGTGTCCAGATCAAAAGTGTTATAAGCAAATAACGCTTATACAACAAGACATTTTAGATCAAGCCCAGCAGACCTTATTGCAGATTCAAGCCATATCCAAACAGAAGAAAATGGATATAGAAGTAGAAAAAGAGAAGATTAGGCAACTTGCTGAGCCTACTTTAGGAGAAAATCCCATTGCTAAGTGGGATAAAGACCAAAGTTACTGTGAAATTATCCCTATTAACCCAGACGCCACTATAAATGGTGGAACCTATAAGAAAGGATACTCACAAGAAGATAGGGAAGAATTTAAGAAAGACATAGACGAAATGCTTAAGTTAGGCATTATTAGAGAAAGTAAAAGTAGACATAATAGTTTGGCCTTCTATGTTCAAAATGAATCTGAACGAAAAAGAGGAAAAAGACGCATGGTTATAGATTATAGACAATTAAATAAGAATTGTGAATTTGATTCTTATAAGATACCAGACAAGAATAATTTGATTAATTTAATCGAAGATAGAATAATATTCAGTAAGTTTGATTGCAAATCAGGCTTCTGGCAAATTAAGATGCATCCAGACAGTATTACTTGGACAGCCTTTAGTGTGCCCCAAGGAAAATACGAATGTCTAGTCATGCCATTTGGATACTTGAATGCTCCTCAAGTTTTCCAAAGAAGAATAGATAATATATTTAGACCTTATTCAGAATTTTGCCTTGTTTACATAGATGATATTCTTGTAGCAAGTAAGACTGAGATAGAGCATGTAGACCATCTTAAAAAGATTATTTTAGAATTAGATAAACATGGTATTGTCATTTCCGAAAGGAAAATGCAATTATTTCAGACTGAGATAGACTTTGTGGGAATGCATATTAATAAAGGAAAATTATCCTTGGCAGAACACATAACTAAAAAGATTCTTGAGTTTCCAGACCAACTCAAAGATAGAAAACAATTACAGTCATTTTTAGGATTGCTTAATTGTGCTGCAGACTTTATTAAAGACCTTGCTTCAAAAAGACAAAGCTTAACATCCAAATTAAAAGGAACAGACAAAACTAATCCCTTTGATTGGACTAAAGATGATTTTGAAGTCATAAGACAAATTAAAGATGCAGTCAAGAACATTCCTTTACTTGAGCTGCCTAATGCAGAAGATCAGTTTATAGTAGAAACAGATGCCTCTGATAAACAATGGGGAGCAGTATACTTTGCCATTGATCATCAGACGAAAAAGAAGAAATTATGTAGACATAGTTCTGGAACCTTCACAGACCCAGAAACAAGATACACTGCCCATGAAAAGGAAGTTTTAGCAATAGTAAGGGTAATAGAAAAATACATGTTGTTTCTTAGACCTAAACATTTTACTGTTTATACAGACTCTTCTTATGCAGTAAAATTCAGAGACTTAGATTTATCCAAATCAAGGACTAATAGACTTATTAGATGGCAGCAATTGCTTAATGGTTATGACTTCTCTGTTATTCATATTAAGGGAAGTAAAAATACCATTCCAGACATTATATCACGAGAACCTATGTTTGCTAACACTAATATAATTTCATGTTTTATGTTGCAAACAGAAGACTTAGAAGACATGAGTTCCTCTGGAGCAAATAGACTGAACAAAGAAGATGTTGCAGACTATCTTTGACGCGTATGACCAAATGCTGGTGTAACGCAAAGACAGACTCATATTCAAGACTCTGAAGAAAGATCAATCCTAGAGAACTTTGATGATATCTTAGTTCCTCCTGGAAAATCAAGACAAGAGATTATTTCTCAAAATAGACTCATTGGAAAGATGTATTTTCCCCAATATAGACCCGATCAAAGATACCCAGACTTGATCAAATTTAGACAAGAATTTTCAAAAGACGAAAATACCCTTATAGACGCCATATGGTGGAATGTAAAGAATAGACTTTGGATTGAGTTTAAACAAAATTTGGTAGCTATTGCCAGATTTATGAGAACTCAAAGACTCGCAGTTACCCAACTCAGTGGTAATACTGTGCCTAGACCTCAGATTCAGACTTATGCTCAGACTCTTGGAGAAACCTCCAAAACTAGACCTACTGATTTTTGTTATCAGAAAAAGATATTTAAGATAAAGATTGTTATACCATTTGGTCATAATAATCTCCCATTAACTGAAGACTTTAAAAAAGAATCTAATGACATTATTGATCATTTTAATATGTTATTATCAGGAATAAGTGGAGATGCCTTAATAGTTAAAGGTTTCTTCAAAGACGTTCCAAAAATATATCTTTTTGGAAAATCAGAAATGGCACATATAACTCTTGCAGACCACGGGTTCATTGGACTCGTTCAAATAAAAGACATTGAAAACTCTATTGTTTTTGGAAAAATAGTCCATGAATATGTCAAGAAGGTTGAAGATTTCCTTCCCCTATTTGCTAGAAGCTATCAAATTGCTCCAAGTTCCTGTAGAGGAATGAGAGTTGAAGGATTTAGACTTGTTAGATTTTCCAGTTACATATTTGAAGACATAGAGATTCTATCTGAAGACGAGATTAAAGATTTAATTATTGATAAGTCCAAGATCCAGATCTCTCAAGCCATGGAGACAATTGAAATCATGGAGTTATTAACAGAAGAAGACAGGTGGTACACTGCCTACCACAAAGAAGACTTGATAATCCAAGCTGATGAGCCATTCAACGGAAGGCTTAAGAAAGAATCCAAAGACATGGTGGAGATAGCTTTACCAGCCAGCCTCAGAACTGTGGGCCTTATTGATGAATTTTTCAATAATTCCCTCCCAAACCAAGATAAGGCAGAAGAAGACACAGACACGACAAAGAAGAGCCCCTCAGTGGTAGATGAATTATTAAAGACAGAAGAATCATTTGCCTAGACCTTGCTTTTCATAAAGTAAAAAGACCTTACCCCACAAGGAACCATCAGAAAAGACGAAGACTTTAATGCTCCTGCATTATTATAAAGACGACAAGACTCAAGCACGCCTATCCAGCTGGCCTGTCTCGTTCAGGGGCCCCCCCATTATTAAAAGACGTCCAAAGCCGTAGACCCAGTTGATAATGATTCCCAAAGACAATGCTACTTTAATAATTGAGGTTTTCTAACCGGATCTCTATCTTTTACCGGTTGCCAGTCATTGTAGGTTCCCTTTATCTATAAAAGGGAGTAGTAGGAGTTAGAGAAAGATATCAGGAGTGAGAGAGAGAGATATCAGTTGTTAGAGAGAGAGTGATAACAAGACTACTATGCTTGTAATAAATGTTATGTATATGAGTGAGTAAACCTCTCATAGTTAGGGGAGAGGGGAGAGTTGTAGTTACTTATGATATGCAATAAAAGTAATTTCTTTTCCAGAAATCTCTTATGTTAAGTTGTTATTATTTTCCAAATTGTCTCCAACTTTCTGTTCATAGAGGACTATTGTGTTGAACCTCTGGTGTAGCACACAAGGTGTTATACTGGTAGACCGCCGTCAGGTGCCGATTTTCCGTGAGCCGTTAGCCAGGGTGGGCGTTAGGCGTGAAGGCGTACAGGCAGGAAATGGGTCAGCCGCCAAAATAGTGGATTGAGGTGCAACACATAAAGAGAGAGTTGTAGGAGGCCAAGACCGGAGAAGAATAGTAACAAAGCTGAAGAGACGAAGGGAAGAAGATAAAAATATTGCAGACCAAAAGGAAGGTATAAACTCGAACCAAACCCTTAACTATTTTACATAATATTGTTTTAAGAAAAATCTTATATGAGCTTGCAAATCACTAAAGACTTTTTAGATTTTGTTAATCAAACAAGTGTAGACTTAACTAGAGAAATCCAAGACTGGACTCTTACAGACCCTAAAGATAAAGAACTTATAGAATCTGCTTTAGTATATACAGGTGGTACTTTTAAATACATAGACCAAATCATTGAGTGGTTAGGAAGAGAAGTACCTAGAATAGAAATAATTAGAACAGGAATCCGTGACCTCTTTAGACAAAAATTAAGAACTGAAGAATTTGCAGAAGAATTGTCAAGACCTGAAAAGTATCTAGAATACACTAGGATCCTTGAAGATAGTATAGACGTATTAAAATTTGTTAGACATAAAAGGTTAGCTAAAACAAAGACTATTTTAATTAGAGCCGGAGGAATCCGTCCTCTCCTTAAAAACGTAGAGACAGCTGCCCCCAGAACATACCGTAGATTTTTGTCATCTTATGGTGATAATAATTTAGACGAATTTATAGATAACGATATAATTGATATTGTTAATCAAATATATAAAGAAACAAGACAGATATTCCCACGATACCGTATAAGGTATTTAAGACTAGAATATTTTCCAGCAAAACCTATTTCAATTTCTAGACTTCCAGAAGAAACTAATTATATAGATAATCCTTGCTATTCAGAATTCCAGTACGATAGTGACGGAAGAAGCTTAAGAAGTAGCAGCAGCCCTGAAACTTCTACAATTAGACTTCCAGATTAATTAGACTTTAAAATAAGCTTAAAAGACGTTAGAAAGCATTGGGGTAAAAATTGAAATTTCCCAAAACTTAGAATAAGACAAAGAACATTGCGGTCCCAAAAGGTGGTCCTAAATAGACAAAACGGTCCCTAAATAGTTCTTGGACGGTAGCGGTCCGTAAACTAGGTCCGTAAACGATCCAGCCTCTATATATATATATATATACATATATATTTACTCAATTACAATACAAAATATCACCCTATTCACTACACTCCAAACTCTCCCTTCTCTCTCTAATCCACTACACTCCAAACTCTCCCTTTCTTCTTCACTTCACTTCACCCAACAAATTTATTTCCATTAATTCAACCAACCATCTTCAACAATTATTAAAGTTTTGCTCCTATGGTACCCACACTCCATTATTGTCCCCCACACCTATCATCTACAACAACATTATTAAATAACTAGGGTTTGTTATTTAAATATTCAAATACAAATGGATATTCCACCATTAGACAATGACAAGACCTCAAAACCAAAGGCAACTCTACAAATTCCACTTTTCAGGTAAAACTTGGGTCCCATTACATATATATTTGTTTATTCATAAGGATTGAAAATTTTAAAAACCTATAAAACGTACAGTTGGTTCGGGATTGGGTCCCCGATTTCAAGGCAGAAACTCGAGGTAAATAAGGGTGGCAATTCGGGTTAGTCGTGTCATTTTCGGGTCATGTTGATTTTTATTTGATTGTAAGTTTTGGGTACTCTTAAATCTATATAAGATAATCGTGTCATGTTCGGGTCATTTCGGGTTATTACCGTAAACAGGTTATCGTGTCAAAAATTGCCAGCTCAAACCAACCTTATAATTTTTTGGTTCGAAAACAGTCCATTTGTTATAAACTTGTCGAACGGATGCACTAAATTCGGTATAATCACCCCGAACTATGTAGCATGTTTCGTTAGATTCACCCTGAATTCTTGATATCGATTCGATATATTTAGCCCAAACTAAAGAAATAATTTCACCATATTCATGTCGAATGGAATACAAACTTACAAACTTATTCAAGTTAGCAACTCCCTTTCATCTCTAAATGCAATGGCCAGAAAATAAATTTTACAACCTCCTAGTTAGCTGGTTAAAGGTGATAAAAAGGTTCATGTGGTCAAGTATTTACCATAATTATAAAGTTGTTTCATCCCTGTTATTTAATTCAAATTCCATTTATTCCCACCTAATAATAATTTTACCTATGCATGATGCCTTCGTGGATTTCAACTCCCTGGATTCCACCGATAGCAAGTCACTGGCATAGTTGTTCATTGTCTGAAGCAAAACCTTGGATAGAAAAATATGCGGATCAAGTTTAAGAGTTTCGAAAAATCTGTCCAAAGGATGTAGCGACCAACGATCAACCTATCGTGATTAAATAGTTATATGTGTCATTTACTTTATGAAAACATGTAAAGTTGGGTGATGTATTTGTATTAAACTAGTTAATAATGAAATGAAGTTGAATTGAAAGTTGTTGGATTTGTATAAACTGAAGTTGCATTATTAAACTTGTGTCTTATTTAAACTGTTGGCAATCATAAAACTTGTTCCTATTTAAATTGTTTCATTCGTTATAAACATAGCGAATAAATATGCTTTATTCGGTATGTTTGTAGCGAATGAAAGTCCATTAAACTCACTGTATAAAAAAGGACTTTCATTCGCTATAAACATAGCGAATAAATTGTAATACCCCATATTTTGTATGGTTTAAATAATTATGGGATTTATTATTACAGAGGGATTAATTGAATTTAAATGTGAGAATTTAATTGTTAATTAATCTGGATTTAATAAAATAAATAATAACTAGCATGCCAAGGGTTAATACTTATTGATTTAATATTACTGTGCGATATGTAATATGGAACTGTACACTTTGATAAATTGTCGAGAAAGAATAATACGATAGTTTAGTAAATTAAGTCAGACACGCGTGTGAGTCGTGTCGGGACTAGTTTGATGGAATAAATATATTATTTATTTTTAGTAACTTGTATGTCCATTTCGAGTACACCGTTGAGTCCGAAAGGGTCGAGATAGTCAAAATAGTATACCCGAGTGTTTAATTTGGGTCCCGAAGCAATTTTAAACCTAACCGGCACCCCGAGAGGGCATTATGGTAAATTGTATTTTTAGGCTTAATTAATGGACGAAAATTAAGACTTATATTATCAGCCAAGGAAAGTCCGTTAGGGTTAAAAAGTTACAGGAAGTTAAGAACGGCTATAAAAAGTGTGAGAGAGAGCTAATTTCAAGAGAAAAGGCCCAAGTTGACACCACCTTGCACAACCATCACCACCACCGTGTAGATCGGGACAAGGGGATCACAACCATACCAACAATGTCAAGAAATCAGACGATAAATTCAAGGCAAGTGTTTATAACTTGCTGTACCGTATCATTTATCATACTCATGTTAGTATAGGGTTGTTATAAACATGTCTTGGTTCATATAAATGGTGAAATTGGGGAATTAGGATATGTAAATTGATTCTGAGAGTTATTAAATTGAAACCATCCATGTATGTAGACTAGAAATCATGTTTTGATGAACTTATGTGTAGAACGAATCTGAAAATTCTGTATTATTGAATAAGAATTTGAAGAACTAGGGTTTTGATAAATTAATTTGGGGATTCTATATTTTATTGGTGATTCGTACTGATTTGATGATTCTAGGACGTTAGAATTCATATATTATTGATGGGATTTGAATTAGAATTGTTGGTTTGGAGTTTGGGATGTTGAATTAGAGGTTGTAGGGTTAAAAATGGTGGGAAAACGTTAAAATTATGGGTAGAAGACGAACAACAAAATCTCGCGCGAAGTCGCTTCAAGTTGTTTGAGCGAGATGGCATCTTGCGCGAAGTCACTCAAGCGACACATGGCAGTCGGTCGAACGACATGCCATCTGGTTCGAGCAACAGAGTGAAATTTTGGGAAATTCCTTAGAATCCAATTTCGAAATTACCTATTCAGGAGAGTGGGATAAATTACGAGATAATAAACTTAAATTTGGCCGAATTAAGGGAAAAGTATGCCCGACTAAATACTTTAATTAATTCGGTATGGAGAGAATGTACCTTAGACATTATGAGGGGGATAGTAATCTAAATAGTCATACTATACGTAACATTGAGATTTAAATACGTATGAGAAATATATATGTAGGTTGGTGAAATACCTTTATATTTTAATAGGATGCGCGTATGCCTATTTTGTGTTATTATTATTAAAAGCACTAATGGGTGATAACCCGGGGGTGCAAGAATCTTATTATTTAGGTGTACTAATGGATGATAACCCGGGGTTACAAGAATGTTAACGTGAGTGTACTAATGGGTGATAACCCGGGGGTACAAGATTATTGTTAGAAGTGTACTAATGGGTGATAACCCGGGGGTACAATATTATGGTTAGGTGCACTAATGGGTTTTAGCCCGGGGGTGCAGTATTAATATATATCAAGGTTATAAAAAATGCGGGGAGTGATTGAGGCGTAGAGGCCAAGCCTTAAGCCTTGAAAGCCTAGGCGGGCCTAGGCGTAAAAAGGCGTGAAAAGGCGTTTAGGCCTTCTTAATATATTTTAATATTTTTTAACCATAACAAGGCTATTAAAATACAAAAATTGCACAGATCATAAAAATATGTCTGAATATATGCAAATTAAAATACTATTTGATTGTTTTGGATGAGATAATGATCCGGTTTGTAAACAAATTCTTTAAAAGGCGACATCGTTTCACTAAATCATTGTTGTTTGTAGAAAAAAATGCGCCTTAAGGGTTTTACCAAGAATAAGGCGTGAAAAGCGTAAGGCGAGGCATTTCTCCCAAGCCTTAAGCCTAGGCGGGTTTTTTTAGAACAGTGGTATATATATATATATATATATATATATATATATATATATATATATATATACGTACGTAAGTATGTGAATCAATCTACAGTGTATAGTTAGTAGAGATGACAACGTTAATAAATAAATCATAAGAGTATAATAGATTTATTACAAAACTGAGAAAACATAATTATTAGCTGTTTGACTTAGGCTAATTTGAAAATGTATTGTATGGGCGATACGGGTATACTAATGATGAGCATAAATACTATTAGAAGGAATTTCAGACTAGTTAGATTGGGTGGAATAACTAGGGGGAAAATTAAATGTATGTCAGGCGTGCACAATAGAGGAGAGGTGAGAAGCTCATGAGAGAGTTCGAACTAACATGCACTTGATACTTGCTTCATCGCAAATTTTAAATACTTGCTTAAACAAATATTTTTACACAACGGGCTCTCACCCGTTTCTTGCATCTCTTTTCTCTCTTGCTATATGTATCTATTATATCAGGTGCTCAACCACAGGGACACCAGGTTTAGAGATTTGGATTTCTTGGTGTGCTGCAGCTATTGTGGAAGCTGTAGGTCTTCGTATTAGACGCCTCCATCATTTCATTTCCATTATTTATAGACTTTCAATTTAGGGCATGTGTCGCCCATTCCTTAGACAGTTTTCAGAGATTATGTTCAGTTTACTCTCCATTCATTTGCATTTGGATTTATGGTTACTATGGTGCTTGGTTTAGAGTTTTGAACTGGAATATTTTATCCACTCTTAGTTATTTCAACATGTGATTCTGATTTAGTATTTTTATATATTAAATGTGCATGGATGGATTATATTAAATTCTTGGATTGGTATTTAAATGATTTTATTTAAAAAAATATATATATATTTTGGCACTAGCTTAATTAATTATAAGGTGGTTAATAAAGTTAATATGTTTTCGACAGCGATGCTAAGAATGAACCAACCGAACATTCTATTTTTAAATTTTATAAAGGACTGATCACCCGATATTTAATTGGGCGGGGTGTCACAGGTGGTATCAGAGCATGAGGTTCTAGAGTCCTTTAGGATCTGTACGGCTTGCTATGTTTTTAGCTTTGCATCCTTTGATATAGAGCCCTATTTTTAGGACTGTTGTGATCTTATTTTTGTGATTTCGTCCTTAGTTATTTGAGATTTAGTAATAACTGTGGGCTAATAATATTCTTTCTCGTCTCAGATGCCTCCTTAATGTGCACCAAGAGACCGAAAGGCCCAGCCAGAGCAGCCAGCAGGGCAGGCTCAGGGGACAATGAACGCAGCGGAGGTTGCAACGATAGTTGCACAAGCGGTGAATGCAGTCATAGCGGTGGTGCAGCAGGCCCCACCCCAGGTTCAGGCGGTGGTACCAGTTCCAGTGCATCCATTTCCTACTGCATGGGAAAGAGTGAGAGAGTCCTTTCAGAGGGCATGTCCTCCAGAGTTCATGGGAAGTTCAGATGTGGTTATTGCCAGTCAGTGGAAGAAGGACATACAGCAACACCTTCGTATGTATGAGTGCACTGAAGTTCAGAGGAAAGTTTTGGCTACCTTCAAGCTGAGAGGGGCAGCCTTACAGTGGTGGGAATCCACTACTACTATTGAGGAGCGAGATTTGATGACTATCAGTGATTTCTGGGTGCGGTTCGAACGCAAGTACTTTCCTTCCGCCGTCAAGACTGAGATGAGGCAGAAACTTTTAGACCTCACCCAGGAAGGGAGGACAGTTGCGGAATACGAGGAGGAGTTCACGCGATTGACAAACATGGTACCAGATGAGGTGCCTACTAAGGATAAGAGCATTCAGATGTTCATGGATGGCTTGACTTGGAGGATACACCGGCATATTTTGGGTAATCTTTCCCTACACTCATATACAGATGTTCTGAATGCAGCCTTATTGCATTGTCAGGACAACCGCTTCTATGTTAAGGGAAGCAAGCAAGGGGGAGAACCCAACCAGTTGGGCAAGACAGGGGGAGGTAGTACCTGTGGGGCACCAGGTGAGTAGAGTCAGAGGCAGGGTTCCCAGCAGGGGGAGTCTGCTAAAAGGTTTTGTTCTGGAGGCTTCAGGCATGGTCATGGAGGTTGGAGGCAGGACCACCAGGGCCATCCATAGGGCCAGCAGCAGGGCCAACAGCAGGGAGGACAACAGGGCCAACAGGGCCAAGGTAGGGGTGGTAACGGTCAACAGGGCCGAGGCTATCAGGGATATAGGGGAGGAAACTTCATCGGGAAATGTTATACTTGTGGAAAGACTGGCCATAAGAAATAGGAGTGTCCCGATAAGGACGGAGTTCCTCGGCAGCAGGGTGCTCACCAGGAGCCCCATAGACCTATTTTTCCCTCCGCCCTACCAGCACCAGCTCTAGTTCCAGCTTTGCCCGCAGTTTCGATGCAGCAGGGGCAGTTGCAGTATGGACGTGTTTATAACGTAAACCAGGTCGCAGTTTCGCAGGCACCACCCGCAGTTGAGGGTAAGTTTTCTATCCATGTTACCTTGGACCGTATCTTATTTGACACGGGGGCATCACACTCCTTCATAGACACTAGCTTTGCATGGGCCACTGGGTTGTTAGGCACAGCAGAGAGTACAGTGACATGTTTAGACTCACCGTTAGGTAGTGGGTCGACGATTTTCTTCATATGCGGGAGAGTAGGCTTAGAGATTAGCAGTTTGATTTTACCAGCTGATATGCTAGTGTTACATATGTCTGAGTACGATGCCATTATTGGCATGGATTGGCTAGTCGAATATAGGGCCATGATTGATTGCTTCAGTAGGAGTATTGTGTTCGTCATTTCGGGTCAGGAGATGTTCTTAGTGGCGATGCCTCGTTGCAAGGGAGGGTCGTCCACCCACTTATTTTATTTAGAGGATGAGACCTCTGCAGTAGTGGTTCCACTCGATTCAATTTCGGTCATCTGCGAGTTTGCTGATGTATTCCAGGATACACCGGGGTTGCCTTCGAGTAGGGAGATCGAGTTTGTGATAGACTTAACACCAGACACTCATCCGATAGCACGTGCGCCTTACCGTATGTCTCCGACAGAGATGAGGGAGTTACGGGATCAAATAGAACAGTTGTTGGGACAGGGCTTCATCCGTAGGAGTACTGTAATACCCCATATTTTTACGCTATATTAATTTGGGGATTTATTAAATTTAACGTGAATGATTTATTTAATAAAAATCCGGAAATTAATTATGCTTATAATTATTAACGTGATGAGAGTTAGTAATTATGGGAAACTTGTTGAATATTACTAATGAGCAAAGTAATATATATGATATTGGTTATATTGAATGTCATGAGTGAATTAAATTACTATTTCGGAAATTTAAGCCGGGACGTGCCCGTGTCATGTCGGGACTAATTTTGTTAAATAAAAGTGAATATTTTATAAGTTGGTTGTATGGTCATTTTGAGTGCGCCAACGCGTCCGAAGGGTTGAGATAGTCAGAAAAGTGTACCCGGGGGTTTAGTTTGGGTCTCGGGGCGTTTTTAGGCCTAATTGGTACCTCGGGAGGGCAATTTAGTCATTTAACCTTTTTGGGTAATTAAACCCACGAAATTTAGCAACCTATATCAGCCATCTAGGTTAGTCCTTTAGGGTTAGAATATCCAGAAATCAAGTGACGGCCATTGGAGAAGAGAGGAGAGAGCTCCAAGGCAATTCAAGGCAAAAAAGTCACCGGTTTGCACCGCCGCCACCACCAACGCGTAGATCGCGAGAAGGGAAACGCAAACACACCGGATTCATCTGCAAACCGGACTTCTGAAAATCCCAGGCAAGTATTTAACTTGTGTATTTTTGTTAATGCAATCTTCATATTAGTTTAGGATTGATTAGAGATGAAAACTATGGAAGAAAACCCAATTTGTGTTAGGAAAATCCATGTAGTATTGAGTTATATGAAAATTCTGGAAGCCTTGCCATGTAGAGGAAGATAACCCACGAAATTTTGGTATGAATAAGAAGGAAATTCTGGGATTAAACTGATTAGAATCATGAGTTAGAGATTTTTAGGGTTCTTGAGTTTTAAATGAATTATGGCATAATAAATCCATGTTTAATGATATAAATTGATATGGTTTACGTTGAATATACCTGTTATGATGATATAAGGTTAGTAGTATTAATTTTGGACGATTGGAAATTGAAAATATGGATTTGGTGTAAATTTGGAGATGAAACCCGTAACTGCAATTCTGCAGATTTTCACAGACCTGCTTGATCGATCGATCGAAGGTTCGATCGATCGAACCCCAGATCTCGATCGATCGACCCCTCCTGGCAGACTCTTATTTCCCTTGTTTAATTAGTTAAATTAGATTTATCGTGAAATAATTTTTTGGTATTCTTCATAAAATGTTTTGGGAGATAGGAAGGACCAGTAGGACATATGAATGAGTGTTGGGAACTTTATTATAAGTCGAGAACTTTGCTTTTGGGACAATTATATAATGAACGATGAAATTACGTAATTCAAGCGAGGGAATTACGGAGAATCGCTACGATAGTGAATAGAGGTATACCTACTGAATTTTCTACTTGAAAGGATAGAGTCCACTAGTGTCATATAATAAGTGAGAAAACCCTTCGAGTTAAGGTTAGAGATGAAACCTTATACGTAATTTTTAAAAAAAATGTGAAAATTAAGGATAAATATCGTAATTATGGGTGATGAGAGAAACCTATATTGATATAATGACAAGTGTTATATTTATATGGTTGTGTATGCATATAGTATATACATATGAAAAACGTACCCGCGCTACTTGCTATCCCTGAGGTTACCGCGCTGGGACAGTCTTATCTCGATGGGACCTATATGGGGGATATTGACTTGTACCCTAGAAGATAGATATCCTTGGTACAGGCTATCGGACCGATAGTTCAGACGGTCCTAAGAGACGTGAGGGTATGTACTGACCTCTTAGAGACTTGGAATCTATACTTCGCCTCAATCTTGTTTTGTGTATATATGTTATTACAGTTCGAGAGTGATTCCGAACTTGTATACCCCTTAGTGTGAGCGATACGGGGATTGGATAGCAGAGTATGCCTGAACCATAGTTTGTATGTTGGTTCTGTTAGGATATATATATATATTATACGAGTGCTTAATATATATATCTGAATTGGGAAATTTAAATTGTTGCTGTAACGTAGTAAGTGAGAAATAATTTTGGACTATAAATTATGAATACTTGTTTTGAGAAAGTATAATATGTCACTGGAAAACTTTATTGATTTTATAAAGTTAAAATGGAGAACTTTGGTTACTAATTTGAAACATCCTTTTTAAAAATGGAATCGTTGAATTGTAAATCTTACGAGTAATCTAAGATAAGTTAAATCATTTAGGAAGACTAGTGCGATGATTGATAAGACAAACCGTTGGGAAGGTTAGTGCGATAGGTGTGCACATTAGAAGAAAGGTGAGATTTTCTCAAGAGAGTGTCGCACTAATATGTTGTTACATTGGCCTGTATCAATTTAAATACTTGCTAAACGTATTTTAAATCAAACACACTTTCGGGCTCTGACCCGTTTCTTTTTCTCTCTCTCTCTCCCTTGTATATATATGTATGTATTACAGGTGCCCAGCCACAGGGGCGACTTGCTTAGGATCTCTTGGCAGGAACGCGCTGCAGCTTAGGTGGGAGTTGCAGGTCTCTTGCGTAGACGGCTTCCTTTATTGACACCACTCTTAGCATTCTCATTTATTGGGCATGTGTCACCCTTTCCATTATTTTATTGTTATTGGGACATTTGTATTTCAGTTATTTCCAGTATTGTTATTATGGGATTTATTCAGTTTGGTTATGTGGTTTTAGATCTCGTATGTTGACATTCGATTGACGAATGTTCTCTATTATTAGATTATGTTGCAGAACTTAATGTGGTGTGATTCTTACTTATTGAATGTTATTAATAAATAAATAAATCTTTTCTTTAAATAAAATTTGGAAGTCATGTATGTAAATGTTTTTGACACTTAGCTTAATTATTTAGGGTGTTACATTGGAAAAATTTATTTTATCGACAGTGATGCTAAGAATGAACCAACTGTTCGCCTTGATTTAATTTAATAAAGGAGTGATCGCCCGGTATTTAATTAGGCGGGGTGTCACAGGTGGTATCAGAGCATCAGGTTCTAGTGTCTTTTAGGATCTGTGCGGCTTATTATGCTTTCAGCGTTACTTTCTTTGATATAGAGCCCTAATACTAGGAATGTTGTGTCTATCTCTATACATTGGAATTTCGTACTTTTGCGATTTGTTTATTTGAATGATGAACTCATCCAAATTTACTTAAATTTTTAGATGGATCTTCAAGAAGAACTAGCTAAGACGGTTAAGGGAGTCAACGAGCAAGATCGACTCACACCTCAGGTATCCCCAGGGAGAATATCAACCGCCGAGTTAGCGGGTATTATGGCACAAGCAGTTACCACTGCAGTCCTACAACACCAAGAACGCAGCCTACAACTTAAAGGAGGCAAAAGACCTAGAGAGGTTAACCAAATGCATGTGACTAACGTTGAGAATTGTGCGAAGGCACCGAATCTGCGACAACAAAACAATCAAAATCAAGTCAGTTTCAGAGGTAACGAGATTTATGTTCAGGGACAAAAGTGTCAGGGCCAACGAAGCCAGGTTCAGGATGAAATCACCAAGAGGTGTTTCGGTTGTGGAATGGACGATCACAAATGTAAATCTTGTGCAAATCAGACTGGGGATAAACTACAATCTGACCAGCGAAGAATTTCGAAACTCTACTATAAATGTGTACAACCGGGTCACAAGTGGATGGATTGTCCTCGCCCTGACATAGCTTTTTCGCAGATTTCCCCTCAAGGCCAGCAAGACCAGGGGAAAAGCGAGACTAGTCAACACCGTAATAAAGTGAAGCAGTTTCGAGGGAGGTGCTTCCAATGTGGCAGTAATGGCCATAGGCGTCAGGATTGCCCAGAGGGCGATAGGGCCCCACAGCAGCAGGGAGCCCGTAATGAGCCACAGAGACCACTTTTTCCACCTGCCCTCCCAGCTCCAGCCCAGGTGCCAGCCCTACCAGCCATTCCAGCAGCTCCAGTGCAGTAGGGGCAATTACAGTATGGACGTGTCTATAACGTCCACCAGGCAGCAGCTCCACAGGCACCACCCGCGATTGAGGGTATGTTTTTCCTATGCATGTTACTATGAGTCGAGTTTTGTTTAATACTAGGGCAACGCACTATTTTATAGCTACCTATTTTGCGAAAGCCTTAGGGTTATTAGCCACAGCAGAGAGCACTGTGTCATGTGTAGACTCACCACTGGGGAGTGGGTCACTTATTTTCTTTATATGCCGGGGAGTGGGGGTAGAGCTTAGTAGCTTGGTATTACCTGCGGACATGTTAGTCTTAGACATGCACGAGCATGATGTGATTATTGGTATGGACTAGCTCGCAGCTTATAGAGCCATGATTGATTGCTTCGATGGGAGCATTATTTTTGCCATTCCGGGGCAAGAGATGTTTGTAGTGGCGATGCCTCGCCCAGAGGGAGGTTCGATCGCTCATTCGTATTACATAGAGGAGGATACCTCTAAGGAGGTTGTGATTCCCTTGGATTCGATCCCAGTTGTTAGGGAGTATTTCGAGTGTTTCAGGAGATACCAGGCCTACCGCCCAGTCGTGAGATAGACTTTGCTATAGATTTATTGCCATATACGAGACCTATAGCACGCGCACCGTACCGTATGGCTCCAGCAGAGATGCGAGAGCTACGAGATCAGATAGAGCAGCTATTAGGTCAGGGCTTCATTCGCAGGAGTACCTCACCTTAGGGAGCTCCAGTTTTGTTTGTGAAGAAGAGAGATGGTTCACTGAGATTGTGTGTGGAATACCGAGAGCTGAACAAGGTCACGATACGGAATAAGTATCCGTTACCTCGAATCGATGACCTGTTCGACCAGTTGAGGGGAGCAACTTTCTTTTCGAAGATAGATCTGAGGTCGGGGTACCATCAGTTACATATTAGAGAGCAGGATGTTTCAAAGACTGCCTTCTTATCGAGATATAGGTCTTATGAGTTCAGGGTAATGCCGTTCGGACTCACAAATGCTCCAGCCGTTTTCATGGACTTGATGAACCGAGTATTCAGAGAGTTCTTGGATCAGTTTGTCATCGTCTTCATAGATGACATCTTGATATATTCACACTCCGAGGAGGAGCATGCCGAACACTTGAGGCAGGTTCTTCAGACTCTACGAGAGCATCAGCTGTATGCTAAGTATGAGAAGTGTGGATTCTGGTTGCGAGAGGTACAGTTCTTGGGCCATGTTGTTTCTGAGCAGGGGATAGCAGTTGAACCGAGTAAAGTATCAACGGTGAGGGAGTGGGGACAACCCACAACACCGACGGAAGTGCGTAGTTTCTTGGGGTTAGCCGGTTACTACAGGAGATTCATTCGGGGATTCTCCAAAATAGAGGGTCCATTGACCAATCTGACTCGCAAGGGGGTACCATATGTTTGGGATGACGCTTGTCAGTTGGCTTGCGACGAGCTGAAAGACAAGCTTACTTCAGCGCCAGTCCTTGCGTTACCGAAGCCGGGTGTAGAGTACCTGGTTTACACCGATGCATCCTTACGGGGACTTGGGGGAGTACTTCAGCAAGAAGAGAAGGCTATAGCTTTTGCTTCCCGCAAGCTTAAGCCGCATGAAAAGAATTACCCCACCCACGACCTGGAGTTAGCAACAGTCGTCTTTGCATTGAGGATATGGAGGCACTATTTATTGGGGGAGAAATTCCGTTTGTTCACAGACCACAAGTCACTGCAGTACCTGTTCACTCAGCGAGAGCTGAATATGCGTCAACGCAGGTGGTTAGAGTTCATAAAAGACTATCAATTCAAAATACAGTATCATCCGGGGAAGGCCAACGTAGTTGCTGATGCGTTGAGCCGTAGACCGGTAGACGATGTAGCGGACGTCTGGAAAGCAAAGTGGAAGGAGTTGGGTCACCAGGACGCAGTGGCACGTTCTTTCATATCCGTGATGTCAGTCACACCCGAGATTGTTACGAGGGTGATACAGGCACAAACCACAGACCCGTTTTGCCAGGAGCAGATTGTGCGACTTCTAGCTGAGGGTGCTGAGTCCTATTCTGTTAGTTCTGATGGGGGTTTGCGGTTTAATGGGAGATTGGTGGTTCCAGAAAGAGCCGAACTACGTCATGCAGTGATGACTCATTATCATGGGTCCCGATTTACAGTACATCCGGGAGGCGATAAGATGTACCAGGATATGAGGCGACAATACTGGTGGAGTGGGATGAAGAAGGACATCGTCGAGTTCGTGTCCAAGTGTTCTACCTGCCAACTAGTAAAGGTGGACCACCAGAAATCGTCAGGATTGCTTCAGCCATTGAAAGTACCCGCGTGGAAGTGGGAGAGTATTTCCATGGATTTTATTACAGGGTTGCCTACATCACAGAGGAGCCACGATTCTATCTGGGTGATTGTAGACCGTTTGACCAAGGTGGCACATTTTCTGCTAGTGCGGACAGATTATACCACGGGTCAGTATGCTCAGTTGTTCATCGCAGAGATTGTCAGATTACACGGGGTGCCTCTGAATATTGTGTCAGATAGAGACAAGATTTTCGTGTCACATTTTTGGGAAAGCTTTCAGGAGGCTATGGGTACTGAGTTGAGGTTGAGTTCAGCTTACCACCCACAGATAGACGGACAGACAGAGCGTACTAATCAGATGTTAGAAGATATGCTACGCATGTGTGTTCTCGATTTTGGAGGAGGTTGGGAGCCACATCTTCCACTGGTAGAGTTTGCTTATAATAACTCCTATCAGTTCACGATTGGCATGGCTCCATTTAAGGCCTTGTATGGCAGACCTTGTCATTCTCCAACTTGTTGGCTCGAGGTGGGGGACAACAAGTTGCTAGGGCCAGAAGTGATTCAGGAGACCTCCGCGAGAATTGAGATGATCAGGAGTCGTATTCGGGTAGCCCAGGACAGGCAAAAGAGCTACGCCGATGCGAAACGGTTCTTCCGGGAGTTTAATGTGGGAGACCAAGTGTTATTGCGTGTATCCCCTATGAAGGGAGTGATGAGGTTCGGGAAGAAGGGGAAGTTGGCTCCGAGGTACGTGGGACCATTCCCCATCATCGAGAGGATTGGGCCGGTTTCATACAGGTTGGGACTTCCAGAACATTTACATCGCATTCACGATGTATTCCACATCTCGTCGTTGAGACAATATCTTCGGGATGATATGGCCCATACTCACATTGCGATAGATGAGATCGACTTACAGCCTGATAGCTCTTACGAGGAGAGACCAGTGGCTATTCTAGACTATAGTGAGAGGAGATTGAGGTCAAAGATAGTTCCACTTGTGCGAGTCCAGTGGGAGCATCATAATGTGGAGGAATCCACTTGGGAGCGCGAGGCAGATATGCGCAAGAGATATCCGGATTTGTTTTTACCAGGTATGCCTTATTTTTCGAATTTCGGGACGAAATTCCGTTATTAGGGGGGAAGTATGTAATACCCCTTATTTTTAAGCTATATTAATTTGGGGATTTATTAAATTTAACGTGAATGATTTATTTAATAAAAATTCGGAAATTAATTATGTTATAATTATTAACGTGACGAGAGTTAGTAATTATGGGAAACTTGTTGAATATTACTAATGAGCAAAGTAATATATATGATAATGGTTATATTGAATGTCATGAGTGAATTAAATGACTATTTCGGAAATTTAAGCCGGGACGTGCCCGTGTCATGTCGGGACTAATTTTGTTAAATAAAAGTGAATATTTTATAAGTTGTTTGTATGGTCATTTTGAGTGCGCCAACGCGTCCGGAAGGGTTGAGATAGTCAGAAAAGTGTACCCGGGGGTTTAGTTTGGGTCTCGGGGCGTTTTTAGGCCTAATTGGTACTCCAGGAGGGCAATTTAGTCATTTCACCTTTTTGGGTAATTAAACCCACGAAATTTAGCAACCTATGTCAACCATCTAGGTTAGTCCTTTAGGGTTAGAATATCCAGAAATCAAGTGACGGCCATTGGAGAAGAGAGGAGAGAGCTCCAAGGCAATTCAAGGCCAAAAAGTCACCGGTTTGCACCGCCGCCACCACCAACGCGTAAATCGCGAGAAGGGGAACGCAAACACACCGGATTCATCTGCAAACCGGACTTATGAAAATCCCAGGAAAGTATTTAACTTGCGTATTTTTGTTAATGCAATCTTCATATTAGTTTAGGATTGATTAGAGATGAAAACTATGGAAGAAAACCCAATTTGTGTTAGGAAAATCCATGTAGTATTGAGTTATATGAAAATTCTGGAACCCTTGCCATGTAGAGGAAGATAACCCATGAAATTTTGGTATGAATAAGAAGGAAATTCTGGGACTAAACTGATTAGAATCATGAGTTAGAGATTTTTAGGGTTCTTGAGTTTTAAATGAATTATGACATAATAAATCCATGTTTAATGATATAAATTGATATGTTTTACGTTGAATATACCTGTTATGATGATATTAGGTTAGTAGTATTAATTCTGGACGATTGGAACTTGAAAATATGGATTTGGTGTAAATTTGGAGATGAAACCCGTAACTGCAATTCTGCAGATTTTCGCAGACCTGCTTGATCGATCGATCGAAGGTTCGATCGATCGAGCCCCAGATCTCGATCGATCGACCCCTCCTGGCAGACTCTTATTTCCCTTGTTTAATTAGCTAAATTAGATTTATCGTGAAATAATTTTTTGGTATTCTTCATAAAATGTTTTGGGAGATAGGAAGGACCAGTAGGACATATGAATGAGTGTTGGGAACTTTATTATAAGTCGAGAACTTTGCTTTGGGACAATTATATAATGAACGATGAAACTACGTAATTCAAGCGAGGGAATTACGGCGAATAGCTACGATAGTGAATAGAGGTATACCTACTGAATTTTCTACTTGAAAGGATAGAGTCTACTAGTGTCATGTAATAAGTGAGAAAACCCTTGGAGTTAAGGTTAGAGATGAAACCTTATACGTAATTTTAAAAAAAATGTGAAAATTAAGGATAAATATCGTAATTATGGGTGATGAGAGAAACCTATATTGATATAATAACAAGTGTTATATTTATATGGTTGTGTATGCATATAGTATATACATGTGAAAAACGTACCCGCGCTACTTGCTATCCCTGAGGTTACCGCGCTGGGACAGTCTTATCTCGATGGGACCTATATGGGGGATATTGACTTGTACCCTAGAAGATAGATATCCTTGGTACAGGCTATCGGACCGATAGTTCAGACGGTCCTAAGAGACGTGAGGGTATGTACTGACCTCTTAGAGACTTGGAATCTATACTTCGCCTCAATCTTGTTTTGTGTATATATGTTATTACAGTTCGAGAGTGATTCCGAACTTGTATACCCCTTAGTGTGAGCGATACGGGGATTGGATAGCAGAGTATGCCTACACCATAGTTTGTATGTTGGTGCTGTTAGGATATATATATATATATTATACGAGTGCTTAATATATATATCTGAATTGGGGAATTTAAACTGTTGCTGTAACGTAGTAAGTGAGAAATAATTTTGGACTATAAATTATGAATACTTGTTTTGAGAAAGTATAATATGTCACTGGAAAACTTTATTGATTTTATAAAGTTAAAATGGAGAACTTTGGTTACTAATTTGAAACATCCTTTTTAAAAATGGAATCGTTGAATTGTAAATCTTACGAGTAATCTAAGATAAGTTAAATCATTTAGAAAGACTAGTGCGATGATTGTTAAGACAAACCGTTGGGAAGGTTAGTGCGATAGGTGTGCACATTAGAAGAGAGGTGAGATTTTCTCAAGAGAGTGTCGCACTAATATGTTGTTGCATTGGCCTGTATCAATTTAAATACTTGCTAAACGTATTTTAAATCAAACACACTTTCGGGCTCTGACCCGTTTCTTTTTCTCTCTCTCCCCCTTGTATATATATGTATGTATTATAGGTGTCGAGCCATAGGGGCGACTTGCTTAGGATCTCTTGGCAGGAACTCGCTGCAGCTTAGGTGGGAGTTGCAGGTCACTTGCGTAGACGACTTCCTTTATTGACACCACTCTTAGCATTCTCATTTATTGGGCATGTGTCACCCTTTCCATTATTTTATTGTTATTGGGACATTTGTATTTCAGTTATTTCCAGTATTGTTATTATGGGATTTATTCAGTTTGGTTATGTGGTTTTAGATCTCGTATGTTGACATTCGATTGACGAATGTTCTCTATTATTGGATTATGTTGCAGAACTTAATGTGGTGTGATTCTTACTTATTGAATGTTGTTAATAAATAAATAAATCTTTTCTTTAAATAAAATTTGGAAGTCATGTATGTAAATGTTTTTGACACTTAGCTTAATTATTTAGGGTGTTACATTGGAAAAATTTATTTTATCGACAGTGATGCTAAGAATGAACCAACTGTTCGCCTTGATTTAATTTAATAAAGGAGTGATCGCCCGGTATTTAATTAGGCGGGGTGTCACAAGTACCTCACCTTGGGGTGCCCTAGTCCTATTTGTGAAGAAGAGGGATGGGTCCCTACGACTTTGTATTAATTATCGGGAGCTTAACAAAGTCATGATAGGGAATAAGTATCCGTTGTCGCGCATCGATGACTTGTTTGACCAGCTGAGAGGAGCAGCCCATTTCTCAAAGATAGACTTGAGATCCGGGTATCATCAGCTACGCATCAGGGAACATGATGTGGCTAAAACTGCTTTTCTAATGAGGTATGGGTCGTATGAGTTCAGGGTCATGCCATTTGGGCTAACTAATGCCCCAGTAGTATTTATGGACTTGATGAACAGAGTATTCAGAGAGTTCTTAGATCAGTTTGTCATTCTCTTCATAGTTGACATCCTGATTTATTCTCGCTCTGAGGAAGAGCATGCCGAGCACTTATGTATGGTTATGCAGACCTTACGAGAGCATGAGTTATACGCCAAGTACGAGAAATGTGAATTTTGGCAGAGGGAGGTACAGTTTTTGGGACACATTGTATCTGAGAAAGGGATATCTGTGGATCCTAGTAAGGTGTCAGCGGTGAGGGAGTGGGGACAGCCCACGACACCGATGGAGGTGCAGAGTTTTTTAGGATTAGTCGGATACTACATACGGTTTATTCGGGGATTCTCGAAGATTATGGGTCCGATGATGAATATGACTCGTAAGGGTGTGTCGTTTGTTTGGGATGATGCATGTCAGTTGGCGTTCGATGAGCTGAAGGACAAGTTGACTTCAGCACCCATACTAGCACTTCCCAAAGCAGGGGTAAAGTACCTGGTTTACACTGACGCATCCTTACAGGGGCTTGGAGGAGTACTCCAGCAGGAGGAGCAGGCTATAGCTTTTGCTTCCCGAAAGATTAAGCCGCACGAGAAGAACTACCCCACCCACAACTTAGAGCTGGCAGTAGTCGTGTTTGCACTTCGAATTTGGAGGCATTACTTATTGGGAGAACAGTTTCGCTTATTTACAGACCACAAGTCACTGCAGTACTTATTCACGCAGAAAGAGTTAAATATGCGTCAACGCAGGTGGCTTGAGTTTGTAAAAGATTATCAGTTTGAAATACACTATCACCCGGGGAAGGCTAATGTAGTTGCTGATGCATTGAGCCATAGACCGGTATCTGAGATAGCCGAGGTGTGGTAAGTTAAATGGAAGGGATTGGGATATCAGGATACCGTGGCCCGATCATTTATGTCTGCGATAACGATTACGCCCCAAATTGTTATGCGAGTAGTACAGGCACATGCAACGGATATGTTTTGTCAAGATCAGATTAGGCAACTTTTAGCCGGTGTAGCCGAGTCCTATTCAGTAAGTTCCGAGGGTGGTTTGCACTTCAATGGGAGACTTGTTGTTCCAGAGGGGGAGGACCTTCGATATGCAGTGATGACGGAGTCGCATGGGTCCCGGTTTGTGGTACATCCCGGTGGGGACAAGATGTACCAGGATACGAGGCGACAGTATTGGTGGAGAGAAATGAAAAAGGATACCGCATAGTTCATATCCAAGTGTACCACTTGCCAGTTAGTGAAAGTGGACCATCAGAAACCACCAGGTTTGCTTCAGCCGTTGGAGATTCCAACGTGTAAATGGGAAGGCATTTCCATAGATTTTATTACTGGGTTACCCACTTCGCAGAGGGGGCACGATTCTATATGGGTTATTGTGGATCATTTGACGAAAGTAGCCCACTTTTTGCCTCTCAGGACAGACTATACGGTAGGACAGTATGCCCAGCTTTTATTATAGAGATAGTGAGACTGTATGGTGTGCCTCTTAATATCGTGTCGGATAGAGACAAGACGTTTGTATCTCATTTTTGGGAGAGCTTCCAGGAAGCTATGGGTACCGAGTTACGATTGAGTACAGCGTATCACTCGCAGACCGATGGGCAAACTGAGCGCACTAATCATTTGCTCGAGGACATGCTACGCATGTGTATCCTTGATTTTGGGGGAGGTTGGGAGTAGTATTTTCCACTGGTATAATTTTCTTATAACAACTCCTATCAGTTTACGATTGGCATGGCCTCGTTCGAGGCATTGTATGATCGACCTTGTCGTTCCCCAGCCTATTGGCTAGAGGTGGGAGACAACAAACTACTCGGGCCAGAGGTAATTCAGGATACGTCAAGCAGGATCAAGATGATTTGAGATCGCATACGGGTAGCTCAAGACAGGAAGAAAAGCTACCCCGATGCTAACAGGTCCTTCCGAGAGTTTGCAGTGGGGGACCATGTTTTGTTGAGTGTATCTCCGATGAAGGGGGTAATGAGATTTGGGAAGAAAGGGAAGTTGGCTCCGAGATATGTAGGACCATTCCCTATCATAGAGAGATTCGGACCAGTGGCTTATAGACTTGGGTTACCAGAACACTTACATCGTATACATGATGTGTTTCATATTTCGTCACTGAGGCGGTACCTTCGGGATGAGTTGGCACACACTCACATTGCGATTGAGGAGATTGAGTTACAGCCAGACAGTTCATATAAGGAGAGACCAGTAGCTGTCTTATATCATAGTGAGAGGAGGCTGAGGTCAAAGGTAGTTCCACTTGTCCGAGTGCAGTAGCAGCATCACAATGTGGAGGAGTCTACTTGGGAGCGTGAGGCGGATATGCGTGAGAAATATTCCGAATTATTCGTACCAGGTATGCCTTATTTTCTGAATTTTGGGACAAAATTCCTTTATTATGGGGAAAGTATGTAATACCCCATATTTTTCATGGTTTAAATAATTATGGGATTTTTTATTACAGAGGGATTAATTGAATTTAAATGTGAGAATTTAATTATTAATTAATTCGTATCTAATAAAATAAATATTAACTAGCGTGCCAAGGGTTAATACTTATTGATTTAATATTACTGTGCGATATGTAATATAGATATGTAATATGGAACTGTATACTTTGATAAATTGTCGAGAACGAATAATACGACAGTTTAGTAAATTAAGTCAGACGCGCGTGTGAGTCGTGTCTAGACTAGTTTGATGGAATAAATATATAAATTATTTTTAGTAACTCGTATGGCCATTTCAAGTACACCGTTGAGTCCGAAAGGGTCGGGATAGTCAAACTAGTATACCCGGGTGTTTAATTTGGGTCCCGGGGCAATTTTAGGCCTAACCGGCACCCCGAGAGGGCATTATGGTAAATTGTATTTCTAGGCTTAATTAATAGACGTAAATTAAGAGTTATATTATCATCCAAGGAAAGTCCATTAGGGTTAAAAAGTTACAGGAAGTTAAGAACGGCTATAGAAAGTGTGAGGGAGAGCTAATTCCAAGAGAAAAGGCCCAAGTTGACACCACCTTGCACAACCACCACCACCACCACCGTGTAGATCAGGACAAGGGGATCACAACCATACCAACAATGTCAAGAAATTAGACGAAAAATTCAAGGCAAGTGTTTACAACTTGCTGTACCGTAGCATTTATCATACTCATGTTAGTATAGGGTTGTTATAAACATGTCTTGGTTCATATAAATGATGAAATTGGGGAATTAGGATATGTAAATTGATTCTAAGAGTTATTAAATTGAAATCCTCCATGTATGTAGACTAGAAATCATGTTTTGATTAAGTTATATGTAGAACGAATCTGAAAATTCTGTATTATTGAATAAGAATTTGAAGAACTAGAGTTTTGATAAATTAATTTGGGGATTCCGTGTTTTATTGATGATTCGTACTGATTTGATGATTCTGGGATGTTAGAATTCATATATTATTGATGGGTCTCGAATTAGAACTGTTGGTTTGGAGTTTGGGATGTTGAATTAGAGGTTGTAGGGTTAAAAATGGTGGGAAAACATTAAAATTCTGGGTAGAAGACGAACAGCGAAATCTCACGCAAAGTCGCTTCAAGTCGTTCGAGGGAGATGGCATCTCGTGCAAAGTCGCTCAAGCGACACGTGGCAGTCGTTCGAACGATATGCCATCTGGTTCGAGCGACAGAGTGAAATTTTGGGAAATTTTTTAGAATCCAATTTCGAAATTACCTATTCAGGAGAGTGGGATAAATTACCAAATAATAAACTTAAATTTGGCATAATTAAGGGAAAAGTATGCGCGACTAAATACTTTAATTAATTCGGTATGGAGAGAATGTACCTTGGAGATTATGAAGGGGATAGTAATCTAAATAGTCATACTATACGTAACGTTGAGATTTAAATACTTATGAGAAATATATATGTAGGTTGGTGAAATACCTTTACTTTTTAATAGGATGTGCATATGCCTATTATGTGTTATTATTATTAAAAGCACTAATGGGTGATAACCCGGGGGTGTAAAAATCTTATTATTTAGGTGTACTAATGGGTGATAACCCGGGGGTACAAGAATGTTATCGTGAGTGTACTAATAGGTGATAACCCCGGGGGTACAAGATTATTGTTATAAATGTACTAATGGGTGATAACCCGGGGGTACAATATTATGGTTAGGTGCACTAATGGGTTTTAGACCGGGGGTGCAGTATTAGTATATATACTACGTATGTGAATCAATCTACAATGTATAGGTAGTAGATATGGCAACGTTAATAAATAAATCATAAGAGTATAATAGATTTATTACGAAACTGAGAAAACATAATTATTAGCTGTTTGACTTAGGTTAATTTGAAAACGTATTGTATGGGCGATACAAGTATACTAATGGTGAGCATAAATACTATTAGAAGGAATTTAATACTAGTTAGACTGGGTGGAATAACTAGGGGGAAAATTAAATGTACGTTAGGCGTGCACAATAGAGGAGAGGTGAGAAGCTCATGTGAGAGTTCAAACTAACATGCACTTGATACTTGCTTCATTGCAAATTTTAAATACTTGCTTAAACAAATATTTTTACACATCGGGCTCTGACCCGTTTCTTGCATCTTTATTCTCTCTTGCTATATGTATGTATTATATCAGGTCCTCAGCCACAGGGACACCAGGTTTAGAGATTTGGATTGCTTGGCGTGCTGCAGCTATTGTGGAAGCTGTAGGTCTTCGTATTAGACGCCTCCATCATTTCATTTCCATTATTTATAGACTTTCTATTTAGGGAATGTTTCGTCCATTCCATAGATAGTTTTCAGAGATTATGTTCAGTTTACTCTCCATTCATTTGCATTTGGATTTATGGTTACTATGGTGCTTGGTTTAGAATTTTGAACTGGAATGTTTTATCCACTCTTAGTTATTTCAGCATGTGATTTTGATTCAGTATTTTTATATATTAAATGTGCGTGGATGGATTATATTAAATTCTTGGATTGGTATTTAAATGATTTTATTTAAAAAAAATATTTTGGCACTAGCTTAATTAATTATTAGGTGGTTAATAGAGTTAATATGTTTGCGACACTTATGCTAAGAATGAACCAACCGAACATTCTATTTTTAAATTTTATAAAGGACTGATCACTCGATATTTAATTGGGCGGGGTGTGACATAAATATGCTTCATTCGGTATGTTTGTAGTGAATGAGAGTCCATTAAACTCACTTTTAAAAAAAAGGACTTTCATTCTCTATAAACATAGCGAATCACTATCAATTTTTAGACAATGAGTTTAATAATGCAAACTGACGGTGAGTTTAATAATGCAAGAACAAGTTTAAATAGTAATGAGTTACCAAAAAGATTACAATTTCAACAACATATACCACAATATATATTTCAAAGTTGAATTTAAACAAATACCACAATATATATTCAAACTAAAATTCAGGAGTTTATTCAAACCAGCTAACATGTAGTACAATCAAGTTTTATATTCAAACATACAACCAATCATTTTCAACTACAACTTGCAAAAATAAAACTGAAATCCTATCATTTTCTCTTCCTTTTTTTGGATCCCTCTGTAACTTTCTCCTTGCCTTTTCCCTTCGTCGCTCTCTTTCTTTTTTGGGATCCCTCAGCCACTTTCTCATTGCCTTTGCCCTTCGTCGCTCTTTTCTCTATAACCCTTTCTTCACTGATAATCAATCGACTGACCCCAATAGCCACAACAAGGATATCGTAAGGTTGGGCATTGTGTGTAAATAGTGTTCCAGGATCTGCAGTAATTCCATCCTCCATGGTTTTCTTTAAAATTCCATCTCCTTACGTACCTTGTCCGCCTATCGAAAACATCACACCATGAAATTAGTAAAAACAAACTAGTTAACACATTTGAAATTTATAAAAACATAAAACTTACCAAAGATGTTTGCTTTTGTTTAGACGTACCAAAGGCGGGGTTTTGGACTTTAGGATGGGATTTGGCTTGGAAGCACTCAATATAATCGCTGCTACAGTCCTAGGGGATCGATACGGGCACCGCCTAGACTTCTCATATAGAAGGTGGTCTTATCAATTTTGCTGGTACCATTTTTACATATCAAATTTGACCTTGTATCAAGCCGCTTTGCTTCCCTTATCATCCTTCAAGGGTGTCATGGGCTCGCGGGGAATGATTTGGTGCTGATCGAATTTTCTCAAACATCATTTCAGATGATAGGGCTCCCCAACATCAAAGCAAATTATAATCCCGTTATAAGATGATGCTTCAAGAAATGGATAAGCTGTCCGAGCATCTCGATAGGGATCCCAAATGACCTACATAGAAACCATACATAATTGGAGGTGAACAAATATCAAAGTGAAGAGAAAACATTATAAACAATCACAAGACTTCAATTACATTCCCAACAGTCATTTCATCTAACTGCTCATGAGAGTTGATTAAATCTTGAAATGCATTCTTCTGAGAGGCGGATTTCAATGACCAACGTGCAATCCTTGGCATGGTTTCATCGAAATCCATGTCGATGCATCCACCCACCCCTCCGAAGTGCTCATAGATCCATGACTGCAAAACATGCATAATATGAATTTACGAAAAGAAAGGGCAAAAATTTATAAATGATGTTATAATATGAATTTAGAATATTATTTACCTGAATAAGAGAGAGGCAATCACTCATTTGCTTCACACCTGAGCGAGAGGCAAGGCCTAACTGCCTATAGACATGCGCTAATATACCCACTCCCCATGTTAATTTCCCTACCTTCTTCACGTCTCTCAGAATATGAAGGTAAAACACAAAAATCTTGTTCTTTGTCTTGTCAGGAAAAATTATGCACCCTATAATGTATAGTAAGTAGACTATAGCACAATGGTCTTTGTCTACTGTGGAGGCATTTGTGTCCTTCAACCGTTCCTTGAAATTCTCAGTCATCCAATTCAATCAGACATCACAATGCTCACCAAATTCTTCCTGGACAACGTCCCTGCTCACACCCAAAGTCTCCACTACAAGGTCCACTACCAACGGGACCTCAATATCCTCCTCCTCCTCCTCCTCCTCCTCAACTACGGGTTGTGGGTTAAAAAGAGGTAATCCAACTAGAGGAATGCCCAAGATCTGTGCTACGTCGTCGAGGGTGATAGTCAGCTCTCCGAATGGCATGTGAAATATGTTGGTCTCCGGTTGCCACTTCTCGACAAACGCAGATATAAGGGTGTAGTCTATGTAATGGTGGATATATTTTATAAGCTCGTCGAACTTAGTCCTTTCTACCCTCTTCTGTACACTAGGTCTAAGATCACTGAATTCCCACTCCCGGATCTTTGTCCACTGATGGATGCACGATATAAGCAAAATATTTATCAAGATTTATCAAAGTAATTAATTACATAAAACATTAATGATTTAAATTTGTAGGGAAATGTAATTACTACTGAACTCATCCAAATACCATAGGCCATGTGATCCTTGAAATGTTTTAATAGACTGAGATCGTTTGCGCCCCCGTAAGCCGCGGCAGAGGTGCCTTCTTCACCCACCTTTTTTCTTCTTGTTGTACTCAATCGTAGTCTTATGTAGCATGCTTAACGGTTTATTAGGCTAGTGGGGTAATACACCCCCTCGTGGGATAAACATCCTCCTGCTCGACATCATGACCCTTCACCGCATCATGACCCTCCTCGGCCGCATCATGACCCTCCTCCTTAACCTCAACCTCAGCCTCCTACTCATCATAAACCTTAACCTCCTCATCATAAAACTCAACCTCCTCAGGCATCTCCACAACTGGGGCATCCACTCGCATCACATCTGGGACATCTCCATCTAAGGGAGTAGTTATAGAAGCAGACAGAACATGGATCTCTTCTCGAAACTTCAACTCTGAGACAGTCAATGGCTTTCGATTCTTGCGAGAGTATGATAGTAGGTTATCCACGGAAGACATGCATTTAAAAATTAATGCAATGATGAAATATATCATCACTACACAGGTAATCAAACATAATCATAAGACAAGTATTCATTATTAAGACAAATATTCATTGTAAGCATAAGTCATGTAGTAATATTCATATAGTCATTGTATATATAAGTCATGTAATGATATTCATGATAAACATAAGACAAGTATACAAAATTCAACATAATTCATGTAAACATATGTCATGAACATAAGTCTTCATTCGATATGTTTACACTGACGAAAACTATGAGGTCGAGGTTAATGTAGCGAATGGAAACTAAGCTAAACCTAGATTCATTCAGCATATATATGCCGACATGTTAGAGTTCATTTGAGTCAACAATAGCGAATGAAAACAGGATAAAAGGTGATGTGCATTCGGCATAAATATACCGATGTGAGGCATTTAATTTGGGGTCATTATATCGAATGAAACCCTAGTTCTTAAAAAAATCATTTATCATAAACATAGTGAATAAATATAATAAATTTGGTATAATCATAACGAATGAAACCCTAGTTCGTAACCTTAAAATTTTAAAACAATCCAGATGAGGGTATAATCATAACGTTGGAACTTTTGTTCAACAAAAAAAAATGAATTTCAAGTTTGTTGATTCGGTGGGTAACATTAAACATTGGTCATATTAACCTTGAAATAGCAGTGGTATTCAAATGCTTCAATCGAGAGTTGAAATCCTTTGTCCAGTGGTTGAAATAATAGGAAAATGGTTCTTTGAAGGAGAATGGTTCATTGCTTATAAATTATAAGTTCAAATCCTTCATTCAGTATATATATATATATATATATATATATATATATATATATATATATATATATATATATATATATATATATATAAGTTCAAATGGTTTGTGGCTTATAAATTAAAACTTTTAGTATTCAAATGGGTAGTGTGTTCAATGTACCAACCTGATGTTTAATCTTTAGTTGAAGGAGAATGGATTTGAAGATAAAAGGCTTGGAAGTTAAAGATGAAAGGTTTGGAGGTTTGAATGTGTCGAGAGATGGAGGGAAAGTGTGTAAATAATTTTTAGAACTTTAAATATGCGGTGGTCCTTATGTGGTATTCGGAAGTAACTATTAGAATTAAGTGGTATTTTGTAGTTGATCGAGTGGAAAACCGAGCGTCCGTGTAATACACTAGTCGTTGTTATCGGCTTCCAACCTCAATACAAAAAAACCTAATCTTGTAACTACACTTCTTAAGGAGTATAGTGGCGAGTCTGGGTATCGAATCCACAGGGAATTAGGACGTGTGAACGTGATGACAAAGGTAAGGTAGTTTAATCCTAAAGTTGATGTTAAAATAAAATAAAAGAAAAAGATGATTGATGGGTTTGAATTTCCAATTGGTGATGAAATAAAATGTGCACAAAAACACTAAGAATTGTAAAGAAATTAGATTTGAAAATGAGAGAAAATAGGGTGGGGTACAATCCCTCAAACCTTAGTAAATTACCCTATAGAATACTAGAACTATAAATTAAAATTCTTGACTAAATCCAATCTATATAAATCCTAAGCATTACATATATTAAGGATCTAGACCTCACCATATGAAATCAAAGGTAATTACAAAGCGGTGAATGGACAATTACACTTGCAAAGCGTTCTTAAACATCCCAAGTACATAGGGAAAGAGAGATTAAAAGATCGGCTATGTTTGTAGAATTTCCATACACGATTTGGTCAATATTTAATTTACCCTCTATTTTCTACATAGGTAATTCACCTCGGAATGAGTTCATGTACCCCAACCCTTGAGAATTTAGCTAGACATGATTTGATTAGAAAACAAATTCATAAATAGAATTATGGGTCTAACAAACATTGGAAACAATTTGCAAAACAATTGATATTTGAATTGTAAATAAAGCAGAGAACAAATAAGAGAATGGAAATTTTATACTTGTATTCAGCAACAGGAAAAGCAAATGACTTTGAAACCAGAAAACTTCTTCTTTCTAAGCCTTACAAACTAGGGTTTATGAAAACTTCTACCAAAGAAACTAAAGATTTCCTAACTTCTGAATTTCTCTCTCCAATTCGACTCCCTTGGAATGAGGTAGGGCTTGGTCTTTTATAGCACCAAGTAGCACGAATTTGACAGCTAGAATCACTTGTTGTGCAAGATTTTACCAGCTACATACCTCATAATCTTCATAATTAATGCCAGGATTTCACACGACCGGACCGGTCCGGATATCCCTCGGATCGGTCCATTTCTTAGCCACCGAATCGATTCTTTTTTTATTCTACCGGATCGGTCTGGATCCAACCAGATCGGTTCTGTTATCATCGGTTCGGCATCCATCCGGGGTCTACTGGAATTGTGTCATTTCGGATCGGTCCGATTTCCTCCATGTTGACTTTTTCCTTTCATCTTTGACTGGCCATAACTTTTGATCTCGAGCTCCGATTTGAGTGTCGTTTCTTCCGATGCTCTTGTGAAATCAAGATCTTCAACATCCCTTTTGGCGTCGAATTCGAACTCTGGGTATAACTTTACGCTTTTGCCCTTTGACTTTTCTTCCTTTCTTCCGGTTTCTTTCTCTCTTTTCTTGCACTACATTCCTGTAAAATTCATCAGGAATACACGAAACTCGAGGTATTTGTTAGAAATAGTCAATGGCAATGATATGGAATAAAAATGATTCAATTACCTTGTTCGAGATGTCAAAATCACTAACTTAAGGGGATAAATTCAGAAGAATTTATGCTTGGTCAAATCCCCCTAACTTAGGACTTTGCACGTCCCGGGCAATGTAACTGAAGCTACCCATTGTTCTATTTTTGAGACTTCCTTTAAAATTCCACTTTCGCAGGCATGCGATTTCATTGAGCATATGCAACAAGCCTTTAAACCCCTAGGTTACCCTAGTAGGCCGAGTTTTGTCTCGTGAGGGTTTGCAGTGAATATACCCACAAAATTCTTTATTGACTCAAATAAATATCAAAATACTTAAAAATTGTACAATTTAAACTTTTTGAAAAATAATCACCATGAATTCATATTCAAATGTCTCAAACCATAGTGTGTGTGTGTGTGTGCAAAGCCAAAAATTATACCTCAAATTTCCACCGATTGAGCATTACGTTACTTTCTGAAAATTCGTTTTGATTCAAATTCTTACGGATGCACTCACAAACGAATCACTCGGATTGTGGCTATTTTCTCTCAGTATGCATGATATAAAGAGTAAATATAATGGACACAAATTCATGCATATAAAATTGAAAAGAAGGAAATATATGGTGAAAAGATCTCATCATCGGAATTCGGTTGTTAGGAAACGGGAACATCACCTCTCATTCACACCATTTAATCTCTCATATTATCTTTTCATGCCTTAGCTCTCCATGCGGTAACCAATTTCGCAATTTGGACTCGGTTGGGACTTTTCTTGGGGTTAAGGTGTAAAGGGAAAAAATGGAAATGGTAGGGAATGTTGGAATTGGAAAAATTTCTTATGATATCCGTTTGTGCTTTTCTGGGCATTTACTAATTTTTCTCTTTCTTTTTCTCTTTTTTTTTTCTTTTGCACCTTTTATTGCACAATTTGGACTTAATTGATGAATTTTCTCAATTTTCACAATTTCGGGCTATTTCGGGTTTTTCGGGTTACCAAACGAAAAAGAAATATTTTATTAGGCTCAAATGTGGTTGCAAAGGGATAATTTTGTTTTTCACAACTTTTTATGGCTAATATTTTTGGGTTGAACAAACGAGGGCCTACTTCATTGTCCAAATTGCTAATCACATTACCATATGCATCTCGAGATTAATTAAGTTTAGAGATATATTTAGCACGAATTTTGAGACAACATTTCACACATTTCCCATAACCGATCAAAACAAAGGATTGAGATCATCAACGACTTATTAAAACACTAAAAAGAACTCCGAGTTTATCATAAACTCGGATTGATTTAAAAACTCATAAAAAATTGAAAGGCTCGAAATCTCACCGGGTTGGACTAATCTCCACACTTATTCGTTAAGTCATCAATTTTCTTTCAATTTCCATCTTCGGTCAATTTTGGCTTAGTGCATTTTTTATTTTTAACAATTTGAGACTTTAATAGAATAAAGGTGATATTTTTGAAAAATTTAAATTCCAATTTTTATTTATTTTGAAGAAATATATATATATATATATATATATATATATATATATATATATTTTTTTTATATGCGAAGTTTTAAGAATACGCACCTATCATCCCCCCTAACTCAGTGATTTGCATTGTCCTCAATCAAATGGACGAGAGAGTGAAATATGATGAAATAATGAGTGCGATATATAAAACAAGCAAGTACCATACTAAAACTGTATAATACAACACAACTGTGGAAGCAAAGGATAACAGACATAATTAATATAACATAATGGAGGAGCGGGGCAGCCTAAGGGGCGGGTGGTGGGCGGGAAGTTTCGGGACCAGCAGGGTCATACGGATTATAGTAATAGGGAGGAAGGGGGGAAAATAGAGTGGACGAAATTTTTGGGAAGAGAAATGGATTGGGGGAATGAATGAGGTTTGGATTGAAGAGGTGTGAACCTCGGGAAGGGACACTCTGCAATTTACCGGACCGATCCGGTTTCAGGACTGGACCAATCCGATTGAATCGGATCGGTTCTTTTTATTCAGGATCGGACCGATCCGGTCTGTTGAATTACCAAAAATTCCCTATTTTTCTTTTCTTCTCACTGTTAGCCTGATTTCTCCATTCCAATGTTCCCTTCAGAGTAATTGAATTTCAAAACTCCCGCAATGCTCATCGAAACCTAAAACACCCCTCCTACTCCGGTCAGAACACATATTTACAACTCCTAACCTCCTAAGACTATTATACACAACCTTCACCCCATACACGTCGGGGGTGCAACGACCTCACCTCTCTTTTTCAGTCAATCCCCATAAATGGGGTCCGACAACCAGATTGTGTCGGCTTCCTTGACGACCGCTTCCAAATACGGCTTGAGATGATGCCCGTTGACCTTGAATGTGTTTCCCCCTTTTTTATCTTCGAGTTCAATAGCTCCATGGGGAAATACTTCTTTCACAATGAATGGACCTAACCATCGTGACCGCAATTTTCTGGGAAACAAGTGCAACCTCGAGTTGTAGAGAAGTACTTTTTGTCCCGAATGAAATTCCTTTCGTTAAATGATTCTGTCGTGAGCTTATTTCATTCGTTCTTTAGAGATTTTATCACTTTCGTACGCATCATTGCGTATTTCTTCCAACTCATTCAACTGAAGTTTACGTGTTTCACCGGATTTTTCCATATTGAAGTTCACCCTTTTGATAGCCCAATACGATTTGTGTTCAATTTCAACCGGAAGATGACAAGGCTTTCCATATACAAAATGAAATGGGGACATTCCAAGGGGATTCTTGTATGCAGTTCTATACGCCCAGAGCGCATCATTCAGTCTGAGTGACCAGTCTTTCCTATTAGGTTTGACTGTCTTTTCCAAGATATTTTTGATTTCTCGATTGGCGAGCTCGGCCTGGCCATTCGATTGAGGGTGGTAAGTTGTTCCAACTTTATGGACAACGCCATACTTTCGCATTGGCTTCTCCATCGGCCTGTTGCAAAAATGTGTATCATTATCACTGATTATAACCTTAGGCATTCCGAAACGAGAAAGTATGTTTTCTTGAATGAATTTTATCACCACCTTATTGTCATTCGTCCTTGTAGCTATGGCCTCTACCTATTTTGAGACGTAGTCTACCGCGACGAGGATGTATAGAAAACCAAAAGAAGGGGAAAATGGCCCCATGAAGTCAATACCCCAACAATCAAACAACTCCAAGACTAGAATTGGGGTCAATGGCATCATGTCACGACGAGTAATAGCTCCCATTCTTTGGCATCTATCGCATGATTTGTAAAAAGTATTCACATCCCGGAAGATTATGGGCCAGTAAAGACCGCTTTGAAGGATTTTCGCAGCTGTTTTATTTTTGGAAAAATGACCTCCACATGCTTCCGTATGACAAAATCGAATTACCCCTTGAATTTCTTCATCAGGTACACATTTCTGGATGATTTGATCAGCACAATACTTAAACAAATATGGATCATCGTAAAAGAACATGCGTGACCATGTAATGAACTTCCTTCTCTCTTATGGAGTCCAATTGGTGGGAACAACTCCAGTGACAAGGTAATTGACTATATCCGCAAACCAGGGGAGAGAAGAAGTAGCAAATAGATTTTTATCCAAAAAATACTCATCTATGGGAATGGGATCAATAGGTACGTCGGACAAGAGGCGTGATAAATTGTCAGCAACGACGTTTTCTACTCCTTTCTTATCTTGAATCGAGAGATTAAATTCCTGTAAGAGTAGGATCCACCTTATGAGACGTGGTTTGGCATCTTTCTTGGTTAAAAGATATTTTAGAGCTGAGTGATCAGTGAAGCAAATGATAGGCGACCCAACAATGTAATAGCGGAATTTGTCGAGAGCAAAAACGACTACTAGTAATTCTTTCTCCTATGGTAGAGTAGTTAAGCTAAGGGCCAGATAATGTTCTTCTAGCATAGTAAATAATATGAGCTTTCTTGTCTTTTCTTTGTCCAAGAACGGCCCCAATCGAGTAATCACTTGCATCACACATAAGCTCAAATGGGAGTGACCAGTCAAGATCTTGCATGATAGGAGAGGAAATTAACATGCTTTTAAGTTTATCAAAAGCTTCTTGACATGCTTTATTCCATTCAAATGGAGTGTCCTTCATGAGAATATTACTCAAAGGTCTAGCGATGGCGCTAAAGTCTTTGATAAATCTCTTATAAAATCCAGCATGGCCTAGAAAGGACCTCACATCTTTAAGCGATTTTGGCGGGGGTAACTCATCTATTACTTCTATTTTTGGTCGATCAACTTCAATCCCCCTAGATGAGACTATGTGGCCTAAAACTACGCCCTCGGTGACCATAAAATGGCATTTTTCCCAATTGAGGACAAAGTCTTTTTCCACACACCGGAATAGAACTCTTTCAAGATTAGCTAAACATTGGTCGAAAGATGGATCGAAAACACTGAAATCGTCCATGAACACCTCAAGACCTTTTTCTATCATGTCGCTAAAGAGACTTAGCATGCACCTTTGAAAAGTTGCTGGTGCATTACATAGCCCAAACGGCATACGTTTGTAGGCAAACGTATATGTAAAAGTCGTCTTTTCTTGATCAAGTACATCCACTTCAATCTGATTATAGCCAGAGTACCCATCTAGGAAACAGTAGTAAGGATGGCCCGCCACTCGTTCAATCACTTGATCGATGAATGGTAAGGGAAAATGGTCTTTTATGGTTCCAGCATTGAGCTTTCGATAGTCAATGCAAACACGCCACACGGTGGTGCTGCGTTGAGGTATTAATTCTCCCTTAGCGTTTTCAACCACGGTCATATTTGGAACGACCTGAATTGGGCTCACCCATTTACTATCAGAAATGGGATAAATAATCCCAGCATCTAGCAACTTGATGATTTTCGCTCTTACTACATCTTTCATGGTTGGGTTTAGTCGCCTTTGCATCTCACGCGAGGGATTCACCTCTTTCTCTAGATGGATTTTATAGGTACAAATCAATGGACTTATACCTTTCAAATCTGCTATAGTCCAACCAAATGCACTTCTATGCTTCCGTAACACATCCAACAACATGCCCTCTTGCTCTTTTTTTAAACTGGAAACAACAACAACAGGGAATGTATCATTATCTCCCAGAAAAACATATTTGACATGCGAGGGTAGTTTCTTTAACTCAAGACTAGGAAATCTATTTTTTGAGGGAATCATGGTTGACTCCCTCGGAGGTAATTCTTCAAATCTAGAAATCCAGTCAACATCTTTTAAATTCTCAAAACTCGCTTCTTCTTGTAACCAAGTTTCCAACTCTTCCACCTCACGCTCAAACTTAGTATAAGGACTCTTTTTCTCACCACTTTGCACTAAACACACTTCCAGTGCATCTCCTCCTATGATCTTCTCGATGTGATCATCCACCACTTCTTCAATAAGATCAACCTCAAGAATTTCATCCTCATCATCCATTTGGTTAGCGACATTGAAAATATTGGTCTCGAGAGTCATGTTTCCAAAAGTGAGTTGCATTTGGCCATTCCGTGTATTGATCAAAGCATTAGCAGTAGCTAAAAATGGATGGCCCAATATTATTGGAACATAATTTCTCGCATGGGGAGAAGGCTCAGTGTCCCAAATAATGAAATCAACAGGGAAGTAGAACGTGTCCACTTGAACTATTACGTCCTCCACAACCCATGAGGCACTTTCACTGTTCGATCAGATAACTGTAGAGTGATTCGGGTAGGTTTTAAATCACCTAAATCAAGCTGCTTATAGATAGAGTATGGAAGGATGTTCACACTCGCACCTAAGTCAAGCAATGCTTTTTCCACTCTATTTTCTCCTATGACACACGAAATTGTAGGTGCACCGGGATCCTTGGATTTTGGTGGAAGATCATTAAGAAGGACTGAGCTCACATTTTGTGCCAAGAAAACGTTCTTCTTCACCTCGAGCCGTCGTTTGACAGTCAAAAGATCTTTGATGACCTTGGCATATGCTGGAATTTGTTGAATAGCATCGAGAAACGGAAAGTTCAACTTTACTTGCTTCAAAACATCTAACACTTCTGTACGCGAAGCCCCTTTTTTGGGTGGTGCTAAGCGTTGAGGAAATGGAGCAGCAATGGGCAGTTTTACTTCAATTTTAGGTTTAACTCCCTCATCTTTATCTTTCATATGCAATGGAGTCTCTTCAGATTCTGCAGCTTCTTTAGCTTTAGATTCCTTGGGAAGTGTTGGCGCTAGATCAATTACGCGACCACTACGGAGAGTAGTGACAGCTTGACATTGTTCTGGAAAATCCGATGATGTGGAGCTAACCGTGGGTTGTCCTTGAAGAGGAGGTCTTTGGCCTTGAGCTAGGAATTTACCCTTCTCCTAAGTATTCACTGCAGATTGCAACCTAGAGATGCTAGTATGAATTTCAGTGAACATTCTATTATATTTAGCATTGCTCTCCTTTTGAGATTGGATGAATTGATTCAAATTATCTTCAAGAGATCGCTTAGGTGGAGCAACATATGTACCAGGAGGTGATACATGCATAGGATCATGCAACGGAGGGGTCACTTGCTGAAATTGAGGGGTGGTGGTGGTAGAGTCGCATGTAGGTTAGGAGCCATTCCCCCTTGTGGTTGTCCATAGTTAAAACCAGGATGATTCCTCCACGATTGATTGTATGCATTCCCTTGCTGTGCATTAAAATTTCCACGATAACCCCCTATTGCCTCAACTTGTTCAGTGTACATTGCCTTGTATGCAGGGATGGTAGGACATCCTTTGGTAGAATGACCAGCAGTACAAATGGCACACACTTTCTCCTTCCCAGCTTGCACGGGTCCAGCTACTTCCCTTAATCTCAATTCAAGCATGTCTCTGAAATTCTTTTCCAATTGGTCAAATTTTTTATCTAACAAAGTGTCCTTGTCCAAGTGATAGATTTCGGACCCAGCAGGCAAGTTGGACACTTGTCGATTTCTATTTTGACTATTGGGATCATAAACATCCCATGCTTGGGTAGTCTCTTCTACATATTTCAGATGAGTCTCATCATCGCTTGAGTCTAACTCCCAAAAAGGTCTTTCACACATTGTCTGAACAAGTTGTTTAGATGCTAAAGTAAGGCCTTGATGGAAAAATGAAATCAGATGATGTTTTTCGAATCCATGATGTGGGCAAGCACTAACTAACTCCTGAAATCTCTCCCAACACTTGTCGAAAGCCTCATTCTCATTTTGTTGAAAAGATTGTATTTGTGCTTTGACAGAATTGGTTTTGTGTAGTGGAAAGAACTTGGAGAGAAACTTGGTTTGCATATCTCTCCAGGATAACACAAAATTCGGGGGTAGCGACCATAACCAAGTTTTAGCTTTATCCTTTAATGAAAAAGGGAAAAGCTTTAACCGGATAACATCTTGTGGGCAAGCTTGATCACCAAAGGTTTCACGTGCTTCCTCGAATTCTCTAATATGGAGATATGGTTTTTCCGAATCCATCCCGTGAAATGTGGGAAGAATTTGGATCATACCATTTCAAAAGTGGAACTGATCGGCATTATACGAGAGTAAAATGCAACCAGGGGTAACAGTTCGCTCCGAAAATAAAAGAGCTTTCATGGGAAGATATGGTATCTCTTCCTCTCCAGCACCAACACCAACACTACCGTGCACAGACATATTGCTACCGAAAGATTCAGAATTCACACTTAGTGTTTGAGTCAATGAGCGACTTGTGATTGAATTATTAGGCGAAGGAGGTGGAACCAAAAAATGAAGAGAATCAGTGGTATGAGAATTTTCAGAATTTGCTTCGGCAATAGGATTTTCGTGAACTTGGGTGGAAGATGAATTCTGCATGTAAGTGCATAAGAGATGAGATGTAATTTTTTTTTTTAATTGGAAATCACCTTTAGATTAAAATCACTTTCCTGAAATATACCAATTGACAATCCCCGGCAACGGCGCCATTTTGATCGAGTGGAAAACCGAGCGTCCATGTAATACGCTAGTCGTTGTTATCGGGTTCCAACCTCAATACAAAAAAACCTAAACTTGTAACTACACTTCTTAAGGAGTATAGTGGCGAGTCTGGGTATCGAATCCACAGGGAATTAGGACGTGTGAACGTGATGACAAAGGTAAGGTAGTTTAATCCTAAAGTTGATGTTAAAATAAAATAAAAGAAAAAGATGATTGATGGGTTTGAATTTCCAATTGGTGATGAAATAAAATGTGCACAAAAACACTAAGAATTGTAAAGAAATTAGATTTGAAAATGAGAGAAAATAGGGTGGGGTACAATCCCTCAAACCTTAGTAAATTACCCTATAGAATACTAGAACTGTAAATTAAAATTCTTGACTAAATCCAATCTTTATAAATCCTAAGCATTACATATATGAAGGATCTAGCCCTCACCATATGAAATCAAAGGTAATTACAAAGCGGTGAATGGACAATTACACTTGCAAAGCGTTCTTAAACATCTCAAGTACATAGGGAAAGAGAGATTAAAAGATCGGCTATGTTTGTAGAATTTCCATACACGATTTGGTCAATATTTAATTTACCCTCTATTTTCTACATAGGTAATTCACCTCGGAATGAGTTCATGTACCCCAGCCCTTGAGAATTTAGCTAGACATGATTTGATTAGAAAACAAATTCATAAATAGAATTATGGGTCTAACAAACATTGGAAACAATTTTCAAAACAATTGATATTTGAATTGTTAATAAAGCAGAGAACAAATAAGAGAATGGAAATTTTATACTTGTATTCAGCAACAGGAAAAGCAAATGACTTTGAAACCAGAAAACTTCTTCTTTCTCAACCTTACAAACTAGGGTTTATGAAAACTTCTACCAAAGAAACTAAAGATTTCCTAACTTCTGAATTTCTCTCTCCAATTCGACTCCCTTGGAATGAGGTAGGGCTTGGTCTTTTATAGCACCAAGTAGCACGAATTTGACAACTAGAATCACTTGTTGTGTGAGATTTTACCAGCTACGTACCTCATAATATTCATAATTAATGCCAGGATTTCACACGACCGGACCGGTCCGGATATCCCTCGGATCGGTCCATTTCTTAGCCACCGGATCGATTCTTTTTTTATTCTACCGGATCGGTCTGGATCCAACCAGATCGGTTCTGTTATCATCGGTTCGACATCCATTCGGGGTCTATTGGAATTGTGACATTTCGGATCGGTCCGAAATCTACCGGATCGGTCCGATTTCCTCCATGTTGACTTTTTCCTTTCATCTTTGACTGACCATAACTTTTGATCTCGAGCTCCGATTTGAGTGTCGTTTCTTCCGATGCTCTTATGAAATCAAGATCTCCAACATCCCTTTTGGCGTCGAATTCGAACTCTGGGTATAACTTTACGCTTTTGCCCTTTGACTTTTCTTCCTTTCTTCTTTTCCTTTCTTCCGGTTTCTTTCTCTCTTTTCTTGCACTACATTCCTGTAAAATTCATCAGGAATACACGAAACTCGAGGTATTTGTTAGAAATAGTCAATGGCAATGATATGGAATAAAAATGATTCAATTACCTTGTTCGAGATGTCAAAATCACTAACTTAAGGGGCTAAATTCAGAAGAATTTATGCTTGGTCAGTAGTAAAAACAAAATTGTGGTATTTGGAAGTAAAAAATGAGGTGCCCTTAGAAACACCCTAGTTTAAAATGGTTGATGTTAACATTTAGGCGATCACCTTCATTGATTGTTTCCAACATGGGTATTTGTGTCTTAATGGCCTTTCCCTTGTACCCAACCTTTTGGTTTACTTATTCAATATAAGACAAACATTAAATGTGACTTCAAAAATATTTTTAATTAAAAAAATATAAAGGAAGTAAGGTTCTTTAAGACCATGTGCAAGGTTGTGCCTTTTTTTTTTAATTTTAGTGTTGGAAAAAGTCGATTTACATGCACTACTTGGTTTGGCACATAACCCTTTTTTTTCTTGTTTTCATAGTTTGTGTTATTTATGTTTGTTATAAATAATATTGTCTTTATTTTTTTTAAATATAGGAATGTAATAATACAAAAAATAACAATTAAAAGATTGTTATAACAAAAAAAGTTTAATAAAAACGCATGACTAATGAATATAAAAAATTAAAATCTAAATGCGATCATGCAAATTTCACAAATGCTCTTGTAAATTGTAGTATAAAATAACATTCGTTGCGGTGTCGTGGATACGTGTAAAGCATCATGCTAAAGGAACCATTTTTTTCATGAGCCGTCACTTTCCAAAATCAACACATAGGTTAAAAAAAGTTATCCTACCACCAAAATTTAGGCATCCACGGTTCAAGGTATTTAAACTTAATTTTTTATTTCACCTCATTGTCACCTGTTCTTTCTCTCCCTAAACTTCTTCTTATATCTTTAAAAACTAACGAACCCTTACCAAATGCATCGTCGGTGATAAATTGCCAAATATTGTACTGCACCTTGCACATTGGGTAATAGGTATCAAATGTTGTATTTGACATTTGGTAATAAATCGTTGAATATGGTCGCCATTTTCAGAAATCTATCACCAAATGACCTATGTGGAGGTTTCTGACATTTTTATTATTTCATGTTTAGAGGGCTTTTAAATCATCTCGTGTTCATTTTATGTCGAAAATGTTATTAAAAATTATTTATAATTATAGTTATTTGAAGAACAACAATTTTCGTAGAAGTGATGGTGGAGGTCGCCCTCGTGGTGGGGCCGTGGTTGTGCGTTAGGATTATGGTTATGGGGTGGTCGTGGTTGTGGTTTTAGGGTTAAATAAATGTCGTGGGTAAAAAATAAATATCTGAATTGGTTTATTAGGGGTGAAAATTAAATCTTAAAAATACTTGTGGGTTTGACTTTTATTTTATGAAGTTGAATAAGTTTTGTGGTGCCATAATCATTAATTTATTTTTCCCTTGTGGTGGTTGAGAAAAAATTGGTGGTGCCTTAAGCATGACCCCTATGTAAATAATGAGGGTGTAAATTTTGGAAATGACACGAAAAATAGGATACAAAACGACAGAAATAAACATGAAACATCATATTCATGTCAAATATTTTTTACGCAAAATCTTCGTGTTAATCATATTTTTACTTGTATATTTATGTTTAATTAAGTGTTAAATACAATTAATATTTTAAATTGATTGTGTCAGATAAAAAAACATGAAGTCACAATTGTATCCAAAAGTCATTATCGTGTCATATCGTGTTGACTCCAAACACGATTCAAAATTTAAATCGTTTATAATCTGTACGAACTAAATCATTGTCAATATGGGTAGCTTTGTATTATCACCTTTTTTATGTACTACATTTATAAATCAATCTAGAAGATCCGTACTGAGTGAAAAAGAAAAGAAACTTATGAATTTGAGACTGGGAGTATGGGTCAATAGTAAGGTATGTCTAGATAATTTCTAGGTCATATTATATAATTTATATTCATTCCTCATATATATATATATATATATATATATATATATATATATATACTCATATGTTAATTTTTGCATTTTAGTAACAAGGTAGAAGATAAAACATATTTTTGTGGTGACGTATATATATGGGGTGGTAGTTCAATCATTGTTATCTTAGGCATATGTTAATTCCTCTCTTACGAGACTAAGCTGTTAGAATTTATGGTTTTTTATTGAGTTCACAAAATCATAATTTGGTTAACTTTAGGGTCAATTTAATATAGGATCCACACGTTGTTCGAGGCGGTTCAAAGTGGTATCGCGTTCTCCTTCGCGAGGAGTATAATGGTATACTCACATGTGTAAAACCATAAATTAATGAATGAGAAATTGTAGCTCAAAATACCCACTTGGAATATGAAATTTAGTTGAAGTGTTATGTTAAGGCTATTATCCCACTTATGAAGAATGCGAAAAATGGGTGTAGTATATTATAACCCATTTTGGCTTAATGTCTTGTTGCCCTTAGCGTATCTCAACTCTTTGAAGGAGGGATGACTTACATGGGCTTGGGTTGACTTCCAAGCCCACACGTATGCGCCGCAGTCGCCGCCCGACCCATTGGGACTTTTTTATTTATTTCTTAGTCCATTTTTTGGTTTATTTCTGGCCAACTTTATTCCATTTTTTGACTTTTCATATTTTCGTTTTTCTTTTTTATTATTTCTATCCCAACAGCTGTGACAGTTGGGATATTTTCCAACTATTTTTAACCGCCACTTATTTAGTATAAATAAGTTGTTTGGTCATTCAGTTTTGTGTGTTCTTAAGACATATTTATGTCTTAAGTCACTCACGTTTTAGCCCATATAAAAAGAGAGTCTGTCATTGTTGGCTCACCGTAAACGCTATAATGCACTACACCAAATCTGCCAAATATGCCAGGGTGGTCTGAAAAAGCATAAGTCCAATTAATTTCAATTTTCCAATTTTAATGATTGAACTTATGAACCAAATTTGCCCTATTAAACTTAGCACCAAATAAACCATTCTTGTGAAACCAAACTGATTTACCAAATTTTATCTTTAATCCTAAACATGCATCTAGGTGATAGCTGATAAAATAAATTAAATCAAACCACAAGACACCGATGTATGAGGAAACAACTAAGGGAAAAAACCTTGGACGGCCCAGCCAAACAATCCACTATGATACGGTTTTACAAAGGAGTAGACAGTAGACTTTCACAGTGACTCGATCCTCACAAGCCTTAATGCTCTTCTAATCTTTGACCCCCCCTCGACAGTATCAATGCAGGATTCCACCTGTGCCAGGTCCACAACACATGAGTCCACGTATGCCTCGGTATCCACCGATACAACTTGGCAACCGTCTAGGATTCGGAACATGGAGTCCATTATTTCTTCACCGCAAACAACATGAATGGTGTCCATCGAACGGAAACAAGTTCTTCTTATGACGGAAGAAAAAAATAGGTGCCCAAACAAGATCTCTAAGTATATAGTTATGAATATTGGATCTTGTAAACAAAAGGGTGAAACTTTTGGGAGTTGGAACTCTAAACAAATGCAGAATCAATTTTGCAAAAGAGTTCTTAAAATTCACATCACAATCTGAGTTTGAAAAACGTTTTATATAAAAACTAAGGCAGTGCGTCATTCGAACAATTTTAAGCTATCATTCCAACGACATATAGGTCTCGTTCGAACGAGATCTGGAATGAAAAATTAAAGTTTTAAAAACTCTGCCTACAATAAACTCGAAAAATATATTTTCGAAAAAATTAAGTTCCAAACAGTTTTAAAAACAGAACAACCTTATAAAATATTCCAAGGACTCATAAAATAATATGCGTTCATACCACAAGATCCTCGACATATGAAGACAAACGTGGCACACCAAACACGACACGATCTATCTTTGAAGCTTGGCCACTACGTCTTCATCAAACAACATCATAGGCTCATGGAGTCAACAATTTAAAGTTTATCCTATAACACAAATGTTTTGTCCGGAATTAAACCAATTACTAACAATTTGACTCGATCGGAAATTTGTCCTTACAAGAAAACTTGAAATTTGGAGTGATGCTATTGCATGTCGTGATTGTTGTATCCTGGGAGACGTTTGCCATCAAGTTCGTAGAGCACCAGTGCAGACATATATCGTCTTAAGGTCAGAGTTTTCAACACTTTCTTTAATTAATAAATTCTACATTTATTGTCCATGTAAGTTTGTATGTGTTTCAGATTGTTATGCTCGAATTAATTAATGTTTTATATATTCTGTAAATTAATTAAAACATAATTTTGGATTACAATCTTAAAACGATATTTTGTTTACTGTTACATAACTCCATAATGATTTTTTGTGTTAATTAATTACATAAACTTTTTTATAATAATCGTTGTTAAGATTTTTTTTGTGCACCATATTTCAATGTTTATAAAAAAAAATTCACTGATTATTTATATAAATTGCATGCAATTATGTGTTATAGCATAATTTATGTTAATTCAGTAAAAACAATTTACTTTTATTGCATGTGAATTATTTAATTTAAACTCAGTATTTTTTTGCAAATTCGTACATAATTAAAAAAAATAGTGCCATTATTTTAATATAATGTATCCACTCATATATCATGTCATAAACACATATTTATTTCTATTTAAAACAAAAATGGCATCTACTTCTACATTACCCATTGCGATTGTACCAACTAATGTTGGATATGGTGAAAAACCACGAAAATTCAAGGGGATTGATTTCAAACACTGGCAACATCAAATGTTGTTTTATTTAATAGCTTGGTACTTAGCTAAATTCGTTAATGCAGAGGCACCAGCTTTGAAAGAATGTGAGACTGACAAGCAAGTAATTGCTGCAGTGGATGCATGGAAACATGTTGATTTTCTATGCAAAAATTATACAGTTACAATCTGAAAAATACATTATATAATGTGTATAACCCTCTTAAAATGGCTAAAGAAGTATGGGAGTATTTGGACAAAAAATACAAAATGGAAGATGCCGGAAAGAAGAAATTCGTTATCGATAGATTCTTTAGATTTTAAAATGGTTGATTCAAAGACTGTATTTAATCAAGTGTGAGTTCTCCAATTGATTTATCATGAAATCTTTTCTAAAAAAATAGAATTTAGTGAATCATACCAAGTTGCTGCAATGATTGAAAAATTCCCACCATCTTGGAAAGATTTCAAAAATTATTTGAAACATAAACGTAAAGAAATGGGGCTTGAGGACTTGATTGTGAGATTCAAGGATTGAAGAGTATAATCGTGTATTCGAGAAGAAAATTGAAAATCCTATAGAATCTAAAGCACATATTGTGGAAGAAGGGCAAAGTAACAAGAACACGAAAAGGAAGCGTGTGGACCAAGGTGGTCCATTCAAAGGTCCTAAAAGCGAAAACTTTAAAAAATTTGATGGAAAATGATTTGTGTATGACAAACAAGGACATTGTGCTGAAGATTGTCGCAGCCGGAAAAATCAAGGGAATAAGAAACATAAGCCCGCATAAGCCAATGTCACTGAAGTTTGAAACTTTCTGACGATATTAATGATTTGAGCCTTTCGGTCGTGGTTTGAGAAGTCAACATGATGGAAAACACTAAAGAATGGTGGGTGGACACTAGGTCCACTCATAACATATGTTTTGACAAGAATATGTTTATGTAAGGACATATCTTACATTGTCCATATTATATATTGAGTATGTCGTATACCGCTACACCTTCGAAGAATGTTCAAGATCTCATATATAATAAGACGGATCCGAATATCAAGTATTCTTCAACAACAAACCTCGACATGATTAACTTTGGTGAGGTTGTGTTTTTAATCCCTTAATGGTTCATTATAAGTGTTGGAATATTTTTTCTAAAATTTTTTCTAAGTGTTGGGGAGTTCTTTTTCGTCAATTTTTTTCTAAGTGTTGTGGCGAACTTTAATAAAAAATTATTTTTCGCTCCCGTCGTTCGAGCGACTTTGCCACATCGTTCAAGCGACAATGGCTTGTCGCGCGATGTCTCATTCGAGCGACATCTGGTTTTCGTTTGAGCGATATACCAAATCAATTTTTTATAAATTTTTTTGTCCAACTTCGTTTTTTATCAGAATACCTGAGAATTTTCAATACACGAAATTGCTTTGGCAGAATAATTTGTCTTCTCACTTTTGAGGGTTTTATCCTTTGTTTTCAATTTACAAACATACCAATTGATTTATGTGAATTGTTTTGGAACCCAAGAACATAATTTTGTGAAGTTTTTCTTGTAGAGAAGATTTCTACTGCTGAGTTGGTGATTCTCGAGGGAGTTGCTTGCTGACTACGACTGCGTGTCAATTATGAGTGTTCGTGGGTGTTCCTTGCTGAATTGGAGCTACAATTCTTACTGATTCTAGACTGCGTGTCTATGTGATTTTTTTGTGGAGTAATCAATGCATATTTTATTATAATCCTTGTAAGTTGCGGTTTACTGTTTATAGTGAAATAAAGGTTTTACCCGAAAGGTTTTTTTTTTCCTGAAATATGCGAATTGGCAATTTTATGATGGTTTGATTTATTTTAACACCTAGATGTATGTTTTGAGGCTAAATTAAATTGATTTAAAAATTGACTCCAATTAAATAAGTTTATATTGGAAATTTGCGATATAATTTAAATCGGTATCACACCCGCATTCTCAAATTTGTTGTGGCTCGTTTTGTTCTCATGTTTCGAGTGTTAAAGCCAAGACCATGATTTATTTTAGAGCTTAAATCAATCATATGGACGTTAGAAAGGGTCAACCCATAGGTCTCAGTCCACCCATTTACACATGTTCACATTGTGGTAGGAAAGATCACCTTAGGCATTTTTGTATTGATCTTTGAAGAAGTCCACGGAAGTAGAAGTCCAGTGTTCCCTTGGTCCCCGAAACCCCTCGAGTTGGATACACACCTGTTTAGATTAGGAAATCTGTTTTGAACATGATAAATGCTACGTTGGTTGATTCTTGTTTGCTTGCACATGATTCTTCTATAGCTATATCATATATATGATTGTGTTCGCATGTTTGTCATACGCTAGTTGTGCTTCTTAATATATTCTCACTAGTGTTATGACATGTGTACTTTTTGAATTAGATTTTTATTTTTAAGAAAACTTTTGAAAAAACTACAAAAAAGATTTTATTTTGATAAAAAAATTTAGAAAATTCAAAAAGAGTTTTTTTTCACACCTTTATTGATGGAACTTAGGATGATCGAGTCACAACATCATTCCGTTTTTCATGTGACCGTTTGATAGTATTTTGAGAGAACACGTCATTTCATCCATGTACTTTACAATATTTGGAGTCATTGAGATGTAATTAGTTGTTACTTCCTACATGTATGACTCACAATTTCCATTATTGCACACGTGCATGGATTTGTTTGATTATTGTCCTTGTATATCACACATTGGTTGACGGGTTTTCACTTCAATTATGTCTTTAAAACGAACCATATGTGATAAAACTCGACAATGAAAGTAGTGCATGTAAGAACCGTTGCTGTTGAGGAATTTGTTTAAATTTGAAAAAATGATGTGTGATCACGGGAAAGGGTTGCGAGAGGCAAGTGAACTCGTCATGAAAGCCACCGTTTGAAAAGAGCCCCCAAAAAATATTAAGGCAATAAAAAGAAAATTATGCCAAAAGGGGGGCCAATAATATTTCTCGAAGGAGAGAATTTAGTTTGATCATCTCAAAAGAAAAAATAAAAGTATTATTATTTATGAGGGAGTTTTGTTGAAAATTATAACGAGTTTGCACGCTCTAACAAAGTCTTGAAAAAACGTTACATAGTTTTAGACATTATTGGGGTGGAAATCATTTAGACTTTGATTTGTTGATTTGATTTAGTCGATGTCATCTAAATTCAACAATTTTACACATAAGGATGTTTTTTTATGTTCATTCGTTAGGAGTACACATATTCATCGTGCACATATGATTGATTGAGTTGATTTACCTATTGAATGTGTTCACACCCATTCATTCCATTTTCATAATTTGGTTGTCTTGGTATAAGTTCATGGTCTTATTTTTGTAAAATTATTTTTGTTTGAAAAAATTGAAAAATTAAAAATAGTTTGTGAATGCTTTTGAGTTTCACCTTTGCGTAACCACATTTTAATCCATATTTGCTGTATCTCATGACACTCCATGTTTATTTTGATTTATTCTTTTCCTTGTCTATTTCGAACAAATAAAAAGGGGGATAACAAATTATGATTTTATGGGGGAGTTTGGTTTTGGGGGAGATTTGATATTTGATATTTGATTTATATCTCATTTTAAACTCGATACGTCACGAAGGTATTTTGTTTCGTATCTCATGTGTGTAGGTACAATTGAAGATAATTTTTGCACACCCTGATGATGACAAAGAAATTTTGAGATTTGAAGATTGTTGAAGATTGTTGAAGAAAGTTTTGAAGACTTGCATCTTTAGTACCTTTTCACTTTTGGGTTCATGGGAGGGTATTAGATTTGTATATGCGTTTTGATTTGATAATTCAGATTGTTTTTATTTTGTACCGGCATAGACATAGGGGGAGATTTGTAAGGACATATTTTACATAGTCCATACTATATATTGAGTATGTCGTATACCGTTAAACCGTCGAAGAATGTTCAAGATCTCATATACAACAAGACGGATCCGAATATCAAGTGTTCTTCAAAAATAAACCTCGACAGGATTAACTTTGGTAAGGTTGTGTTTTTAATCCCTTAATGGTTCCTTATAAGTGTTGGGATATTTTTTCTAAAAAAATTTCTAAGTGTTGGGGCGTTCTTTTTCATCAAATTTTTTTTTCTAAGTGTTGAGGCGGACTTTAATAAAACATTATTTTTCGCTCCTGTCATTCGAGCGACTTTGCCACGTCATTCAAGCGACAGTGGCTTGCGCGCAATGTCTCATTCGAGCGACATCTTACCTCATTCGAGCGACATCTGATTTTAGTTTGAGCGAGCCACCGACTCAATTTTTCTATAAACTATTTTGTCGAACTTAATTTTTTATCAGAAGACCTGAGAATTTTCAATACACGAAACTGCTTTGGCTGAATACTTTGTCACCTCACTTTTGAGGGTTTTATCCTTTGTTTTCAATTCACAAACATCCCAATTATTTTATATGAATTGTTTTGGAACCCAAGAACACAATTTTGTAAAGTTTCTCTTGTAGATAATATCTCTGTTGCTGACTTGGTGATTCTCGAGGGAGATGCTCGCTGACTACGACTGCATTTCAATTGGGAGTGCTCTTGGGTGTTCCTTGATGAATTGGAGTTAAGATTCTTACTGATTATAGACTGCGTGTCTATGTAATTATTTTGTGGAGTAATCATTGCAGATTTTGTTGTAATCCTTGTAAGTTGTGATTTACTGTTTATAGTGAAATAAAGGTTTTACCCAAAAGTTTTTTTTTCCTGAAATCTGTAAATTAGCAATTTTGTGATGGTTTGATTTATTTGAACACCTAGGTGCAAGTTTTAGGTCTGAATTAAATTAGTTTAAAATTTGACTAAAATTAAATAACTCTAAATTGGAAATTTTTGATATAATTTAAATCGGTATCGCACCCGCATTGTCAGTTTACTTCCAAGCAACACTCTGATCACGAAGAGCAACTTTTCATGGGAAATTCTTCTACTCGAAGGTTGAAGGAAAAGGAAAAGTTATACTCAATATGACTTTGATAAAATAACTTACTCTCAACGGCATGCTTCATGTCCCAGACATTCGAAATAACAGGGTTTCGGGACCCTTGCTTAGTAAGGTGGGAAAAAGTATTTTTTTTACTTTTATTGACGATTGCACAAGTTATTATGATGTGTACTTGCTTAAAAGCAAGGATGAGGTGGTAAATTTTTTGAACACTATAAAAAAAAGTTGAGAATCAATTTAGAAAAAAGATTAAAGTAGTTAGGAGTGATAGAGGAGGTGAATATGATTCCTCTTTTGAACAATTTTGTTCAAAAGACGAAATTATTCATCAAACTACCGCTTCTTACTCACCCCAATCTCACGGTATTGTGGAACGCAAAAACCGAACTCTAAAAGAGATGATGAATGCTATGTTGATAAGTTCAGGTTTACCTCAGAACTTGGGTGGGGGGGGGGGGAGCTTTGCTTTCAGTAAACTACCTTATTAATAAAATGCCTCATAAGAAAACACATAAGACACCGTATGAAATGTGTAAAGGTCGAACACCTTCTTGCAAATACCTCGAAGTGTGGGAGTGTCTTGCAAAGGTGGTGGTTCCTATTCCTAAAAGGATTAAAATATGACGAAAAACCGTTGATTGCTCCTTCATTGGTTATGAAATTAATAGCAGTGCGTATCGATTTCTTGTACACAAATTTGAGATTCTTGATATACATGTAAATACTATCACTACACCAAATCTGCCCATTTTTCAAGGTCATTGACCTTGACAAATCCACCTTGTCAAGGTCAATGACCGTGACATTTCGAGGCGAGACAACTTTTTTTGTCACGGTCGTGTCACGGTCATTGACCTTGACACAAAACTCGCGTTTTGTGTCACGGTCGTGTCAAGGTCAATGACCGTGACACGTTTGTCACGGTTTATAACCGTGACAAAGCCGTGACCTTTTTTCAAAAAAATTGTCACGGTCATTGACCGTGATAATTCTGGGCAGAATTTAAAAAAAATCTGCTGGGCAGTATGGCCACTGCCACTCCCAGCAGTATATTTGTACCTGTTATAGCAACTTTGTACCTGTTCCAAACATCATATATCCAACACAAACTAAAGATAATGCAAATATATATTCATGACAGTATAATCCAAATATTCAAAGTAAAAATAATATACATGACGATATAATCCAAATATAATTAAAATGGACAAACTTGAAAATAATGTTACTACATGTCTTGGATAAAACTGAGGAGGTGAGTAGGCCACACGACATACGAATTGACGCACCCACTAATATACGTCGTGCCGCATTGTTCGCGTAACCACAATAGGGAGTTCTCCTTCCCGATTATAAAATGTTATTAGTACAGATAAAAAAAAATGTTAATAGTACACATTTCGTTTTACCTAATTGAATTAATAGTACAGATAAAAAAATGTTCTGTCTATATTATAACGTATGTGTAAGTTCAGTCAATACCATTTCGTTTCAATTTTGTAATATTATGTTTTTTTCAAAAATTTAAAGAGTTATTAAATGGGTGCCCCACCCCCTGCCCCCGCCACACACACACGCACACCTACGCACACAAACACACACACACACCACCCCTACCCACCCCACCCCCACCCCCACCCCCTCCCCCCACCACGATCGTGACAACTACATATATTGTTTATCAATAAAATTATGACAAGAGATAATTATAATTGTAGCATAAATTTCATTATCATGGGTTTTACCTAATTGAATTAATTTCATGAATAAAATTATTATCAATTTAAATGAAAATATCAATTATTATCCAATATTTTTGAATGAAATATTTATTTTGAATGAAAATATCAATTATTATCCAATTATTATCCAACTATTATCAATTATTTATTTTGAATGTAAATAATATTCAAAACCCCACCCACCCCCACCCCCTCCCGATGTTTATTATCCAATTATTATCCAACTATTATCAATTGTTTATAAAATTGATGTCTACTTTTAGTGTTGTGTATATATGTTAGTTGATGCCAATATATTTTTAGCCTAATTAGATTCTAAGGTTATCTCAATTTATATTTTTCTTTTTCTATCTAATAATTTTCAACGTAAGAGCACAGTACATAACGTATGTGTAAGTTCCGTCAATACCATTTCGTTTCAATTTTGTAATATTATGTTTTTTTCAAATATTTAAAGAGTTATTAAATGGGTGCCCCACCCCCACCCCCACCCCCACCCCCGCCCCCTCCCCCCGCCACACACACACGCACCTACTTTTAGCCCTTGTTATTCATCAAATTTGAGGCAAGTTAATTAGAATATTTGTAGGACTGAAATTGATTTAGATTATGCTTATCTATATAACTCTAAAACCTAATTGTGATTAAAATCTGATTTATATGGATTAATTCTATTACATTTATAATTTAACTAATAGAGTTGAAATTGGTGGCAATTTACTTTGGTTTGGTTTATTTCTAGTTGAATCTGAGTTAGAATTTTAAGATTATGTATACACACACACCCCACCCCACCCCCTCCCCCCTCCACCACCCCCTCCCCCACCACACACCACACACACACACACACACACACACACACACACACACACACACACATACACACACACACCCCACCCCACTCCACCCCACCCCCTCCCCCCTCCACCACCCCCTCCCCCACCACACACCACCACACACACACACACACACACCCCACCCCACCCCCTGCCCCCTCCACCACCCCCTCCCCCCCCTCCACCACCCCCTCCCCCACCACACACCACCACACACACACACACACCCCACCCCACCCCACCCCCTCCCCCCTCCACCACCTCCTCCCCCCCCTCCCCCACCACACACCACACACACACACACACACCACCCCACCCCACCCCCTGCCCCCCCTCCACCACCCCCTCCCCCACCACACACCACACACACACACACACACACACACACCCCACCCCACCCCACCCCCTCCCCCCCTCCACCACCCCCTCCACCCCCTCCCCCACCACACACACACACACACACACCACCCCACCCCACCCCACCCCCTGCCCCCCTCCACCACCCCCTCCCCCACCACACACCACCACACACACACACACACACCCCACCCCACCCCACCCCACCCCCTGCCCCCCTCCCCCACCCTGCCCCACCCCTACCCCCACCCCCTGCCCCACCCCCCACACACGCACACACATATATATATACACATACACACATAAATATACACACAAATATATATATAAATGGAAGAGAGAGAGAGAGAGAGAAAATGGACCTGAAAGTAGAGAGAGAGAGAGAGAGCAGCGTCGAGAGAGAGAGAGAGAGATGGAGGGAACGACGCAGGAGGGAAAAAAGAAGGGGGATAGGGTTTTTGCTGCAAATATTATCACGGTCGTGTCAAGGTCTTTGACCGTGACAAGTTTTTAAATTATTGTCACGGTCATTGACCGTGACAAGTCCGTGACAAGTAAATTTGTCACGGACTTGTCACGGTCAATGACCGTGACAATTAGTTGTCACGGTCGTGTCAAGGTCAATGACCGTGACATAAAACGCGTGTTTTTTGTCACGGTCAATGATCTTGACAAGGCTGGCCGGCTGAAAGGTGACAATTTGCCCATTTTTGTGTAGTGTATTATTTAATCTAGAAATGCATATTTCTTCGAAGATATATTTCTTAATAGAAAAGTGGTTGATTCAATTTCTTATCAAAGAATTTATGACACTGCATCTCGTAGTCATCGAGATAAGGTAGAAAATGAATATATTGAGAAAGATGATGACTTTGAACCTAGACACAACAAAAGGAAAAAGATTTCATAGACATTTGGTCTAGATTTTCTAAGTTATATGTTAGAAAGTGAGCCTAATAACTTCGCAGAAGCAATGTCAATTCCAGAAGCACCTTTTTGGAAAGAGGTTGTCAATAGTGAAATTGAATCCATAATGCAGAACCATACGTGGGATTTGGTTGACCTTCCACTTAGAAGTAAACCTCTTGGATGCAAGTGAATATTTAAGAGAAAATGGAAAGTTGATGGATCAATTGAAAAATACAAAGCTAGTCGTGTAGCTAAAGGCAGTAGGCAAAAGGAAGGATTGGATTATTTTGATACTTACTCACCTATTACGAGAATACCGTCTATTTGAATGTTAATAACTAATGCAGTGCTACATAATCTTGAGATACATCAAATGGATGTAGAAACCACCTTCTTAAATGGCGAGTTAGATGAGGAGATATAGATGGAACAACCAGGAGGATTTAAAGTTCCAGGAAAAGAAAAGAAAGTTTGTAGACTCGTTAAATCCCTTTATGGATTAAAACAAGCACCTAAACAATGGCATGAGAAATTTGACAACGTAATGATATCAAATGGATTTAAAATAAATGAGTGTGATAAATGTGTTTACATTAATAACAATAAAAGTGGTTATGTCATTGTTTGTCTTTATGTAGATGATATGCTCATTATTGGAAATGATAAAGATATCATTAAATTTACTAAGAGAATCTTGTATAGTAAATTTGATATGAAAGGTATGGGTATTGCTGATATTATATTAAGAATTAAATTTTCTAAAACATCGTATGGACTTATCTTGTCTCAATCTCATTATATTGAGAAGATACTCGATAAGTTTGATAAAGGTGGTGATAGAATTGTTAAAACACCTATTGACCCAAATCTCCATTTATATAAAAATACTAAAAATGGTATATCTAAATTAGAATACTTTTGTATCATAGGTAGTTTAATGTATGTCATGAACTGCACTAGGATAGATATTGCTTACTTAATTAGCAAATTGAGTAGGTATACAAGTAATCTAGGTGAAGACCATTGGAAAGCCATAATAAGGGTTCTTAGATATCTAATATATACCCCTAATAATGGATTGCACTACATTAGATATCCAGTTGTACTTGAAGGATACAATGATGCTAATTGGATATCTTATTTAAAGGATTCTAAATCCATAAGTGGATATGTATTTACACTTGGTAGTGTTGTTTTATCTTAGAAATCCTCAGAACAGACTTGTATTGCTAGGTCCATTATGGAATCTGAATTTATAGCTTTAGATAAAGATGGAAAAGAAGCATAATGGCTTCAAATTTTTTTAGAGGATATTGTAATGTGGTCAAAACCCGTGTCTACAATTTCCATACATTGTGACAGTGAATCGAAAATTGGTAGAGCACATGGTCATATGTATCATGGTAAGTCTCAATATATACGTCGAAGACATAATCCCGTAAAATAACTGCTCTCCAATGGAATTATTTCCATTGATTATATTAAGTCTAAAGACAATATAGCGGATCCATTAACCAAAGTGTTGAATATAGAGCAAGTGTATAATGTATCGAGGGGAATGGGATTAAAGCCTACAAAATAAAGAGTTGTCTTGATGGCAACCCTACCTAGCTGACTGGAGATCCCAAGATCTGGTTTCAAAGGGGAAACCGGATCTTGACTATTTGAAGAGAGCACTGATGATTTTCAAACTCATAGATATTCCTATGATAAAACAGTGTAGCATACAAAGTAAGTAAGTATAAACTTAGCTTTTAATGACTCCTATATTTGAAAATTCAAGTGTAGTATAGTAGGATACTCTTAATGGGAAGTCACTTATGTGAGTGTAAAGGGGTCGCTTCTATGAGAACTTCGAAAGGCTAAAATTCTCTAAAGCACTCATGAAACCAGGAATTGTTCGGGGCCAAAATGAACACAATCAAAAGAACCAACTTTATTAAAAAAATTACTGTGTGAAGTCTATTGACTTGATTTACACAAAATATAGAACAGTTCGAGACATCGCTGTTGTGTGTAAAAATTGCTCTCCTACGTGGATCAATGAAAAGTAGACACCTGACCTCCTATGTGTCCAATAAGCTACCTTAGTCGGCTTTAGAGATAATTAGTCGGTTAGAATGCCGACCAACACCAAGAACATGAACCATCAGGAATAACAAAAGTTATTCTGGTGGAATAGCGACCAACGCTAAATATCAAAAGTCTCATTTATTGTATACAGGTGTAAGTGCCTGGAAATACAAAGGAATTTCATCTCTTGGTTTCCTAAATGCTATAAATGCATGGTTTCCCTTAGTTTAAGGGGACGATTCAACCGGGCACAAGCACACCCCATATTGAACTATTGTAATCACCTGAAATAATATCAACAATGGACGTAGTCTTTTCTTATAGCTAAACCACTTTAAAAACCTAGTTGCTTGTGTGTTTGTTGGGCTTGTTTATCTTTATTTATCTGTGATTGTAAATTTGGACCCTATCCATTTTTAGACATCAACAGATTGGCTCCGTCTGTGGTGACGACTGTTCGTCATCCTCTTATACCAAACCTATTCACTGGTTCATCGTAAAGATTCTCAAAAGATGAATAAATTCCAGAAATCAGTCTTGCAGCCGGAGGCAACACTTCTTCACCTCCTAACACATCAGATTTAAACATAATTTTAATCAAGCTTACCAAGGGGCAAGAAGCAATAAAAAAATAATGAGGAAGTTAGCCTAATTTCTTCTCCATCCAAATATACTACTGTTCCATTCAGTAGAAGAGAGATGTCGCCACCTATCACCAGAAAGGATAGGAATAGTTATTCCAGGTCTACACACGATAGACCATCCTGGCGTAACTTCATCAATGCGATCAACACATTACTACGATAGTCGTTCTTTATCCAACGAGCGACCGAGCGTGTTGGGGCAGTTGAGTAGGTAATCTACTTTTGATTATTTGGGTCCCCGAGCAGCCAGAGCCCATCACAGAGAGCATGATCGGCTCCACGAGCACAGAGAAGGACACGTGAGTTCTAGGGCTAGCATGAGAGGCTCTATGTGTGCCGAGAGGACTTATCAGGAAAAGAGCTTAGCACGTATGAATACAAAATCCACTAAAGCTGCTTCAACTAAGTCTCAACCAGAGGAACATTCCTAAAAAGGATTCATGTAATGACTTGAGATCGGTTGGGAGAAATTACCAAAACCAAGAATCCTTTGCAAATAAGTTTTATGAAGGGGTCCCCCTTTATTCAGGCTATTGTGGACTGTCCCATGCCTTCTAAATTCAAGCCACCAATCTTTCCTCTTAAGTATGATGGGAAGACTAATCCAGTCCTCCATATTGAGCAATATCAAGCTTCTGCTTATGTCTATTATATCCTCGACAAGATGCGTTGCAGGGATTTTTTTAGTTCCATCACAGGTCTAACCCAGATATGGTACAACAACCTTCCCAAGGGTAAGATTTGTAGTTTCCATCAATTGGATGAGCTATTTGCTGATAATTTTTTATTTGGTGCTAATTCGATCAAGAGTGTCACTCATATCTTGATCGTGTGTCAAAAACCTGGAGAAAGTACATCACACGCTTCAATAATGAGAAACTATAGGTGGTAGACTACGAAGAAAAAACTGCCATCGCAACATTAATGAGAGAGTTACTAGCCAAGGATCTCTACTATGCTCTAGAAAAGAATCCTCCCAAAAATATGACCAAGTTGATGGCTAAGGATGGGAAGAATATGAACACCGAGGAAGCCATGGCTACTAAAGAAATTCCGGAGGTGAAAACTGAAAGTCCAAAGACTTCGATCAAAAAAGATAAAAAAGGCAAGAAGATTGACAAAATAAAAAAGTATGACGAGTACACTCCTCTCACCAAGGGTGTACATTACATATTGGAAAAGATCAGGGGTAATAAAGATTTAAATTGTCTTGGGAAGCTAAAGTCACCCCCCAACAGAAAGGATAAATCCAAATATTGCAATTTTCACAGAGATCATGGGCACACTACTGAAAATTGCATCGCCTTGAAGAATGAAGTGGAGAATCTTATTTGACGAGGAGAATCAACTAAATTTATTAATCGGAATGGTGTACATTAGAAGAAAATCTGTGTCTCCGAGCCGAGGAAAGGATGACACAAACAGGGCACACAATGACACTTATAAGGATGATCCTAACCTTTCGAAGAAACCTGAGGAACCTGAACTAGAAGTAAGAATTATTTCGTTTGACTGTCATTTCATTACAGGAGGAGATGCTGGTGGAGGAGATGAGATTTTCTAGAGAAAGGCTTACCTGAATGAAGCCAAATCTTGTCCTTTTATCAGATAGATTGACATGTCTAAATGCACAGATAATTAGCCTAGGAAAGTCAACAAAGACATATCAGTGATTGGTTTCTCCAAAAACTATTTGAACGGAGTAGTTTATCCTCACAATGATCCACTAGTCATCACTTGTAGGGTTCATCACGGTAGAGTAGAAAAGATCTTGGTAGGTAATGGGAGTTCGACAAACTGAAAGAGTTGCGCTAGCGTTCAAATTAAGAAATTATATAATTAAACTCAGTTTAACCCAAACAAATCCTAAACATGCATCTAGGTGTGATTGAAGAAGATGTAAAACATGCAAGAGTATTCAAACACACACATGTGAGGAAAAATCCCCCAAAGGGGCAAAACCTTTTATTTCACTATAATTTGTAAAGTAAGGTTTACACGGATTACAATGAAATACAAGAGTGACACAGAAAATACCCGCAAGAGTCGGTTCCGGTGTCGTCGGCTAGAATCTCCCTCGGGAAATCTAGGTGTGCAGCAATGAAGAAGGAAGATGGCTTCTCCACAAAGGTTTGAACAAACTCTAGGTTGTGTTTTTGGGTTGCAAGGATTCACAAAGATATAAAAAGTTATGTGAATCAAAACATGAGTCTTGGGACTCAAAAAGATGAAGACTTAGAGTATTTGGACTCTTAAAATAATTTGTGGAAGTCTTGCAAAATAAATCACCAAAGATGGTTTAAATAAGGAAACCTGGGCCGAAAAAATCTCCAACAAATCTATTCGAATTTATCCCAGGCAGATCGGTCCGCTTTTGAGGCCGGACTGGTCCGATAGAGGATCGGTTCATTTTTGAAAAGGGTCTCTTCGATTTGCATTCGATTCGGGGGTCTCTATTTTTTTATCAAAGCGGATCGGTCTGGGGCGGACCGATTATTTTTTAGAATGGGCGAACCGGTCCGATTTTTCAGAAACCAAATTCCAAGTCTCTTTGATATTCGGATCCGTTGATGTAGATGCGATCTTGAATTTCTTCAACGGTGTAACAACGTATGACATACATATAAATGATGGACAAAAATTTCCTTACAAATCTCCCCCTATGTCTATGCCGGTACATTCATAAAACATATCCGAATTATCAACTATCAAATTGCCTATACAAATCTAACCTTTCATGAACCCAAAACTGTAAAGGTACAAATGAATAAGACTTCATCGTTTTCTCTTCGAATCTTCAAAGATTCCCAAATTTTTTCTCATCAGGGTGTGCAATTCAATAATCATCAATGTAGTACCTACACACATGAGATAAAGCAAAATACCAAGCGACATATCGAGTTTGAAATGAGATAGACATAGATACTAATTTATGAGAAAAAAACTCAAAACTTCAAAACTCCCTCATAATATGATAATTCTTTCTCCCCTTTTTTATGATGTCCCCAAATTAGACAAATGAGAAGAATAAATCAAACAATCAAAATCGGAGTGTCACAAGGAAATAAACTTCTATTTTTGAATTTTTCAAAAATTTTCACACAAAATATATAAAAACATCACACCATGAATGAACACAAAACAACCAAGTCGGTGATAGCGTAAATGTAGGGGTGCGATCAAATTCGATAGGAAAATCAATGCATACAAACATGACATATGTGCACGATGAATATTGGATACTCCTAATGAATGAACTCATATGCTTCATTTGGTGTAAAAAAAAACGAGACATTGACTTAATCAAATCAACAAATCAAAGCTCAAAGTGATTTCCACACCAATAACGTCTAAAACGATTTCATGCTTTTTTAGGACTTTCAAGGAAGTGCAAACCCGTTTAAATTCTCCAACCAAACTCCCTCAGATTTATATTTTGAATAGATGTAATCTAAATTCTCAAACTTTGGAGAATTGATGGTGACCTAATGGCCCATATTTGGCATGTATTTCTTTTTATTGTCTTTAAATGTTTTCAGGGCTCTTTTAACCTCTTTGGACCTCGGATAATAAAATTTCTCAATTTTTTAGGTCATTTTGAACGGTGGCTTTTGCACAAAGGATAGATAATTACCTTTCGCAGCCCCTCCCCATTTCCAAATAAACACACAGTCTCACCAAACAGTTTTTACATGCATTCCAATCTTGTCAAGTTTTATCGCATATTGTATGTTGTATAGACATAATTGAGATGGAAACACTCAAGACAATATGTGATAAACAAGTGCAATAATCAAATATAGCCGTGGATGTGTGCAATAAAGGATATAGGAGTCAAACATGTAGGAAGATATCACTAATCACATCTCAAAGACTCCAATCAATGTAAAGCACATGGATGAAATGATGTAGCGTCTCAAATCTCTATCAAACAATCACATGGATAATATGGAATGAAATTGTGACTTGGCTATCTCAAATGCTCATCCATAAAAGGAGCAAATAAAAAGCAAAAATCTTTTTGGATTTTTCAAAATTTTATCAAAATAAAATCTTTTTGAGCTTTTCTAAAAGGAAAATCTTTTTAGATTTTTTAAAGAAATAATAAAAAGCAAACAAAAATAAAGCAAACTAATGATACAAACTAGCAATTGGAATCAGATGATATGAAAGTAACAATGCATCTTATGCTAGACACGGACCAATCCCTCAGTCAACTGTGCAAATCCCCAAAGAATTCCTAAGACTCTAGAATCTAAAGGCATCTAAAGGTTTCATGAAAATATTGGCTAACTGACGGTCAGTGGGAATGAAACTCAGGGATAAGACTTTCTCCTTAAATAACTGACGTATGAAGTGCTCGCGCAACCTGATGTGCTTTGTGCGCGAATGTTGGACGGGATTGCGGGATATGTGTATCGCGCTCGTGCTATCACAGGAAATGATCATGGTGTCATGTGAAATCTCATAATCCTCCAACATTTGATTCATCCACAAGAGTTGCGTGCAATAACTACCGGCGGCGATGTACTCAGCCTCCGCAGTGGATAAAGACATGGAGTTTTACTTCTTGCTCAACCAAGAGACAAGAGTAGAACCAAAATAGAAACACCCACCTGAAGTGCTCCTACACCCATCTACATCCCCGACCCAATCGGCATCTGAATAGGTGGACAAACGGTCATCGGTATCAAAGGAATACCAAGTACCATATGAGAGAGTCCCACTCACGTATTTAATAACACGTTTTAGAGCGAGTAAGTGTGACACTTTCAAAGATGCTTGATATCATGCACAGACTCCAACACTAAAAGCTATGTCGGGATGACTGGCAGTCAAGTAGAGAAGACTACCTATCATACTCCGATATAAGGTTTGCTCTACGTCCTTGCTTGAAGTGTCCTTATTAAGCTTGGTAGAAGTACTCATAGGTGTACGTGCATGCTTAGCGGAGTCTAAACCAGATTTCTTCACTAGGTCTCTAGCATACTTGGATTGGGAGATGAACATCCCATCCTCTAGCTGACGAACCTAGAGACCAAGGAAGAAAGTAAGCTCTCCTACCATGCTCATCTCAAACTCACTTATCATCTCCTCCTTAAAATGGTGAGCATGCTGGGAGCATGTGGATCCAAAGACTATATCGTCCACATAGACTTGGGAAACCAAAATAGCACCGTCATCTCTCCTGACGAACAACGTCATATCAACTCCCCCTCTCTTGAAGCCACGGGCTAAGAGATAGGAAGTGAGCCTCTCGTACCAAGCACGGGGTGCTTGCTTCAAACCATACAAGGCTTTCCTCAGATAGTAGACGTGATCCCGTTGCTTAGGATTTCAAACCCTTTTGGTTGTTCTACATAAACCTCCTCCTGTAGAATGCCATTCAGAAAGGCACTCTTGACATACATCTGATATAACTTGAAGCGCAGATGACATGCGATGGCGAGTAGTAAGCGAACGGACTCAAGCCTCGCAACAGGAGCAAATGTCTCCCCAAAGTCTACACCCTCGATCTGCGTGTAGCCTTGAGCGACCAACCTAGTCTTGTTTCTGATTATGGTACCATTTTCATCCATTTTATTCTTAAAAATCCACCTGGTACCTATCACATTAGTCTCACTAGGTCGGGGCACAAGTTTCCAGACATTGTTCTTTTTAAACTGAAGCAACTCATCCTGCATGGAAGATATCAGTGTTCATCCTTGAGTGCTTCTTTGTGATTCTTGGGCTCGACTTTTGACGTGTAGCAAAGATGGCTAACAACATTCTCTAGCTGAGCACGAGTCTTGACCCCTAGAGTGGGATCGCCAACAATAGCAGAAGGATCACAACTCTTGCCAACCCAAGCAGGTGTGTCCCCTTACACAGGAGTGGGGTCCACAGAGTGTGGGTGAGGGACAAGTAAGTCACTCCCAGAGAAGTCCTCATCCTCACACTGTAGGTTAGGATCAATAGCCGTCGAAGGTTCTTCATCTTGCACGGTGATGTTTATTAACTCCATAACCTTAGAGCTCATCGGGTTAAAAACCCGATACGCTCTACTATTCGATGAATATCCTAGCAATATTCCCTCGTCGCTCCGGGAGTCAAACTTTCCTAATTGCTCTCTATCCCGTAGGATGTAGCATTTACTCCCCAAAACACGAAAGTATGCAAGGTTAGGTTTCTTGCCAGTCCATAATTCATAAGGCGCCTTAAGTGTGTGTGGATGCAGGTAAACCCTATTCACCGTGTGGCATGCAGTAGACACTGCCTCTGCCCAAAATCTCCTAGAAACCTTACGGCCTAGAAGCATAGATCTAGCCATTTCCTGGATCATTCTATTCTTTCTCTCAACAATCCCATTTTGTTGAGGATTCCTCACAGCAGAGAACTCATGTTTGATCCCAAGGCTATCACAGTAAAGATCTACCTTTGCTTCTGTGAATTCAGTGCCATTGTCACTACGCATCCTGTTAATAGTGACACCGTGTTGATTTTGCAGGACATGGCACTTGGTCATTAAAAACTCTACAACATTGGATTTCTCTCTCAGAAAACCTACAATCGAATATCTAGAGAAATCTTCCACCATCACGAGAATGTATCTCTTACCACCCAGACTCTTCGTACGAGTAGGACCCATAAGATCCATGTGAATCAACTCAAGAACACGGGAGGTGGTAATGGAATGCAACTTCCTATAAGGACTACGGATTTGCTTTCCCAACTGACAGGGTCCACAAACCATGGAAGTTGGCTTTCCAAGTGATGGTAAGCCACGTACTAGGTCCTTTTTAGCTAAACGAGACAAATCTCTAACGTTCACGTGACCTAGACGTTGGTGCCACAGATCCATAGGAGTGATCATTGCGCAGTTGCAGACAAGTGAGGATGTGGGCTTAGTCCCATAGCAATTATCCTCTGGCCTCACCCCTTGCACTAAAATTTTACCAGCTTGATTACAGACCTTACATGCTTCTCGATTAAACTTTATAGCAAAGTCATCGTCGCACAGCTGGCTAATGTCGAGAAGGTTTTCTTTCAAACCTTTGACGTACAAAACATTCTCTAGCTTAGGAAATCCTGGTAACTCTACTGTACCTCGTCCTACAATATTAGACTTGCTCCCATCTCCAAAGGTGACTCTACCATCCTTATAATCCTCAAGGTGGGTAAAAAAGGAGACATCGCCTGTCATGTGTCTGGAGCATCCACTATCAAAATACCACTGAGAGATATTATGTGCTTTGAGAGCGACATGGACAACAAGGGACTTTTTCTCTATCTTAGGTACCCAAGAATAGGTAACTTTTTGTTTACCCTTGTTGTTGTTGGTTTTAGCTGGAATGCGAGAAGCATTCATTGATGGTAAGGACATCCATCGGAATTCCTCCATCAAACTCTGTGATGTGGCAGCTAAAAACTCAACACGCTCTCTCAGACTGGCAAAATCATCAGTATGATGTGGTGGAGTAGTAGTACGTCATGTCCGACCCAAACTATAGCAAAACTCCCTGAGGTGGCCATTTCTTTTGCAAAGAGTACATAAGAACATAGTCTTAGGCGGACCTTGGTTCGATTTTCTTGGTCGAAATCTCCTTCTTGGTTTTTGACGATGGCCATATGGAGTCGTAGTAAACTCAGGAATTGGTCCTTGTACAATTTGGGATGTGGAGGCACCATCAAAACCTATTCCCTGCCTATCACCAAAACCTAAAGCGGGACCGAGGAGCATCTTTCTCATCTTCCCAGATCTGTCCTCAATTTGTACCTTGACTTCCCGTGCTCTCTCAAGGTCATGAGCAAGTTGGGCAACAAGGGCTTCAAGTTTCTTCCGAGTCTCCAGGAAGGAATAGAGCTCACTCGTAAGACTGGCCACTTGTTTCATCAATTCCCCTTTCTCTTTCTCAAAACAACTTTCTCTCTCTCTAAATAAATTCTCTTTCTTAACATAGACAGACTCTTTCTCTCTCATGGCGGTGAAGGTGGAGGACTCTCTCTCTCTTGCTTCTTCTAAATCTTCTTCTAACGCGGTGATCCTAAGAACTAACGCTTTGTTACGCTTTTTAGTTTTAAATGACTCATTATATAACTCGGCGTAGGCGCATTGAAGATTACTCTTGCTCTCACTTGCATCATCCTTCCCCTCACTCACATCGCTCTCAGTGTCGAGGTGTCCCTGTGAAGTAGCATCCTCATCGTCGTGAGGTGCACTAGGAGTACACACATGACTAGCCATGAATGCGGTGAAGTTACACTCATGCGGTGACTCATCTCCCGAGTCCACCGACTCGACCTCACCGTCGTCACTAAGAGTAGCATTAAGGACAGTTTTGCCCTTTTTTTTATTCAGACGTGTAGCACACTCAAAGGCTCTATGACCCCTACCGTCGCACTCATAGCATCTCTCACTGTCTTTCTAAGGAGGGTCTTTAAAATCTTTCTCATTTTTCTTTTCAAACTTATTTTTCTGAAAATTCTTTTTATCTTTGAAATTTCCATTTTTCATAAATTTAAGAATTTTCTTGAAATTTTTAGCAAATAGGGCCAAGTCGTCTAGATCAAACTCACACTCAGAATCAGACGTTTCAATATCTCTCTTTCTAGATGACTCAACTCTCTTTCTTATCGACCCCTCACTTTTTCTCTCTTGGGCATTAAGTGCAATTCCCTTATCTTTAGGCTTAACATATTTAGGAAACATATCAATTTCATATGTTTGCAAGTTTCCTACAAGTTCTTCCAATTTTAGCGTATTTAAATTACCCATAGAATTTAGCACAGTGACTTTAGGGATAAAATGCTTAGGCAGTGATCTAAGAATCTTTTTCACAACTCTAGCATTAGGATATGTTCACCAAGATTAAAGCTAGTATTAACAATATCAGATAGTCTAGCATAAAAATCATCAAAACATTCAGTTTCAAGCATGGTGATGGTCTCAAATTGAGTTGTTAAATTTTGCAATTTAGATTCTTTCACAGCATTAGTTCCTCATGGGTAAGTTGCAATACATCCCATGCCTTTTTTGACGTAGTGCACGTCATGATACGTCGGAACTCATCAGGAGTGATGGATCCGAAAATAGAAATTAAACCCTTAGAATTAAAAGAAGACCATTGAAATTCATCTTCAGTCCATGAAGTGACAGGTTTTAAATTGGTTACGTTTTCAACAGTGACAAAAGGAGGTGTCCACCCTCTTTCAACTAAAATCCAAACACGTTCATCTATGGCCTTTAAAGCAGACCTCATGCGGGCTTTCCAGTATGCATAGTTTGTCCCGTAAAAAACTAGCATTTTATTATATGATTTCTCCATTGAACACGCTCTTTTTTAAAAATTAATTTTTTTTAGAAAATTGATATCTTTAGAAAAATTTTGCGGAAATTAGGAATACGCGATAAATTAGCGTAACCTGCTCTGATACCAATTTGAAAGAGTTGCGCTAGCGTTCAAATTAAGAAATTATATAATTAAACTCAGTTTAACCCAAACAAATCCTAAACATGCATCTAGGTGTGATTGAAGAAGATGTAAAACATGCAAGAGTATTCAAACACACACATGTGAGGAAAAATCCCCCAAAGGGGCAAAACCTTTTATTTCACTATAATTTGTAAAGTACGGTTTACACAGATTACAATGAAATACAAGAGTGACACAAAATACCCGCAAGCGTTGGTTCCGGTGTCGTCGGCTAGAATCTCCCACGGGAAATCTAGGTGTGCAGCAATGAAGAAGGAAAACGGCTTCTCCACAAAGGTTTGAACAAACTCTAGGTTATGTTCTTGGGTTGCAAGGATTCACAAAGATATAAAAAGTTGTGTGAATCAAAACATGAGTCTTGGGACTCAAAAAGATGAAGACTTAGAGTATTTGGACTCTTAAAATCATTTGTGGAAGTCTTGCAAAATAAATCGTTGAAGATGGTTTAAATAAGGAAACCTGGGCCGAAAAAATCTCCAATAAATCTATTTGAATTTATCCCAGGCAGATCGGTCCGCTTCTGAGGCCGGACCGGTCCGATAGCGGATCGGTTCATTTTTGAAAAGGGTCTCTTCGGTTTGCATTCGATCCGGGGGTCTCTATTTTTTTATCAAAGCGGATCGGTCCGGATTGAGACGGATCGGTTCAGGGAGGATAGGTTCTTTTTTAGAAAGGGCGAACCGGTCCGATTTTTTAGAAACCAAATTCCAAGTCTCTTTGATATTCGGATTCGTTGATGTAGATGCGATCTTGAATTTCTTCAACGGTGTAACGGCGTATGACATACATATATATGATGGACAAAAATGTCCTTACACAAACACCTTGTTCTATAACTATTTCCACTGCCAAGGGCTATGAGACAGTAAGCTAGAACCTTATCACAAGCCTCTTATAGGGTTCTCGGGAGAAAGAGTGTATCCTTTGGGAACAATCAAGATGGATGTACTGGTCGGCACGTGGCTGATAAGAAAAAGGGAAAGGATTCGTTCCTTTATACTGGATAAAAATATCCCTTCATATTATAATATAATTCTTGATAGAGTAGGAATGAAGCAGTTGAAGGAAGTACCATCACTGTGCATCTGTACATGAAATTTCCTATCAACAATGGAGTCGGCATAATAAATGGCAACCTGGTAGAAGCTAGAGAGTGCTACTATATATCAGCAGATGAGCAAGAAGTTCAGAAAAGTACAATCACCTATCACATAGACACCCTGGATCCTAGGGAGGAAGAAGATTTAGTGAAGGGACGGGTTATGGAAGCGACGAAGACTATTGTGCTTGATGACGAGAAGCCAGAAAGGACTACTCAAATTGGTTCAAGATTAGTCCCTTTTTTTAAACAATAATTAATTGCATTCCTTAGAGAAAAGAAGAATGTGTACGCCTGGAGTCAAGAGGATATGCTAGGGATTGATCCCAATTTCATCTGTCATGAGCTCAATATCTTCAAAGACTCTAAGACGATCAAGTAAAAATGCAAATTTTTTAGTCCCGAGAAGAACATGACTATCCACGAGGAAGTGGAGAAAATGCAGAGAGCTCAATTCGTGGAAGATGTTAAGTATCCGAGTTGGTTGGCCAATGTAGTGATGGTAAAAAATAAGAATAACAAATGACGCATGTGTGTAGACTTCACCGACCTCAACAAAGCATCGAAAAGATCATTTTACTTTACCAAGGATTGATCAGTCGGTAGATACAACTGCAGGTCATGAGCTACTCAACTTTATGGATGCTTATTCTGGTTACAACCAGATTAAAATGAAGCCAGAAGACAAGGAGAGCACTTCCTTTATCACCAACCGATGAACATTTTGCTACAACTTTATACCCTTTAGGCTGAAAAATACTGAAGTAACATACCAAAGGTTGGTGAACAAAGTATTTGAAGAGAAGATAGGAAAAAACATGGAAGTTTATGTGGATGACATGCTCACTAAGAGCAAGGCTGTTGCTGGCCACATAAAAGACTTGGCTTAAACATTTGACCAACTAGAGAAGCACCAAATGAAGCCCAACCCGACCAAATGTATATTTAGGGTACAAGAAAGAATATTCTTAGGATATATCGTGAACCAAAGGGGAATTAAAGCCAAACCTGATAAAATAAAGGCTTTAATAGAGATGTAGTCCCCTACCATTTAGAAGGATGTGGAAAAACTGACTGGAAGAGTGGTAGCTCTAAATCGATTTGTGTCCCGAGAAATAGATAAATGTCTACCATTCTTTAAGGTGCTCAAAAAGACATTTGAGTGGAATAACGAGTGAGAGAAAGATTTTTTGAAGTTAAAGAAGTGTTTGGGATCACCACCACTCCTCTCCCGACCAGTTTTGGGAGAAAAGTTATATCTATACTTGGCTGTTTCAGAGTTAACTGTTATCTCGGCTAGAGGGAGGAGTTTAGAAACTGGTGTACTACACTAGAAAAAGCATTCCGAGGAGTAAAAATTAGGTATCCACGCTTGGAGGAGCTGGAAGTTGCACTTATCGAAACCTCTATAAGAATGAGACCATACATCTAGGCCCACATTATTATGGTATACACTGACTTGCCTCTGCGATAAGCTTTGCACAAGTCAGAAAAGTCAAGAAGGTTGATGTATTGGGTAGTTGAACATGAGGAATATGAGATTATTTATGAGCCAGACACTAGGTTAAAAGGGCAAGTGGTGGAAGATTTTATTGCAGAGTTCACATATGCAGAGACGCACAATAATTCCAATTTACCTACCGAGCATATTTATTCAGAAGAAAGCTCAGCTCAAAAGCAAAATGATATTATCACCAATAAACAAGAATCATTAGATGCTCAAGAGAGAGCTCAATGAATAGCTGAACAAAGTAAGAAGATATTCAGATATGGGGTATTATCAGAAGGAAACTTCAATCATGACAGTTCAGTCTGGAAATTATTTATAGACGGATCTTCCTGCACCATTGGTAGTGGAGCTGGACTTATTATCAGCACTTCAGACGATCAAGATGTGGAATACGCTTTGCGATTTAAATTTCAAGCTTCCAATGATGAAGCCGAGTACGAGGCAATAATCACAGGGTTGGAACTAGCTTCATCACTAGGTGCCGAGCAGGTGATATCGCACAGTGATTCTCAATTCACTATCAATCAGATGATTTAGATATATGGATTTAAAGGAGAAACCATGGTAAAATATTTGAACAAGGCTATAGAGGTTATCTCTTTATTTCCTGCAGTTAAGATTGATCGGATTCCAAGGGTGGAGAATGCTCGAGAAGATGCCCTTGCTCGGTTAGCCTCAGTAACTCAGACATAACTCAGACAAATAATTCTAGTAGAAATCCTAGCCCACAGAAGCATTGATGTGAAAGTTATCAGAATAACCTTTGCAGAATTGGGTCCTTCTTGGATGGATCCGACCAAAGATTACATTGAAAGAGGCTCATTACCATACGACCAGAAAGAAGCTAGGAAGATGAGATACAAAGCATCCAATTATGTTCTAGAAAAAGGCGTTCTATATAGAAGAGGATGCATTGTCACTTTACTTCGTTGTGTTCATCGTCTCGAAGTAACTGATTTGATCCAGGAAGTACATGAAAGATCATATGGAGCTCATTCAGCCGGTCGATCACTAGTACAAAGAATAGCCATGCAGGGTTACTACCGGCCGACGATGAAAGCATATTATGTTTCTTTCGCTAAAAAGTGTGACAAATGCCAAAAAATTTCTACGATCCATAGAAGACTGGGGGCTACCCTAAATCTCATCACTTCCCCTGGTCATTTTCTATTTAGGGGATAGACCAGGCCAGTCCATTGTTGACCACCAAAGGAAGGTTCAAGTATCTGGTTATCACAATGGATTACTTCACCAAATGTGTGGAGGTTGAGCCTTTATTTGATATGCCTTATTAGAGGGTTTTCCAGTTTATATGGAAACAAATCATATGCCGTTATGGGATGCCTTATCCTTTCATTACCGACTATGGTACACAGTTTGATAATGATGAGTTTGAGGAATATTGTCTTCGATCTAGAATTCAGAAGCTTCATTCAGCACTTGGACATCCTTAGTGTAATGGTCAAACAAAGGTTACTAACAAGACCTTGCTAGACGAGTTGAAGGAAAGGTTGGATGATGCTAAAGGAAATTGGATCAACGAGCTACATAGTGTCCTTTGGGCTTATAGGACTACACCAAGAATAGCAAAACGGAAAACTCCATACATGCTCACCTTTGGCACTAAAGTAGTGGTACCAGCTGAAATAGGTTTGTCGACTCACAAAGTGCTAAATTTTGAACCCAAGAGTGATCTCATGAGGCGACTAGATCTAGACATGCTTGAATAAGTCAGAGAAGATGCTGCAATTTGGATGGCTTCTTATCAACAAAGGACTGTTAGGTTCTACAACCGGACGGGCTGGTCGACCACCTTAAAGCAGGGATATTTGGTACTTAAGAAGGTCATCTAAAAGAGCAACAAGTTAGAGCCAAATTAACATGGCCTATATACCGTATCTCGACAGTTATTCGACTAGGCACATATCGCCTGGAAACACTAGAAGGAGAAGAATTTAAAAATCCCTAGAATGTCGATCACCTTCGCAAATATTAATAGTAATTTTGCTTTAATGTAATCGACTAGTCCATTTAATGAAATTGCAATTTTCTACCAATTATGCTTCATTCTTTTTTATTTTATTTTCAGAGTATGGTTTATATGCCACCAATAACTAACTTTTCCAACTTCAAAACATTTCCAATTTTAAAAAAGTTTAATCTGGAAAATTTTTATAATTCAAAGTTTTCCAACTTCAAAAAAGGTTAGTTCAAATTCGTGTATGATTTCTTCTTTGACAGATTACGGACAAGAAGTTAGTAAAACTTCATGTATGACTTAAAGTTAATCACAAGAGGTTTTACCCAACCAAGTTAAATACAGGAATAACTATGCATTCCTAATACACCTCATCGCCACTGATAACTAATGCAAAAACTCAGTTCAACAAAATTACGTACAGTTTTATCTAAGTGCATTAGTCGAATCTAAGGCATTACAAACAGATTCAACCATGAATCAAACTTTTATCCTTTAAGCAGAGGACTTAATCAGCAAGCGGATTAACTAATCATTAGGCAGATTACCTAGTCAACAATCAGATTAATACCAATTACAAGCTTAAGTAAATATGACAAGGGATCAAAACCATACATCGGGAAAAATAACTTCATTTAATTCCACTAATTGTGTGTTACAAAGTAAAGATCCAAAAAAAAAATACAATCCTATCCTACAGGGCGTTTTCCTTCAGCTTTGCTCATTCCAGTAGGAGGCTCATCAAGTGTATTCGGCAGAGTAGATTATCTAAAATCCCTCATTCTGGTATGTGTGTTGCTGCTCGTCCGATCCAGTAGGTGTTGGGGATGAACATATCCATCCTCTCCTTCAAGCCAATAATCTCCAATATATTTTCTTATTAAGTTCTGAGGAATGGCATCAGGGGGAATCCAACTAACATTAATTTTGAAAGGTAGATTCGGATAATCTAACATGCTTGGATCATGCCAACGCCATAAGTCATTGCCCTCAGGTATCTTCACCAGTCCAAGAAAGTTCAACCAACCCCATTTATATCCGTCTTACCTAGCCCGATCCATGTGTTTATCCAAGTAAGTTAAGTCTTCGTCGTACTCATCCATCTAGACAACCCTGGGTTGCTTATGGAAGTAAAAAGTTAATTGATCCACTCTGTCTTAGAGTTTATTGATAGCCTTACCTTTTCATGGAGTAAAGTATCTTAGTATCTAATGTATTCTTGGTTCTATCTTCATCTATGGTTGGTCGAGTAACCATGAATTTCCTATAAGATTGACCATATTTGTTTTTCTCTTCATCAAAGCCTCTAGTTACTCTAGAAGTCTGTCATTTTCCTTCTCTAAGAATGAGATAGCTTCATTTATCCCTTTGTCTCATATCTTCTTCAAGATATTAAGCTCATTCCTTAGAGTGTTATTTTAATTTTTTAAGAGTGCAGCAATCTCCAGAGAAGTTTTAACTTCTTTATTTTGCAGGATTTCTTTCTTATTCAAAGCATAAGTGATATCTTGTACTTTCTTATCAAACCCTATCCTTCACTCAAGGCTTTGTACTTAGCTTCTTAATAAGAATGAAGCAATGCCAGAGAAAGTTTTTGGTCTTCTTTAAGCTACTGAATCATTTCATAATAGGCAACATTGTTCGCCATAACCCTATCCAAAAGACAGTGAAGCTGGACGTAGGCATCTTTAACTTAATCGGAGGCGTCTGATTCAAGCAACCCCACTAAATCCTCTTCAATTAAAGGCACATAACCAACCTCAATAAGACTTTTTCATCGTCTAAATAGGTCAGATTCAGTAGAAACTATCACATTCTTCCTAGCATTATATTGTAAATCAACAAGTAAGTATATAAGCTCGATCAAGGAAGACAAACATCATCGAATCAGACAAGCAATCAACATAAAATAGAAGTCGAAAAGATTGAAGAAAAATATTTCATTTCATTAATAAATAAGAGTTACAGAGCTGGATCCGTTACAAGACAAAAGAAGAGACATAAATCTTACAGAGATCGAAAAACGATAGCAAATAGCAAGCAGCGAAAGTGGATAAGAAAAGATTGAGAAGAAAGAAAAAGGCTAAGATCAGAAAAATTTGAGGTAAAGAGAAATGGAGGGAAATATTCGTGCTCTTATAGGTTGCCTTAAAAATAGAAATGAAATTATTAACTGCACGAATGTCTGGACTTTCGACGACCACACGCTTCCCAAAATGTAAAAAGACCGACATACCCTTTGGTGGTTCATTAAAGTTTTAATTATATACAAAAATGGCATTTTCAACAGTACTCGTGAAAAAATACTACAAGTCCAGGAGGTCGGCTGACTACCAACTCTCTGAGATTACGCTCAGCAAATTTTGAACATATACTCCATACTTTCGATCAATCCTCAAGCATGGAGCATTGGGGGCTTTGTTGTGTGTAAAAATTACTCTCATACGTGGACCAAAAAAAAGCAGACACATGTCCTCCTATGTGGAGAATCAACTACCTTGGTCGCCTTCAGAGATACTTAGTTGGTTAGAATGCCGACCAACACCAAGAACGTGAACGATCAGGAATAACAAAGTTTACTCGGGTGGAACAATGACCAACACTGAATATCAAAAGTCTCATTTATTATATACAGATGTAAGTGCCTAGAAATATAAAATCATTCCATCTCTTGGTTTCCTAGACGCTATAAATACATGATTTCCCTTAGTTCAAGGGGACGATTCAATCGGGCACAAGCACACCCCATATTGAGCTATTGTAATCACCTGAAATAATATTAGCACTGGACGTAGGCTTTTCTTATAGCTCTACCACTTTAAAAACCTAGTTGCTTGTGTGTTTGTTGGGCTTATTTATCTTTATTTATATGTGATTATAAATTTGTACCCCATCCATTTTTAGACATCAACAATCGCGTTCACTGATCAGTAAGTAAATTTGATAGTCTCTCACTAAGGAAGATACAAGGCCAAAAACTATCTTTCCCGATGCAAGAATTTTTCCAAGATCTCTCTTAGTGTTTGCATAATCTTTTATGTTGACCCAACCAATTTCATCCATGTGGGGAATTGTTAGAATTTATGGTATTTATTGAATTGACAAAATAAAATTTTGGTAAACTTTAGAGTCAATTTAATATAGGATCCACACGTCTTTCGAGGCAATTCAAAGTGGTAATGCATTCTCCTCCGCGGGGATTATAACGTGGTATACTCACATGTGTTAAATCATAAATTAATAAATGAGAATTGTATCTGAAAGTACCCACTTGGAACATGGAAATTAGTTGAAGTGTTATGTTAAAGCTCTTATCCCACATAGGATGAATGTGGAAAATGGGTGTAGTATATTATAATCCATTTTGGCGTAAAGGCTTGGTGCCCTTGGGGTATCCCAAATCTTTGAAGGAGGGAGGACTTACATGGTCTTGGGTTGACTTCCAAGCCCACACGCGCGCACCATCGCCTCCCGCCCGACTCGACCCGATCCGACTCGGCTCGTGGGCCTTGGGCTTGGGCTAAGTACAAACTTTTGGGGGCAAATTTATTGGGCCTTTTTATTTATTTCTAAGTCCATTTTTTGGTTTATTTCTGGACCAAACTTGCTTTTGTTTTTTGACTGTTCAGATTTTCGTTTTTCTTTTTTATTATTTCTATACCAACAATTGTGACTGTTGGGATATTTTCCAACTGTTTTTACCCCGCCAATTATTTAGTATAAATAAGTGATTTAGTCATTCATTTTTGTATGTTCTTAAGCCTTATTTTACGCCTTAAGTTAGTCACGTTTTAGTCCAGACAAAAAGAGAGCATGCCATTATTGGTTCACCAAAAAATTTACAATTTGGAGTGTTGCTATTGCATGTTATTATTGTTGTATCTTAGGAGACGTTTTCCATCGAGTCCGTAGAGCACCAGTGCAAGGACATCTTAAGGTCAGAGTGTCCAACACTTGCCTCAATCAATAAGTTCTGCATTTATTGTCCCTGTAAGTTTGTATTTGTTTCAGATTATTATGCTCGAATTAATTATTATTTTATATATTCTGTAAATTAATTAAAATATAATTTTGGATTACATAAGATACGTCCTAGTCGAGTTGGCCTTTCACACAACAAGACACAAAAAATATTGTTAAGAACTAAATACGCCACAACTCAAAATAGCATTATTTTCAACTCGAACATAACTCACCTATAACACGACACACTCACACACTTAACACAATTTATAATTTACTCCCAATTAAAGCCAACACAGGACTACACGTAAAACACAATTCATATTTGTATACCCAATTAAACCTAACACAATGCAGAGCCCGACTAAAAAAATAAAAAAAAAACAAATTCCAGTCTTAATTCTTAGTCCCTGCGTATCTTATAACAAAACATACATTAATCCAATTAAAGTGATTCAAAAAATTCGAAAAGTGTAAGACAAACAAGGGTCGATGCACTTGAGGTTTAGGGAAAAAATAGGGGCGCTATGTGTATAGATAGAAAGTCAAAGGCATAAATAATGAGGTTTTGCAACTTTTTGGTAAAAACGTAATAAGTTTGTATAAAACTAGAAAATAAAGCTATAATTTGTATAAAACTCGAATTAATCCCAAAACAATTGTCTCAAGGACTCTCGCCCCCGAACCCCCCGCATTTCGCTTCCTTTGATAAAAAATCCTGAATCTGCAATTGAAAATAGATAAAGTCAATCTGAACAAGACAAATTCCACGAACTTCAATATTAAACCCAATCCAGATAAGTAAAATTCTGAACTGAGATATAATGTCCAATCATGTATAGTTGAAAGACTGTCTCAAACCATAACTAATAATAATTATAATTATGAAAAAGAAAAAGAAAAAGGCTATGCATAATCTTTCAACCACTGCAATGGATCAAAAGGTCGTTATTTGCATCTTTCTTTCGTCAACCATTATGATATCATGCCTACAAAAGAAAAGAAAATCAGTTAGGGTCGTTTAATAGGCCATATAAAGTGGCAAATGAAGGTTTTGCTCACAATTCTGTGTGTTTTATATGTTCATTATCCATGAAATCTTTTACATAATACCCATGTCCACATACATGCTTTACCATCCTTTAGGCAAATTTGTTGACAAAATTTGCTTACTTATATAGGTAAGCAAAGTTTTCCCACAAATTTATCGTCCCTTTGAAAATTGTTTTTTATTAAAACTTGCTTTTCTTGGTTAAATTTTTTTTATTTTGATAAAACTGTTTTTTTAATGTGTTTTTATTTTTCGTTAAAGCTATTTTTTGCTAAAAACTATTTTTTTGTGTTAAAACTAGTTCTAAAAAAAAAACTATTTCTTTATTGTTAAAATTTGTTTTTCAATAAAAACTCTTTTTATTAAACTGTTTTTTTCCCGTTAAAACTGTTTCACTTTTGGGTAAGAAACTGTTTTTTTGTGTTAAAGGTGTAATTTTTTTTAAAACTATTTTTCTCTAAAAATTGTTTTTCGTTAAAAAATGTTTTATTTTTGTCAAAACTGTTTTTTATTGTTAAAATTTATTTTTAGTTAAAAACTGTTTTATTTTTGTCAAAACTATTTTTTTAAAACTATTTTCTAAAAATATTTTTTTTCTTACAAACTATTCTTGAAAAAACTATTTTTTTTACTCGTTATAAACTGTTTTTATTGTTAAAAACTATTTTTTTAACAAGAGTTTTTTTTCGTTACAAATTATTTTGTTACAATTATTTTTTTAATAACTATTTTATGTTAAGAATTATTTTTTTGTTAAAAAACTTTTTTTTTATATTTCAATTTGTTATCAAACAACTCTATCTGATAAATTATAGAATTTGCCATGGAAAATTTTGCCAACTTGTGTACCAAACGCACCGTTAGTAAAAAGATGAAAAAAATCACTACTATCTTATGTTAATTTAATAGCCTAAATTGGACTGAGTAGGCACATGAATTGTTATTATTTTTTATATTCAATTGTATGGTATCTTGTTTATACGTCAGCCCAAGACCAAGGTACTCTTATTATATCCCAATCAATTGATTACAACTAAAAAACTAGTCAAGATATTAAATGATCTTATAAACAAAGTAATTATGCAGAAGAACAAAGTAATTATGCACATCTCTATGATGCTTTTCTTCATGAGTAAATGTGTTTACATATTTTTTTCAAGGCAACCAGAAATGAGGCAAAAGGCCAATATCACACCCACCCACCCACAAAACAACCCCCCCCCCCACATATATATATATATATATATATATATATATATATATATATATATATACCGTCAAGCTCTCTAACATACCTCATTTAACTTACCTATGAACATACCCATTTTTAAAAAATACTAAAAAAAATGTATTTTTAACCAAATTTGGTATACACGATCTACATAGTAAGGAGATCATCTACACAAAAAATATCAAAAAATTCAACTCGAAAGTGAGTGAGAGGATGGAAAAATTTTGAACGGTCGAAAATGCACATATATACTCACTTTTCATTTCACCCACATCCGGGTTGAATTTTTTGATGATTTTTTTAAATGATCTCCTCATTATATAGATCATGTATACTAAATTTCTTTTAAAAATACATTTTTTTACTATTTTTTAAAAACGGATATGTTCATAGGTATGTTGCTAAGAGGTATGTTGAAGAGCCTGACTATATATATATATATATATATATATATATATATATATATATATATATATATATATATAGAGAGAGAGAGAGAGAGAGAGAGAGAGAGAGAGAGAGAGAGAGAGAGAGAGAGAGAGAGAGAGAAAGAGAGAGAGAGAGAGGCTCTCGTGTGGACCTAGTTTGCGGACCAGCTACCGTCCAAAAAATATCTTGGGACCACTTCATCTTTTATATACTATTGCCTTTTTCTAAGGTTTTTAGGAATATAAATTTCGACTCCAATATATTCTAAAGTCTATTAAGCTTATCTTAAAATCTATTCTAATCTGGAAGCGTGAGTGTAGAAGTTCCAGGGCTACTTGTTAGGCTTCTACCGTCATGATCGTACTGGAATTCGGAATAGTGAGGATTATCTATATAAAAAATTTATTTTGGGTATTTCGAGATTTCAAGAGGTTTTTTAAGGAAAATATTATAGTCTTAAATACCTTATGCGGTATTGAGGTTTTATCAATCTAGTTTCTTTATATATTTGATTAATAATATAAATTAGGCTGTCTTTTATAAATACGTCTAATTTGTCGTCATCATAGGATGACAAAAATCTACGATATGTTCTAGGGGCATTGTCTCTACGTTTTTAAGAAGAGGACGGATTCTTCCTGCTCTAATTAAGATAGTTCTTGTTTCAGCTAACCTTTTACGTCTAATGTATTTGAATACATCTATAGTATCTTCCAGTATTCTAGTATGTTCTTGGTATTTTCTGGTCTTGAAATTTCTTCTGCGAACTCTTCAATTCTTCATTCTTGTTTGAAGAGATCACGGATCCTTGTTCTAATTATTTCTATTCTAGGTACTTCACGTACTAACCACTCAATAATTTGGTCTATATATTTATAAGTACCTCATGCGTATGTTAAAGCAGTTTCTATAAATACTTTTTCTGAGTGGTCTGTAAGAGTCCACTCTTGAATTTATGTTGTTAAGTCTAGATTTGTTTGATTAACAAATGCTAAAAAGTCTGTAGTGAACTGTAGGCTCATGCAAGTTTATTTGAATTTTTACAATAATATGAAAAATAGCTAGGGGTTTGGTTCGAGTTTATACCTTCCTTCTGGTTTGTAATATCTTTATTTTCTTCCCTTCGTCTCTTCGGTTTTGTTACTATTCATCTCCGGTTTGGTTCTCCTGTAACTCTCTCTTTATGTGTTGCACCTCAATCCACAATTTTGGCGTTGGACCCGTTTCCTACCTGTACGCCACCACGCCTAATGCCCACCTGGCTAATAGCTCACTGGAAATCAGCACCTAGCGGCGGTTCAACAGTATAACACCTACGTAATATACCAGAGGTTCCACACAATAGTCCTCTATGAACAGAAAGTTAGAGACATTTGGAGAATAATAATAACTTAACATAAAAGATTTCTGTAAAAGAAAATACTTTTATTTCATTGCATAAGTAAATACAACTCTCCCCTTTCCCCTAATTATGAGAGGTTTACTCACTCGTGTACATATTACTCTCTCTCTCTCTCTCTCTCTCTCTCTCTCTCTCTCTAATATCTTTCCTTATAATACAACCCAACTGTCCCTTTTATAACACAAAGGAGCTTACAAATTACAGGCAATCGGAGGCTAAAAAGCTAACAGGTGAAAAGCATTACAATTATTAAAGTCTATAACATTATGCTTTACATAAAGAAATTTTATTGTCCTCTAATAAACGTGATAAGTCTTTGTCTGGATCTAATTTTCTTTTTGAAAAATGAGGTCGTCTATTGGCCCACGGGTCAAGTCTTCGAAATAAGTCTGCCGTCTTGTATAATGCAAAGGAATCTTTTGATTTTTCCAAAGGGTCTAAATAATGGCATCTTCTATCCTCAATAATTCTTCAGCTAGCGAGGGGTCCTTCTTTGTCTCATTCGTGTCTTTTTCTGCCTTGTCTTTGTCTGGTGGAGCATTATTGTTGAAGAATTTATCAATGAGGCCCACCACTCTAAGGCTGGCTGGCAAAGCTATCTCTACCATATCCTTGGATTTTTTATTGAGCCTTCCATTCAATGGCTCATCAGCTTGGATAATGAGGTCTTATTTATGGTATGATGTGTACCATCTGTCTTCACTTGTTAACAACTCCATGATTTCTATTGTCTCCATAGCTTGGGCAATATGGAGTTTGGACTTATCAACAATTAGGTCTTTAGTCTCGTCTTCTAATAGAATATCAACGTCTTCAAATGAATAATTAGAAAATCTAACGAGTCTAAATCCTTCAACTCTCATTCCTCTACGATAATTTGGAGAAATCTGGTAGATCCTTGCATACAGGAGAAGAAAGTATTCTACCTTCTTGATGTACTCATGGACTATTTTTCAAAGAGCAATAGAGTCTTCTACAGTCTTTATCTGGACGATTCCAATGAACCCGTGGTCTACGAAAGTTATCTGAGCCATATCTTCTTTTCCAAATAGATAAATTTTTGGAACGTCTTTGAAGAAACCCCTAATCATTAAGGCATCTCCATTAATCTCCGATAATAACATATTAAAATGTTCAATAATGTTATTAGCTTCTTTCTGACGATCTTCGGAAATTAGAAGATTATTATGACCAAACGGTATAACAATCTTAGTCTTAAAGGTCTTTTTCAGATAACAAAAATTATCAGCTGGTTTAATTTTGGAGGATTCTCCAAGAGTCTGAGCATACGTTTGAGTCTGAGGTCTAGGAGTAGCAGTACTACTAAGTTGAGTAACTACAAGTATTTGAGTTCTCATGAATCTGGCAACAGCTACCAAATTCTGCTTGAATTCTACCTATAGTCTATTTTTTACATTCCACTATAAGGCATCTATAAGAGTATTTTCATCATCTGAAAATTCTCGTTTAAATTTTATCAAGTCTGGGTATCTTTGGTCTGGTCTATATTGGGGACAATACATCTTCCCAATGAGTCTATTCTGGGAGATAATTTCCTATCTAGATTTTCCAGGAGGAACTAAAATATCATTAAAGTTCTCCAGGATTGGTCTTTCTTGAGAGTCTTGAATATGAGTCTATCTTTGCGTTACACTAGCATTTAGTCTTACACGTCTAAGATTATCTGCAATGTCTTCTTTATTTAGTCTATTTGTTCCAAAGGAACTCATTGCGTCTAAGTCTTCTGTTTGCAACATAAAACATGAAATCATATTAGTGTTAGCAAACATTGGTTCTCTTGATATAATGTCTGTAATGGTATTTTTACTTCCCTTAACATGTATAACAGAGATGTCATAAACATTAAGCAATTGTTGCCATCTAATAAATCTATTTGTCCTTGATTCGGATAAATCTAAGTCTCTGAATTTTACTGCATAAGAAGAGTCAGTATAAATAGTAAAATGTTTAGGTCTAAGAAAAAGCATATATTTTCCTATAGCCCTTATTATTGCTAATATTTCTTTTTCATGGGCTGTATATCTTGTTTCTGGATATGTAGAGGTTCCAGAACTATATCTATAAAGCTTCTTCTTTTTAGTCTGATGATCAATGACAAAGTATACTTCTCCCCATTATTTATCAGAGGCATCTATTTCTACTATGAATTAATCTTCAGCATTAGGCAGTTCAAGAAAAGGGATATTCTTGACTTCTTCCTTAATCTGTTTAATAACTTCAAAATCATCTTTAGTCCAATTAAAAGGGTTAGTCTTGTCTATTTATTTGAATTTGGAAGTTAGGCTTTGTCTTTTTGAGGCAAGGTCTTTAATAAAGTCTGCAACACAATTAAGCAATCCTAAAAATGATTGTAATTGTTTTCTATCTTTAAGTTGGTCTCGAAACTTAAGAATCTTTTTAGTTATTTGTTCCGCTAAAAATATTTTTCCTTAATTAATATGCTTTCCCACAAAATCTATTTCAATATAAAAAAATTGCATTTTTCTTTCAAAAATAATAATACCATGTTTATCTAATTCTAAAATAATCTTCTTCAGATGGTCTATATGTTCCATCTCAGTGTTGCGGGCTACAAGAATATCATCTATGTAAACAAGAGAAAATTCTAAATAAGGTCTAAATATATTATCCATTCTTCTTTGGAATACTTGAGGAGCATTCAAGTATCCAAATGGCATAACTAACCATCCATATTTTCCTTGGGGCACACTAAAGGTTGTCCAAGTAATACTGTCTAGGTGCATCTTAATTTGCCTGAAGCCTGACTTATAATCAAACTTGTTGAAAATAATTCTATCTTCAATCAAATTGATTATATTATTATCAAGGTTCTAAAAAACGCGGGGCGTGATTGAGGCGTGGAGGCCAAGCCTTAGAAGCCTAGGAGGGCCTAGGCGTAAAAAGGCGTTTAGGCCTTCTTAATATATTTTAATATTTTTTAACCATAACAAAGATATTAAAATACAAAAATTGCACATATCATAAAAATATGTCTGAATATATGCAAATTAAAATACTATTTGATTTTTTTGGATGAGATAATGGTCCGGTTTGTAAAAAAAATCTTTAAAAGGCTACATCGTTTCACTAAAGCATTGTTGTTTTTAGAAAAAAGTGCGCCTTAAGGGTTTTACCAAGAATAAGGCGTGAAAAGCGTAAGGCGAGGCGTTTCTTCCAAGCCTTAAGCCTAGGCGTGCCTAAGCGGAGCCTAGGCGAGTTTTTTAGAGCAGTGATTATTATTAACTGGTATCTTATAAGAATCAAATTCACAATTACTATTTAGTTGTCTATAATCTATGACCATGCGTATTTTTCCTCTTTTTCGTTCAGATTCATTTTGAATGTAGAAGGCAAGGCTATTATGTCTACTTTTACTTTCTCTAATAATGTCTAGCTTAAGCATTTCATCTATATCTTTTTAAAATTATTCTATGTCTTCTTGTGAATATCCTTTCTTATAGGTTCCACCATTAATAGTGGCATCTGGGTTAATAGGGATAATTTCACAATAACTTTGGTCTTTATCCCACTTATCGATGGGATTTTCTCCTAAAGTAGGCTGTGCTAATTTCATAATCTTTTCTTTTTCTACTTCTATATCCATCTTCTTTTGTTTGGATATAGCTTGGACCTTTAATAAGGTTTGTTGGGCTTGATCTAAAATGTCTTGTTGTCTAAGTGCTATTAGCTTATAACACTTTTGGTCTGGATACTTACATTCTTTTTGTAAGGGTTTAGTTATTTCTAGGGCTTGTTGTTGGTTTGTAGGTATAGGTCCACCATGCTCAGCTGAAGAACTCTGATGTTTTATTGGTCTATAATTGGGTTTGACCTGCATAAGGTCAAAGGCAGTCTTGTGATCTATTAGAGGGGCTTTAATACTAAATTCCTCTTTATCACTAATTAATATCTTATCATTATACTAAGTATAAGGGTGATATTTACTAATAAAGTCTTGTCCTAAAATAATGTTTTCATGTGAAACTAGGATGAGGATCCATTATCCAAAACTGATGATCAACAGTTCTGTTCATCCGATTTCCTAATTTAAAATAAATAGGAATAGTATGAAAATATAAGGTGAATGGTTCTCCATTAGATACCTTACCATGAATCTCTTGATTACTGTCTAGAAATAACCTTCAGGAAAGGCATTAGCCTTACAAATACTCTGTGAGAATCCTGTATCTATAAAAGTTGAAAGTATTTTAGGATAGTCTTTATGTTGTATGAATAATTATAGAAAACAAGCATATGGTTTAGTAGAAATTTCTAAATTATTCTTTTATAAAATAGATATTCCTTTCTGGGGTTTATCTATAAAATCTAATGATGTTAAGTCTTCCATACTACTATTAGAGCGGTTATCTTCTAAATTATAGGAAATTCCCTTTCCTTTTACGTCTTCATTTTCTTGTAATCTTTTGGCTATATTTCTATCAATGTTTTGATAATATGTTTTAATATCTTAGTCTATTTGAGCATCATATTGGGTAGTATAAATTGCTCTAAATCTAGTTCTCCAATAGTTTTCATGGTAGTGTAATTGATAAATAACACAAACCATAAATAATTCTGTTTATATAGTCTCTTGCTACATTTCATTTCAAATGTGCAATAATGTTTTTCATCATAGTAACATCTAGGAATATATGTTAGTAACTCAGGATTACTAACTGTCCACCTTTTCTTTAAGGAGAGGGCTCAATATACATTTATACCAAGCTTCTTCAAAGTTTATATAATCATCATCTTGATCATATTGATCAATTTGCATCATATATAAATCTAGTTTATCTTGGGAGTCTGCATATTCATCAGTATCACTATTATAATCTTCTGAATTATTGTTTGTGTATGCACTATAGATACTAGTATTATCGTCATTTTCTATGTCTGATATTTCTATAGCATATAGAATATCTAATTCTTCTTGATCTGCAAAGTCTATTATTGTATTAATAATCTTAATATATTCTTTGTCTTTCTTGTTAGGACAGTCTTTAGTAAAGTGTCCTTCTTTGCCACAAAGTCCAAGATTCTTTGATGGCAGTCTTAGATTGAGATACTTCTTTTTCCTTCCTATAATTAGGAACCTTCTTATGCTTTCTAGTGTTCTTCTTAAAATATCTTCTTTGATTAAATCTATTTTTCTTAGTCTTAGAGTTCCTATCTCTAAAGGTAGTATATGATCTAAATCTATAGTTTTTTGGAAAACCTAAAGGTCTAGCCTTAAACTTCCTTTGTGTCCAATCTAGCTTCTTTTTTAATTTCTTAGATTCACTACCACATCCCCATTGGATTGGAGCAATGTCTCTTTCATCTTTAATTGGAGGATTCTGTTTGAAAGTTTCTTACAATAACTTTCCTTGAGTTATATCTCGTCTTTTAGACATGATATAGTCTTCGGCAAAATTGATTCTTTCACCAAGGGAGTTATTCTTAACTCCAGCTACCCCTGGCCAATTCCTATATTCATTAATTAGGATTTGTCCTATGGCTGGTATTTTTCTAAAATATTCATATTTTAAAGCCTCTCAAAATTCTTTAATTTGGTAATATAGTTGTTCATAATTGTTGCTATATACATTAATCTTATCTAATTTGCAAATACTAAGAAGGCCTAACTTAGTTTTTGCTAAGTCTTGTTCATTGATTTGAGCTAAATGTCCAACTCCAATGAATTCTGAAGTAAGTAATCGAATATATTCTTCAATTGATCATTTTTCTAGGTTTTCTTTCATTTTCTCAATCTTAGCTAAGGATTCTGCATCTGTAGCTTGTCTCAAGCTGTTTAAATAATATTTTGCAATACCCCTAATGGATTGTTCAGCGTATTTTTACATGAGCTTCCATCCCATTGTTCATTAGATGCAAAACATATATTCATTTGATTACGCCATTCATCTAAGGCTTTCTTCCTATCTTGGACATTGTCTAGATTAAGTTATATCCCAACTAGATTTATGTCTTGATTATCCACGATTTTAACAGGAGTAAAACTCTTGTCACTAGTTGGAAAGTCTTTTATATAATCAGGTTTGGTCTTTACAAAATTATTTGAATAAATAGGAATATTTATTCCTATTGGTTTACCGAAGAGTTTAGGAGCATCGTTTAGCTTACTACTAGTTCCTATCTCTTATTTATTAGGACCTACTTGTGTAGCTGACATTAATATTTCTTCTCCTTCTTCCATTAGTCTTATGTTTCTAAGAAGTTATTTAGTATTCTTAGATTCTTCTAATTTTAATATATGGTCTTGGGATATCATGTTGAATCTATCTCTTTCTTGGATCCTAACAGAATGGCTTCTACTAAGGTGTTCTTTAAATGTCTTCATGTCCAATTCTGAGGGTTTATGTCCAAAGTTTTGGATTCTAGTTTTTTCTCTAACTAAGTCTTTTTGTTCAAATGATCTTCTAGGTCTAATTACTGGAGCTTGTCTTAGTAAGCTAGAGCTATCTTTACTACTACATTATCCTTCTGAAGGATCATTGATTATGTCTTCTCCCATATTTATAAATCTAATTTCTTCGGTGTGGATATTCTTATTGGTAATGTTTCCAGTGACATCGTCTTGATTAATAAACAAAGGTTTATTCTGTATAGTATTGGTTTCTTGAAATTCTGGCAATTGCCAAAGGGTCTTAGCTTTTTCTTTCATGGGTTCAGTATTCCTAATACTATAAGTATGATTGTAATCTGAATTATTGGTTCTAACTAATATTTATTCATCAAGTCTACCACTAGGAATTCCCGGTTGCATTCCTTCATAGGGGAATTGGGAAAATTTCACATAGATTTGGAATTCTATATTTATATTAGCATATGGGATAATATAGTCTCCATAGCCATGAGCATATAAGATGTTTGGATGTGTCTACGGTTACTTTAAATTCCGGAATGACATTAAAGTATCCTATATTGTCTGACATTTCTAATTGGGCTATCCCAATAAGGATTTTCTAAAAATCTTTCCATATTTGATCTATTAAACAACATAATATGTTGATATTATTTTGAGGTCTATGTAATCCTTGGATTATTGCTTGAAAGATTCCAAAGGTTAGGAACTGGAACTTCCTATCAGTTCCTCTTGATCTTAGCCATTTTGAGTCATAAACTTGAAGCTCAGTATATGTCTTGTCTAAATCATGATTTCTACAATGATAAGTCATGTTGTAGTTAGGAGTCTTGGGAGTGGCTCATTCTTTGAACAAGTCTATGTATCTAACTATTGGAAGTTGTCCATTATGTATGGAGTCTTCAACAATTTTACAACTTCTCCTCATTCTTTCCATTAGATATGATTGGTGAAATGTCTCTCTTTCCACCATCTTCTAACATCGGAGTATGAATATTTAAGTCTTTGGAGCATAAAATTTCTATGTCCAATATTTGGGATAGGGCTTGCTATCCTACTAGTCTTATCTAATCCATCAGTTATGATTCTTTTAGCTATGGTATTTCCTTCCTTAGTTTCTATATAAGGAGATTCTCTAAATTTACAGCTGCTTACCTGTTATTGTTCAAGTCTTTCTAAAGAGTCTAAATAATCTTTTTGTCTTTTTATCTGACTAATGGTTTCATCTTTAAAGATCTTATTCTCTTCATTATGTTTGGCAAGAGTGCTAACAAGAGAATTAGCAACTTTTGTAATGTAATCTTTTACCTCGTCATCTTTTTCTTGTTGTTGCCTAGATTCTAGTGTTATTCTAGCTTCTATGGTTTCTATAGTTTTATCTATTTTATCTAAACGTGTTAAAATAAATGGAGAGTATAATTTTTCTTGGAAAGGTTTATTATATATGACCTTAATTCCCTGTATATTTTCTTCATATTTTTCTTTTGCTTATGCCATATTTAGTCTAAGTTCATTAACAATATTATCCATTCTGGATAGGTTATGGCTTTCCATATTGTTAAGATAATAAGCTAAATTCTGTTAGAATTTAACAAAGTCTGTATAGAAGGTGGTTAATCCTTCTGTCTTAGCCTTTAAATCTAATTGTAAGTCTTTAACAAAGCTACTATTATAGTTTTGTGTAGCTTCTATTGATGTTGAGATTAAATTTAATCTCTCAAGTATAAGTCTTGGTGCTTTAGTAGCATTAACAATCTCATTTTCATTTATCTTATAATAAAATCTATCATCATTTATCTTTTTTTAGAATTCTTTGGTAAAAATCTGCTCGGGTTTGAATGATGAGGTTTCTAGGTACCTCATTCCAGTTTGATCTAACTATTTCCATTAGGTAGATAATTGTCTAATCTAGGATTAAGTTTAGCTTGTTCTTTGGTGAGTTTAATTAATTCACTTTCTTGATTTTTTTTGTCAAAGTTTTAATTTCTAAAATGTCTTTGTTAAGGACTTCTATATGATTAGTCTTAATATTTATTTCTTGTAGTACTTGTACGAGGTCTATTGGGATTTGGCTATCTATTTCTTGTATTATTTTAGAGATATTTTTTTTATCTCTGCTTCTCGGGTTTGAGTGTCTTTAATTAATTGTCTTAAAATAAGGCGTACACAATTATTTTGATCTATTATGCTATTGATTGCACCGGCAGTAACTTGTCTACTATCTGTGTGTTTGGATGGGATGTGTTCAGTGTGTGAATAGCCGTCTATGTGTGAGGTTAAGCAATCTTCTGGGTCTAAATCAGTTATGGGTATAGGTTGGTAGTTTGGATTGGTTCCAAAAATATCGTTGTAAATGCATGAGATAAATTCCAAGGGCATTAAAGTCTTTTTACTATAGGTAAAAAAGGAGTGTATAGGCTCTGATACCAGAATTGGGATTGGGTCAGAATTTAGCGGGTTTCTCTTTTTAAAGTTATAAATCTCTGTTACTCTGAAATGTTTTCTAAAAGTATTGTGGTCTAAAATAGAATTTTAATAAAAGTATTAATTTTGTCTTATTATGGACCTCATTTGAGCCTTTTCCTATATATATATATATATATATATATATATATATATATATATATATATATATATTATTTACTACAACAACTAACAAGTTAGATTGAAACAACAATAAAACAAAAACAATAGCCAAATGAATTTAGGCTCACAATCACAAGCTTGATCGAAACCACAATACAACAAAGACACAACATCTAATAAACTAAAACCAAACCTCAAGAGAAACTCAAGACTTTCCCTATAACACGTTTTTCATTTCGGCGATGAATTGTGCAAAAGATTTGATGTCTGCAGGATTATAATTTTCTTTCAGGCTTGATTTTTTATCCCGCGATTAAGTGAAAATAAGTTTTGAAAAAAATTCAAAACTTTAAGAAACTTCCAATTCCATTTTCTTTTCACAGTTCTTGTTGAAATTGGATATTCATAAGTTCTCAAAATTTCATGTAACTTACAGTATTTGATGAAATATATTAGAACTAGAATTACAGTAAAGTTTCCAAACCTTATAATCACGTTGGAGTGAATATAAAGTTTCCAACCATAATATATTCGTAGTTTATATATGATGTGTTGGAATATCACTCATAATTGAAAGTGAAAGCCATTGAAAGTAGCAACCTTATTTTCTCTAACGCTTCATTTTCTTCAATGCTCCATTAAGATCTCCACCACCAGTAGCCCCATTAAGATCTCAGCAATCTCATTAAGTGCTCCACCTGCATCCCACCAAGGATTTATTTACTCCTTTAATCCTCTCTCTGGAAGCCTATATAAGGAAGGCATTTCATTGTTGAAAGACACACCGAAAATCAAGCAAGAGAACAATTAGAGAGAGGTTTACAACTAAGGTATTTAAGTTGTAGGCGAGTGTAAGAAACAAGATTGTTTTGTGAGTTTCTTGTGTGAGGGTAATATTGTGAGTTGAGCGAGTGTTCAAAAGAGTGATTGAGTGTGTAACACATATTCTCATATAATGAAACCTTTACTCCCCTTTTTTGGACGTAGAAAATTTTGGTAAACCACATTGAATATTTGTGTCTATAAATTTGTGTGGTTGTTATATGATTATTTCATTTCATAATTATATTAGTAAGTTGATTTAGTAGCTTGAGGGAAAAGGTCTTGGGTTGTATTCCGCACAACCAACAAACGATGATTCGAGGCTTTCAAAATTCATCGCTAAAAAGTAGTATCATAGCTAAGGTTGCTAATTACACCAGTAGAATGGTTCAAAACATATAAGGGGTGTTCAAGCAAAAGATCATTATTTTTTTTCTAATGGCGAAAACTGAATCAAACGTCACTCCTAATGTTGCTTCTACGAGAACATTCTCAAAGTGGGATCTTAATTATGGATCCTTTGGTTGCATGAAATTTGAAATTAATCCTTATGATGAAAAGATCAATTTTGGCCTATGGAAACGACGGATGTTAGGCGTTCTAGTCAAACAAAGGCTTGAAATAACTTTCTTAGGCATCCAGAACAACCTGAAAGGCATGCCCGATTAAGAGTGTCTTGATATTGACGGAAAATCGACTTTTTTTATTGAACAATACATCACTGATGAGGTGTTAAATCACATTATGGAGGACACCACTGCCAAGTACATATAGACCAAGTTAAACGTTTTCTCAAAACGCAACCGTTTAAGCTCGAAATGAAGGAGGGCGGAGATACGATGAAGCACATCAGCACATTAAAAGCCTTGATAAAATATTTGACTCAGATATATGTTGAAATCACGGAGGAAGATCGAGCCGTGCTATTTCTTACATCGTTGACCGATTCATGGAAACATTGCATCACCACCTTAATGTTTAGGAAGACTACACTCAAGTTAAACGAGATAGTGCACGACATATTTTACCACGTGACCATGAAAAAGAATGGAAATAATGTCTCATCTTTTCAAAATGATGGCATAGTTGCCAATATAGCAATTGTGGAAGAAGAGGAAGAACAAGGTCATGGGGCATCAAAAATCGGGGCACCAATAGATCTCAAACACGAGATCATGGAAACTTTGAGTGTTATAAATGTCACAAAAAGGGTCACGTCAAGAAGAATAGCTTCGAGATGCGAAAGGCGCTGCTACAAAATATATTGTGGGTGTTGCAACACAAGAAGATGTCACGGAGGTACTTACTTATTTTTCACCGATTATGAAAGTGGGTGGATGTAATACCCCATATTCCTACATATTTATGATTTAATTTATTCGGAAAATCAATTGGATAAATACGTTTTAGTTAAATTACATGTGTGACATAATTTAATGTGATTATATAATAAAAGTGATTATTAAATATTAATCGAGAGATAGAGAGTGATTAATATTATGTTACGAGATTTACTATGTGCGAGAATAGTAAATAATGGTGGGTTTTGATATGCGGCATAGCGAGTGATATGTGCGTATTTTATTTTATCTCACTGGGAGTCGCGTGTAGACCCTTTTGAGGTGAGAAATGAGAAGTATATTTTAAGTGACTCGAAAGATAATTTTGAGTGCACTGTTGATCCCGAATGGACCGAAATAGTCAAAATGAAGTACCCGGGAGTAATGTTTGAGTTTCGAGGGCTTTTTGGACTAGTCGGGACTCGCATTTAAGTACACGAGTCATTTTACAATTGGGTATACACCCAATTTCGGGACTAATAAGGGTAGAACCCTCATTTCTCCCACATTTCAACCCTAGGAGAGAGAAAGAGAAGAGAGAAAGAAGAGAAGAAAAAAGAAGAAGGAAAAGAGGAAGAAGAAAGGGGATTTCCGGCCAAACTCCGCGGAATTCGACTCGGGGTCGTCGGATTTTATCCACGAGACAAGTGTTTACTTGCTTTATTGATTTAGTTTGATTATTTCTCATATTATAGTTGGTGTGTAAAACTATAAAGATTTTTGGGATGAGTTTTGTGAATCAAAACGTTTTTTTTGGAAGATTAACGATTAAATTCCGATTAATATCAAATTTGAGAAATTTGAGAATTAATTAAAATTAATTATTGGATCTGGGTTCTAGGATGATTAGAACCATTTTTATGTGTGTATTTATGGTTGTTTGATGTTGGATGATGATGGGAGAGAAGATAAAAACCTTGGAAGTGTAATAATGGAGGCTTGGGATTTTGGAGAAGAATATGAATAGTAACTCCGTCCTTTCCGAATCGATTCGGCTAGGAAACGAATCGATTCAGATCTTGGTCAAAAGAGGAAAGTTGTATATATTTTCGATACGGTCGCGTAGGCTCCGACCACGTATTTTTCCGATTTATTTTGGATATATAATGATTTTTATAAGGAAGCAGTTCCGAGATTGAAATCGTTGGCTCGGGAATCAAATTGTAAATTTTATAGACAATTCAAATGCATGCCATTTTCTGTGTGATTTTAATTATATGCTCATTTATGGATTAAAAGAAAGGTATGGAAGTTATCTTTCTAATGAGTTTTGATTAAGGTCAATTGGGCTTTTGTAGAGTGAGTTATGGCTATTTTAGTGTAATGTGTGAAATCTGCCATAAAAATTAAAGTTGTGAGACTTTATGATTTTTAAGAGTCTAATGGGATAAAAACTCTTGGGATTCGAATAAGAATTTCGGATGTAATTGGGATACGAGCTAGTTTTGATAAGCTTAATATCTTGAATTTAAAAGAAATGTTATATTCATATTATAAATAAGTGAATACTTATGGAATTAAATCGAATATGTAATGCTACGAGAGATAGGCATGGATAGCCAGATTTGATGATGTTGTGTTATGGACAAAAGAGGTGTCCAGATATTTTGGTTGAGTGATGCCATGATAATAGATTAATTAATGGGGGATTAATTAATTAAAGCTTATAGCTGGAATAATTTATTATAGGATGAGATAATAAATTGTTAAATATCATTTAATTAGGAGTGTTCTCTTTATAATAGAATTTTGAGGAGTACTTTCTAGGAGATGGAAATTCGGGCCAGATGAGCAAGTCCAGGTACATTGGTTGGGTGAAACCAATAATAAATTAATTAATTAATGTGCAAATTAATAAATAATTAGAGTCGGACCATAGACTCGGGGAGATATTAATTTAATTAATGGGTAAATTAATTAAATTAGAGTCGGACCATAAACTCGGGAATACTGATGGCAGTAGGTCTATGATTCAGTGTTGGATTTTAATTTTGCGAGGGAATTAAAGTGAGAATTCATAGGCTTGATTGTGACGTATTCTAATTTAAGATGATAAGAATATAATTACGGAAAAAGCGTGAGCGAGCAAAAATCTTTGGGTCAGTAGGTTAACAAGGGTAACTACTGAGTTGATATAACAAGGGGTAACTAGGACCCTTAGAGTTGTGTGAACACTCCTGTATATATGATAGTGAGATAAATCGTAAGACAAATAGTACGACAAATATATGAGAGATATATACTACGTACTAGTGCGTGTTATCGGGTTGAGTGAACACTTATTGATGCATAGTAATATATAGGTTGTGTGAATACCTATAGTATACAAATAAAAAAATTTGTGATCGAAGTATGAGACCGAGCCAATATTCTATTTTTTTCATTTACATTTGGAGTCGAGGATTAGACCGGGCCAATGTAAATGATAGGATAATTGGAGTCGATGATTAGACCGGGCCAATACTCCTTATAGTATATATTGTGTGTGAAATATATACTATATAAATAATCTACTTGGGTAGAATGGTAGATGATTATACTCGAATAAATACGAAAGTGAAATAAATTCGTAAAGCAAACAAGTACAGTGAATATTAGAGAGAAATATATTACGTACAAGTATGATTAATTTGGTTGTGTTAATACCTATAAATTTTGTACTTAGGTTGGGTGAATACCTACAATGCCTATATGATATTGGAGTCGAGGATTAGACCGAGCTAATATTCTATTTTTTCATTTACATTTGGAGTCGAGGATTAGACCGGGCCAATGTAAATGATATGAGAATTAGAGTCAATGATTAGACCGAGCCAATACTCCTTATAGTATATATTATGTGTGAAATATATATTATATAAATAATCTACTTGGGGGTAGAATGGTAGATGATTACAAGATGTTCATACATCTAAAAGATAAATAAATTAGGATAATTGGAGTCGATGATTAGACAGGGCCAATTATCCTTATAGTCTATATTATTTGTGAAATATATACTATATGAATAATCTACTAGGATGAAGTAGTAGATAATTATTGTGTGTGAAATACATACTATATAAATAATCTACTTGGGTAGAATGGTAGATGATTATAAGATGCTCATACATTTAAAATATAAGTAAATTGGGATAATTGGAGTCGACGATTAGACCGGGCCAATTATCCTTATAGTCTATATTGTGTGTGAAATATATACTATATGAATAATCTACTAAGATGAAGTAGTAGATAATTATTGTGTGTGAAATACATACTATATAAATAATCTACTTAGGTAGAATGGTAGATGACTATATGATGTTCATACATCAAAAAGGCAAATAATTTGGGATAATTGGAGTCGATGATTAGACCGGGCCAGTTATCTTTATAGTCTATATTGTGTGTGAAATATATACTATATGAATAATCTACTAAGATGAAGTAGTAGATAATTATTGTGTGTGAAATACATACTATATAAATAATCTACTTGGGTAGAATGGTAGATGATTATATGATGTTCATACATCAAAAACGCAAATAATTTGGGATAATTGGAGTCGACGATTAGACCGGGCCAATTCTCCTTATGGTCTATATTGTGTGTGAAATATACACCATATGAATAATCTACTAGGACGAAGTAGTAGATAATTAGATGACGTGAATACATCTAACTATTAACTTAAGCAGAGAAAGCTTCATGGGCAAAACATAATATTAGATAGTGAGCATCTAATGGATAAGATTAAGTGGTGTGACTTAACTTTCAAATCAGAAACTAACATATGTGAAATGTTACTCTGAAATTTATTAACACTATGATAAGTGTTAATGAAACTTAGTACTGTATGGGCGGTACGGGAACTTAGACGTGTAGATAAGTTCAGACGAGTACTAGTCTAAATAGCTTGGGTACTTATAGCTATAATAGACTAAGTATAGAATGTTTGGCGTGCACTAGAGATGAGAGGTGAAGGGTATGTCATGTGAGTGCGACACCAGTTTAAATATGAGAGATTTTCATATTTTAAAATATGGCATTTATGCAGTTGCTAAAATATTTTCAAACTCGGGCTCTGACCCATTTCTCTATTTTCCTCTTTTGATATATATGTATATATATTAGGTCTCTAGACACAGGGACGCCTGGATGATGATTCTTTTGAGTCAGACGTTCGCTGCAGCAGTTATGGATGCATGCAGGTTCATTTTAGACGTTTCTATTCTTGTGATCTGTATAGGAAGCATTGTAGTAACACTCGAGCCGATAGCCCAATTGTATTCATTTATTTTTACCGCCTTTTGTAAGGACATTTTGTCCATCTTTTATTTGTATGTCATAAGCCATTACATTGTTGAAGTTATTCAAGCTCACATCGTCATCAACGGATCCGAATATCAAAAGAAAGGAAGGAATCTGTTTTCGGGTCAGCCGGATCGGTCCGCCCATTTTAAAAAGGATCGGTCCGCCCGCACGGGAAGTCAAGGTACAAATCGAGGACAGATCTGGGAAGATGAGAAAGATGCTCCTTGGTCTCGCTTTAGGTTTTGGTGATAGGCAGGGGATAGGTTTTGATGGTGCCTCCACGTCCCAAATTGCATAAGGACCAATTCCTGAGTTTACTACGACTCCATATGGCCATCGTCAAAAACCAAGAAGGAGAGTTCGACCAAGAAAATCAAACCAAGGTCCGCCTAAGACTATGTTCTTTTGTACTCTTTGCAAAAGAAATGGCCACCTCAGGGAGTTTTTCTATAGTTTGGGTCGGACACGACGTACTACTACTCCACCACATCATACTGATAATCTTGCTAGTCTAAGAGAGCAAGTTGAGTTTTTAGCTGCCACATCACAGAGTTTGATGGAAGAATTTCGACGGATGTCTTTGCCGTCTGTGAATGTTTCTCGCATCCCGGCTAAAACCAACAACAACAAGGGAAAACAAAGGGTAACCTCTTCTTGGGTACCTAAGAAAGATAAAAAGGCCCTAGTTGTTCATGTTGCTCTCAAAGCACATAATACCTCACAGTGGTATTTTGATAGTGGATGCTCCAGACACATGACAGGTGATGTCTCATTTTTTACCCACCTTGAGGATTATAAGGGTGGTAGAGTCACCTTTGGAGATGGGAGCAAGTCTAGCATTGTAGGAAGAGGTACTGTAGAGTTACCAGGATTTCCTAAGCTAGATAATGTATTGTATGTCAAAGGTTTGAAAGCAAACCTTCTCAGCATCAGCCAGCTATGCGACGATGACTTTGCTGTAAAGTTTGACCGGGAAGCTTGTAAGGTCTATAATCAAGCCGGTAAACTTTTAGTGCAAGGGGTGAGGACTGAGGATAATTGTTATGGGACTGAGCCCATATCCTCACTTGTCTGCAACACTGCCACGATCACTCCTATAGAGTTGTGGCACCAATGTCTAGGTCATGTGAACGTTAGAGATTTGAATCATTTAGCTAAAAAGGACCTAGTTCGTGGCTTACCATCGCTTGGAAAGCCAACTTCCACGGTTTGCGGACCCTGTCAGTTGGGAAAGCAAATTCGTAGTCCTCATAGGAAGTTGCATTCCATTACCACCTCTCGTGTACTTGAGCTGATTCACATGGATCTTATGGGTCCTACTCATACATAGAGTTTGGGTGGTAAGAGGTATATCCTCGTAATGGTGGACGATTTCTCTAGATATTCTATTATTGGTTTTCTAAGAGAGAAATCAGGTGCTGTAGATTTTTTAACGACCAAGTGCCATGTCCTACAAAACCAACACGGTGTCACTATTAACAGGATGCGTAGTGACAATGGCACTGAATTCACAGACGCCAAGGTAGATCTTTACTGTGATAGCCTCGGGATCAAATATGAGTTTTCTGCTGTGAGAACTCCTCAGCAAAATGGGATTATTGAGAGAAAGAATAGAACGATCCAGGAAATGGCTAGATATATGCTCCTAGGTCGTAAGGTCTCTAGGAGATTTTGGGCAGAGGCAGTGTCTAATGCATGCCACACGGTGAATAGGGTTTACCTGTGTCCACACACACTTAAGACACCTTATGAATTATGGACTGGCAAGAAACCCAACTTGGCATATTTTCGTATTTTTGGGAGTAAATGCTACATCCTACGGGATAGAGAGCAATTAGGAAAGTTTGACTCCCGGAGCGACGAGGGAATATTGCTAGGATATTCATCAAATAGTAGAGCGTACCGGGTTTTTAACCTAAAGATCTCTAAGGTTATGGAATTAATAAACGTCACTATGCAAGATGATGAACCTCCGACGTCTATTGATCCCATCCTACAGTGTGAGGATGAGGACTTCTTTGGTAGTGACTTACTCGTCCCTAACTCACACTCTGTGGACCCTATTCCTGTGTTAGGGGACACACCTGCTTGGGTTCACAAGAGTCATGACCCTTCAACCATCGTTGGCGATCCCACTCTAGGGGTCAAGGCTCGTGCTCAGCTAGATAACGTTGTTAGTCATCTTTGCTACACGTCCAAAGTTGAGCCCAAGAATCACAAAGAAGCACTCAAGGATGAATACTGAATATCTGCCATGCAGGATGAGTTGCTTCAATTTAAAAAGAACGATGTCTGGGAACTTGTCCCCTGACCTAGTGAGACTAATGTGATAGGTACTAGGTGGATTTTCAAGAATAAAATGGATGAAAATGGTACCATAACTAGAAACAAGGCTAGGTTGGTCGCTCAAGGCTACACATAGATAGAGGGTGTATACTTTGGGGAGACATTTTCTCCTGTTGCGAGGCTTGAGTCCGTCCGCTTACTACTCGCCATAGGATGTCATCTGCACTTCAAGTTATACCAGATGGATGTCAAGAGTGCCTTTCTGAATGGAATTCTACAGGAGGAAGTTTATGTGGAATAACCAAAAGGGTTTGAAGACCCTAAGCACCCTGATCACGTCTACTATCTTAGAAAAGCCTTGTATGGTTTGAAGCAAGCACCCCGTGCTTGGTACGTGAGGCTTACTTCCTATCTCTTAGCCCGTGGCTTCAAGAGAGGGGCAGTTGATATGACGTTGTTCATCAGGAGAGATGACGATGCTATTTTGGTTACCCAGGTCTATGTAGACGACATAGTCTTTGGATCCACATGCTCCCATCATGCTCACCACTTTGAGGAAGAGATGAAAAGTGAGTTTAAGATGAGCATGGTAGGTGAGCTTACTTTCTTCCTTGGTCTCCAGGTTCGCCAGCTAGAGGGTGGGATGTTCATCTCCCAATCCAAGTATGCTAGAGACCTAGTGAATAAATTTGGTTTAGACTCCACTAAGCATGCACATACACCTATGAGTACTACTACCAAGCTTAGTAAGGACACTTCAGGCAAGGACGTAGAGCAAACCTTATATCGGAGTATGATAGGTAGTCTTCTCTACTTGACTGCCAGTCGTCCTGACATAGCCTTTAGTGTTGGAGTCTGTGCGCGATATCAGGCGTCTCACGTGAGTGGGACTCTCTCATACGGTATTTGGTATTCCTTTGATACCGATGACCGTTTGTCCGCCTATTCGTATGCCGATTGGGTCGGAGATGCAGATGGTTGTAGGAGCACTTCTGGTGGGTGTTTTTATTTTGGTTCTGCTCTTGTCTCTTGGTTGAGCAAGAAGCAAAACTCCATCTCTTTGTCCACTGCGGAGGCTGAGTACATCGCGACCGGGAGTTGCTGCATACAACTCTTGTGGATGAAGCAAATGTTGGAGGATTATGGGATTTCATAGGACACCATGATCATTTCCTGTGATAACACGAGTGCGATACACATATCCCGCAATCCCGTCCAACATTCGCGCACAAAGCACATCAGGTTACGCGAGCACTTTATACGTCAGTTAGTTGAGGAGAAGGTCGTAACCCTGAGTTTTGTTCCCACCGACCGTCAGTTATCCGATATTTTCACGAAACCTTTAGATGCCCTTAGATCTGAGAGTTTTAGGAAGTCTTTGGGGATTTGCACAGTTGACTGAGGGGTTGGTCCGTGTCTAGCATAGGATGCATTGTCATTATCACATCATTTGTTTCCTATTGCTAGATTGTATCATTAGTTTGTTTTATTTGGTTTTTTTTTTTTTTGAAAAATTCAAAAAGATTTTCTTCTGTTGAAAATTTTTAGAAAAGCACAAAAAGATTATATGTTGATAAAATTTTGAAAAATCCAAAAAGATTTTTATTTTATATTTTTGCACCTTTTATGGATGAGCATTTAAGATAGCCAAGTCACAACTTCATTTCATTTATCCATGTGACTGTTTGATAGAGATTTGAGACGGTACAACATTTCATCCATGTGCTTTACATTGTTTGGAGTCTTTGAGATGTGATTAGTGATATCTTCCTACATGTTTGACTCCTATATCCTTTATTGCACACATGCACGGCTATATTTGATTATTGCACTTGTCTATCTCATATTGGCTTGAGTGTTTCCATCTCAATTCTGTCTATACAATGTATAATATACGATAAATCTTGACAAGATTGGAATGCATGTGAAAACCGTTTGGTGAGACTGTGTGTTTATTTGCAAAACGGGGAGGGGCTGCGAAAGGTAATCATCTATCCTTTGAGCAAAAGCCACCGTTTAAAAGGACCTAAAAAATGATGAATTTATTATCCGAGGTCCTAAGAGGTTAAAAGAGCCCAAAAAAAAAAGTAGAGGCAATAAAAAGCAATTCATGCCAAATATGGGCCATTTAGATTTCACCATCAATTCTCCAAAGTTTGAGAATTTAGATTACCTCTATTCTATATATAAATCTGAGGGAGTTTGGCTGGAGAGTTTAAACGGGTTTGCACTTCCTTGAAAGTCCTACAAAAAGCATGAAATCATGTTGGACGTTATTGGTGTGGAAATCACTTTGAGCTTTGATTTGTTGATATGATTGAGTCAATGTCTCTTATTACCACTCTTTTACACCAAAGGAAGCATTTGAGTTCATTCGTTAGGAATATCCAATATTCATCGTGCACATATGTCATGTTTGTATGCATTGATTTTCCTTTCGATTTTAATCACACCCCTACATTTACGCAATCATTGACTTAGTTGTTTTATGTTCATTCATGGTTTGATTTTGTTTGAAAAATTCAAAAATAGTTGTTCATTCCTTGTGACACCCCGGCTGTGCTTGTTTTAATTATTTCTCTCATTTGTCTATTTGGGGGCATCATAAAAAGGGGGAGAAAGAATTATCATATTATGGGGGAGTTTTGAGTTGTTGAGATTTGATAACGTATGCTTATTCATATATTGGTATCTATGTTTATCTCATTTCAAACTTGATACGTCACTTGGTATTTGCTTTATCTCATGTGTGTAGGTACTACTTTGATGATCATTGAATTGCACACCCCGATGAGAAAACGTTGAGATTCCTGAAGATTTGAAGAACAATCGATGTAGTCTTATTCATATGTACCTTTTCAGTTTTTGGGTTCATGGAAGGGTAGATTTGTATAGGCATTTTGATTCTTGATAATTCGGGTTTTTTATGTTTGTTCCGGCATAGACATAGGGGGAGATTTGTAAGGACATTTTGTCCATCTTTTATTTGAATGTCATAAGCCATTACATCGTTGAACTTATTCAAGCTCACATCGTCATCAACGGATCCGAATATCAAAAGAAAGGAAGGAATCTGTTTTCTGGTCAGTCGGACCGGTCCGCCCGTTTTAAAAAGGAACCGATCCGCCACAGACCGAACCGTTTGTTTGGAAAAGGAACCGATCCACCTCGGACCGATCCGCCTCAATTCCGGACCGATCCGCTTTGCTCAATTCCAGAGAACCACGGATCGAATGCAAATCGAAGTGGCTACTTTAAAAAATGAACCGGTCCGCCCCCAGACCGGTCCGCATCAGAGGCAGACCGGTCCGCCTGGGATAGAATCGTGCAGATCGTGTTGAGATTTTTTCGGCCCAAACTTCCTTATTTAAACCACCTTCGGGGATTGGTTTAACAAGACTTCTAGAGACGATTTTCTGAGTTCTAAAACTTTAAGTCTTCATTCTTTTTGAGTTCTCAACTCATGTTTTGATTCACATAAACATTGCCAAATACTTGTGAATCGCTTTTGAAACCCTATGACACAAACTCTATTTTGTTCAACCCTTGTGGAGAAGACCGTTCTTCTTCTTCATTGCAGCCCTCCTGGAAAGGGATACTTCCAGCCGCCAACTACAGAGTCGACACCTGCGGGTAATTCTTAGTCACTACATTTTTCATTGTAATCCGATAAATTGTATCCTACAATATTATAATGAAAATAAATGGTTTTGCCCCTATGGGGGATTTTTCCTCACATGTGTGTGTTTGAATAACTATTGCATGATCTACATCTTATTTCAATCACACCTAGTTGCATGTTTAGGGTTTATTTGGGTTAAACGGAGTTTAGTATATAATTTCCTTATTTGAACGCAAGCGCACCTCTTCACCTTTTACTGCGGCATTCGATTTGGTTGTATTAAATTGTACCAAGTGTTCGGATATTTTTATTTCATTTTAGTTGTTGCATATAAATTGTTGTGATTGATTTATTTGAATGGTTTGGTTAAAAGTATTATTTAAAAAAAAATTGACGCCAGCCTAATAGGTTATTAGTAATTAAATTGGTTTTCGACAGTGATGTTAAGAATGAACCATATGAGATTCTTGTTTTAATCTGGTATAGGATTGATCACCCGGTATTTTATTAGGCGGGGTTATCACAGTGGATTCTTGGGGGTGCTCCTATCACATGTGCCCAAATCGGGAGTGGTTTGACCAATACAAACCATAAACGGTGGAAATATTCTCATGGAAAATAATGCTACATGCAAGGTAGTGGAAATTGCCACTGTGAGAATCAAGATGTGGGATGGTGTTGTTCGAACGCTAAGTGACGTTAGACATGTTGCGACACTAATTTTTTTTATCTCTTTGGTCACACTCGATGGAAATGGGTGTGTGATTCAAGCTGAGGACGGGGATTTGAAAGTCAAGAAGGGATCAATGGTGATTTTTCATGGCACAAAATCACCTGAGAATCTTTATAAATTGAGGGGAACCACGGTAGTCGGTGGAGCGTCAATCTCTACAAAACCAGAAGTTGATGAGCTAAAGTTGTGGCACATAAGACGTAGTCACATGTGCCAAATAGGCATGGGAGAACTTCATCGACGAAAGTTGCTGAAAGGAGTTCATGGGTGCCAGCTCAAATTTTGGAAGTATTGTGTGATTGGCAAGCAAACTAGAGCTCAGTTCAATACCTCTATGACCAAAAGTAAAGGTGTTCTTATCTATATTCATTCCAATGCTTGTGGACCTTCGGATATTGTATCCCTAGACAAGTTCAAATATTTTGTGACTTTCATTGATGATTTCTCTCACAAAGACCGGGTTTACTATTTGAAAAAAACCTGGAGGTTTTCGATAAATTCAAGGAGTGGAAGGCTATGATGAAAACTCAAACTGAAGAAAAGATCAAGTATTTGAGGAGCGACATCAGAGGAGAATATAAGGATGGAACATTACTTGATTTTTACAAATATGCAGGCATCACAAGGTATTTTACCATGAAGAAAACTCCATAACAAAATGGTGTTGCGGAGAGGATGAACCGTATTATTATGGAGAGGGAAAGGTGCATGAGGTTTCATACCGGGTTGCCCAAATCATTTTGGGCAATAACTATTGACCATGCTATTTATATGGTTAATAAGTCTCTAAATGCCACTCTTGGAATGAAATGTCCCGAAGATGTATGGTATGGGCGAGATGATGATTACTCACAGCTGAGAGTATACGGGTGTCCATGATATGTTCACATTCCCAATGATGAAAGGACAAAAAATAACCCAAGGTCTTGCCCATGTATCTTTCTAGGTTTTAAGAAAGGGGGTGCAGGGGTACAAGCTTTGGGAACCTACTTCAAGAAATATATTTCTTAGATGGTATGTGAGATTTAATGAGGGGGTTATGCTTACACATAAGGAATTTCAAGAAGTTGCATATGATGGCAATGTTAAAATTGTTGAGGTTCCTATTTATGTTCCAAGACCATCCATTACCGAAAGTGATGAAGCATCCACCAACGGTACTATTGATACTCAACCAAATGATAACATAGTTGAGGTGAAGCATGGGGAGGAAGAATCTGAAGAAAGATTGGTTGAGTTGGAGAGGTACCTCAATGAGTGGAGCAAGAACTATCTATAGCACGTATTTGAACTCGTCTTGAAATCAAATCGGCCTCACGATTTTGTTGGGAATAAGAAGTACACTTCATCCTTGTATCAAGCGAGGGTGATCAAATTACTTACAAATAAGCCATCAATAGTAAAGTTAAACAAGGTTGGATGGGTGCTATGATAGAAGAGATAGAAGCTCTATGCAAGAACTCCGTGTGGGAGTTTATTCCAAAATCCAAGGACCTACACATCATTGGTTCCAAATGGGTGTTTCGGAAAAAGGAAGAAATCAACAGAGTAACAACCAAAGTACAAAGTAACCAAGGGGTTTTCACAAAAATAGGGAATAGACTAGGATGATATCTTTTCTCGGGTAGTGAAACACACTTCTATAAGGGTGTTGTTGGCCATGGTCATTCAATTTGATATGGAATTAAAGCAAATGGATGCGAATACAACTTTACTTCATGGTGACTTGAAGGAAGTTATCTATATGGCGTAGCCAGAAGGGTTCAAGGAAGTAGTCAAGGAGAACCACGTGGATTGACTCAATAAGTCCTTGTATGGGCTTAAGAATTATCCACGATAATAGTACCTATAGTTTGACACTTTTATGATGCGGGTTGGATAAATTAGGGATGGCAATGACCACTGTGCGTACTATCGAACATTTTAGGACGGATCATTTATTTTGTTGATGCTTTATGTGGACGACATGCTCATTGCTTGTTGGGATATGTCAAAGATCAAGGAGCTCAAGGTTGAGTTGAGCTGGGAGTTTGACACGAAGGATCTTGGTGCTGCACAAAATATCCTTGGTATTGAGATTCAACGAGATAGAAAAGCAAGCAAGGTATGGCTATCTTAGAAGAAGTACATATCACATATTCTTGAGAAATTTGGCATGGCAAATGATAAGCCTATATCTACGTCATTAGCTTCTCATTTTTCTTTGTCTTCAAAGCAATGTCCTTCTATAGATGCTGAGATCGTAGAGATATCGACAACACCATACACATGTGTAGTGGGTTGTGACAAAGGGTTGTTTGTTGTGGGCATGGGATGGCGGATGGAAAAAAGAGTTAGGCTTGGGAAAAGAAAGTGGGGGAAAAGGATTAAGGCACATGGGAGAATATTGGAGAGAAAAATATGGGGTGAGAATATGGCTTATATATTAATGGGTGCTATATACGCAATAAAAGAGTGTTTGGTCAGGTGGTTAAGGAAGGTAAGGGGGAGGTGGAGGTCCTAGGTTTAACTCTCCCTAGCCCCATTTAATTTTAGGATTTTGTAGACTAACCCCCCACTTTTTAATGTGATATCTGAATTAACACCCACTTTGTTAATCTCTTTGATATAACCCCTACAAGAGGGGGGTATCTCAAAATATTTAATACAAATAGGGGGTTTAGTCTAAGGATTATTTAACTTTACCCCTGTTTATAATGGTAGATTAGATTTAACCCCCTTTTGTTGGGGGTAAAGTCAAATGATTATGAAAACGAGGGGTTAAGTCAAATTAGGTATTAAAATTTTTGGGTTAAGTCAAATTAGGTATTAAAATTTGGGGGTTAAGACAAAATGACCCTTAATATTAAGAACCAACAATAGTGCCATGTATTACCATCCTCGGTGCCACATGTCATGATCCTATGGTTCCCTATGTCATCATCCCAAAGTGTCATGTGTTATCATCCTACGGCGCCACGTGGCATATCTGGCGTTGCCACATTTCTCGATTTGCTTAACCCATTTCCATAATTACATTTTCACCCCAAAGCTTGTAACTTCTTCATTTGACCTCGGATTTGCACGTCGTTTGAATCGATATGTTTCTTGTTTCGAGGTCAAAAAATTTCCCACTGAGTCCGGGTTATGAGGTTGACTTTTTCCTTAACCGAAGCTTTGACTTTTGACCTTTACCGATTTCAAACTTTGACTCTTTATAACTTCTTCGTTTGAGATCGGATTGATATATCGGTTGAACCCATATGTTCCATGTTTCGAGGCCAACAATCATTGTGAAGAGTCCGAGTCCGGTACCGCCCTTATGAAATTACCATTTTATCCTTGAATGTCAATTTATGGATGCTTATTGCTTAGAACATTTCCAAACTTTACCACTAGCTTCCAAAACTCTGTAAATACTCAAATAAACCTTGTGCAAAAGATTGACCATGAGTATTTAAGGTTATACATTCGATGAGTATAAAATGTGAGATTTAACGTGTATGGAACTGCAATTCAGCACATAAAATGGGAAATGAAATACAATATTTTTACACGAATCACGTTGTCTCGTGTATGCCATGGTTTGCTCACGATCGGATATTACCCAAGTAGTTGGGGTGGTTAGTAAGTACATGTCGAATTCGGGAAAATAACACTCAAAATCTATTAAATGGATTCTAAGGTATCTAAATAGAGCCAAAACTATGGGTATTCTATTCGAGCGAAATTAAGGATCCGAGTGTGTTACAGGGTTTATTGAATTGAACTATGTGGGTGATCTGTACAAAGGGATATCAACCACATGTTACGTGTTTACTATCACTAGTGGACCGGTGTTTTGGAGATCAATGTTACAAGCAATGAGTGCTTTGTTTACTGTAGAGGCATAGTACATGGCACTCATGAAAGCATAGAAATAGGCGATATAGTTGAAAGGTTTGGTGAGTGAGGTTGGAATGAAGCAAGAGAGAATTATTCTTTATTGTGATAGATACAATTCTTTGCAATTGGCTAAGAAGCAAGTGTACCACTCCCCCACAAAGAATATTGATGTGGGATACCATATGGTACGGGATTGGGTGAATTTTTACGATGTTATTATCAAGAAGGTGAACACTAATGAAAACACAATGGACATACTCACAAAACTAGCTATGGCAGAGAATTTTAGGCATTGCCTATAGCTTCTCAATCTCACCTCTTGTTGGAGTTGGAGGTGGATCCACACCAGGTGGAGTCATGTGGGCTTAATGGATATCGGGATAGTCCTCCAATAGTCGCACCACGTGTCATCATCGTGCATCGCCAAGCGTCATTATCCAACATTGCCACATGTCATCATCATGAAGCATCACTTGGCATGATCTGGCATTGCCACGTGTCACGGGTTGCTTAACCCATTTTCCATAATTATATTTTCACCCCAAAGCTTGTAACTTTTCCATTTGACCTTGGATTCACGCGCTGTTTGAATCGATATGTTCCTTGTTTCTAGGTCAAAAAATTTCTAGCATAGCCCGAGTTATTATGTTTGACTTTTTTTATTGACCCGAAGCTTTGACTTTTGACTTTTCTCAATTTCAAACTTTGACTCTTTATAACTTCTTTGTTTGAGATCGGATTGATGCGTCTCTTGAACCCAGAAGTTCCATGTTTTGAGGTCGACAATCTTCATGGAGAGTCATAGGTCGGTACCACCCTTATGAAATTACCATTTTGCCCCTGATAGTGCGTTTATGGACGTTTTTTACTCAAAACGCTCACAGACTTCACCATTAGCTTCCCAAACCCTATATATACTCAAATAAACCTTGTATAAGAGATTAACCATAAATATCTAAGGTTATACAGTAATTGAGTATAAAACGAGAGATTTAACGAGTATGAGACTGCAATTCTGCACAGAAAATGGGCAATGAAATACAATATTTAACACGAATCACCCCCCCTAACTAATGTGTTGCTTGTCTCTAGAGACATAGTAAAGGATTTTTTCGTGTTATATTTTCAATTTTTTTTTGCAAAAAAAGATAGAGATCCACTTTTATGGGATGCACGGTTGCATTTAGCTTTATGCAACAAGCTGCTAAACCCCTAGGTTACTTTAATGGACGATTTTTGTCTCGTGAGAGTTTACAGTGATGATACTCACAAACATGAGATTTTTCTCAAAACTATTACCCATTTTTTAATAAAAAACATTCTTTCACTATCTTAGATTTTATCAAGTAAATAACAATGATTAAAAAATTTCTCCAATAGTTTATTTACTACAACTATTATGTTAAAACAATTCATGAGATTTATATGTATTGACTGAGTGTGTGGTGTGCGTCACAAAACTTACAAGTTAATTTGTATGATAACTTTTAACGACCTAGTGTTTATAATGAAGCACACTAGTTCAATTCACGCGGATGATTACACTCAAAAAAATGAAAAGACTCTGAATTGGTGTAAGTCACTTGGGACATATAAGCATAAAGAGTAAATTTAATTGGAAACAAAGCCTTGCACATGTTTATGATGAAAAACGTTTATATAAAATGATAAAACCTAATCTCATGAATGGATATTGTTTCTAAATAATGTGAAAATATAATATTTTCAATATGTAAAATAATGCTATTTCCGTGATCTTTTAAGCACTTTTCAGGATGGAAAATGTATGAACGGGTGATAATGGTCAATATCTCTGTAGGGGGAGTCCCCACCAAATATGGATTAGCTAAGTTGATCCTATACTTAGCAACCTAAAAAGAAGATCAAGACATCTCGAAGGACTTCCCATGAGGACCCTTCACAGACACTTCTCGAAGGACTCTCTTCGAAGATCGAAGTCATTCAAATAATAATATTTTGTAATATGAAGAAAAATGTATTTGACCATGTACTTTATTTATTGAACAAGCTTACTTTGTAATATGGGCGAGATTGTTCGGTACCCTTGAGGGACCATGCCTGGTAGGGCATGGGACATCTCACATGCTCTATTGAACGACATCCTCTTGGGAACCTCGCAGGGACATGGGTTGGAGGATTGGGAGCAAGGCAACGTTGGGTATACAATAAAAAACCCTCTTGGCACACTTGGGAAAAACTTCATTTAGTACAAATTATTGCTCGAGCCACTTCCAGCCGAGCTACCATGACTTCAACCTATTCGGGGAAACCTCCTCGAGGAACCCAAATCTTATATCTTTAGCCTAGAGATAGTTCTTAGCCAATAAATAGCATACCAAATACTCGAGCTACCTTCTAGCCGAGCCATATGCCTCCCATTTGGTTGATGTGACCACACGTCTAGTGGGGTCACTCACTATTTACTTAATTTATGACGTCATAACGTCTGGCATTGAGGAACTCAAAGTTACCTCACTCAAGTGAGTTTATCCTTAGGATGGTAGGCTTAGTCCACCAAATCTGATTTCATAGCGGTTTTAAGGTAAGCCTTTGAGCTGCCACGTCACGTCCCTCATTAATGCTACCATGCTTCTAATATCCCATGCATTTAATGCAATATCTTGAACATTAATGATATGGCACTTTAGTATTTAATGCCAGTCAATCACATTCCATGCCAACAAGGTTACTCAGGTAACCTTGCCTCCATATAAATAGACCAACCAAACAGTTTAAAAGGACAACAATCTTTATCTAGAATTACTGTTGGATTTTCCTCATACATGAGAGCTTTCATAAGAACATTTATTATCCAAACATTCTTCCTATTCCCATTATTACCCTCATCATTGAGAATTAACTGAGCTTGAGGTTCCTGCCTTGCCTTTATTGTGCCGAGAGTGCTTTCTCTTTCTCCCTCTGACCAACTTACTTGATGGCCCCATCTATTTATTGTATTAATAGTGCATTTATGATGTGAAGATCTCATTTAATACTAGCCCGAGTGTTAAATGTTATTGTCCCTATTGCCCTAATTTATTGTCATTATTAAATATTGTCTTGAGCACAAATCTTGATCTTGATAAGCGGCTATGCCTCGCTTGATACTAACCATATTCTAAGAACCCACATCTTACATTTGGCGACTTTGCTGGGGAGGTATTCTATTTTGAAAAGATAACAGAGGATAATACTACCAGGATTATTGATTTTGACGCCATGCAACGTGAGGAAGATAAAGATCTCACTGTATTGCCCGAAGGAGTAAGAGTAGCACAAATGGATCCTAGCACATCTACCACTGGTGTGACGAAGACGGCAGGCGTGCAGGCAGGAATAGGCTCAGCACAAATAGTGGGGCTTTTAGAGTTGTTCGCGTAGTTCATCAAAATTCCAGTGGTTCAAGAGATGCTGGGAATCACCGGAGGAGCGAACTCATTCATAACACCATCGACAGGGATACCAGCTCGCTCCGTTACGGGTGGAATTGTCACACCTACTTTCAGTAGTGTTCCTCCCACTGCTCCACATACCTTTGGTAAAGTCCCTCCCATTGCTCCACCTCCCACTATCCCACTTGTGGAAATAGGACCAGAGGCTCAAGGGAATGGCTTTAACGGCACATACATTAGCTGGAGGTGTGGGGAAGAGTGCACCAGCTGCACCAGTGATGCCAGCTGTCGTGATAACACCACAAATTAGTTCTCCAACACCTAGCATGGAGGAAATAAAGAAGGAGCTGTTAAAGTTCATAGCAGGGTCTAAAGCCAGAGATAGTTCCTCGATGTACAATGCCTTTCGTACTACGTACCCGGAGGAATATAATAACGAACCCTACCCAGTAGGGTATATTCCACCAATCTTTGAAAAGTACATGGGGAAGGGTTAAAACCCTAAGAAGCACGTGAAAAGGTTCATTGAAAGCCTTGGGTCCCATTGTAATGACAAAAACTTGAGGCTGAGGGAGTTTTCGGAGTCCCTGATAGAGAAAGCCTATACGTGGTACTCCCACTTGGACCCAGGTAGCGTGGCCTCCTGGGAAGAGTTGCATGTTTTGTTCATACAAAAGTTCTTTTTAGTTGAGGATGAGTTTACACTTACACAATTGGTGCGCGAGAAGGAAAAGCCAGGAGAGGACGTTGCTACCTACATCAGAAGGTTTCGCGAGTGCTTCCTAGATTTAAGGGCAGAAATGTGAGAAGACAACCTCTTGCAAGTATATACAGAGGGGCTGATGCCATAATATATCTGCCATTTGATCAATGAATCATGAGAGGGTATGTTTACAACATTCTTAAAAGCAACAAGGAATATTGCCCTAGTAGTAAAACCCACACCACCCACACCTGCCTTATATATTTTATAGTTAGGCCATCAGTTGCCTCGGGGAGGGGAATACCCTCTAGGGTAAATTATTCAGATGATGGAGGTAGGGGGAAGGTAGTGGAGGTCGAGGAAGAAGAGGTAGAGGCAACAAGAGAAAATTTGAAGGTGAAGAGTATTCCCTCGAGTTACCATGCTCGGTGGAGTAAGCTCTAAATTTATGTAATCTCACGGTTCAAGATAAAGTTTGTAGACCGATCAACGTCAGTACAACGTAACTTTCTCGAGAGGACATATAGAAGCCAAACTATTCTGCACTTCACAATAGAGTGAACCACCCGACCAAGGTAACTTTTTCGCTGAGGCGGTTGATAGATCACCATGTGAAGAAGGGAGACATTTAATTTCCCCAAGGGAATGTGAACGACAATCCTTTACTGGATCATGGCGCCCACATAGACAGTGATTTTGATGAAGAGGCTGAGCAACTGTTGAAGGAACAGTGTTCCTCGAGAAGGACTTTAAGGAATCTTCAAAGGAATGCACTTTTGAGTTGGATCAGCTGTAGTTACAGGATAAGTCGGATGAAAAAGATGAAGATGACCCCATTGAGAGTCTAAGAAGACAAATGGTGGCTTGTTCTCTAGAGACAGTAAACGCAGTGATAGACTATGATGAGGCTTCTTACAGGGACGTAGAGGAGGTTTATGAACTCAAAGAAGAACAAACAGACCCTTGGTTTGAATGCGTAGTAGTTGCACACTCACAAAAGTTCAGTTAGTTCTTCGACCAGGTTGGGCTGCCCGAGAACTCACCACTGGAGGTCACTCGAGCCATCCTATATATCGCTAAGAGGAACATGGTGCCACACCTGAAGTGGAAGGGGCCCATGTCCAAGCTTATGAGGAGGAATCTTTCTGAAGTCACGTTTAGAAAGCAGACAGATTGGTCAGGTATCCTCACAACATGCCACTTTATGTTACAACGTCTGTAAATGATTGTGTTTTCTCTCATATGTCGTTGGATGGAGGGGCATCCATTAACATAATTCCCATCAGGTATTTTATGTTATTAGCCTATCTGAAATAAGAATAGTACTTTATTCGTTGGCAATTTTGGGGTACGACAACCAATCATCTAAAATTATGGGATATGTTAGTGTGGGCATCACAATGGGGAATATTACTTCCCACATTTAATTCCACATCATGGATTGTGAGTCATCGTATCAGCTGCTAGTAGGAAGGCTGTGGATGCATAATTATGGGTTAGTGCCCTCCACGTACCACTAATGTGCCAAATCAAACATAAAGGGAAAATAGGTGGTGATTCGAGCATCTAAAAAGCCTTTCGCAAAGGAAGAAGCGCACTTAGTGGACACTGCCTTTTACACCAAGTTGTCCAAAGAGGCAATGGTGCTAAAAAATTATACTAGAGGAATAAGGATCCCAAGAACTCAAGAAAGGGTGAATGCACCTGCTTGACCAGTGTTGACCTATGAAGAAGAGCGTGATCAGGAACCAGTGAAGCCACCCAATTTGTCGAGGCAGCTACGCGATCAAATGACGCCACACATTAATTCAATCGAACACCAGGTCCAGACTAGAGAATTCTCAATAGGTACTCTGTGAGAGAGTTAGAAGAAAGTTATAGGAAGAGACCTCATAGGGAACAAAATTCCCGACAGTGCAAGCGAGTAGTTTTTCCCAACGGTAGAATTATCTACAAGTTATGAAGGTGTGGGCGCGTAGGTGAAGGCCTGGATGATGAGGCTGGCCCGATTTATGAATGCTTCTTAGTAGACAACCAAGGTCAATTCCTGGTGATTAGCAACTCGAATGTCCAAGAGTTTGTAAAAGAGGAGCCTGAGTGCATGAAGGACAGACCCAAGCCACAAATTCAAGAGTTAGAGAAGATAGACTTGGATAAGGAAGGCGATGACCCTAGCCCTATCTTTACCTCAAAGGACCTGAAAGGGGAACCCTGAGAGTATTTAATCAAGCTACTCCAGGAATTCAAAGATATCTTCGCGTGGAAATAAACTGAGATACTTGAGGTTGTCAAAGAGGTGAGCTGCCACAAGTTGAACGTTTTGTCGTCGGCCATCCTAGTGAAGAAAGCCACCCGAATGTACAAGGAGGATATAGTTCTGAAGATCAAAGAAGAAGTTCAAAGGTTGCTTATAGATGGATTCATTATCCCTATGCAACACCCTATTTGGCTATCTATCATTGTGCCTATGGGAAAGAAAGATAAAAGACAGATCTGAATCTGCGTGGATTTCAGGGACCTGAATCGAGCATGCCCAAAAGTTGAGTTCCCATTGCCTTCCATTGATAGCCTAATCGATGTAACTGCGAGACATGAGATGTATAGCTTCATGGACGGTTATATAGGATATAACCAGATCAAGATGGATCCAGTTGATGCCGAGAAAACCACTATTCGAACGCCTTTGGGCAACTTTATGTACACAGTTATGCCCTTCGGTTTTAAGAAAGAGAGAGCCACCTACTAGAGAACCATGATGGATATCTTCCACGACCTCTTTCACAAGATCGTGGAATGTTACATCAATGACTTGGTAATGAATTCCAAAAGGATACTACTCACTTGTATGATTTGAGGAAGGTGTTCACCCGATGCAAAAAGTACAAGTTGGAGATGAATCCTATCAAATGTGAGTTTGGGGTAATAAGTGGGAAGTTCCTCGGGTTTTTGGTGAACCGGAAAGGCGTACATATGGATTTGGATTGGCAACGGTCCATTCTTGATATTCAACGACCAAAATCAGTGAGGGATTTGAAGATCTTCATGAGGAAAGTCTCCTACTTGAGGAGGTTTGTACCAGGCTGGCCGAGGTGACACATGCACTGATGGATCTACTGAGAAAAGGCTCCAATTTCTCATGGGAATAGACACACCGGGACACCATGGACAAGTTGAAAATGCTCCTCACATCCCCTCAAATGATGATTTCCCTGAAGGCAGGTATCCCTTTATATCTATATCTCACATCTACTGAACGATCTATTGGGGTGTTACTGGACCAAGAGATGGACGGTATAGAAAAACCTGTTTATTACTTGAGTAGGATTATGAATAGGCCAGAGGCCAGATACACTAGCATAGAGAGGCACTGTTTATCCCTTGAATATGTAGAATAAAAACTTAGGCATTACCTACTGTCATTCATAGTCCATATTGTAACTAGGTGTGACCCTAAAAAGTTTTTGCTTGCTAGAATTTTACTAATAGGTAGGGAAGTCTGATGGTTCCTAATCCTCTCAGAGTATGATATTAAATGCATAGTTCCTCGAGCTATCAAGAGCAAAGATTATGCAACCCTTCTAGCCATCTTTCCCTTTAGAACATTCGAGCCACCTGTAGAGGAGCTTCCGGGTGATGATCTTCAAGCCAACTTTTTAGCAGCCAATTTGGATGAATGGAGCATGGAATTTTATGGATCTTCGGCTGAAAAAAAAGGGGGAGCAGGCATCATTTTGAGAAAGAACAAGGAAGAAATTTGACTATCTTTCAAATTGGATTTTAAGTGTTCGAACAATGAATCCGAATATGAAGTGCTGGTACTGGGACTGCTCGAGGCTATTAGAAGGGGCATCCAGGTTCTCACAGTAAAAGGGGACTCCAACTTGGTGGTTAAATAGGTGACATGTGAGATTGCTTTGAAGCACATGAGCTTGGCGCCTTATCGAACAATTATACAACGGTTGCTTAGGCAATTCGAGGTGGTAAAAATCAAAAGGCACCCTTGAACGATGAATTGGAATGCTGATGCTTATGCCACTATTGCCTAGAATATTGCTTTTGATGGAGAGTCAACAGTTATTCGAATCACCAAGAGGATATCTCCCTCGACTATACAAGAGATGCTGCCCATAGATGATAACGATGATTGGATGGGTAAAATAAGGAAATAGTTAGAGACATGTGAAGACCCACTTAGTTTAGTTGACCTCGCGCAGTATTTCATTGCTAGGAGCAACTTATATTACAAGAATAAAAGTGGCTGGCTATCCAGATGTGTGGACCCAAAGGACGCTAAGAGAAAGTTAATCAAAGTACATGAATATAGATGCGAGACCACTGAGGTTACCTTTTATAGAAGGGTCCAACGTGAAGGTTATTTCTGGCCTTCGATGTGACAAGGCGCTAATGTAGTACAGAGGGACTCTGGGAAATGTCAGTTATTTTATCAGGTGGCGTAATGTAACTTCATTGATCAACCCCAAGACTGGAGATAACCATACATGGATATATTGGTGGACGGAGTAATGCCAACAGACAAGGATGATGCTATGATGATAAATTAGCGAGCACCCAGATATTACGTCCAAGAAGGACAGTTGTACTGGCAAGGCTACCATGAAAGATCTCTGAGGTGCATCAGGGGGTAAGAGGCTGAAGAAGTGCTAAAGCAGGCTCACGGGCCAGAACACATTGGAGGAGCCAAACTTTATGACCAACTTATGACCTTGGGGTATTACTGGCCTATGATGGAGAAAGACTCAGCCGATTTTGTTCGCATATGCAAGGCTTCTCAGCTGCATGGGAATATGATCCACGCTCCTTCAGTGGACTTGTATTCTCTTTCCATGCATTTCCCGTTTCACACATGGGCGTTCGATCTAGTAGGGGTAATAAACCCCTCCTTGAGAGGAATGGTTTGGATACTTATTACCACTGAATGCTTTACCAAGTGGGCAGAGGCCATACCACTAAAGAGAGCCATAATGGGGGTAGTCGTTCGATTCATGAAGGAGTATATCATTTACGATTTTGGCATCCTGAAGGTATTCATATCAAATAACGTCACTCATTTCATAAATAATGAAGTAAGTCTGCTGACAGATAAATACTTCATCATCCACCACAAGTCAACTATGGCATACCCAAAGTGCAATGGGAGGCATAAGCCACTAACAAGATTTTGGTGAACATCTTGGCCAAAATGCTAGAGGATATCTTGGGCATATGGGATGACCAAATACTCGAGGTTATATGGGCTTATCGAATGACAAAGAGGAAACCCACAGTGTATACCCCATTTTCCTTGGTCTTTGGGGAAAAGCTATTTTTCCAGTAGAACTCAAGTTACCTTTTGCTCGATATAACTTGTGAAGTGCCATGCTTCCACATAACTAGTATGTACAACTCAAAGCGCTAGAGGATCATAAAGACAATGCTGCGAGGCACTTAGAAATGTACAGAAAGCAGTTGTCTAGATCCTATGATCAAATGGTAAGGCCAAGAAAGTTTAAGGAAGGAGACCTGGTCTTAAAGGCTTGCACGAGGCAGATTAGGGGATTGTCATTGCCTAAGTTTGAAGCCAACTGGGAAGGACCCTACATCGTTTGAGCAATTCACGATTTGGGTTACTGGGAGATATCTAAAGTGGAAGATGATGCCACTTTGAAATTGAACAACAAGTGGCTCAAAAATTACTATATTTGAGAGTACTCAATTCACACCCAACACTTCAATTTATTTTATTATGTTTTGTTAATACATGTTTGGGATAATGTTCCCTACAAATGTTGGGTTATCTATTTAACATGGTATAAAGTCATCCTTGTTTTGAAAGATTTTCGCCCCATTTTGTTCTTTCCTTTTATACATAGTGTAAATTGCATCGATATACTAACTCAGTCAATATTTAAGTAAGATAGAAAAGGAAGAGAACCAAATGGAAAGAAATTTATTTAAATAAAGAAATACTGTGTTACATGCCACAGAGGTTCCAAGATAGTAAAAAAAAAGGGGGACACAAACAAAAGGAGAACTTAAACAAAAGCTGCTAGGGGGCATCCATTATAAAGCGCAGGTTGGCCGATCCGAGAAGTCGATGGTGGTGCTGAGGAAGTATCTATTTGAGTCCGCTCTGGTCAGAGATTATATCAACCAAGTCCTTTTGGCGGCTCTCCCTTATTTGTTGAACATTATCCAGATCTTGCTCAGACTTGAGTAACTCGGCCTCCGCTCGGGCAACAGCATTATGAGCATCCTCCACCTTTTCTCAGACATAACCAATTCGTCCTCCAAGCTAACTAGATCATCTGAGATAGATACTTGAGAGAGATGAGAACTTTGTAGCCGGTGATAAAGAGAAGGCAAGCCAGCCTTCTTGAAGTCACGCAGCAGCTTCACCAACCAAGACAGCAAAAATCCATCATTGATAAGTAGATTGACCTTCCCCAACAAAACTTTGATTGTATCAGAGCTTAAAGACTCCAAAGCAGTGTTGAGGATTTCATCTAAAATGGTGGCTAGGCTAAGTAGTCTGTAGGCCATCATCATAGGTATGGGTTGAATGCTGTGAGGGGCAAAAGTTAAAGGAAACCAGGCTAATAGTTACTCAATCAATGCGCGAGGACCTTCAGCCAGGATATGGGTGAAATCGAGCAAGGACGGCCTCTCAACTACTTCGGGGGATGCCTCAGGAGGGTGCACACTAAAAACACTATCGTTAGCAAAAGGGGGCTAAGTGTGTGAAGCGCTGTCATTTTCTTACAATCTGAAAGCAACTACCTCGGGCATTGCACCAATAATTAGGGCCACTGCTTGTACTTGCAAACCTAGGGCCTCGCTCATTGCTGCCAAACCATCTACTGTCCTTGCGTGTGCAATTTCATGAGTGACATCTTGAACTTCTGGGTCACGCGCAGCCAACTGATCAACTTCAACCTGAAATGTAAGAAATTATCAAGTCAGAAAATATGCAAACTGACTTGCAAGAAAGATTAAAGTCCAATAAAACTTGGCCCGCCTAACCCTTGGTTATGGGAGATTTTAAGACCAATATGACTTGGTCTGCCTGACCCTCGATTATGGGAGATTTTAAAATCTAATATAACTTGGCCCGCCTGACCCTCGGTTATGGGAGATTTTAAAATCCAATATAACTTGGCCTGACTGACCCTCGATTATGGGAGATTTTAAGACCAATATGACTTGGCCTAACTGACCCTCGGTTATGGGAGTTTTTTAGACCAATATGACTTGACCAGCGTAACCCTCGATTATGGGAGATTTTAAGACCAATATGACTTGGCCCGCCTGACCCTCGGTTATGGGAGATTTTAAGACCAATATGACTTGACCCGCCTGACCCTCGGTATGGTATATTCAAAGTCCTATTTACTAGGCAATGCTAACAACATTTAAATACAAGAGTTACATAAAAGAAGGGCATACCTCTGGCTTCTGATCATCGACAAACTGCCGGGAGGCCATTTGCACCAAATACTCCTCATAAAAATCTCCAAGTGCAACCAAAAGATGCCGCTCTGGAGGAAAAATAATAAAACCTCCCATTTCAATAACTTCCTCCTGCCTACCTCCTACCTAACCCGTACTAACGACCTCGTCTCCTTATTGAGGATAGAGGGCCCAAAGAGAGTAACCAAGACCTGGTCATTCGAAGGAGGAGGGGATAGCGAGGCAGCTTGTTCGGGAAGTGAAACTTACAAAGCACAACTGATAATAAGATGAGAACAACATGAGCATGGAAAAAGGTGTTCAGAACGAGAAAGAAAAAAGTTTACCATAATTGACGGTAGAACAACGACAGGGGCCTTTCCAATAACAGACTTGACAACACCTTCATTATGAGTATCTGCCTCATGATTAACTTGGTTGCGCAAGAAGGCAGAGTCAGGCGAATAGCCACTACTGGATTCAATAGAATAAAGAGATATATCTACCCCTAGGGGGAAATTTTTAGTTACCTGCAAGGTTATAGGGGAAGCTATCCCCTTTGGCGCAGCTTCCTTCGAGACAGGTGAAACTTCAGTTGCCTCCTCCAACGGGCCACCAACTTTAGCATCATCGTGTAAATCACCTCGAACGTCAACCTGAAAAGAAGAAACATGAGTCAATATTATAAGAGAAAGTAAGAAAACTTAAAAGGAAAATGGCAGACATACCTATTCATCAAAATCATCCTCCAAAACTTCATAATCTTGAGGAAGTAAAATAGGCTTGGAAGAAGAAACCATTCTTCGCAACCTATATCTTTGAAGAAGGGGAGACTCTTCTTCCTCTTCCTCAACTTACTTACCTTCTTCTCCTTCCTCCTCTTCGTCATCATCATCATCATCATCATCATACATCACCTCTTCACCAATGGAATGTTCCTTCTCGTTCATCTCGCTTGTCTCCTCTAACATAATTTTGACAAGACTAGCCAACTTTCTCTTCTCGCTACCTCCAGAAGCTCGAAACTAATAGGAAAACCCTCGAGAGGCCATCTGGACTAACATGACAGCCCTATCCTCCTCAAAAATATCTCCCAGGTGTTTTGAAGCTGCTCAAACATTAGGTTAACTTCATGGATAACATTAGAATCACAAGTTAGATTTGCAGAGACCTCTTGGGAAAACTTAAGATTTTTCTTGTGGGATTTTCTGGTTGACCTCATAGCTACCTCAGTCGAAGCAGTATGAGGGGTGTTACCCCCCTCGACAGGCCTTGTGGGACTGGGGCAATAGCAGCCACTTCAACTGGAATTGAAGATTGAGCCACTTTATTCCTCTTTACTACAGCTGGCTCCACATGAGATAAAGGGGGTAACTCAGAAGGGGTAGAACTGTTGGTGGTGCTAAGAGGAAATAGGGAGTTGGAGGTAGTGCAATTTCTCAACCCCAGTTTCGTCGGAGGAAACCTTTCAACATCAGGGTACCAGGGCTCCTTAAGAAGATTTATTTGGAAATGACCTAGTTGATTCGGCCAAAATGCCATTAAGTACACTACAGACCTCCCCCTCGGGCTTACTTGCTCGGTATAGCAGGGTTGGTAGCTTAATTCGAACAAAGATTGACGATAGTAAAAGTAGGAAAGTTGCTACATGCGAAGGAAAAGTTGGTAGGTTTCTCACAGGTGAAATGGCTCAACATGGGATTACTTTGATCGTAGCCAAATTGCATGGTCACATGATTTGGGCAGTAAATGGAATAAAAATAGGACCACTCTATATCTGAAGGCAGATAAGATGGAATCAACAACAGAGGAACATTATTTTACGAAAAGTTCCTAGTCAACGCTTCCTCGATGGGGATAATTGGACGTTCCTCGTTTGTAAAAAAATGATTCAAAAAAAGTTGATCAACCCCAACATAGGTGTGAGGGACAAACTTCTCAACTTTATCAATTAAAGAAAAAAGGGCTTTTTGGAACTCTTGTGGTTCCAACAACATATTCGAGGGACCTTGATGGGATAAGAGTTGGGGTAATTACCAGTTAGGGCATATTTTAGGAAATGGGCGTATGTAAAGGTTATCAGCAGCACGTGGTTGGCATAGTTTGAAACATCAAAACTGTCGATGCTCCAGGCCAAATTAACTTGCATACGATCTATCCAAGTGTATAATGAACTAAAAGTGATGCCGGCTAGAGGAAGCTTGATGCCACTGGCCATGCGAATGGCCATGTTAATCAGATCCTTACTGAGGTAGTCATGGGGTTTATTGGGAAGAAATATGTTTGACAGGACAACCTAAATATAACCCGTAAGCTCAATCTTCAAACCAAATCCCTTTCCAGCTGGGGGACACTCAAACACTTGCTTCTCCTTTGGATTCTCTTTGGCTGCTTCGCGGGACTTAATCACAGCCTTATCTTCGATGAAATAGAAATATCGAATCACCTCCGAGTAAGTACACTTGTTGTACATCACCATGCAGTCTTTCACTACTGCCTCCAGTTCTGCTCGAATGGCCTTCTCGACGCTAGAGACTACCTCCTCAAAGAAGATATCAAAACTTGCTGCTTCCAGACCTAATATCTCAAAGACATCCTCGAGAGTGATAGTATATTCATCCCAAGAGGCAACAAATGTGTGGGACATGTGGCTCCATCGAGACACAAGAAACTGAAGGTTATTGTTGTTCTTTATAAGGGTAAGATCACCCAACCAGCTGGTAGAAGACAAACCAATCAAAGCCAACTGCATATGACACTTGGCATTGATATAGTCGGTCCAGGAACGTAGACCTTCATAAGTACCTGTGGTGGACTCAAGTTCCACCTTTAAAAAAGGGTAATCACCTCGCTCAATATGAATCGGGTGATGGTGGTAGTTGGGATGTAGGCAAAATCCTCGGGATTGTCACTCACCTCCATTTGTAGATTCGTCGGCACCACCGGGATAAGGTCACTGAGGAAATGCTCAGGTAGCATCCAGAAGCGATTGGCCTCATCGAAATATGGCACACGACGGTAGACACCCACTGGTGTTGGTGTACTTAGGTGTTGGGGAAAATACCCTTTGCATAAGGAGTTCTCTTCCCTTTGGGTGCTATGGATACAAAAAAAGTGAGAAAGGGGAGAAAAGTGAATAGTTAGGGTTTGGAATGAAGGTAGAAGGCAAACACTGGAAATTCTCTCTCAAAAACACACGATTGCAATTAAACCCAAGGGTGAAAGTTTGAAAATGCAAGTATGCCTTTTTATAAGGGAAACACCAGGCCCAACAGGTGGAAAATGATAGTGCTTTAGGAAACATGGTGACGATCGAGTTGCCCCGTGTGGACTTTACACGCGCGTAGGGGAATGAATTCAAAGGCCATAATGATGATGCTTCAAGAAGCGACGCGCGAATACCCTCGCGTGGGTAATGAGGCATGCTAGAGTTTCTTCATCTTGGGGGAGATGAAGCACTTTGGGGGAAATTTGGAAAAAACCTCTTCACTTCCCCCAAGGAAACTGTCACACGCAATCATAACGTCCCATTAAGGAATAGAGCTATTAGAAATATCAAAGGCATTTAAAAGACGAAGTAGTTCGAAAGAAGGACTAGATAAGCTCCTCATACACACTTCTCTTTAATGAATAACTTGATATTTATTGTTATAAGATTATTAGCCTATGGATATTGACTATTTTTACCCAAAAGGTTTGAAGATCAACCAAGTATTTCGTAGAGATATTTCTTCATGCAATAAACAAATATCTCTACGAAGGGGAAAATGTAGGGGGAGTACCCACCAAAGATTGATTAGCTAAGTTGATCAAATACTTAGTAACTTAAAAAGAAGATAGAGACATCTCGAAGGACTTCCCGCGAGGACCCTTCACAAACACTTCTCGAAGGACTCTCTTCGAAAACTGAACTCATTCGAACAATAATATTTTGTAATAAGAAACACAATGTATTTGACCATGTACTTTATTTATTGAACGCTCTTACTTTGTAATACGGTTGAGTTTGTTCGGTACCCTCAAGGGACCATGCCTGACAGGGCATGGGAGAGCTCACATGTTCTATCGAATGACCTCCTCTTGGGAACCTCACAGGGACATGGTTTGAAAGATTAGGAGCAAGGTAATGTTGGGAATACAATAACCAACCCTCTTGGTACACTTGGGAAAAACTTCATTTAGTTCAAATGGTTGCTCGAGCCACTTCCAGCCAAGCTACCATGACTTCAACCTATTCGAGGGAACCTCCTCAAGGAACCCCAATCTTGTATCTTTGGCCTAGAGATAGTTCTTAGCCAATAAACAACATACCAAATACTCGAGCTACCTTCTAGTCGAGCAACCTTAAATCCATACGCCACCCATTTGGTTGATGTGACCACACGTCTAGCGGGGTCACTGTTCACATATATTATGACGTTATAACATCTGACATTGAGAAAATCAAAGTTACCGCACTCAAGTGAGTTTATCCTTAGGATGGCATGCCTAGTCCACCAAATATGATTTCATAGACGTTCTAGGGTAAGCCTTTGAGCTACCATGTCACGTCCCTCATTAATACCACCATGCTTCTAACTGGTGGGGCAGTTTCCCGCTAAAATATAGTATCCCATGCATTCAATGCAATATCGTGGACATTAATGGTACGGTACTTTAGCATTTAATGCCAGTCAATCACATTCAATGTCAGTAAGGTTACTCGAGTAACCTTACCTCCATATAAATGGACCAACCAAACAGTTTACAAGGATGACAATCTCGATCTAGAATTGTTGTTGGATTTTCCTCATACACAAGAGCTTCTGTGAGAACATTTATTATCCAAACATTCTTCCTATTCCCATTAATACCCTCATCGTTGAGCATTAACTGAGCTTGAGGTTCATGCTTTGCCTTTATTGCGCTGAAAGTGCTTGTTCTTTCTCCCTCCGACCAAGTTACTTGCTGGTCCCATCTATTAATTGTATTTACAGTGCATGTATGGTCTAAAGATGTCCTTTAATACTAGCCTCAGTGTTGAATGTTATTGTCCATGTTCCCATAATTTATTGTCATTATTGAATATTATCTTGAGCACAAATACCGATCTTGATAAGGGGTTACTCATTGCTTGATACTAACCGTATTCCAAGAACCCACACCTTACAATCTCAAAATGATTTTGTATTTTTGAAGAAAGTTTGAACTTTGAAGAGTTACTTATTTTTTTTTCTTTTCTTTTCATTGGAATTCTTTGCTCCTTTTGAATTCCTTTATTTCAATTTTTCTTTTATTTTATTCTCTCGTTTCTTCTCTTCCATTATTTTTGTCCAGTCCCTATTTCACTTTGCATTTCTTTTTGAATAAATTTTCAAGATGTTAGTGAAACGAATGAAACGAATTTCTTTTGATCAAAATTAAGGTTAAAACATGATTTTCGAATTTTGTTTCGTAAAAGATCATATCACCATTCTTTAGTCAACATTCGAAACAATGATATTGAGATTACCAACGGCGTAAAAAATTTCTCAAAGGAATAATGAATAAATGTATACATCAGTCATATTAGGAAAGAGAACACATAACTCACATGGCAAGTATACCTATGCATCTTTAAATTTATCAAGTCCTTTAGCTTTTAACAACTACGCAAGTATAATTCGTGTTGTGCATAAGGTGCCAGTACATGAATCATATGAATTAATAAAGCATAATAGTGATGGTAAATAAACTAATGAGCTATTTAGGATGGTCAATCCTTAGATATGCTTAATATTTTTTTTAAAGAATGAGGTAACTAGAGAGTAAAATATATAAAAAAAAAAGTAAAAAAATTTTGGCAAAAAACTTAAAAAAGAGGAAAGGAAATATTTTTGATATTTTTTCAATTTTATATATATATATATATATATATAATTAGAGTTTGTTTCATCGAGAAACTTCCGTCAATAATAACTTAACAAAGAAATACAATCTTGGTGATAACACGTGAATATGGAAAAAATGATGTATGTAAATATAGAAAGCCACCCCTAAATAAAACTGAATATTATTGTCCTCGGTGTTTAATTAATAATAATAATCATGTAAAAGTACGAGGGATAGGTTCATGGACCGACAATGGAATGATCCTTTGGATGGCGACGTGATACTTTCCTCAAAACATGTTAATTACAAGCATGTATATAACAAAATGAGATAAAAAAATCTCCCTTTTTTATAAAAAATATGATAAAAAAATTACCAGGAATAAAGAGTTTGGGCACTGCTCAGATTATGTTGGAAATGAGATGACTTACGGAAGTCCCGAGATGGGGTCCGTATATTGTTCGTCTAAAGAAATTTCTTCCAACAATGGGTTGAAACCTTTGAGAAATGCTTTTAGCATTTGGCCGTTGACGTTTGACATGGTCTAGATCCATGGGTTCTTGATATCAACTGCTTAGTGTTTATAGACATGATGGACTATGTACGATCCTTGCCACCGGTTTTGCAATTTCTCAGGGAAGAGGTGTAGGTAAGAATTGTATAATAAAACTTAATTTCCTACCTCAAAGTGGTTGCGCACTATCCTCTTATCATGGAAGGTTTTTGTCTTGACCTTGAAAATACGAGAGTTCTCGTATAATTCATTCCTCAAATCATCCAGTTCAGTGAGTTGGAACTTTTGAAAAGCTCCTCCTTCATGTATGTCAAAGTTGAGCTTTTTTATAGACAAATATTCCTGGTGCTCACACTTGACCTATAGATGGCACACTTTTCCATACACGATACGGTAGGGGGAACACCTAGATGGGTCTTATAAGTTGTTCGATACGCCCAGAGTGCGTCAGTTAGCCGATAAGACCAATCTTTTGTCAAAGGATCAACAGTCTTCTCTAATATCTCATTTATCTCCCTATTTTCCAACTCTGCTTCGCCATTAATTTGCGGATGGTATATGGTGGAGACTTTGTGGGTGATGTCATATTGAGGAATTAAGGAGGTAAAAATCTCATTACAAAAGTTAACACCTTGGGAACCAATGATAGCTTTTGGTGTGTCGAAACGAGCAAGGATATTCACTTTTATAAACTTCAATACCAATTTCATGGTGTTCTTCCGTGTTAGCACGGACTCTACCCACTTGTACATGTAGTCGACAACGACTAATATGTACTTGAACAGGAAGGATTTAGTGAACAGACCCATGAAGTTTATTCCCCAACAATCAAAGATTTCGATCACAAGGATGGGGGACAGGGGCATCATGTTCCGTCTAGTGAACTTCCCAAGTAATTCGCAATGAAGGAAAGTTGTGCTGAACACTTGCGCAACTTTGGAAAGCGTGGGCCAATAAAATCCACAGTGTAGAACTTTGAATGCATTTCTTTAGGAGGAAAAATGTCCCCCACACCCTTCATTGTATAGAACGATAAGACACTAGGAATCTCATCGTTGGGGACACATTTTTAAATTATCTATCCTGGATAATATTTGAACATGTAAGGGTCATCGAAGTAGAATGACCGGAACACTATAAAAAACTTTCCTTATCATTGGGAAAGAACTGCGGTGGGTATGCCCATATGACGAGGAAATTGCCTATATCAACATACCATGGCAAAATCGAAGCAACCATCATTTTATCATCATGGAAACACTCTCTAATGGGGATTTGGTCGATGTGACCGTGATTAAATGTTAATCGGGTTTGGTGGTCCACAACGACATTCGCAGCCCCCTTTTTATCTTTTATTGAGATGTTAAATTCTTGGAGGAGTAGCAGCCATCGAATTCGTCTACTCTTAGCATCCTTCTTAGAAATATGGTATTTTAGAGCAATATGATTGGTGAATCAAATAATCGGTGATCCCACCAGGTAAGCTCGAAATTTTTCCAACAAAAATACTATGGCTAGTAACTCTTTGTCCATAATAGAGTAGTTTATGTGTGCACTATCGGGCGTGGGACTAGCGTAAATGATTTCTTATATCTTCTTTGACCAAAAACTGACCCCACGGCATAGTCAGTGGAATCACACATCAACTCGAATGGAAGGGACCGATCGGGTGATTACATGATGGGGGATGTGGTCAAATGAGACTTCACCATCTCAAATGATTCTTGGCACACATTGGTCCATAAAAATGGAACATCTTTAGCTAGGAGACCATACATAGGGGGTGCTATCGTGCTAAAGTTATGAATAAATCTTCGGTAAAAATCGACGTGTTCCAGAAACGACCTCACATCTTTGAGGGTTTTGGGAGGGGTAAGATTGGAAATAACGTCAATCTTGGCCTTGCCAAATTACATACCCTCGTTATAGACAATGTGGACCAAGACGATCCCTTGTGTCACCATGAAGCGACACTTCTTCTAGTTGAGAAGCAGACTCTTCTCAATAGATATTTCTAGCACCATCATATCATTGTAGACAATAGCTAGACACGCTTCTTAAAAGTTACCAAACATGCTGAAGTCATCCATGATTACGTCAACAATGACTTCCATCATATCACTAAAGATACTCAACATGCACTGTTGAAAGGTTGCTGGTGCATTATAGAGTCCAAATGACATTCCCCAAAAGTCAAAGGTGTCGTATGGGCAAGTGGAGGTGGTCTTCTCTTGATCCTTAGGGGCTATTTTGGTCTGATTGTTCCCTGATTACCCATCAAGAAAATAATGAAACTTATGATCGGTTACTCTTTCTAGGATTTGATCGAGGAAAGGTAGAGGAAAATAATCTTTCCTTGCAACCGCATTGAGCTTATGATAGTCAATGCATATGAGGTATTCAGTAGGAAGACGTGATGGAACAAGGTCACCATCTACATTCTCTATAACTGTGATGCCAGACTTCTTCAGCACCACTTGGGTGGGGCTCACCCATTTGCTATCAAAGATAAGGTAGATTATCCTTGCATCCAAAAGCTTGATTACCTCTATCATTACCACCTTACTCTTATTTGGGTTTAAACGTCTTTGCATTTGGCATGTGGGTTTGTCATTTTCTTCTAGGTAAATGCTATGGGTGCAAATGAAGGGACTAATCCCTTTCAAGTCAGAAATACGCCACCCTATGGCATTCTTATGTCTTCTTAACACGCTTAAAAGAGCAGTCAAGATTGCAAGCAATTATAATCGAAAACATGTTCAGACTCCCTAGAAATGCATACCTAAGATCTTTAGGTAATTGTTTGATCTCAAAAGTTAGAATCAATATATTATAGTGGAAAGAGAAGGTCTCCCATGGGGATAATTTCTCAAAATGGAAAACCCACATTGACTCGTTAATAACCCCCTCACTATCCTCAATATTAAGGGTTTCCTTCGTGCCATTGATTCCTTTATCAATAATGTCTTCCTCGCTCAGCTCGAGGGCACGAAAATTCTCCCTAATCTCATCACTTAATAAATAGGAATTTGAAATGAGTAGTTCATCGTCTTCAGACTCATTACTCTATAAATAATTATTCAAAGACTTCGAAATAAATGCCTCTAAGGGATCTTTAAATGAGAGAGTCCAAAGTATTCATGGACAATTATTTTTATATGCGCGACCGTATCAGTTTCTTCCTCATCAGAGCAACTAGGCTGCTTTAGGAGAGAGAAACCATTTACTTCAACATTCATGTTGCCAAATGATAATTTCATCACCCTATTCCTGCAGTTGATATTGGCATTAATAGTGGCTAAGAATGTTCATCCAAAGATTATCGGGATTTGAGAACTCCTTTTTTCGACGAGTTGTGTGTCTAAGATAATAACTGCTATTGGGTGGCAGAATGAATTCACTTGGATGATAACATCTTCCATAATTCCATGAGGTATCCTTGTGGATCGATTGGCAAGTTCTAGAGTAACTTTCATCTCTTTAATCTCGCTTAAATTCAACTCCATAGATATGGACTATGTAAGAAGGTTAATGTTAGCGCCTAAGTCGAGGAGTGCACGACCAATATTTCGGTCCCCTATTATACACGAAATGGTGAGGCATCCGGGATCTTTAAACTTTGGATCAAGCTTGGTAGTGATGATAGAGATTGCTTATGCAGCCATATATGACTTCTTTTGTACATTTTGCTTTCGCTTTATTGTATATTAGTCCTTAAGGAATTTTTCATATTAGGGCACGTGTTTAATTGCCTCATGCAGTGGAACATTCATGTTCACTTGTTTAAAGATCTCCAAGAACCTTTCATCAACTTTTTTGTTCACTTTTTTCTCGAGTCTCTGAGGAAAATGTTCATGTTTTGTATTCATGGGGTTGGAAGCATGAGTAGACTTTTCTCCCTCAGTGGAGATATCATTATCTAACTTTCGTGGTTTGTGAGGCCCTACCTCTATTGGGTTAATGGCTTTCCCCAAGGAGTGTTTTGGAACATCTTGTTTAGGAGGTGACCTTACGACATGGGTGTCGACTTTGTTACCACTGCATAGGGTAGTAATACTCTTTGCATGCTTAGTATGGGTCTCATTGGGGTTTGACCCCTCAATGCCCAATTGGGCTTTTGGATTTTGATGAGTTTGAGCATGGAGATGAGCTTTGTTCCCCCTACTGACTTTGAACCAATTGTCCTAATGTCTCTTTTATCTCTTACATAGACTGAGACATTTGTTACATTTACGATGATTAAGCATAAACAGACTGTTCCAGTTGGTCCAGTCTTTAGTTCATATCATGAGGATCTTCAGTGGCCTTCTTGTGGGGTGGAATGTAGGGTACGTGAGACGAATTTATATGAGGTGGATGTTGGTATTGCGGTTAGGGTTTGTACTGGGGTTGGGGTTAGTATTGGGGTTGAAACTATGGTGGATTGGCAAGTTGCTTGCTTGTCCCTTGAAATCTGAAATTCTGATTATTCCTCCCTGAAAACAGAGGATTTGACGTTTTGCCATTCGGATTTTAAGGAGGATTATTGTTATCTCCACAGAGGTTATTGGAGTATGTCTTTCGATATGACCCATGGAATTTTCTTTCTTGATAACGACCCCTTGATACCGGGGAGTGCGGGGCACTCCTTAGTAGGGTATTCGACCAAGTCACAAATATCACAAGTATCTTCTACCATAGGGGCCTTGGTTGCTTGACCCTAGCTCACTTGCATCGCCTCAACTTTGTGACACAGTAGCACATACTTTTTATGTAAGTCGTCTTCGTTCACCTTAGCGAGGTATAGCCTTTGTTGTTACCCATAGGCATCAACATTAGATTTTTTAGCGCGATCATAAGGGTTGGAAACATCCCAACCTCAGGAGGTTTTATTCACAAACTCCAGATGAGCTTCGACTTGATCTGCAATCAGGGTAACAAAACTACCCCCGACAGATTGTCTCAACCAATTATTTTGTCATTGAGTTGAGAGCACCATGGAAAATAGAGATTTGTCTCACTTTATCGTATCCATGGCGTGGGCATTGGCTAAATAAGCTTTTGTAATGCTTCTAATGTTCGTTGAAAGTTTCTCCTTCCGTTTGCATGAAATTATAAATTTGTTTCATTAAAGAATTTTTCTTATGAATATGAAACAATTCTTTAAGAAATAAATCATGAAGTTCATTCCACGTGCCAATTGAATTGGGAGGCAATGCTGTCAACCATTATTTAGCCTTATCCTTTATAGAGAAGGAGAACAATTTTAGTCTTATAAGTTCGGGATAATAATTTTTGGTCGGAGAAAGTGTTACACACTTCCTCGAAATCACTTATACGACTATAAGAATTTTCATTTTCCATTATGTGAAAATTCGGGAGAAGGCTAATCATGCCGTTATGGAAATAGAATGTCCCGACGTTATAAGGGTATGCAATACATATCAGGGCCTTAATAGTCTCCAAATGGCGATAATCTCCCAAAGTTTGAGGTGCATTAACACATCGGTTACCTTGAAAAATTGGCCATCAAGTTGTATTGGGGTGGTAAATAGGGTGGTGTATATGATTATTGGACATAAGATGGTACAGATGATGGTTTGGACAATTACGTTTATGATGGGGATGTAGTGAGGGTTAATAGTAGGTTGGACGATGAAGATGGTCACCAAAATTGGGAGTGACTAGTACTAGATGAGTCGAGGTCTAAATCGAATTTTTTTTGTTGGATATTTGATCTTAGTTCATTATTCTTTGGACAATTAACTTAGTTTATATTCATTTAACATTCCTTGTATATGAATAAAATCTAAAAAGGTAAATTAATTACAAACTAAATTGGTTTTAATTATGCTCCTTTTTCTTCAATCCCCGACAACAACACCATTTTGACAAGATCTTTTCATTGTTTTTTAAAATATGCAACGATCACTTTTAAACCAAAGATATGGCGAGAAGTAATATCGTCGAGTCATTTTGCAAAAGTGCTTTATCAATTTTCTCAACTTAATGATTAACGAGTGTAGTGATAAGTTGGGTATCGTATCCACAGAGATTGAATTTTAGAGGGAGTAATTAATACTAATAGAATTCGTAAGTAAATTGCTAAAAGAAGTAAGAAAATATGATTCATTGTGTTTTTGATTAATCCTAAAAAATTGGACAAATCAGGTTGTCTCATGTAAATCATGGTTTGCACACGACCGGATATTTCCCAAGCTGTTGGAGTGGTTAGTAAGTACATGTTGAATCCGGGAAAAGAACACTCAAAATCTATTAAATGGATTCTAAAGTATCTGAATGGAGCCAAAACTACGGGTATTCTGTTCGAGCAAAATCAAGGAGCCGAGTGTGTTGTAGGGTTTATAGACTTGGACTAGGAGGGTGATCTAGGAAAAGTTAGATCAACCACATGTTATGTGTTTACTATCACTAGTGGATTGGTGTTTTGGACATCAGTGTTACAAGTAATGAGTTTTATATACTATAGATGTAGAGTACATGGCACTCACGGAAGCATTGAAAGAGGCGATATAATTGAAAGGTTTGGTGAGTGAGCTGGGATTGAAGAAAGAGATAATTCTCCTTCATTGTGATAGTCAAAGTATTTTGTAATTGGACAAGAATCAAGTGTACGATGATCACACCAAGCATATTAACGTGAGATACCATAGAGTACGGGATTCTGTGAATTCCGATGATGTTGTCATTGAGAAGGTGCACACTAATGAAAATGCGACAGACATACTCACAAAACCATTTATGATTGATAAGTTTAGGCATTGCCTAAATCTTGTTAATCTCACCTCTTGTTGAAGTTGGAGGTGGCTCCACGTCTGGTGGAGTCAGGTGGGCTTGATCACTACACCACAAACCAAAAATGGTCATGGAAAACTGGTCACGGCCCAAAACTGTGCCCAGGTGCACGGTCCTAGGATGTGAACAGAGTCAAAGAACACGTGTCTAGGTCCCTGAGCACTAACCACCATGACATGGCCATGGGCACAGACCGTGACCATAGTGGTCATGGCTGTGGTCCGGGATAACACCGTGACCATTATGGAGTCAAAATTGCACCAAAATTCTTGCCAGTAGTGGTCATGACCCATGACTGTGACTACGACCATGACCAAGTTAAATTTTTCAGTTGATATGGGTCAAGACCCAAGGCCATAACCATTTTGAATTAGTCACGATTGTTGGTCACGGTTATTGACCATGACTAGAAACTGTGATCAAATAATTTTTTCCACATCATCACCATGGTCACGGTCTGGGTCCATGACCATGTTGTGAGCATGATGATGACGTTGAAACATTAATTGGTCACGGTTTTTGGTCACAGTCAGGGGTTATGACCACTAACTTTAAACAAAGACCACCAAAACCCAATGTCATTTCACTGTCTCACTCTCACTCTCTCCCTCCTGTCGAAATCTCTCTTCTGCAACCTCTCTCTCTCTCTACAAGAATGTATGATTCCCTATCTCTATGTATAAACTATGTATGTATGTGTGTGTATTATATACTATGTATATATGTGTGTGAATATATGTGAATGTGTATGTGTGTGTATGTAGAATGTGTGTGTATATACTATGTATATATGTGTGTGTGTTTGTATACCCAAATACCCAATTATTTTTTTGAACTCATCTAGAATTTCCAATTCTTAAGCCCTAATTAGTGGAAAATTTTCCCAAGTTTAAAATTAGTGGAAAATACCTTAAACCCTATTTACTAAACCCTACAACATAAACCCAAATCAATAAACCCTACTGACTAAACCCAAACACCTAAACCCTAAACCCTAATGACTAAAATTTTCCCAAGTATAAAATCAGTGGAAAATACCTAAACTCTATTTACTAAACCCTAAAGCTTAAGTTCAAATCAATAAACCCTAATAACTAAAATTTGCCAAAGTTTAAAATTAGTGGAAAATACCCTAAACCCTATTTACAAAGCCCAAAATCAATAAACCTTAGTAACTAAAACCAAACACCTAAACCCTAATACTTAAACCCTAAACGTTTACCATAAGTCCTAAATCATGTACCTTAAATTGTAAATTGAAAACTATAATCCCTAAAGCTCAAACGCTAAAACCCAAAACATGGAAAAAATGATATTTAAGTTTTGGACACCGTTGGTAGAATTCGACGATTGAGATTTGATAGTGTAAGATATGGACTTAAATTTACAATTAGTGAATTAAAAAATTACGCATGTTTAGTAGGATTGTACCTTATGCTTAGTAGGACACTTAATACATATATGAGCCCTTATGATGTAACACACTTAAGTTAATTACATGTCTCCTTTATGCAAGAACGTATATGGGACCATATGATGTAACACATTTAAATTAATTACATGTTTCTCGTAGGAACTAACCGTGTAGTCACGGAACTCCCATTTTGGGAATAGGACTGAAATAGGCAAAATTAGCAGACTTAGGCTTGAAAACATACCACTAGAGGAAAAACCCAAAATAACTGTCGAACGGTCCCGTGAGTGGCACAAACAAATCGTATGAGACCAATGTAACTTGTAGGAACTGACCGCGTAGTCACGAAACTCTCGATTTGGGAATACGACTAAAATAGGAAAATAAGCAGGCTTAGACTTGAAAATAGCCCCTAGGGGAAAAACCTAAAATAGCCCCAGAATGGCCCCACGAGGGGCACGAACACCTCACACGGGACCAATGCAACTTATAGGAATTGGTCGCGTAGTCACGAGACTCACGATTTGGGAATAGGACTAAAATAGGAAAATAAGCAGACTTAGGCTTGGGAACATGCCCCTAGGGGGAAGCTCAAAATAGCCCCCGAATAGCCCCGTGAAGGGTAGGACACCTTGCACGGGATAAATGTAACTCGTAGGAACTGACTGCGTAGTCACGGGACTCTCGATTTGGGAATATGACTAAAATAGGCACATAATCAGACTAAATCTTGAAAACAACCTTTGGGGAAAAATCCATAACAACCCCCGAAAAATCTCATGAGGGGCACAAACACCTCACACGGGACAAATATAACTCGTAGGAACATATCGAGTAGTCACGGGACTCCAAATTTGGGAATAGGATTAAAATAGGAAAATAAGCACACTTAGTCTTGGAAACATGCCCCTAGGGATAAAACCCAAAATAACCATCGAATGGCCCCGTGAGCTGTAAGGACACCTCGCATGGGACCAATGTAACTTGTAGGAACTGACCGCGTAGTCACAGGACTCCCGGTTTGGGAATAGGACTAAAATAGTCAAATAAGCAGACTTAGGCTTAGAAACATGCTCCAAGGGTGAAACCCAAAACATCCCCTGAACGGCCCCGTGAGGGGCACAAACACCTCGTATGGGACCAATGTAACTCGTAGGAACTTACCGCATAATCAAGGGACTCCCAGTTTGCTGAATACAGGATTTTTCTTTGGTGCCACCTAAAATTTTTTTTTTTTATTAAATTGATATGGTCACGGCCGTATCCCCCTTTTTAAAAAATAAAAAATAAAAAATAAAAACATGGTCACGGTCCAAGATCGTGACCATATTTTTATTTATATTTTTTTAAAGGGGGTCACGACTTTGTGTTGTGACCATTAGTCATCTGTGACCACAATTGGTCACGGATCAAGTCCGTGACTAATTTTCCCCAACTAGTCACGGCTCGGGTCTATGATCCGTCATGACCCAAGCCCGTGACCATGGCCCTAAATAATGTTCTACACACAAGGCGGCGACTGTGTCTTTGGGTCACGGATGAAGTCCGTGACCACCATTATTGGTCACACTCAAAATGGTGACGGACGTCATTCGTGACCCGGCGCCATGGTCATGGCCCAAATTTGTGACCATATCCAGTTTGTGGTGTAGTGGATGGATATAATGATATCCCTCAAGAAGATACCGGTTGTTATCCCAAGATTATTTGGAGCAATCACATTCCGATTGTCAAGGTGGAGATTGTTGGAATTTGACTCAGAATTGAAAGGGCAACCATTCAAAGTAACATACCCATTTTCTCTATTGCTCCATTAAGAGCTCCACCACCAGCATCCCCATCAAGTGCTCCACCACCATCCCACTAAGGATTTGTTTAATACTTTAATCCTCTCTCTGGAAGCCTATATAAGGAAGACATTTCATTATTGAAAGACACACCAGAAATCAAGCAAGAGATCAATTAGAGAGAGGTTTACAACTAATGTATTTTAGTTGTAAGTGAATGTAAGAAAAACAAGACAATTTTATGAGTTTCTTATGTGAGGGTTCTTATGATATTGTGAGATTAATATTATGAATTGAGCGAGTGTTGAAAAGAGTGATTCAGTCTGTAATATATATTCACGTATAGTGAAACCTCTCCTCCCCTCCTATGGACGTAGACAATTTTGGTGAACCACGTTAAATATTTGTGTCTCTAAATTTGTGTGGTTGTTATATGCTTATTTCATATCAAAATTCTATTAGTAGGTTGATTTAGTATCTTGAGGGAAAAGGTATTGGGTTGTATTTCGCACAATCGGTAAGCGGTGATTCGAGGCTTTCAAAATCCATCGTTAACACGATGGACCAAAGAGCTAGATAATAAGCCCAGAAAGTATAGACGAACAAAGTATATTTGGGAAGATTATATTCTGACGGAAGTGGGAATATTGGGAGATCAGTCATTTATACTTATTTATACTTATTAACACTTTGAAAACCCATTGACCACATGATGAGTCCAAACATTAACTATAATTTTAAATGTCACAACTTCTATTATTTTAAAATTCTTGATTCGGTACCAAGAAGTTGTCCATTAATTCCAATAGTCAACATGTCTAACCTTTTTAAAATTATATACAGATTGAACAAGAAGAAATAAATAAGGGACAACATGTATGACAATATTAGAAAGGACATGAAAACATGACCCAAAAGACATGAAATTGACCCAAAATTGACATGATATGTCATGTTCGTGTTGGTCTTTTTTGACACGTAGTCGTGCCGTGTCGTATTGTGTTAATTGTATTTTTATTCGGTTTCTCGTGCCTATTTTGTTTAATTTAGCGTAAAATTTAAGAAATCGTGTTAGTCATGTCATGTCGTGTTCTTTCAGGTGAAGTAAAAAATACAAAGTCGTGTCGTGTTGGCCCGAAACTCGACTCAAAAAGACGAATTGACACTCGTATCCTTGAATCCACCTCATACCACTAGTGTGTTAATATTATTTTCAATTTAGCCATTTGGGTTCACTAAGCAAGACTTATGAACCATCATTAAGCATAAGGTTTTCCATTCAAAACTATTGGTACTTACAACCCTTTGTTATGCGGATACTCACTCAATGGAGTGATTCATGCACGCCCAAGATCCCAGATAAAGAGTAACCCAAGAGATAACAAGATAAATACACTCTAAACATAAAGTAATGAGACAGTAATGACAAATCACACACACCAACAAATCACAAGACACGATGTACGTGGTTCACCAATTTAGCTACGTCCACGTATGATGACTTCCTTTCTTTGATATAAATAATAAGGGTTACAAATCTCTCAAGAATCACAATACTCTCAAAGTGTATACAAGAGCACTAAATGATGGAAAATATAATCTCTCTTCTATTTCTGTTTGTTTTGAACCATAATTGAAACCCTCTGTAAAAAAGGAGTAAAGGTGAATAGCAAAACACGTATAAACAGTACTCCACGTGTGAATAATACACCCCCTGTGTGAACTGTATCCCCATGTGAATAGTACCCCGTAAACATTTAAGTCAAAATTCGCAAATTTCCACCTTTACAAAAGAATTCTGTAACTTGCACACATCAACTCAATAATTTAGGAACACTAATACCAGTCAACCTCGAAGGGTCTCAATAATATTTAACATTGATCAAGTTTGAACAATGCTCAAACTTGACCATCGGTACCACCTTCATCAACATGTCGTCCCGATTATCTTTGGTGTCAGTTTTCTTTAAAACAACAATACCCCCATCGATAACCTCCCGTATGAAATGAAACTAGACATCAATATGCTTGGTCCTCCCATCATGAACTTGGTTCTTGGCCAGGCGGATAGAACTTTGGCTATCACAATGCACCTCCGCATAATCTTGTGTATTCCCCAAGTCACCAATAAGATCTTGAAGCCATCGAAACTCCTTCATGGCTTCCGTTCCTTCTATATACTCTGCCTCTATAGTAGAAAAAACAACCGTGGCCGATAACATGGACCTCCAACTCACCTGACGAATAGCTAATGTAAAAATATACCCCATATTCAATCGAAATTTGTCCAAATCACCCGCATAGTCCAAATCCACAAACCCACACACATGTGAGTTTCCACCCATTGGTACACAAGTCCCATATCAAGTCAACCCCGTAGATACTACAAAATCCACTTCACCGCATTCTAATAATCTTTGTTTGAATTTGCCATATACCTACTCAGAACTCTGACTGCTTGAGTTATATCCGGTCGAGTACAAACTATGGCATACATCAAGCTACCCACCACACTTGCATACGTAACTTCCTCCATATACTCCATGTCATCCTTGGTGATTAGAGCCGTCGTAGTCGAGAGTCTAAAGTGTGCAGCCAAGGGAGTATTTACAGGCATTTCAACCTATATTTCGAATCGTGCTATAACTTTCTCTAGGTATTTCCTTTGATTAAGACTCAACCTTAACTTCTTCCTCTCTCTACTGATCTCCATGCCTAGAATCTTCTTGGCTTTACCCAAATATTTCATCTAAAAATCTTGGCTTAATTGAGCCTTTATCTTCTCAATTTCTACCTTGCTCGAATAAGCAATGAGCATGGCATCAACATACAAGAGTAAATATATTAAAGTACCCTCCTTGATCAACTTGAAATAGACACAATGATTAATATCAACCGGTGTAAATTTTTGTCCAAACATAAATGTGTCAAAGTGCTTGTACCATTGTCGACGAGATTTCTTCAACCTATACATAGACTTTAGTAATTTTCACACATGATCTTCCTTGCCAACAACCTTAAAACCCTTCGGTTAAGACATGTAACTCTCCTCCTCTAGATCCCTATGCAAAAATGCTATTTTGACGTCGAGTTGTTCAATCTCTGAGTCAAAATGCGCTACCATAGCCAATAGCACCCGAATGGAAATGTGTTTCACCACTAGAGAGAACAATTCATTTTAACCAATAGATTCCCTTTGTAAAAAACCCTTGGACATTAGCCTTGCCTAATAACGAACATTAGAATCTGGAGCCCCATATTTCTTAGAATACACCCACTTACTCCCGATAGACTTCTTCTCCTTAGGAAACTTCACAAGCTCCCCACTTTAGTTCTTGTGAAAATAATCAATCTCCTCATCCATGGAAGCCTTCAACTCATCAAAATGAGTATCACTCATCGCCTCACGATACATAAACGACTCATCACAATAAACCAATAATTCATAAGCAATCGTGTCCTCATTGAATCCATATCTCTTTGTAGTTTTTTGAACCCTCAGTTCTATTCCTCTTGCCAAAGATGATTGTTCTTGGCGTTGTTGACTAGTCCCCTCATCTAGAGCCTCCACCTATTAACTTAAACAATCGATTTGAGTAGTCACCTCCAATTACACATTTTCACTCTTATTCTCCACTAAAGAATCTTCTTTTTCTAATTTTGGCATCTTTAGCATAAATGCCTCATCAAAAGTCACATCCCTAATCACCACTATCTTCTTATCTTTCGGGGACCTTAACTTGTATCCCTTGACACCATTGCTTGAACCCATGAAAGTTTCCTTTTAAGCTTTGGGATCAATTTTTCCCTCACTAAAATGAAAGTGAGATGGGAACCCAAAACATGCACCATCTCATAAGTAAAATGTGTACCTGACTAAGCCTCCATAAGAGTCTTATAATCAATTGCAGTAGATGGCAAACTGTTAACAATGAAGCAAGCAAATGATAAAGCCTCCTCCCAAAACCGCTTTGGCAAGCCCACATTGGACAACATACACCTCACTTTTTTAAGAAAGGTTAGGTTCATCCTGTCCTCTACTCTATTTTGTTGTGGCATTTTTTCGGACCTTAAAGTGCCGAACAATAACCTCCTCCTCACAATGCTTCGATTAAGGATCATATCGGTACTCCCCGCCATTATTCATCCTAAGAATATCGATATTCTTAAAGAAATGATTCTCCATCATCTTCTTCCATTTGAGAAACACCTCAAAGACCTCGTCTTTGTGTTTCATGGTGTAAACCCAAGTCCGTCGAGAGTATTCATAAATGAATGTCACAAAATAGTGACTACCCCCAAAGATGGTGTCTTCGAAGGACCCTCAAAATCCGTGTGAACGTAATCAAGTATGCACTTTGTGCAATGAATCATTGTATCAAACTTGACCCATGTTTGCTTCCCAAGCACGCAATGCTCACAAAAGCCCAACTTGAAACTCTTTGCACCCTTTAGCAACCCTTTCTTACACAACTATATCACTGCCTTCTCCCCGTCATGTCCCAAACTCATATGCCAAAGCCTAGTGGAGTCTGACTTTGCATCTTATTTGTTATCAATAATCGAGGCATGACATGATACCGTGCTCCCTTGAATAAAGTAGAGGTTTCCTTCCTTCCGTCCTCTCATCACCACCAAGGCACCGAAGACAACCTTTAACATTTCGCCCTCGAGTACAATTTTGCACCCGTTGGAATATAAATCACCCAAAGAAATGAAATTCTTCTTCAACTTTGGAACATACCAAACACTCGTGAGAGTTTGAGTCACTCTATCATGCATCTTCAATTTGATCATGCCAATACCCTTCCACCGACAAATATGGTTATTACCCATAAAAACTTTACCTCCATCCACCTCCTTAAAGGTATGGAATAAATCTTTATCCGTAGACATGTGGTGAGAACACCCCGAGTCAAGTATCCACTCATTTGAAGATCTTTCTTGTGAAAAAACTATCAACATACTCCCAAATTCACAATCCTCCGAAGTGATAGAATTGGCAGATTCTGCCACCGTTTTTTATCATCGCTTGACTTTAGCTTATGGAAATATTTTTTGAAATGTTATTCTTGGAATTGTAACACATGACATTTTCCAAGGCCTTAGTCCTAGATTTGTATCTAGAACTTCCTCTTCCTACATGCCTTCTCTTATTGGTCCTACCTCGCATAACCAACTCATCAGACCGAGAATCACTTTTCTCCTTTTTTGGCTTCTCACTCCCCAACAATGCCTAATATACATCATTATACTCCAACTCCTCCTTCCCATATAGCAACGATGTGCTCAAATGTTTATATGAGTTTGGAGGTGAATTTAGAAGCAACAAAGTTTTATCTTCGTCATCAATATCAACATCCAGGCTTAATAAATTCGAGATATTTTTATTAAACTCATTAAGAAGTTCGGACATCGACATACCTTCAATATAGTCAAATCAAAATAACTTCTTCTTGAGATAGAGAAAATTCTCTGTGCTCTTCGTCATATATTTGTCTTATAATTTCTTCCATATTGACTTCGTCCATTCTTCCTTCATGACATAATATACCACATTTTGTGTGACACCTAACCGGGTTGTGCTACATGCTTGTAAGTTATACTCTCTCCAATCATCCTCCGACATATCCTTGGGTTTATTCGAAATTTCCCTCAATTTCTTATGAAAACCTTGTTGGATCAAGAAATCCCTCATTTGACATTGCCACATGCCATAATTAATGGTTTTACTATCAAACTTTTCCAAGTCAAATCTCATTGTTGACACCTTTGCAACCTTAAATTTAGATATTCTCTAATCTCCTAAATGAGTCTTCAACAAGAAACAACTGGGCCAAGACCAAAACCCCTCTTAGGAATTTTATCACACACCTTGGATGAACACAAAACAAAGACCCTACAAGCCAAAGCTCTAATACTAATTTGTTGTGTAGATACTCACTCAATGGAGTGATTCATGAATGCCCAAGATCCAAGATAAAGAGCAACCCAAGAGATAATTAGAGAAATACACTCTAAACACAAAGTAATGAGAAAACACACACCTTCAAAAATCATAAGAAAATATGTACGTGGTTTACCAATTTGTCTACGTCCATAGATGATGGCTTTCTTTCTTTGATATAGACAATAAGGGTTATAACTCTCTCAAGCCTCACAATCCTCTCAAAGTGTGTACAATAACACTAAATGTTGAGCAATGTACGCTCTCTTATATTTCTGTGTGTTTTGAACCATGGCTGAAACCCTCCTTAATTAAGGAGTAAAAATTAACAGTAAACATGTATGAATAACACCCAACATATGAATAGTACTCCGCGTGTGAACAATACCCCGCTTATGAATAGAACCCTGCAAAAATTCAAGCCAAAATTCACACCCTTCATGTATACCTTATGTTTAATTTCTTTAAAATCAATGTAAGACTTTGTAGTTAGGGTCTTGATAACATGCGCACTAAAGGCACATACTTACAACTTAATAATAGTAGGGATAAATTTCTGACATACAATTAATAGGGCACATATACTCGTGTGAACTTTTCGTACTTATTGTTATACCATATTTGTAGAACATCTCCTGATCCGAAGAGAATTTTATAACACCACTCAATAGTGTGAAAGACCTCAGCCTCATCCGAAGAGATACCCATTTTTCATACCAATTGGGTGAACTGGGTGGATGGCGAACAACATGTGCATGGCATGTCAGACATCCAACATGTGGAAAAACTTCCCTTAATGGATGAAAGATTAAAGTATTCATGAGTGCTCCATTCAAAAGATGCCCCAACCTGGCCCATAATGGACAACATACATTGTCTCATAAGGATAGAATATAAAAGGTCGGATCTGCCATTGGGATCAAGGTTAGAAAGAAATCATTCATCTTAGCTACTGATTAGATGAGATATTCTAACATTCTTATTGTTAGGAGAAAAACAGGACACCATGGTACTAATCCATTACTAGTTCAAAAAGTCAACTTGTGTACATAGGCTCATTATTGAGGGTTGAACCACATAATTCTTAGTGTTAATCTTCTTATCCTCATCTCCATCTCCATTCATTTTCATACACTGTTTATTTATTGTTTATTATCTCTAATTGGACTTCAACTAGCTAAGATCAAACCTTGAATCCATTTTTAGACGATAACAAATTAATGTCGTATGTGGGAACGACTAAAACCTAGTTGTTTCTCATCTCATTCCTAACTTCTATTTATAGAAATTTTAGAATTTTGGTAAAATACCACCAAATTTCATTCATTGTCATATTGTTTATTAAATCAGTGAATTCGCCTGAATTCTAACCTGAAATATTTGATTTACTATTCCATTAACAAATTATGTGTAAGTCCCACCTAGACACTTTCATTTATAGCCTAAAATAGTCTCTCCCCTGCCAATTTCACAAGTATTCAATCATACTCTATTTTCCTGTGTATATACTCTATTTTTCAGGTAATTTTTATAACAATAGCGGAACACCTAGAAAGTAACAGGGAAAAAGAAGTTACACCATCCTTCACCCCTGTTGGAATAGGGATCAAGCAGGATTCATGCATAACTAAGTTAAAATATAGGAAGCTATGCTGGAAAATATGAGATAGGTCACCCAAAGCGTACTGGCCTCACAAAATCTACCAATCCATCCAAAACTATCTCCACCACCCTCCACCCTAGTTGGAATAGGGATCTAGCAAGATTCATGCACAACTTAGTTAAAATCCAAGAAGCTATGTAGGAAAATAAGAGATAGCTCACCCAAAGTGTATTGGCCTCACAAAATCGACCAATCCATCCAAAAATATCTCCAATAACCCCAGCTTTGGAGAAAAATCTGGGTAAATGCTAGGAATCACCTCCTCCTACCCCCTACAGAGATAGGAGGCAAGATAACCGAGGAAAAGCGGTGGAAAATCCCAAGAGACTAAATCTGGGAACTCAGACGAGCAAATATTCTCGAACACATGGGCCAGAGCCTGAGGAATCCTCCTATCGACCAGGTAGAACATCAACTATGAGGTCAACTGGGTGTGACACCTCGCCCAATTAAATATCGGGTGATCAGTCATTTATTAAATTAAAATAGGATTCCCATTTGGTTCATTCTTAGCATCACTGTCAAAAACTATTTTAATTACTAACCACCTAATAGTTAATTAAGCAAGTGCCAAATTTCATCTTTCATAAAAACAAATAACAATACGCGGAAACAAAATAAACTAAACCATATAGACAATCACTGTCTAAAATAATATTGAATAATAAATGACTTGTCGAACAAACCATCGACTATAAAACCCAAAACCAAAATATCCAACAGTTAATAATAAATCTCTATACAAAATCTGAACTAAAATAAAAACTGAATAAGTCCTCAAGGTAACACGCCCAAACTAAAATACAGAGATAAGATTCCTAATCTAGGAATGAAATAAAAAGAAGCGTCTATTCCAACTCCTGCATGCATCCACATATGTCACAACTGCGTATCATGGGAATAGATAATTAAGTATGGCGTCCCTGTGGCTGGACACCTAAAAGATTTTGAAAATATTTACAGCAAGGGTTAGAACCCAAAAAATTTTGAAAATATTTAGCAAGTGATTAATGTTGCAGTAAAAAAATGCACGAATGCTCTTCATATTTAAGTTAGTGTCGCATTCCCTTGAGACAATTCTCACCCCTCATCTAAAGTTCACACCTAACACTTTTTCCTAACCCTCCCGATTATACTACGCCATCTAACTAGCCTTGTTATGTATACTTCTCGACACACTAAATTAAATTTTGAATTAACTCTCCCTAATATTCTCAGTCTTAGACCTTTTTCCCCGTTTAATATTATACTCTACCCACCCGTATTGCCCATACAATACATTACCGAATTTCCCATGACCTTTTGACAAATATATATTTCCCATTAAAGGTTAAGTTTACATATACTTAGGTTATTTTAGATATCACTATCTTTCTCATCTACTAAGCACACACAGTAGAATAAATCATAAGTTTATATATATATATATATATATATATATCACTCTTATAATATATATACACACTAATACGACACCCCTAGGCTGAGACTTTTGGTGCATGCACAATCTGCTATCGAGTCCCGGTACATCAAGTACTAAGTAAAGGGTTATCGATTTCGAAATCACTCTCGAACCATAATATACAATTCACACATAATTGGAGGTGAACATAGTTCTAGGCCTTTGGGCTACGCACATAACTACACACTTAAATGACGAGGCACACTCTCATTCACACAAGCAGTGGTCATCCGTAAGTTTTATGTTCCGAGGCACAAGTCTAGAATCCCCCCAATGGGCTCATCAGGATAAAACAGAACCCGTTGTAAAACTTCCCGTGATAGTAAGAAGCTTAGGTATGTCTTCACACATTAGGTATTCACACAACCTATGCATATATATACATAACATCAATAAGGTATACCCTCAACCTATAATATTTTTATCATACGCAGTGTATATATATAGTACCCAAATACCTTATGTATTATTATTAATTCACTATTTAATTTCTTGTCGTATTTTTTTTCCGAGAGTTTTCCCCACTATTTGAAGAGTCATAGCCACTCCATTATATTATTTCATTAGTTAAAATACGATACCAGGACACATCCCCTCGGTCTGTTAATTGAATCCTATGAATTCCATTTCCCTTACTTTATTAATAAAAATCAATCACTAATTAACTCGTAATAACTTTCCATTTAATTCCTCCTTCTCATCGAGGTCAAATAATCCAATGTAATATTTTCAACAAGTTTCTTTCCCCATACATTTAACAATTTACATTAGGACCCTCCAATTTTATCCCTAAAATTTCCTCTGTAATTCAGACCCCCCGAACTGGTTCGGCCTGACCCCCGAATCGGTTTATTGTACATGGTACCGAACCTTTTTCTCCAAATTCAATTTTCTCCATTGTTACACCGTTAAGCTTTTTGATTCTCAACCCAGAACTAAATTGATTTTCTCCCAACATGTTTATACCCTCTAAACAAATTCTAACATCCTACTAATCATCAAATATATTTAATACGTACATCCTTCCCCAATATTTCTCGAATCGGGTTTATAACTGTTTATAGAAATCTCATTTTCTATTCAATTTCATCAATCCAAATTACATGAATTCATCTACTGAATATAAAATGAAAATCAGATTCTACAATACTATATAATAATTCATCATCAATTTAGTGATTAATTTATATTATTTACTCCAGTCATCAAAACCAAATTTCATATCAATAGCCTCCCAAAAATGGATTTTCCCATACACCCGTTATGATATGAATTGATTATCACGAATTTTCATTCAAAGCAAAATTAACCTCTAGTCTCTATTGATTGGTAGGGTCTGATCCTTTGATGTAGATGACGATTCGACGAAGAACGCCCTCAATCCTTCGTGGTTTAGCTCCCAGAAACCTCTCTACTTTCTCCCTATTTTCTTCTTTGCAGCTCTAGGGTTTTCTAAATGAATTATGGTTGTTCCTAATTTCTTAATTTAGGTTAAATGATGTTAAATCCCATTTTTAGGCTAATTAGTTGGAAATCCGTGCGATGCGCGGTTGAGACGTAAATTAATGCATAATAAAGGCATAGCAGTATGAAACTGTAATTAGAAAGAAAAAAGCTGAAATTTAGTTAAACTGATGAATATTAGTGATCGATAAACTGCAAGTAGAAATGTTTAGAAAGATTGTCAATGTATTACATAGTGAGAGACAATAAAATAGAAAGTGGATGAAGTAGAAGAAGTTATAATATGCTGATGAAGATAGAGATCCTGAAAATGAAGTTACAACATCCTTTTTTTTTTCCTTTCGTCAATGTTCCTATAGAGAAAGAAAAATATAGGTTAATTGTTTTTTGATAATATTGTACTATAAAGGTGAAAAGAATTTAAATTGAAAATAAAGTGAAAAGACCTTGAAGGACGCTTCCTTTTAGAGGGATTTTCTATTTCGACATCAGTTCCGTGAGAGTAAATTTCATTGTCTGTGATAATGATTGGATCTTGTGTTGTTGAGACTGGAGTTGTTTCCTTTTATGTAAATGAGATATGATTAGAGTCAGCAAAAAAAATTGAATATAAACGTATTAGCGAGTATGTAAAAAATACCTTTGGAATGGTGTGGTTACTAATTGAAGTATTTTCGTTTAAAGAATCTTTAAAAATGCTTGACATGGTGAAGTTTTCATAACCACGTACTAAGTTGTAGTTATTGAGCTTGAGGCAGAATTTTTGAGAGGTGCAGATGATCCTTGTGATTTCTAGTCTAAGTGGATCATTTGTTACCTGGGGAAAATAGTTAATTATGTGAATAAGGAATGTGTAAAATGAATGCAGTGATAGAATATTATAGATTATTAGGAACAACATACGCATACGTTATGATCAATTTTTGCAAGCTCAAAACATTGGACAGTTATTAAAGATTCAACTTTTTTGTTGAAGAGTACAAATGTGGTGCAAGTTGTTTGGTCCTTGACGGAGATTTGAATTTTATACCTATTTAGGGAGAAGTGTAGGTTGTTAGAAATTGATCGATAGAAAAGTGAATGAAAATGACTTGTAAGAATATAATACCTAGGTGAAGGAATCAAATTGTCGGTGTTGTATGTTTCATAGAAGAAAGGAGTCATATAATGTTTAAGTTTCTTGTTGCAGTGATTGTGTAAGGACATAAATTTCCACTTTAGTCCCTGTATTGTTTTGACTTAATTTCGTGAACAAAACTGTGTATGTAATATGTCATAGGTAAATTTTATTTTGTCACGATCCCACTCGGTCTATGACGTATTGAAGAATTTGAAGACATTGCGGCAAAGCTTCAAAGAATTAATCATGCCGAAGTTTAATTGGTGCAAGTTTACTCGTCTTCAAAGTTAATTGCATTTCGAGATCACTCAGGTATGAATGCGTATAATTAATGGTGCTCGGAATTATTTTATAAAAGATAAGGATGTAATTTTTATAAAGAAAAATGTTTTATAGTGTTTTAAAAGGTTTACACTACGTTTTATGTTGATAAGCTCGAAAAAGAGTTTGACTAATTTGGATCTCTTCATGGAAGAGACATTTTAAAACAAAAGTCAAAAAGTCAAACTTTTCGCGCTGTCGCTCGAACGACATTGGATCTCGTGCTAACGAGATGCAATGTCGCGCGAACGACATGCTTAAGTCATTCGAACGACACAGTTTTTGAGGCGGCGTTAAATTCTTATTTAAAGCTTGTTTTCATCATAGTTTCATAAGTGTGCAAACTGGAAAACTGTTTTCGAACCAGAAACGTTTTTGCACATGTTTTTCTAAGATTTCAAAGCATAAACACATCCTTAGAGTTTGGAAAGATCCGAGTTATCATTCTTATATGCTTACGTGATCTTGCTGCACCAAAGTTGAAGCTTGTTCATCATTGAACATTTGTGATTGCTGGTTTTGCAGTGGAGAAGCGACGAACATCGTGTTCAACATCGTGAGACGTATCAAGCCATATCGATGGACATCGAGACATTCATGGAGACGAGTGTTATGGACGAGAATCATAGAAGACGGAATTTCTTCATGGGCACTGTTGAAGAACGTTTGAAGAAAAGAAGGAGCGCAAAGACCCGTGGAGATCGAGTCATTGAGTAAGGCTAATCGGTCTTTGTAAAACCATTGTTCATAGTGATTGTCTGTCTTGGGCCATCCGAGGTTTTTTCCCGTCTTGGGTTTTTCCTTGTACATCCGTCATTGTGAGTATTCTTTACTTTACTTTACTTTCTTCAATCACTAGATGCATGTTTAGGAATAATCAAGATAAAATTGGTTTAAAGTAAGAATTGGGTTTTCACAACTTGGTTTGGTGCATATTAAAAGTTGGATCATTTTCGGAGATAATTTGGTTTGATTTGAAACACACACAAAAAGGGTCCTTTCAAATTGGTATCAGATCTAGAAAACATAAATTATTTGTTTTGTGATCCCGTGTGTTTTCAAAGATGAATTTTGGAAATAACGAATTTTTTCGAACTCCTATTTTTGATGGCACTAATTACACTTACTAGAAAATGAGAATGAAAAGTGCATTAAAATCTATTGATGAGCATGTCTGGCTAGCTGTTGAGAAAGGTTGGACACCCCCTGTCACTACTGTAGGTGAGGTCACTAATTTAAAGCCTGTTGAGTCTTGGACTGAAACTGAACATAGACTTTCACGGCATAATTCTAAGGGTTTGCACGTTATTTCTTCAAATATCACACCAGAAGAATATAATAGGATTATGACTTGTGAAACATCAAAAGAGGCTTGGGATATTTTGGCACTCACTCACGAGGGCACGAGCACGGTTAGGGCGTCAAAACTTCAAAATCTCACTACACAGTTTGAGACCATTAGGATGTTAGAGAGTGAGACTTTTGATGAGTTTTATTCTAGGTTGTCCAATAATATCAACTCGTCGTTTAACCTAGGTGAGAAAATTCCTGACAACCGTGTCATTAAGAAAATCCTTAGGTAGTTGCCTAGTAGGTTTGATGCGAAAGTGACCATTTTGAACTCCTTGGGTAAGTTAGAGTCGATGAAACTAGAAGAGAATGTAGGTGACTTACAAACCTCTGAAATCGACATGATTACCTCCAAGCAAGTGCCTAAGAAAGAAAAGGGTATTGCTTTAAAAACCCGGAAGGAGCAAATTAAAGTTTCGGATTCTGATTTCGATTCCGATTTTGAGGATGTTGCTTTGTTGGCAAAGAAATTTAAAACATTTATTAAGTTTCAAAAGAAATCGAAAGATGCCAAGAAATTTGAAAAATTCAAGAACAACAAAGTAAATTCCACCTCTAAGGATAAGTTTGAGAAGCCTAAGAGAGATGAGTCGGATAGGTGTTTTGGGTGTGAGGGGTACGGTCACAAGGTTAAGGAGTGTCCCAATAGACTTAAGAAAGTGGGCAAGCAACCCATTTCATATAGTGCCACCTTAAGTGATAGTGATCCGGAAGAGGGAGAGGGTTCCCCTATTAAGCGTAACTTTGTTGCGTTTATGGCATCTCATGTGATCAATGACGATTCTCATGTAAATGACACTTCCGAGGAGGTTATGACTGAATCCCATGATAGTGAGGGTGAAGAGAGTGAGGAAGAGGAGGTATATGTGAAAGAATTGCAAAATGCGTTTAATGAGTTGTATGCCGAAACGGTGAAGGTGAAAAAGGCTAACTCAAAATTGCAATCTAAGTTGAATGAGCGTGCCATAGAAAATAATGATAGTTTGATTGAGGATCTTAGGGCACAAGAGAAGAAGTTTAAAGAGAAACTATAGTTTGTAGAGAAAGAGAGAGATAATCTCCGTGTTTTGATGGAGTCCTTGAAAGGAGACTTTAGAGTTTGAGGAGTCTAGGCATTTATTAGAGTCTAGTATTCATGAGTTGGAGGAGAGATTGAGAGACTTGTCTAGAGTCAAGTTTGATTTGGAGGCTAGGTCGGAGAAGTTAGATAAGATCCTAGGCACCGTCCAAATTAAGGGAGATTGGGGAGGTATAGGTTTTGATGAGAGAGTTGTTCCCATTCCCCCCGCACGTGTGAAAAACACTAGGATGGTTAGAAAAGGTCCACATATTGGCAATCATTCCCACCACCTCTACACTTGCACAGTTTGTGGTAGGAAAAGTCACCTTAGGCATTATTGTTACGACCTTAGACAAGCTCCTAGGAAGTTTAGGAATAAAGTTGCACCGGTTCCCAAAACCCCCATGCGTCGTTTTACACCTACTTGGGTTAGGAAATTGAATTTAGTGGCTTTTGGAATTAAACTTCATGATTCTCATTTGGGTGCACTTGATTCCTCCCATGCTAAATCTAAAGGATGATAGTGTTGCCTTGTTTTTCATATGCTAGTTTGCTTCATGATATATTCATTTCTAGTATAATGACATGTTTATCATTTTGTATTATAGTTTTTTATTTGTTTGAGTCCTATTGATAAAATACAAAAAGATTTTGTTTTTAAGAAAACTTTTGAAAAACCAAAAAGATTTTTATTTTATTTGAGTCAAAACATGAAAAGCCAAAAAGATTTTCGGTTTTTGTTTTTGAGTTTACATGTTTGATGTGGCATATTGGTGTGCTTGGACCCCCTCCCCCCCCCCCCCCCCCCCCCGTTCCATTATCCATATGGCTAGGACATTTGGTCATTATTATCGATGCTTAGAATGATCTTAACCATCGTTTATATGGGGTTGTTTCGAAGTTGATATGCATTTTGATTCGACTTTGTATATATGCCAACATTGCACACATGCATGAGTTTATATGGATGTTTGACTTCTCTTCCATATTTGAATTTGGTGAGGCGTTCTTATCTCAATCTTATCATTTATGCGTAAGTAGACTTAAGGAGAAGTGTGCATGCAAGAACCGTTTATCGTGAGGATTTGAATTGGTATCTAATTGAAAAAATAATGAGTGATTCATGGGAAAGGGCTGCGAGAGTTCAAAATTAACTCGTCGTGAAAGCCACAGTTTAAAAGAGTCCAAAAGAAAAAGCAAAATGCTAAGTAAAGTGCCAATAAGATTTTCTCTAAGTTGAGAATGCTAGAAAACTCAAAAGTACTTGAAAAAGTATATATATGTGAGGGAGTTTGGTTGGAGAAAATTTAAACGGGTTTGCACAACTAATCCTAATGTTGAAACATTGCAATTTGACGCTATTGTTTGTAGAATCGTTAAAAATTTGAATTTGTGTGCATGAAGTATGTTTAGTTCATTAAGCTCAGACTTTAATTGTCATATGGCTATGATAAAGTTTGATGATTTATCGCGATAAATTAGAGCTTCTTGATCATTTCGATGTGTTGGAATTGTGACTTATTTGTTGTAGATTCACGCCCATCCATTCCATGTTCATATTTAAGCACATCGGTACTATGTTTGCATGTAACTCACATTTTTAGTTTTTATGAGTTTTTTGTGTTTTTTGCAAAAACCTACTGTTTTAGCACTGTTTTGCTGCTGTCAGGCCCTTCCTGGAATTCTTTTGTGGAATTTTTTTCGCTGGGCAAAAATATAACATATTTCTAGGAATCTCGGGAAAATTTGGCATCTCGCGCGAAGTTGTTCAAACGACATCCCTTGTCGCGTGAACGACAACTGCCCTTCGTTCGAGCGACTTCCTTATCTCGTTTGAGCGAAGTCCCTGGCTCGTTTGAACGACATGATGGTTTCTTTCTTCTGATTGGTTTGCAGCCCTCTGGTTAATTTGATATATTTGTGGTACTGCTGGAAGCTTTTCTGGACTGGCTAATTTATATGCAGGTGCTTTTATCTTCGTAATTGGTATTTTTGCATATGAGTCCATTTATCACACCTAATTTGATTGATATTCTCTTTGTGTAATTAGTGGTTTACTAGCTACTGATTTGTCATTCTTGATCATATTTAGCTGGTTGTTTCATGATTATTTAGCGTTTTGTTTCAAATTGGTATATTCTCATGCTAGATACTTTCTTTGGTTTATCTTTTCACCAGATTGTCTATTCGAGACAAAAAAGGGGAGAGAGTATGTGATGTAGGGGGAGTTTTGAGCATGTTTTGGTTTACATATGATTACAAAATTGATATCTCATCATGTGTAGGTCAAATTGGTATCACTGTTATCATTGTTGCATTCATCAAATTGGTATCATATTACTCAAACTGTTTATCAAATGATTTTGCAGTGTTTATTCATATTGGTAACTATTATTGTTTGGTATCATTTGGATATTTATATTGATTTCATTTTTTCCTCCATACTTCACTTGGTATTTGTTTGTCTGTTTCATGTGTGTAGGTATGCTTCAGCGATTCGAGACTTCAAGTCTACATCACATTCAGACAGTTCATGCTTGCCGATGCTACATATACTAGTCCGTGTCCTGTATTTTTAATTTTGGTTTTATGGGATACGATTTAGGCATCATACGGCTTGACGGCCCAACTTAGGCATTTCACTGGTTTAGTTTTGTCCCAGAATAGTCAAAGGGAGAGATTTGTAAGGACATAAATTTCCAATTGAGTCCTTGTATTATTTTGACTTAATTTCGTGAACAAAACTGTGTATGTAATATGTCATAGGTAGATTTTATTTTGTCACGATCCCACTCGGTCTATAACGTATTGAAGAATTTGAAGACGTTGCGACAAAGCTTCAAAGAATTAATCATTCCGAAGTTTAATTGGTGCAAGTTTACTCGTCTTCAAAGTTAATTGCATTCCGAGATCACTTAAGTATGAATGCGTATAATTAATGGTGCTCGATTTTTTTTTATAAAAGATAAGGATGTAATTTTTATAAAGAAAAATGTTTTATAGTGTTTTAAAAGGTTTACACTACGTTTTATGTTGATAAGCTCGAAAAAGAGTTTGACTAATTTGGATCTCTTAATGTAAGAGACGTTTTAAAACAAAAGTCAAACTTTTCGCGCTATCGCTCGAACGACATTGGATCTCGCGCGAACGAGATGTAATGTTGCACGAACAACATGTTTAAGTCGTTCGAATGACGCAGTTTTCGAGGCGGCATTAAATTCTTATTTAAAGCTTATTTTCATCATAGTTTCGTAAGTGTGCATACTGGAAAACTGTTTTCAAACCAGAAACGTTTTTGCACTTGTTTTTCTAAGGTTTCAAAGCATGAACACATCCTTAGAGTTTGCAAAGATCCGAGTTATCATTCCTATATGTTTACGTGATCTTGCTGCACCAAAGTTGAAGTTTGTTCATCATTGAACACTTGTGATTGCTGGTTTTGCAGTGGAGAACCGACGAACATCTTGTTCAACATTTTGAGACGTATCAAGCCATATCGGTGGACACCGAGACATTCGTGGAGACGAGTGTTGTGGACGAGCATCGTAGAAGATGTAATTTCTGCGTGGGCACTATTGAAGAAGGGTTGAAGAAAAGAAGGAGCATCAAGACCCGTGGGGATCGAGTCATTGAGTAAGGCTAAAATGTCTTTGTAAAACCATTGTTCATAGTGATTGTCTGACTTGGGCCGTCCGAGGTTTTTTCCCGTCTTGGGTTTTTCCTCGTACATCTAGCGTTGTGAGTATTCTTTACTTTACTTTACTTGCTTTAATCACTAGATGCATGTTTAAGATTAATCAAGATAAAATTGGTTTAAAGTAAGAATTGGGTTTTCACAACTTGGTTTGGTGCATATTAAAAGTTGGATAATTTTCGGAGATAATTTGGTTTGATTTGAAACACACACAAAAAGGGTCCTTTCAGATTGCATGCTGCATAATACCAGCCACCATGTTCTTCTACACCTGTGATCCTTGCATGGAAAATGACACGTATAACCTGTGAAGTATATAATATTTATATTATAAGTAGATAATGAAGGAGAGAAATGAAATGTATATTTAAAAGGGGATACTTCAGTTGGAGAGTCTGAACGAAGAGCCAAGATATCTTCGAGCGATCTACGATCTCCCTCACTTTTAATATTTGAAATGTTGTAAGTTGTAGGATTAGTTGGAAGTAAGAATGGTCTCTGATCATTATGAAGTTTGTGTTAATGTAATAAAAGTTTAAAAAAGTTAGGAGGAATGATTATTGATGAAATGGGGTATGAAAGAAAATTGTAAAATGATATTACTCAATATGTGGGAACTCCAAGGGGACAAAATATTTCAATGGGCTACAACATTGCGGGTATATTATGAAATCAAAGTAATGTGAAAAAAGCCTAAAAATAAATGTGAATGATTGTTATAAAATGGATCCATTCTTACCCTGGTTAAAAATCGTTTGTAAAAAGGCAATGTATATGAAAATGATGAGACATAATATTGTGGGAATAAGTGTAGTGTTATGAGCATGTAGACGTATGAAATATTAAGGAGCAACTGCAGATTTAAAAGAATAAATTCCAAGTAATTTGATAGTTACAGGAAAAAACAGAACATCATTATTGCAAAAGCAACTTTAACTATCAAAATTGTATCAATATTACAGAATATGCAACTTCAAAATATCATCATGGTTGTCAATCTATCTTTAAGTTAAAACTCAAATTCTTAATTTAGATCAGTACCAATGAAAGATTACGTCTTTGCGACGAAACCAAGTAAAGATAGAGTAAAATTTAATTGACATTGTAGTAGCCAATAAAGATAATAATGCAAAAGAAGTAAGATGTCTATTAACAGTGTAATTTAGAAATTGGAAAAAATATTGTGGTGTTTTTTTAAATGAATTTGGGTTTTGTGTATTGTTTGTGTAAAAATTATGAGTTGTGTGATTCATGAGCTACTAGTGTTTTGAATTATGCGTAAAATTTATTGGTCATGTGATTCTTATCACATAGGTAAAGACAATATTATGATGTGAGTGTTCGTGTCAAGTAGAAAAGAATTATTTTGTAATGTGTTTTGAGAATATAAACGTATAATATAGTAATAAGAAACTACATATGTGAAATTGTCAGGTCACATCACTTAGATTATGAAATTGGCAGCAATGAAGTATGATACTTACGTGATAGAAACGTATAATCACAAACATGTCATAAAGAAGGTTGTATCAACAATTATTGTATCAAAATATATGAACCAACGACAAAAGTAAACATCGAGGGTATAGTAATCCTTACGGGAGAGTGAGAGAAGGAGATGGTAACAATATTTGTGATGAATCAGTGGTACAGGTGATAAACAGATTATGAAAAGGATTGGGAACAAAATTATTAACTACGAACAACTCATAGTAAAATGAAAAATAAGGATAAATAGCTTTACAAATGCACATCTCACAAAATCTTGATTGTTCTTAAAGACTCTTCCAATAGCAGCAACATTTGAATCTCTCGAATGAAAACCATTAGTGTTCAATTTGGTCCAGTTAGGAAGAGATATATAAGTTCAAGCCATGGACTGTATTACGTATATAGGTTTTACACAATATCCCCACATATGAAATCCATTTTTTCAACCGTTGGATAGAAGTATAAATTAAAGAAAAAATTAATTCAATTATTTATTTATTTATTTATGGCTCTCCATTGATTAGGCATAAATTCTTCCAAATTTACCCCTTAATTTAGAGACTTTTATTACCTCGAACAACGTAAAATGAATTAGTTTATCTCATATCTTTGCTAACGGTTTCGTCTAACAAGTATCCCGAGTTTCGTGTATTTCTTATTAATTTTACAGGTATTTATTACATGAAAGAAAGAAAGAAACCGAAAGAAGCAAGAGAAAAGAGAGAGGACAAATCAAAAGGGAAAAAGCGTAATTTCCACTAGGAATCAGGTTGAGGACCCAAAAGAAAAGTCGAAGATCTCGAGTTTATGAACACATAGGAAGAAACGGCGTCCCAATCTGAGTTCTGGATCAGAAGTTATGAAGACCCGAAGATGTGAGAACATCATGAGATTTTCAAGAGATATTCAAGAGAAGTTGAGAGGCCAGCCTGGACCAATCCGGTTTAATTGGAAAACGGATCAATCCGGGTGTCCAAATCCATTGTATAATAAGACGTCTAGCGGACCAATCCGGTTTTCCAAAAAAATGGATTGATTCGGCCCCCAAATCCCACTGTAAATAAGTACGTCTAGCGGATTGATCCGGATGTTTTGAAAAATGGATCAGTCCGGTTTCTGACCGGACCAGTCCGGTATGTCCTGACTGGATTGATCCGGTGTTCGGGATTTGATCTGATCTTCTTCTTGATAGAGTTTTGCATTCATCCAACTCTTGTAATTAACGTAGGGTATAAATTAAAAATAACTCCCAGATAAAAAAGGACTTCTAATTCGTTTCTAGACGAGTTATTTAATTAGTTTAGAGGAGAAGACAACAAAACCCTATATTGATTCTAGTTTTTCAATCCAAGTAAATTTATTCCAATCCTAGCTTTCATTATTGCAGTAGTTAATGTTTTAATAGTAATTTCATTATTCTTCTTCTTCAATTGTTGGTAAAAATGTTTTCTTTCATTAAAAACATGTTTTCTTCCAGTTTTAATATGTCCGACTAAGTTTTCAAGGGTTGGGGTGCATGAACCCCACCCGATGTAATTAATGATAGTAGAAATAAAAGTTGGAATTAAAATTTTAGATGAATTGTATCGTAGTAATACGATACTGCTTTAATTCTTCATTTGCTTACATACTGTGCGGGCTACGATCCCTCATATATGTAATACTTAGGAGAAATAAAGACCGAATTTTAATCCAACCTTTGCTTACATACTGTGCGGGCTACGATCCCTTATATATGTAAGACTTAGGAGCATTAAAAAGTCGAATTCATTTAAATCTTTAATTCTGAATCTAGTATCCTACGAAGTGAATTACTAGGGTGTGGGGGATTGTAACTTGACCTATCTTTCCCATTTCATAAGTAAAGTTTCATTTAAATCGTCATTCATCTTTAAGTTAATTAGAAATAGTTTCATTTCATTCATTCATAAATTCAGTAGTCAATCATTTTCAAAATTGCATCTAGCTGTAGTTGTTTCGCAAATCAAATCACCTTTTCATTCTTTTTAGAGTCAAAATTTAGGTTTCCTTCGTCTTTCCAACGTCGATACGACTTCGTCATCCTGTCTCCCTGAGGATCGATACCCGACTTATCGGATTATTACTTGAGTGGTAGGCTTGCACTTAGCCTAAATAGAATGTACACTAAACACATTTGTGGTCGCGTCATCCATATTGAGTCTACAGTACCCAAAATAGCAGGAATCCATATATATGTAATCCGAGAGATGAATTCGATATTCAATCGAGAAGGCATATAGAAGGAGGCATTGAATATTTTCAAAGCTCAGTTTGAAGTATCTGAGAAGTATCTTAATATTTATTTCATAGAGATAATTGATCCAGCTATTTCCATAGCAGATAATGAGTATCTGAACTGTGATACTTCTTTAGAGGAAGTTAAGAATTTTTTGTTATATACGGATGATGATTATTCTCCAGTGCCCGATGGATTGAAAAAAAAGTTTTACAAATAAAGTTGGTATATGATTGTCTCCGACCTTCACAATGGTCTTCTATTTTTTTTGATACAACCCTATTCCAAAATCCATTGGCCTCCTCACAAATTTAATATTCCTTGAACCTAACCATGATAATTTTGGTGAAACTATTACTTGTGAACTTGGAAACCTCTCTATGTTATATGTATTCATTAAAATACCTCGACATCAGGGGAATTGACCTTAGTATATAGGCGTATACAAACAACGAATAACAAATGACGTGAATTTATGTATGGCATAGTGCAGCAGAGATAAAAATTTTACTGACTGAATCTAAAAATATTAACTGATGAAAACATATCTGGTAATGGTACAATACATATGGATTTGTGAATAAATTTTTTTGAAGTCCAAATTGTTTAACAGTTACGAAGAAGATATATTAAATAGTGATTTGATATTCCCATTTATATGTTCTCACTCATGGATCCCCCTAAGCGGAACATAAAAGATATTGAAAAGATTTTTGTTAATTTCTTCTAGGGAACCTGTGAAGTTGGCCACAAATTGCACTGGAATCCTTGAAAGGGGTAAGATTGGAAAGATTATTCCTTTTAAAAATACCCTCCATAAAAGACACCACATTGTTAATCACCCTAGGGCCATAAGGAATGAGACCATCAAAGAGTGCATTGTTTGTAACTTTCCAAATCTCCCAGCAGATGGTAGAAGGAAGAATCCAAGAAAATAGGCCTTTAACTGAGTGAGAATTAGCATGAAGCCACCAATTATTCACCATCAAGTGGATTAAGGGTGAAGAATCAGAGATTCCAAGGTCACTGCTGAAAAAAGACCAAATGTGCATAGCAAACTCACCTATTGAGAAGATGTGCTAAACAATTTCCAAATTGGGAGAATTTGGGCAGTAATAGCATTTAGAGCAAAGGTTAACTCCATGATTTGTTCTTTTTGTTTCTAATATTTATCTGAAATTGATTGATTATATGTTCTTGATTTTGATATAGTTTCATCATAGTTCATAATCTTATTATACGTCTTGGTAGATGATTTTTTAAAGGAAAAAAATATTCAAGGATTTCAGTATGTGGTCTCTTACATTTTGATTATGTTTTTGGTGTAGGGGATGACCTACGGATTCACAGTTAGCAAATCGATAGGTGAAATCGAAGGTATGCATGGTGAGTTAGGATGATGCATATGTGTGTTTTCTACAATCAACTGGTTTGATCAGAGTTTGGGAAAAGTTTTTTTTACTTCAGAATTTAGGATGATACAAATCAGTTGCTGATATTATTAATAAATAGAAATAAAATGTCTTTAGCATTAAATTTTTATATTATCTGTTGTTTTGAAATAAACTATATTCCGATTAACTAATCCCAATTGTAAATCCCAATTGTAAAAATTTATTTTTTGTATTTATATATCCCGCCCGTGCATCGTTAGGGTAACCTCTAACTTTATAAGACAATACCCAATCTCACCCAATATGAGTTTGTTAGTATTGGAGGTTGAAGATACGTGTATGGTATGGAATGATGTGGTTCACAAAATTTACATCAGGATCTAGAAATGCTGAAGAGATATCAAATAGTGATTTGATACGGTAACAGTTACATAGGTTGTGAATTGAAATAGTTACGAATATTTTTTTTTCTGAAGGATAATGTTGTTGTAGTTTAAATGTAGATGCAGAATATATGAAAGAAGAATGGAAAAAATATTGTATGAAATGCGGTCCCAATGTAGTTTAATGAAATATATTCGTAAATATGCAATGTGAAGAAAGAAATGTCAACTATTACGTCTTTTAAAGAAAGATGAAATAATCTTTCTTGGTCATAAAGTCTTTAATGCATTGAACATGAGGATTTATATAGATTCTGGATGCATTTGTTGATGACAAAGAGAAATCATCTATGGAATAAAAGTGGTATGAATATTAAAATGTTTCGTATGAAATCATGAATATATATAAAGATGATTTTATAAAAAATAAATTAGAATTACCTCTAAATTGTTTCACCGTAGTTGACGTAACGACTACAATCAAATGGTCAGTTAAATTCTTGCATATCTCTTCAGTTATTAGTGCGGTTTCGTCGGCCCACAGTGTCACGAAAATCCTTTCCCCACTGTATAATAGGGTATGTGGTAAAGGAAGCATGAATATTATATATTTAAATTGAATGAATTGAATACTCGAAAAATAAGAATCAATTACCTTTTATTTTCACGCTTCAAAACCCTTTTTTTTACGTGGATCCCCTAGCCGGTTGATCCTCAACAGGTGATATTGAAGTCAAAAGTCCCAACACATCTAATGAAATAAATAGTGATTAGATATATATTAATATAATTTAAAGTATATTGTTAATTGTATAATGAGTATTGAATATAACATACCTGTGCGATATGTGTCATTGCCCAATTTAGATCTCAATTCACCAAATTCCAGAAATTCGAGGTGATATTTTGGAATAGAAAATTGTCACCTTCAGAATGTAAAAACCTTGAATATGGAATGAATTCAATCATTGGATTATGGGAGGAGATCCTATAGCTAGGCTGGGTATCCATGACTCTGAAATTAGTTATTGTCTAGACTTTTCCAATATCCAATGAATTGATGAATTTACCAAATAAGTATTTGCGCATTACTAAATGTATCAAATCACCCTGTGCAAGAAAAAAAATATATAAAGAAAAGAAAAATAGCAATGAAGATAATATTATTTGTAGCGACCAAACAATAATAAAAATTATAATGTCTAAATGATGTACCTGGTCATCAACTACGAGAAAGTCATCAACTAAGAGATATTCATAAGATATTTTTGGGTTATCGCCAGTTTGAGTCTTGGATTCCCATTTTTGAATGACACGTACAAAGATGGTCCAATCATCCCTGCCTAGGGAAAGATCTTTAGGTCTTGTCACTTGTTTCATGGTCCTAAATTATTTTATGAGAAAACATATATTGGTGAAATGAATTAATTGAGTGGAATCATAAGTAAAAGGATTAAAAATATTAACAATTTAGTGAATTACGTAAATATACCTATAGATGAAAGAACCTCATCGTAGACAACATTTTTTGTGAAATGTCTATCAATTTGGCCATCATTATTTATGAATAATTTTTTACCGCTGCTTGAAGTTACTCTAGATATAGCGACATACAATTGACTTTGACTGAAAACAGGCTTTGGTATGTATATTGAAACTTGATCAAGAGTTTTCCCTTAGCTTTTGTGGATTGCCATAGAGAAAGCAAGCCGAACTGGAAATTGTCGTCTCCTTAGAATAAACCGCCATTTGGAGTCCGTTGCAGACATAATTATTCGTGGAATGAATACTTTTGCGTCTATATTTGATCATGTGATAATTATAGCCTCTATGACCAATGGAGATAATTGTGTAATGATCAATCTTGTGCCATTGCAAAGGCCGACACTTTGGTTTATGTTTCTCATTAGCATAATAGGTGAACCTATCTTAAGCTCTAAGATATGACTTGGGAGTCTAGCAAAGTTCAAGCTATTTAAAAATTCAACAGGAAAAAGCACATCATGGTCACTAATGTCCCCAGCAGCCTTAGATATTGAGTTTGAGCTTAAATAAGTTGTCCCATCTCCAGGAATGACATTTAGTACGTAAGCATTGATGTTGTCAACCATATGGTTTGATGGAGTAAGAATAGCTCGACCCTTGATGTAATCTGGATCACTATATCTGCTGACTAAATCAGGGTATGCACTTGAAACAATATCAACAATTGTGTTATCCGAATGGGGTATAAGGTTAGCATTTGGTATATACCCACGATGGATATTCGTTATCTCCAAATGATTCTGTGTGTAGTTTCCCGTCACCTAGTGCTAGGTCCCAATATCCAAATGAAGTTGAATCTTGTATCCGAATGTTCTTCGATAGGTTGAATACATGGCACAAACTCCAAAGATTTGATTTGTTAGTTGACGCATTTATAATTTCTTCTCTGCTTCCCTTATGAATAACATGTAGGGTTTGCCCAAAATCTCCACCAAGAAGAACTGTAATTCCTCCAAAAGGCTTTTCAAAATATTTTTCGTCACTCAATCACATTATGCCTCTTAATGTTCTGTCAACAGCTTCAAAACAATGACGGTGGTTCATAGGAGCCTCATCCCAAATAATTAGGCCTGTTTTCGTAATGAGCTCTGTAAGATGAGTCCGTTGATGAATATCGCATGTCGAATCAGCATGAATATCAATGGGAATCTTAAATCTTGAATGATCAGTTCTTCCACCAGGTAGCAACAATGATGCGATTCCTGAAGATGCAACTGTGAGAACCACTTTTCCCTCTGAATGCAAGTGTGCAAGAATTATTTTGTACAAAAATGTTTTACATGTGCCACTAGCCCCATTTATGAAGTAAAATCCTCCATTGCTTTCATAGACGTATCGTATAACATGATTATAGACATCTAATTGCTCATCATTCAATGCTTTAAACATGTTAGTATGATCTCGTGCCAAAGAATCTGCATCGTACAAAAGTTTCTCTCTTAAGAGCCTATTATCCTTTTCTCGAATCATTGTAGCATCGGGAAGTGGCATTGGTGAGAAATCTTTTAAGCTTTTCCCATTTTTGTTTAAAATCTGCTCAATTTCATGAAGAGCATAATTCTTCAATCGATTTTCACTAAGAATAAGATCAGGTAGGCCTAAGATTTTTCATTGGCAATGAAGAAAATCTTCTGTTAGAACCTCCTAGTTGTCATCCTAAAGTCTTTTTAGATCAGCAACTTCGCAATAAAGAAGCATTACAGCAAATAGGTCACACAATTGATTACCCGTAGCCCATTGTGAAGCTTGGTCTAGGGCGTCGTTCCATTCTTTGTCATCTTCTAACGGGCCAAGAGCGTAACATGCTGCTTTGCATGTTGGATAAATATTTCCATTAACCGTCTTCACCTCATCGTAATTTCTTTCTCCGCGGACAACGTTGAGGAGCATACGAAGCTAAAATCTCTCACCAGAAGCTGGATAAGCATATACTATATGACCTAGGCAAGTGCCTAAATTTTTCCTTCTAAACCATTCCTTGGCCAATGAGTCCCAAACCCATTTTGAAGGAAATTCAACATGGTTAACTCCCTCGCATCCTCGTGGATGCAATTTGCGGCCATCCATTGTGTAAATGTAGTCTTCTCAATATCTATCCTGTCAATCACAATATCCATATTATCAGAATCTTTAAAAGTGACAACCTACTCGTCCGGCAGATGGAAAGTCAATCGCTCAATGCCAATGCTTCGATATTGTACATGAAATGGATTAATTATCCAACAAGCTTCACATGCAGATAAGTAACGACAATCGAGGAATGTTGTAATTTCATCCACCTCTAATATTTCGTTATTACAATCATCAGGATTACGGACAATTGATTTCGTGAGATCCATTGTGGTTCTGTCTGGTCCTTTATTTATGTACTTGAAAAGATACTTTATTGCCCTTGATTTATTACACCATTCCACATTTATGTAAGCTTGGTATTTGACGACCAAGTCAATATTGTGGGGAACTACGAATCTATTATCAAGTCTGATTCCCATCTTCTCTACAAATCTATCGTCATCTCTCCGTCTATAAATTTCCATTATCATCAAATTTTGTCATGCTTTTGAATTTTTTGGGGAATTTTTTTTTAGCAACGTCCATCTTGCATATAAGGATAACGGGGATTTATGTGCCCATAGGGATCATGCATCATGAATTGTGAAACAGATGCATATCCAACTAGGTCGCTAATACAATCAGGTAACTCAGCAGAAATAATCTTATCAATATCATCATTTGTTGGTTGTTTTGCATCTGCATGTAGGAATAAAAGTATGTGGGCGTTTGGCAAACCCCATTTTTGGAATTCAATTGCGTAGATAGCTGTTATAAAAAATATACCTTGTTATAGCTATTGACATAGTATAAAATGTTAGAAACACAAATAATATGATTTTTAATTTTGAATCATTAATTATTAAATATAAATGCGTACCTGCCATTACTTTCCCAATGTGTTTTCCTTGCACTAAATCCTTCATTAGAGCATCAAGTTTTATTTTAAAAACTCGTGTGATAATATCTGGCCTATCCTCAAGCTTATATTCAGGAATCATTTCAAGAAACTTTGTGATTTCTGGCCATTTAGGATTATTCGTGAAGGTGATAAACATATCTGGATTACCAAAGAATCTACAAATAGCCATTATGTCTTGGAAATTTTGAACCATATAACATGTACCCCCAGTGAAACTTGACAGAAGGACAATACGTTTTCCTACAGATGATGGCATTGAATCTCCTTCAAGAACAACATCTTTCAATCCTTTATATAGCTCGACCCTTTATTGTGGTTGGTTTGTTCTAATCCACCTCAACCTTTCTTGTTCTATGCATGTATATGCATCGACAACATATTATTGGAAAAGTCTTCCAGAGCGCAAAATGGTGGTAGCTTCATTTGTTCTTTGATGCATACGGTATCCGTAATACTCTCTCATAGTCAAGCAATTTCGTTTAGTCTTACGTTTCCCATTTTTTTTTCTATAAGTTATACCCAGTTGGAAACCATCTTCGCTATATGGGAATAATAATTAGTATTGCATAGCCATAAAGGATGGATGAAGATCGCTAATTCTTTGCAAACCATTTGACTTATGGTCAATAATAATATCTCTCATAACATTCTCCTCAGTAAAGTCACCAACAATGAGTGCTGCTATTTCAGAAGCGGTAGGCAAATTGTAAATCGATAGGTCTTTGGAACGATTTTTAATCAACCTTATTCTCACAGGCATGTCATTTGAATGATCAAAACGCTCACTTTCCATTCGAAAAACTTTTACAATCTCATTGTGCTCATCAATCATCGATAGTAATTTCAAAATTACCTTTGAATCCAACTTTGATGCCGACCTATCTCCTCCTAATGATTTCATTCGATTGCTCAATTCATTCTCCGTGTCATAACTATATAGTTGCACAACTTTTGGACTTTGACCTTCAACTGGAAGCAATGAACCAAGTAAATGATGGTTTTGGCCACTAATGCAATAAACATACGGACCGAATCCATTATTTATTTGATTATCAACTTTAGCACCAGTAGAGGTAAAGGCGAACATTGAATTATATGCTCTAATGTTGTCTTTGAATTTTGATGAACCCCACTCATTTTCAGAATTCATGAGATATTTCAAAATACGTGGTGCGTCATTCATAATGGGTAAGATGATCTTCCCTTCTTGGCAACACAATGAGAATTTAGGAGATGCAGGATTACGGTGCTTATTAGTTCTCTCCTCATACCATAGAATGACACTACAATTGTCACAAACTACGATAGGACCACCGAAATCCCATGCTTCATTAAATTTCCCTTAAAAATCGATAAATTTTCATAAATACATATTTTTTTAGGAGTGTATTAAATTAGCACTTAATAATGCCATACTTACTTTTTGACATCCTATTAAAATCATCCTTACTTCGATTCTTACCCATCGATGTTGGCGTTGCCCCTAAAGTTCATAGATTCATTGAATACTCAAAATATATATTCAAACTAAATAAATATTTATTTTTTAATATAAATATATGTTACGGTTTCGTACCTAGTCCAGTCACAAAATTGAGTGATTCCAACGCATGGTTTACAAAGGTAATGGTATATCCACAATAGTTACCGAAAGGAGTAATTACATTTGATGATGCATCAGCAATCGTTGTTGTTATGACATATCCATTTTCTAGTACTTTTGTTTGAGACGTAATTATCTTTTGTTTCATTGTGGTATACCTCCCTCGCTTACTCAAAGTGTCAGGATCACAACTTAGATGGCGAATAGACGACATGTTTTGAACCGATGGATGTAGGTTATACGACATATTACTTAAAGGAATACTTGGGGATGCCGTATGACATAAGTTACTCGTCGATTATGATCTATATTCAGCCTACGACGATTTCTAGCCATGAGAGATCGGGACACTTGATCCATCTAAGTTGAATGAAAATAACAATTTGTGTTTATAGGGTGAATAATAGCATCAAATATATATAACATGGCAATGGTTCAACGTTCTAGTTATTATCAAAGACTCAAAGATAAACTTATAAGTTGATAATCATGGGAGAAATTTATAAGCTGTTCATCATATAAAAAATTTGTTTATTTTAGAATAACAATGTTTCATCGAAAAAATAAAGTAAACATCCTGCAAGTGAATATAGATTTGAAGAAGAAAATTACTAAAAAAAATATGGCCATAACTAAACTTCATCAAACAAATAAAAAAACAAAGAAAACCACCTGCTTCAATAAACTTATATTCAACTCAAAAAGCTAGTATCATCGGATGCATAATAGTGTTTCATGTTAAAAAATTCCAGACACCGTATCTAGGATGTTATGTGTAGAACATACATATTTTCTTTTAGATTTGAAAACCACATCTAATAAAAAAAACCAAGAAAACAACGTGCTTCAATAAACTCATATTCAACTAAAAAATCTAGTATCATTGGATGGATTATAGTGTTTCATGTTAAAAAACTTCTTACACCTTATATACGATGTTATGTGTAGAACATACATATTTTCTTTTACTTTTTTTGAGTGTGTTGAAATATTCTTTTTTTGACTCACCTCTAAACTTTCTATTTTTTGCCAAAAACTCCCCTTAACTATTTTCGATCCAATAAACCCCCCTCTGAATAATCTAGTTTACAACACCATGTAGGTCAAGGGATTATTTACAAAAGGTTAGAATTTTCATGTCCACATCAATAAAATGAATTGACAGTCAAATTAATGGAAACAAATATTGCTTAAAAAATCATATTCAAATTGAAATTAAAATACCGTTTACAATTATTAATAAAATACTTACGTTTGTATAAAATGCTTTTTAGTTAAAAATATGACACCCGATTGCGGTAAAACACAACAATTTACACTCAAAAATAATAAATTACTTATATGATATATACCATATTGGAATCTTACAATAAAAATAGAGAACTCATTCATATTTTATATCAGTTCTACAGCTCAAAATTGAAATAAATTTTTTTTTTTCAATTATTAAAAAAAAGGCCTCGGTTAAAAAAATCACAGCCGATTGGGGAAAAACCAAAAATTTACATGAATTTTTTTTCTAATAAACTTATACGATATAAACCATATTACATTATGAGAATAAAACTAGATATATTCAACACATTTCTTCCTTCAACAAATTCAGAGAAAAATACATACTTGTATTGATGCTACAACACACTTCTTTCTTCAACAAATTCAGAGAATCCAACGGCACCTACTTCGTCCAACACTCCAAATGTTGTTGTCTCCACAAACTATGATATTCCAATCAGTGCTGGCTTCTTATGATTCATACGATTTACACGAACATATATATTAGGGCAAAACGACTTTTGAACTTCCATTAATGAGGTATTATAGCTGTATGCGGGAGATTACGGGATGGCAATCATTGTAATAGCTCTAAGATGAAAGAAATGATTAGGATATGAATGTCTTTGGGACATTTGAAATCGTATATGTACAAATATTGATGGCTAAATTTATTTTTGGAGAACAATCAATCGTTATCCTACGTGTACATCTCGGTTGATGGCTTGGCTTGGCTTGGCTTGGATTGGCAGCCCTCTAAATGCTTTGTATTGGACATCCTACGTGGATACCTTCTTTGCATTTCACTCTAAATGCTTTGTATAGAATTTTAGAGTATTATAGTGATGGCCCAAGCCCAAATGACCCGAACACCCCCTTGCGAGCCCGGATATGCCTAAAAATGTCCCGAGACCCAATTACTACCCCCGAGTACGCTTTTCTGACTATCTCGACATATTCGGAATCAACTGTGACCTCTAAAATATCATCTGAGTTACTCTATATAACGTTTCTTATTTCTCTTCAGAATATGTTCCATGAAAAAATAAATATCAACTCGAGATAATTAAATCTAACTCACCGAATCAAATAAATTCTCTAACTTAAATAAATATTCCAAATCACTAATTTTAATTTAATTTCTATATCCTAAAAAATACGGGGTGTTACATACTTCTCCCCTTACAAAGGAATTTCGTCCTCAAAATTCGGATGAGTCTATCACTCCAAGTCTCAAATATACACTTATTCACATACTCCTAAGATCGCTACACATATTCCTACTCCTTCTACTCGCAGGTTATATTAAAATTAAATTACTTACCCAGGGCGCCCATACACCCTGTACCCATGCTTCTCACATCATAAATGCTAACTGACTCCACTTAGCCTTGCATTGTGATATAGCTTTCAACTCATAGTTACAACTACATATATGTATAATAACCAAGGTACCAAACCTATGTCCTACTGACCATACATCTCTCCACTTTCAATGTTGCGCTAAGTTTCATGCGTGTGACATCTCGTAAGCGAAATCCAAACAAGGAACCCCCGATACACTACTACCAACATTGTCGGTTGTTGAGATTCGTTCGGCCCTAAGTCCATAGCACGCACCCCCAATTTTTCATCTCTTGACATAAAAGTATACTTGTCTATTCCCATGTTACAAAAGACAATATACAATACGATGACCTTAATATCACTAGTTTCTCTACGTTAAAACAATAATGAGCTATATCTCTCCGCTTGAAAATAAGCCAATATGTCCTGAATCACATCAGAAATGTCCCTACTCATCGAGATCACGTATAGCAATACACATATTCTTATAAGTCAATTATGCAACACACAATACCATATATACACGAATATATAAACTAGACCATCTTTCAGGTGGTAACTAGCACAAGTAAATCATACCTTGAAATAGCGAACACAAAGTCTCACTATATCATATACTATAGCCTAAACATTCCAGCAAAATTATCACGAACGTATCATATGTAACATACTTATTTCAAGCTCAGCTCTGCACTTTTGGCGTGACTATATCATACAGGTATTCTCGATTACCCCACAAATGGCGATTTAATTCTTCTCGATATTACCCCACCCATTAACTTGGGGTGCAAAATTTTTCTCAGTGCTTCCATCCTAGCACTACCCGACTCCACTAGCCATATATCGTAATAGTTCTTAGCTTAAAGGGTTTTATCTACACGTTCAATAATTTAACCTTTAAAACCGATACACTAGAATCCAACAACGTCTCACTACCCTCAACGTTTATTAAGTTCCATGCATGAAATATCATGTAACGAAGCTCAAAAGAACTTTCTCCAATGCAATACTCCTTAGCATTGTCGATTATCAAAATTTGTGGATCCCAAGCACATAGATAAAATATCACCAATTATGTCTCCCGACACATAAATCAAATCATCTATGCCCATGTCTCTCAAGGCGTCATGCGATACGGTGTTCTCACTATTTCTAAGTTCTCAACACGTAAATAATAATGAGCTAAAACTCTGCGCTCAAGAATAAACCCAACCTACCCTGAATCTCGTCAGTAAAAGTCCATACGCACTGGGGGTCCAATGTAACTAGACAACGTACTCTTTGAAATCTACTTCATAAAAATATCACCATGAGCTCGACCCTCTTTCAAGTGAGACATCGCAAATATATACATCTTTCCCGGAACAGTGAAAGCGATAGTTTTGCTGTAACCGCCCACCATCGCTTAATAGTCCGTACCCAGGATAAAACCATACCTCAAATATCACCTCTCAAAATGAACTATCCTCACAAAATATATCTCCTCAGTGTTCACACTTTCTACCTTGCAGATGGAACTAAAGAGAGCCCCGCTGACTCAACGGCGAATATATACTACTATAGTCCCAAATCATTACTAATCAACCAAAACATAGAAAATCATCTACCCTACTCCCATAAATCTTGAAAGTAGTAAACTTGCATGTAGTGAAAGCATTCTCTTAGTGTTCACCTCCACTCTCAAGTTGGTAATACCAAAGAACTACCCCACGGTAATTATATATATGCTATATTAATATCAACTACACCTCTACTAAACTCGTTTCACATACGAATATAGTACTAACAAACGACAGTGACTCGCTCGTGTCACACAAAATAGATCCCAATCAGCTCGGGATAAAACTTATACTTTCAATTGTCAATAGAACTGGCGATTCAAATGGTTCCTGGACACAACACCCTCGTCCCAACCGAACCAAAAACTTCTTATAATTATTGTATCTACTGGGCATCCCGTTCCTGTCCCCCAATTCACTGCAGACAAATTCTGCACATGTGTTCCTACTCTTCACCCATAAGACACCTCTCCATGTCATCTGGCTCGCCCAATCATCGGGTCCCTGAACGTAACTCTAATGCTAAGACTGGTCCACGATATGCTGTAATGTCTCTATATCTAGGATCTTACCCTGTAGCTGTCCACCACATTATTTCAAAAAGACTTCTTTCTGTGGCCCATCTCTCCACACTGAGACAACTACTAGAGAACCCTCGGTCTCTGGTCCTGGCCCTACAAGCCTACCTCGCTCTTCCCTTAGCTCTGATGACCCAGAAGAATGGAATGCTACTACCGCTGAGGACCCTACTGATCCCGACTAAACCTACCATTCTCGGATTGTAAAAATCTGGACCTAATTCTCTTAGCTTGATTCCTCTACTGAAAATCTCTCTCTTTCGGTGGTTGTGCCCCACTGGCACCATTTCCATCTACTTCCCAGTCCGATTGGTCTTACTTCCTTAATGTGGACATGTCCAATACAGGTGGCCCTACACTTCACACACAGGACACTTTTCTATGTCTTCCCCTTATCTCCATCCCCCACTGGTCATATAGGGGTGTCCTTCTCTTAAAACTGGTAGTCTTGTCCCCGATTTCTACCCACGTTGTTCTTTTGGCTCTGCTAGCCCTATGGAACTCATTGCTGGCCTCGATGGCCCTAACTGAATTCACCATCACTTGGTATGAATTTACATGATCTGAATTATATAACAGGGTCCTCTACTGGGTATACCCTCCTATGGTACTTTACTAGCACCGTTTAATCCAATACTCCATTTCGGCTCGATTCTCCAACCCTCTTGGCTCCCTTCTCATGTAAGCATTGATCAAAACTTGTAAATGTATGGCCTTGACTACGTCGACACTAGTAATCCTATCCGGATCTCCCATCCATGCTTCTGCCTTCTATTGACGAGTCTATTATCAACTTACGGACCCCTTTATTTTCTCCGCATTCCTTCCTTTGAGTACGAAGTTCGTTAAACAAATCATCTTCTCTCTAGCGATTGATCTTCGTCTGACCCCCAAACGAAAATTTTCAAAACTCTGTTTGTATCTCTATCTAAATAGCAGGTGGAAGGTCTTACAATTTACTTGCACCCAAATTTCTTGTTTAATTCTATATACACATCTTTATATGTGGTGACTGACTCTCACTTCTTTATGCTGCTCCTATTAGCTAAAAATTACGCTCGAAGTTTAATTTTGGGTGTCGCTGCACTCCACCCTACACAATTGCCTTTAAATTATCCCCTTCCATCGGCCCATCACACTTTCACTCTTCCTCGTATCCTTAGAGCATGTGTAGTGGTGGGTGTATAGGAAAGGTAAGTATACAGAATGTCAGAGTGATTTTACCTTTCATTTGTGGTTTAATTCACAGTGGTCGAGTCTTCAATTTGTAAGTATAAGTTCCTACGAACTACTCTTGTTCGTAGGAAACAAATACACATTTCTTACGAACAACACTTGTTCGTAGGAAATATTACGGACAAATTTTATTCGTAGGAACCCACATATATAATAAAAATAATTATTTGTATTTATTACAAACTTTATTTGTTCGTAAGAATTCCTACGAACAAATGAAGTTCGTAGGAACCATTTGCAAATTCAGTAACCAATTGCTAACTTTGCAAAACGACTACCATTTCTGCTACTGATTTTGTTGCTATGACTACACCATTGTAGAGCTTCCAATTTGCAAAGATACCTCTTCCTCCGTCCTTTAGCATCACCACTACGGATGCTGTTATAATCACCCATAATATTCCTTATATAGCCCCCTCTCAAACCCAAGCTTGGAGCCTAAGTTAATGCATATTATTATATTGCCATTTAATTCAAAATTATCAACTTTACATATTTAAACCATTCTAAAATGTCCAAAAGTCAATTAAATTTTATAAGTGGTTCCTCAAAAGAGTCCTTCCGACTTCCCCACCCCTTATCGATTACATTGGGTAAGTCTGCAATTTGCACCACCGTCATCTACGACAGTGTTTGGGGAAACTACTATTCCCATCTAATTATCCTATCATCATCTTTCCGAACAATAATCATGGTGACTTCAATTACAATCACCGGTCGCAAAATACTCTATGGCTTTCGTCGAGCCTCTCTTCCAGAAGTTCTTCCAACAGCCTTTGCTGGTCATACTATATTGTTCGGTGTTCGAAACCCAACCGAATTCGTATATGAATCACATCAACTGAACTTAATAGAAGAGTAACGTAAGTTGCAATACGTGTAGGAATACAACAATCCTACAATAGGGCTCTATATCAAATAACGCTAAGTTGAAATGTAGAAAAGCCGCACTGATCCTAAGGACACTAGAACCTGATGCTCTGTTACCATCAGTGAAACCCCACCTAATTAAATATTGGGTGATCAGTCCTTTATTAAATTAAAAGAGGATTCTCATTTGGTTCATTCCTAGCATCACTATCAAAAACCATTTTAATTACTAACCACCTAATAGTTAATTAAGCAAGTGCCAAATTTTATGCTTCATTAAACAAATGACAATATACGAAAACAAAATAAACTATACCATACACACAATCACTGTCTAAAATGATATTGAATAATAAATAACTTGCCAAATAAACCATCGACTACAAAATCCAAAACGAAAATATCCAACAACTAATAATAACTCTTAATACAAAATCTGAACTAAAATTAAAATTGAACAAGTCCTGAAGGCAACACGCCCAAACTAAAATACAGAGATAAGATTCCTAATCTAGGAATGAAATAAAAAGAAGAAACTATTCCAACTCCTGCATGCATCCACATATATCACAACTGCCTATCCCCGGAATAGATAATTCAGTCTGGCGTCCCTGTGGCTGGACACCTAAAAGGTTTTGAGAATATTTACAGCAAGGGTTAGAACCCAAAACATTTTGAAAATATTTAGCAAGTGATTAATGTTACAGTAAATAAAATGCATGAATGCTCTTCATATTTAAGTTAGTGTCGCACTTCCTTGAGACGATTCTCGCCCCTCATCTAAAGTGCACACCTAATGCTTCTTCCTAACCCTCTCGGTTATACTACCCCGTCTAACTAGCCTTGTTATGTATACTTCTCAACACACAACTCTAACCGGAGTAATATTACAGTTGATTCATACCTGAATTATCTCGTTAACTTAATTAAGATTTTGAATTAACTCTCCGTAATATTCTCAGTCTTAGACCTTTTTCCCCGTCTAATATTATACTGTGCCCACTCGTATTGCCCATACAATACGTTATCGAATTTCCCATGCCCTTTTGCCAATTCTAAATTTCCCATTAAAGTTTATGTTTCCATATACTTAGGTAATTTTAGATATCACTATCTTTCTCATCTACTAAGCACACACAATACAATAAATCGCAAGTATATATATATATATATATATATATATATATATATATACACGACACCCATAGGCTTAGACTTGTGGTGCATGCATACTCTGCTATCGAGTCCCAGTACATCATGTACTAAGTAAAGGGTTATCGGTTCGGAATCATTCTCGAACCATAATATACAATTCACATATAATTGGAGACGAACATAGTTCTAGGCCTTTGAAATACGCACATACCTACGCACCCAAATGACTGGGCACACTCTCATTCACATAAGCAGTGGCCATCCCTAAGTTCTATGTTATGAGGCCCAAGTCTAGAATCCCCCCAATGGGCTCATCAGGATTAGACTGTCCCCGTTGTAAAACCTCCTGTGATATCAAGCAGCATAAGTATGTCATTACACATAATAAGTCACACATTAGGTATTCACACAACCTATGCATATATATACATAACATCAATAAGGAATACCCTTAACCTATAATATTTGTATCATAGGTAGTGTATATATATAGTACCCAGATACCCTACATATTATTACTAATTCCCTATTTAATTTCTCATCGTATTTTTTTAGCATTTTCCCCACTATTTGAAGAGTCATAGCTAATCCATTATATTATTTCATTAGTTAAAATACGATACTCGGACACATCCACTCAGCCCGTTAATTGAATCCTACAAATTCCATTTCCTTTACTTTGTGAATAAAAATCAATCACTAATTAATTTCCAACTCGTAATAAGTTTACATCTAATCCCCCCTTCTCATCGAGGTCAAATAATCCAATACAATATTTTTAACAAGTTTATTTACCCATACATTTAACAATTTACATTAGGACCCCTCAATTTTATCCGTAAAATTTCCTCGTCAATTCAGACCCCCCGAACCGGTTCGCTGTACCCGGTATCGAACCTTCTTCTCCAAATTAATTTTTCTCCATTGTTACACCCTTAAGCTTTTGGATTCTTAACCCAGAACTAAATAGATTTTCTCCCAACATGTTTCTACCATCTAAACAAATTCTAACATCCTACTAATCATTAAATTTAATTACTACATACATCTTTCCCCAATATTTCTCGAATTGGGTTCATAACTGTTTATACAAATATCATCTTCGATTCAATTCCATCAATCCAAATTACATGAATTCATCTACTGAATATCAAATGAAAATTAGATTCTACAATCCTATATAATAATTCATCATCAATTTAGTGATTAATCTACACGATTTACTCCAATCATCAAAAACCTAATTTCATTTCAATTCCCTCCCAAAATGGATTTTCACATATACTCACTATGATATGAATTGTTATCACGAATTTACATTCAAAGAAAAATTAACCACTTTCATCTATTGATTTGTAGGGTCTGATCCTTTGATGTAGATGGCAATTCGACGAAGAACACCCTCAATCTTTCTTGGTTTAGCTCCCATAAACCTCCATACTTTCTCCTTCTCTTTTTCTCTACAGCTCTAGGGTTTTCTAAATGAATTATGGTTATTCCTAATTTATTAATTTAGGTTGAATGATTCTTAATCCTATTTTTAGGCTAATGGCCCAAGCTTAAATGACCCGAACACCCTCGTGCGAGCCCGACTATGCCTAAAAATGTTTCGAGACCCAATTACTACCCCCAGGTACTATTTTCTAACTTACTCTACCTATTCGGAATCAATCGTGATCTCTAAAATATTATCCGAGTTACTCTATATAAATTTTCTTATTTCTCTTCAAAATATGTTCCACGTAAATATAACTATCAACTTGAATTAATTAAATCTAACTAATCGAATTAAATAAATTCTCTAACTTAAATAAATTTTCCAAATCACTAATTTTAATTTAATTTCTATATCCTAAAAAATACGGGGTGTTACACTGGGTATGATGATGACCAAACGTATTCAAACGAGCACATAAGTGCTTTTTAGAGGCTCGATATAGTTCCTATCTTTGATATGTTAGGAAGGAGAGGAGAAGGAGCACATCCACACCCCGAAGAAGGCATAAGACGAGTAGAAAACACGAGGTAGGATCCAAGAGTAGAAAACACTTCAGGATCCAATACTAGAGCATCAAACAAATATGAGCAATTCGGATGAGGAGAAGAAAGCTCGATCGAGAGTCGTAGATGATCTAATAAAGTAGATGAGGAAGCCCAACCATGGAGGGGATCAATCCAAAGGATAGAATACCATCTGGGCGATCTCATCAAAATAAAAAATCCACTTCAAATGGGGTTTGTTCAGGGATCTCCATTCACAGTTTCCGTAATTAACTATCACACACCTAAAAATTCAATCCGCATGTGATCACTCCCAGGTATGAAGGGAAATTAGATCTTATTTTTCATGTATAGCATGCAACATATTCCCTGTAGCTGATGAGATGCATTGTAGAGCTTTTTCAAAAACACTCATGGGACCTGATCAAATTTGGAATAATAAGTTACCAAGAGGGGAAATCTCAGAGTTTAAACAACTGGTCGACCTCTTTGTTAACAATTTCTATTTCAGAGAAAAAACTGGTAAGAGGTTAGCTCACTTGTTAAGCGTTTGTTAACACGAGGATAAAACGACAAGAGAGTACATTTCCAGGTTCAATACTGAAAAATTGGAAGAGGTGGAATTCAATGAGAAAGTCTCCATTAAAAAAATCATGAGCGGACTATGGCCTGGAAAGTTGTACCGGGCATTGACCAAGGAGCCTCAAAACCACGTAACCAAAATCCTAGCCAAAGCATGAAAGATCATGAACACAGAGGAAATTATGGCTTCAAAAGATTCCATCCGTAGAAAGTTTGAAGAAAGTGGCATCTCAAGAAGAAAAGAGAAACCCAAAGATATCCCCAAGACGAAGAGCGACCGGAGGCCATAACCAAAGTTTGACCATGGGAGTACACCATATCATCGATGAGATCCAAGAAAATTATAAATTGAAGTGGTGAGAGAAGTTAATAACTCACGCTGGAAGAAAATAGAAAAGCAAGTTTTGTAAGTTCCACAAAGATCACAGTCATAAGACCAATGACTGCCTAACCTTGAAGGACGAAATTGAGGCCCTCATCAAAAGAGGGAGACTTAACAAGTATGTGGAGAAGAATGGCAGGCCAACACAAGCCCATGATGACTAGAAGCTAAGGAGGAGATCAAGATCACCTCGGATAAGGAATAAAGACCAAAAAAGATCTCGAGAAAATAAAGACGAGGAGGATCCTGACCTCCCTGTAACACTCAAGGTTCCCATAGAATATCTGAATATGATCTCTTTCAGGTTCAATTACATAGCAAGAGGAGAAGTAGGTGGAGGTGATGAACCAGTTGAAAGAAAGGCATATCTCAACGAAGCAAGAGCTTGGGCCGATAATGAAGATATTAATATGGCAGTAATGGTAGACGTTCGACCTCATAAAGTCTCCAATGACAGACTGATAATAGGATTTTCCAGAGATGACATTTAAGGATTGTTATGTCCTCATGACGATCCACTAATGATAACCATGATGAATTCGCGACAGAAACATGAAGATAATTTTTGTGGACAATGGGAGCTCGATGGATGTATTATTTTATGACTGTATTTAGAGGTTGAATCTACCTGACGGGAAATTAGAGGCACACCATCATCCTCTGATTGGATTGTCAGGTGAAAAAGTGTACCCACTAGGAAAAATTGAGATAGAAATTATTATTGGAATTTGGCCGACATGATTAACAGAAACGGTGGAATTCTTTATCCTTGACAAAAATATCTCACCGACCTACAATATCATCTTTGGAAGAGTGGGTCTGAAGAAATTTGAGGTTATAGCCTAAACTATTCAGCAATGTCTTAAGTTCCTCAATAATTTTGGTGTAGGAGTGGTGAAAGGAAACTAGGTAGAAGCACACGAATGCTAGTACACCTTGTTAAGTGAGGAAGAGAGGAAAAAACTAGTTCAAACCTATCAAATCAAGACATTAGATCCTCAAGATGAAGATATGCTGACAACTGGAGAATCAATTGAAGAAATAGAGCTAATAATCCTGAACGATGAGCATCCTAAAAGGACAACCCAAATCGGCTCGTCCCTGGATCCCGTCCTCAAGAAACAACTATCTGATTTCCTACGATCTAGGAAAAGTATATTTACATAGAGACATGAAGACATGACTGGAATTGATTCAACCGTTATCAGCCACGAACTCAACATAATCAAGGAAGATAAGCCAGTAAAATAGAAACATCGAGTATTCTTAAAAGAAAATAATATGGAAATTCAAGAAAAAGGGTGCAAGTTGAAAAAATCCGAATTCATTAAAGACGTGATGTATCCTAATTTATTAGCAAACGTGGTGATGGTACCAAAGAAACATGACAAAAAGGTGAATGTGCGTGTACTTCACAAATCTAAATAAGACATATCCTAAGGATTATTATCCTTTGCCTCGGATAGATCAATTGGTGGATGCAACAGCTGGGCATGAGCTACTGAGCTTCATGGATGCATATTTTGGTTATAACAAGATTTAAATGAAGCCAAAAGACAAAGATAAGACTTCCTTCATCACCAATCGAGGCATATTTTGTTATAATGTTATGTCATTCGGACTAAAAAATGCAGTTGCCACTTATCAAAGGCTGGTGAACAAAGTATTTAAGAATCAGATATGGAAAAACATGGAGGATTATGTAGACAACACGTTGACCAACAAATAAAAGTAGACGACCACATAAAAGACCTCAGCCAAACCTTCAATGAGCTGGAGAAATACCAGATGAAGCTAAATCCAACCAAGTGCTTGTTTAGAGTCAATGCTGGAAAATTTATGGGCTTTATCGTCAATCAAAGGGACATAGAGGTCAACCCTGACAAGATCTAGGCGGTTAACAATATGCCGCCTCCTAAAAGTAAGAAGGAAATCCAATGCCTAACAGGCCGAGTAGCATCTCTGAACATATTTATATCTAGAGCCCCCAAATAAGTGCCTCACATTCTTCAAAGTGATTAAAAAATCTTTCGAATGGACGGAGGAATGTCAAGCTGCTATTACAGAGCTAAAAAGATACGTATGGACGACCCCATTGCCGTAAAGGAAAATCCTAAGGGAAAACTATACTTGTGTTAGGCGGTATCGGAGTCAGCAGTCGAGCTGGCTCAGATCAGAAATGATGAAGGAATCCAAAAATCAGTATACTACACGAGCAAAGATTTTGTTAGTGCAGAAATAAGATATTCCAGGATGGAGAAGTTGACTCTAGTTTTGATAGTGGCATCCAGGAAGATGAAGCAGTACTTTTAATTCCACTGTAGAATGTTATAAACTGATATTACACTTTGGAAAACCATCCACAAATCTGATAAATCTGGCAGGTTAATGGCATAGGCAATAAATATGGGTGAATATGAAATTACAGATGATCTAAAGAATGAAATCAAAAGCCAAGCCGTAGAGGATTTCATTAAATAATTCACATATGAGGAGAAAAGATCAATCAAAATAGCAATTGTTGTTCTAGCCGAGCAGGTCCAGTGATCAGCCGAGCAACCTATTGTAGTTCCAGCCGACAAGACCCAAGGCCCATCGAAATCCTCATCTGAAGAAGAACAGCTTAGCTATAATGGCAATTTTACTATAAAACTTTTTAAAGACGGTTCTCTAGTATACGGAGACTTTGGCGACGATGTGTCAGTATGGAAGGTATTTGTGGATGGATCATTGGGTGCAAGCGGTAGCGGAGCTAGGTTGATATCCAACACACCTAATGGAGACAACATAAAATACGCTCTACGTTTCAAATTTAAAGCATCAAAAAATAAAGCAGAATACGAGGCTTTGGTTTCTGAATTAGAGTTAGATGCATCACTTAGAGCGGAGCAGATAGTGGCTCACAATGATTCACAACAAGTGGTGAACCAAGTGCTGGGAGAATATGAAGCAAGAGAGGGAAACATGTTAAAACGTCTTACAAGGGTGAAATTACTACTTCCAAATCTAAAATCACATTAGATGATTAAAATCCATAGAATTGAAAACATAAGAGCAGACATGTTGGCTCGTTTGGCATCAGATGCTAGAGCCGACCTGAGGAGAACTACACCTGTAAAAATCTTATTGCAGAGGAGCATCGACGTGGAATAAGTAAATTTTCTAGAGCTGACCATGGACCCATCCTGGATGGACCCAAATATTACATACTTAAAAGAAGGCATCTTGCCAGCCGATCAGAAGGAGGCGATAAGAATTCATTACAAAGATGCCAATTACATCATGGATAAGGGAGTGGTGTATAAAAGAGGTTTTATAGTCTCAATAATGAGATGTGTACACCCTTTGGAAGAACCAAACATGGTCAAAGAAATACATGAAGGGTCATATGGTTCCCTCACAGTAGGTCGAACACTGGTGAAGAGAATAACCATCCAAGGATATTATTGGCCGACAATGAGGAAAGATTGCGAAGAATATGCGCAGAAGTGTGACAAATGCCAGAGATTCGGAGTGATATACAGAAGACCAGGAGCCAAGTTGGTGTCGATCATTGGCCTTCTACTATGTGGGGTATGGATCTGGTTAGCCCACTGTAGAAGAACAAAAAAAGGTATAGATATCGTGTGGTAGCAGTGGATTACTTTACAAAATCGGTGGAGGCTCAACCACTCATATAAATGACTTATGAAAATGTCTCCCCATTTATATGGAAAATGTAATAAGTAGGTCACGCTTTTATTGCCGACCATGACACCCAGTTCGATAATGATGAGTTTCAAGAATATTGTCATAAAATTGTATTCATCACCAGCTCATCCACGATACAATGGGCAGGCGAAGGTCACGAACCAAACTTTATTAGATGGGATGAAGAAGATGCTGGAATCAGCCAAGGGCAATTAGATAAATGAACTACAAAGCATACTGTGGGCCTACATGACAACACCGCAAAACAACAGGAGAAACACCCTACATGTTGGCCTTTAGAAGTGAAGCCATGGTCCCAATTGAGGTCGGCCTCCCGAGCCATAGGGTCATAAATTTTAATTCCCTAGAAGTGATTTTGCTAAAAGATTAGATCTAGACCTGATAGATGAAGTCAGGGAGGTAGGATCACTTAGGATATCAGCATGTCAACAACGCATAATCAAATTCTATAACAAAATAGTCGAACCTCGCACTCTCAAGGATGGGGACAACATCTTGAGGAAGGTTTACCAGAAGTCCAATAGGTTGGAAGCAAATTGACATTGTACCTACCGCATGGATAAAGTTATACGACCTCGCATTTATTGAATTAAAACTCTAGAAGTGGAGCCATTAAAAAATCCTAGGAATTACGAGCACCTCAAAAGATACTATCGTTAAGAAATATTTTAGTTATGAAAAAGAAATATTCAATTGGAGGTTACAAAAGTTGTACAAGCAAAAGTCAATATATAAAGATACTTGTTACCCTTATTTCAGTTTTATGATTATCAAATTCTTGTTAGCATTTATTCAACAATCGTTCGAAAATATGGTCCAAAGGCTCAGCCGAAGATATCTCAAGGTACCTAAAAAAGAACGTCTTTGATTCCTAAAAAATTATAGATCAAGTTGGCTTAAGCTAACTCAATTGATCAATGCACGTATTTGACTGCACAAAACACTTGGAAGCGGGTGTGTTGACAAGATCCGACCACATAGCCTTCCGAAATTGAATAATGCATGTCTTTGATCACACAAAAAATTATAGATCAGGTGAGCCTAAGCCAACCCAATTGATCAATGCACGTCTTTGAGTGCACAAAACACTTGGAAGAGGGTGTGTCGACAAGATATGACCACACACCCTTCCTAAATTGGATAATGAACATATTTGACAACACCAAATATTATAGATCAGGTCGGCCTAAGCCAACCCAATTGATCAATGCACGTCTTTGACTAAAAAAAATTTGGAAGAGGGTGTGTCGACAAGATTCGACCATATACCCTTCCTAAATTGGATAATGCACGTCTTTGACTGCACTAAAAATTATAAATCAGGGCAACCTAAGCTAACCCAATTGATTAATGCACGTCTTTTATAGCCCAAAACTGGAAAAGGGTGTGTCGATAAGATCCGACCACATACCTTTCCTAAATTGGATAATGCACGTTTTTTACTGCACAAAACATTTGGAAGATGGTGTGGAAACAAGATCTAACCTAACCACATACCTTTCCTAATTGGACAACTAAAAAACCTCATCCCTGGGGAACTAGTAACCTAAGGCTAGGAAATATTGGTAGGACCCAAAATAAAACTTGGTTTAAATTTAAAATTGACTAGATACAACAATGGAAATTTATGAACGAAGAATATTTGAAAAAGAAAACATAGTGCACAGAGAATGATATAAATAACTATCATTGGTACTAATTCATAAATTATTCAAACACTTTGTTTATTCATTCAGAGGCTTCATAGATAAATGTTTAAAAAAAAGAGAGCTACACAAAGATAAAAAGTAATAGCTTCATTTGAAGCCAACTTTGGGTTCCCAGTAGTAGAAGGTTCCACTTCAACAACCTTTTTCTCCTCGATAACTTGGAGTTCCTCATCTGAAGATGATCCTTCTTTGGCCTGCTGAGCATCCTCCTCCTCCTCACCCAAAGCTTTTATTTCATCATCATCTCCCTCTCAGTCCATGACGACTTTAGAAATACCAGGGTAGTGTTTAACTACCCTTTTTTTAACTCGTCATGGCCATTGAGGAAGTTCATGGTAGTGTCAATGATGTATTATTTTAAGTCCTTGAAGGCCTTCACAACTTGTTCTATGGACATGGAAGTATCAACCAAAGCCACATAAAGCATCAAGCTGGTCCTTGGCAGCTTTGAGATCTTATTACAGAAGCCTGATTTCCTTTTCAGCCTTGCTAACCTTTTCCACCTTGCTCAACATCTGGTCATCATTTTCTTGAAGCTTAGTATGTTCCTTGGACATATCAGCCTCAAGAGTTTTGATTTGTCCTTCAAGCTCCTCTTTAGCACTCCTGCGTTCATCACATGTATCCAAGGCAAGCTTAGCTCTTCCCCTCAGAATTGTGGTGGCCATGTTACCATGTGAAAGGAGAACTAGAACAAATTTTCTAGAGGAAAATAGATTTACTAGGAGAAGAATAAAGGAAGATGAGTTGATTCCACTTACTTCAAAGGCTTTATGGGAAGCAGAGTTACAAAGGTTGTTAACATCCAGAGTCCGCATAGACCTAAAATAAGGGTTGTAACTCGTATAGCCCAGACTTTTAGGAGTATTGGAAGCATTTAGAAGGATGGAGTTTGGATATGCTAAGAGTTCCTCACTTACCACCAAAGGTCCAAACTCGTAAGCCTTAATATGACCATAGGGGACAAAGAGTTACCTCCCTTGAACAACCACTGAGTAGGTCGACTGATAGAAATTCTTTCTTTGGCATTGGGTTTGAGCAATTTTGGATCCTTGACTGATGGTTCATTCAAAGGCCTTCTTACCACCCTTCCTCTCTTCAGAGACCTTACTCTTTCCTTTGTCAGCAACTTTTTTCTTCTCAGCCTCTTGAGTAACCAAATTTGTTGCCTCGACATTTGTGAGTGGAGATGTGTCATCATTTCGTTATTTAGTGCGAGCATCTTCCTTAGCATTTTTGGCAGCTACTCATTGAGCCAATTCTTCAAGCTGCTTAGCTCGAATCTCCTTCAACTCGTCCTTAGAAACATTTATTGAAGCCATGATAAATGAGATGGATTTTGGAGTTGAAGATGCAAAAAACATGGATAAACTTAGTTAATAATTAGCTTGATATAAAGTACAGAAGCACACAAAAAATATGGATGACCAAAGACTTATGGAAATGTCTCGCCTTCTTCGACCTCCTGCTCGGCCTCTTCATTATCACCTTCAACCTGACCGACCTCCACCTCATTCTCCTCCTCTTCCCCATAACTCACTTCATCATCATTAATTGATTTAATGGCCTATATGTGTCAAGATCGATAGTATTGATGCTCAGATAGTTGGTCATGGCCCTAAACTTCTTAGGGGTGTATATATCTTCATAGCACTTGGTATCCGAAGTGCAGACTCATCTACTCAGCCTCATCAACCTCTTATTCAGCAAGGGGACCTTTTAGTAATTAAGTCTTAGGATCACGAGTCCCTGGGAATGCTGATCCCTCTCTCTAAGTCATTGGGAAATAACTCCCATGCACTAGAAATGTAGAAAAACTTGGTCTTCCAATTGTGATTACTGGTTTGGAAAACTTGGACTATTTTGGTATTTGCCTTCCTAGGAGAAAAGTAGAAGTACCCTTGTATTCTATGGTTACATTTTAAACCATCACATATTTGAATATGTTCCCATTTATATCAAACCCCCATACTTCTTCCAGTATATCATAACTCCTACAATAGACCTACATGCGTTTGGAGGAAGCTGAGTAAGGGTCACTCCATACCCCTTTAAAATGGGACTTATTGAGGGATGGAGAGGAAGACAAACTCCCACTTAAAGAGTCCAAAGAGGAAACATACCTCATTGGCATTTCTCTTATCATAAATTTTCTCCTCTGGGCCAGGAAGCCTAATAGTTACATCATCTGGTAAGGAATACAAGATTCTCATGTCAACCAGATCCTCAGCTCGTACATCACTCTTATACCACATAGCATCAGAGGTGGTAGTATTATAAGAGGTGGTGGGAATCACTTCTAGGTCCACCTCTTCGATTGTTAAAAGAACTTCAATTTGTTTGGTAGAAGGCGACTGGTAGCCATCAAAGCTTTCTCCTCTGAATCCAGGTGGTCAGAAGAAGTGGTGTTACTAGTATTAACATAATTTCTCCCCTCAACTCTTATGTTTACACTATTAAAGCTCTCTGAGGTATGAAATTATGATTTACTATAGATAACATGGGGGCTTGGTGGCTGGCATAGTGCAAGAAGTTAATTTGGGGACAAAATTAGGGTTTGTTGGATTGTCCTCAGGTTTAAGAACTTGGAGTGGAGTGGGAAATCTCTTAGAAAAAGGCACTGAGGTAAAGCTTATGCAAGTCGATAATGTGTTTCCAAATTCTTGATGAATCACTCATGCAGGTCACTCAATCCAAGCCTAATTAAACCATAGAAGTGGAAAACCCTCGAAACGAAAAAAATCCTACCCATAAATTCCTTAACTCAACACAGAAACCCAAAATAAAAGAGCAGTAAAAGAGTAAAGAAGGACTTCGCGAATAATACATGAAGATTCTAGATGAATGATGGCTTTAAAAATATGTGTTGCAAAAATCCTCAGAAGCACACGACCGCTTTTCTTTTCCCTCATTTTAAAAAGATTGAACGTTGGCTTTGAAAAGACAAAAATGAATTTTTATCGTGCTTTTATAAGGACAATGTAACACCCCGTATTTTTGTGCATTTAATATTTAATTAATTCGGGAATTCTAAATTACTAGTGTGTTGTAATTTAAATTGAATTAATTATGGAAATAGATATTTAAATATTAATAGGGGAATGAAAGGTTAATAGTTAGGGAAATTTATTTACTAAGTGAACACTAATAATTTATTCACGTCATTTCGGGTAAAAATGACGGGGTATGTACTTATCTCAGTCGGGAGTCGGTATAGACTAAAGTAGGTATGAGATAAGTATTTTTATAAAGTATTTCAAATGGCAATTCTGAGTGCGCGGCTGAGTCCGGATGGATTGAGATAGTCAGAAAAGAGAACCCGGGGGTAGAAATTGAGTCTCGAGGCATTTTTGGGCATAGCCGGGCCCACACGGGGTGATTTGGGCGATTTTAATTAAGCCCATTAGGCTAAAAACGAGATTAGTGTTTTATGACCTAAATCTAAGAAAAGGAAAACAACATCCAACACAATTCTAAGGCTAGGGCTTGAAAGGGAAATTGGGGGAAAGCAAATCAAGAGCCAATTGAGGATTATTGGAGCCAAATCAAGGGACTACACTCGGATCAGACCCTACGAACCCATAAGGCAAGTGGTTAATTTGCTGTGATGTTTATTTGTGATATTCAATTCATATTTTAGTGATGTGTGAACTAAAATCCGTTTTTGGGTATAAATGGGTACAAAATGGGGTTTTTGTTAATGGAACACTGTAATTAATTCAAAGTGAGAATTAATTGTGTTACATGGTTTTGAGTAAAGACAATCTGATTTGAATGTGAAATTCAGTAGAAATTGTGAACGAAATTGAGATGAATTGATGAAAATTGGATTTAACGTGTAAAAACCTGGAAAATCTCCCAACCCGGAAAAGTAGAAAATCGTGGGATTTAATTTGAGTTTGAAGTTCTATAAGGTGCCTTGATCCTATTCCCATGGTGATATAGTGTTGTTTGTGTTTGGTTTAGACTAGAGAAAAGGGATAGAATTGGAGGTGTTCGTTAATGGTGGAAATAGAGTCTCGGAGAAGACAACCACCTGTTCGATCGATCGATCGACGATTGGGGGTCGATCGATCGACCTTTCAGTTTTTCTGACAGTTTGACTTAGGGATTTATATGGGTAAAGGTTTTAGTTGCAAATTTCCCCTAGCATAATTATAAGAGAAAAAGTAATTATGAGATTAAATTCTTAACAATTATAGGGCGATATAATTGGGTTTGGGAGGGGGAAAATTGTATATCATGATGTGAACGAATTTCGGGGAAATAATTCACAAGTATTGACGTGGGGCCGAGGAATAATATTCTGGGATTGTAGCTGGGTGATGCTACATTAGTAAGGAATTGAGGTGAAATAAATTAGTAATGGGGAAAAATATAGGTTCGGAAAATACTAAGATGCGGACCAAGTGAGCGAGTCCGGGTATGTTGGTTAAGTGACACCAAGGTATTTAAATTAATTATTGAGAGAGTAAATTAATTTAGAGTTGGAACATAGACTCAGGAAATATTAAGTTACGGGCCAAGTGAGCGAGTCCGGGTATAATGGTTGGACGACACTAAGTATTAAATTAATTTATGTGTAATTAATTAAATTAGAGTCGGACTGTAGACTCGGGAAAGTAGTAAATTAATTAATGAGTAATTATTTAAATTTGAGCTGGACTGTAGACTCAGGAGCGTACTAAATTAATCAATGAGTAATTAATTAAATTAGAGTCGGATTGTAGACTCAGGAGCATATTAAATTAATTAATTTGTAATTAATTAAATTTGAGTCGGACTATAGACTCGGGAAAGTATTAAATTAATTAATGTGTTATTAATTAGATTAGAGTAGGGATGGAGGCTCGGGAAGGTAATAAATTAATTAATGTATAGGCTAATTAAATGAGATTCGGACTACAGACTCGGACTGATATTAATTAATTAAAGTGTAAATTAATTAAATGAGACTCGGACTACAGACTCGGATTGATATTAATTAATTAAAGTATAAATTAATAAAATGAGAGTCGGACTACAGAATCAGATTGATATTAATTAATTAAAGTGTAAATTAATTAAATGAGAGTCAGACTACATACTCGGATTAGTCTTAATTAATTAATGTGGAAATTAATTAAAAGAGAGTCGGACCGCAGACTCGGATTAATATTAATTAATTAATGTGTAAATTAATTATATGAGAGTCGGATCACAGGCTCGGGGAAAATATTATATTAATTAATGTGTAAATTAATTAAATTAGAGTCGGACCATAGACTCGGGAAAATGATAAGTTAATAAGTGAGAAAATTTATTTAGTTGAGTCAGGCCAGAGACTCAGGAAATTACAGGCTAGTGTTACGGGTTGCGAGTACACGGTGAAGCCGGGGTTTATATATATATATATATACGGTGTAGTGATAGTATATATATATGTGTAAATATTGTGTGTGTTATTAAATATCAGTGATTAGGTATTTATTTAATTTTATACTGTAGTGCTATCAAGGGAGGTTGCGCGATGTGGGTGAATCCCCTAGCTTGAGAAGTAGGGTGAGTATATCCCAAGGTCATAGCGTCTGGTATATGGGTGAGGGGATTATCTCACTTTCTGGTAAGGAATATGACCGCCTCCACTTCGTTATGTTTTGGGCCAGGTTGGTGAGCGATCCCAACTTGGGTAACTAGGTTATGTGAGCACACCTAGTGAGATGGCACTTTAGAAGGGAATCATCCGGTGAGGGTATACTCGAAAGGATGGATATATGTATGATATATGTGGGGATGTTTTAGTAAACATACGTATAATATGGTAATAAATATTATATGTGGGTAATAATACATTGTGTGATGTATTTACTTTATATAACTTATGTCACGGTTATATGCTATTAATTAAGAAGGAATTAATTAAGTTAATTGGTGAAATAACTTATAATTCATGAATAATTATACTCGGGTTAGAGTAGTATGGCGAGGGGAGGTTATACCAGGACTAGTTGGACGGGGTATAACTAGGTGGGGTTAAGGTAACCGTTAGGTGTGCACAATAGTAAAGGGGTGAGAATGTCCACAAGAGGGTGCGACACTAACTTATATATGAAGCGCATTCATGCATTTTAAATTACTGCAGTTAATTCACTTGCTAAATATTTTCAAAATGTTTTGGGTTCTAACCCTTGCTATAAAACTATTTTCCAAAACCTTTTAGGTGTCAAGCCATAGGGACGCCAGGATTGATATTCTATTCCTGGGACACGGAGCTGCGGCATATGTGGATGCTAGCAGGAGTTTGGATTAGACAAATCATTCATTTATTCCTAGAGTAGGAATCAGTTATCAGTTTCAGTTTACTTTGGGCATGTCGCTCAGACTTCTCAGTGCAGTTTCCAGTTGTATTTATTCAGGTGTTTGATGTTGTACTGGATTATTTTCACTTTGGTGGCCGATGGTTTATTCGGTAAATTGTTTATTATTACTTTTAGTTATTTTAATTCAGATGTGTGAATGGTTTACTTTTATTCCGCATGTACTGGTTTGTATAATTAAAAAGTTAAAATTTGGCACCAGCTTTTGGAAATACTAGGTGGTTAGTAAGTTTTAAAAAGTTTTCGACAATGATGCTAAGGATGAACCAACTGGGATTCCTGTTTTAATTTGGTATAGGACTGATCACCCGGTATTTTATTAGGCAGGGTGTTACAGATGGTATCAGAGCATCAGGTTCTAGTGTCCTTAGGATCTGTTCGGCTTTTCACGTCTCGGCTTAACAATCTTTGATATAGAGCCTTATGATAGGATTCTTGTATTCTTATATGTATGCGCGTTTACGTTCTTCTGCCAAATTTTTATTTAAGAGTGAATTCATATGATTCGATTCTCATTACTGATGCCGTCCAGGAGAGAGAGGGCAGCGGGGGGAGTTGAGACTAGGGAGGCTCATCAGGAGCAAGAGTTACCGTAACAACTGTCAGAGACGATTTCGACAGCGCAGGTAACTGAATTGGTGGTGCAGGCAGCTGAAGCGACGATGGTCACAATGGCAAGGTACTTGCCACGAGATCAGCCACAAGTGTTGGTGGCACCAGATGTTTAGGCCCACCCGGGGCCGTCGGGGTGGCAACAAGTATGAGGGGGTTTTCACCAGATTCTCGAGGGGGTTCAGATATAGTATTAGCGTGTCATTGGAAGAGAGATATCCAGCGTTACCTACGCATGGTAGATTGCGATGAGGCGCGAAAGCAAATGCTTGCCACTTTTAGTTTAGTGGGAGCCGCGCTACAGTGGTGGGAGTCGAACACCCCAGTTGAGGAAAGGGATACGCTAGATATTATAGGGTTTTGGGTGCGGTTCGACAGCAAGTATTTTTCCTCCAGCAGTTGAGACCGAAATGAGGAGAGAAATTTTAGAGAGGTGACTCAAGAAGACCGTTCAGTGGTCGATTACAAGGAAGAAATTTACTCGGTTGGCAAATTATGTACCGGATGAGATAAGCGATGAAGAGAGAAAGAAAGCAAGGTTTATGGATGGGTTAGTCTGGAGAATCAGACAATATTTAATTGGGAATCCCGCATTAGTAGCTTATAATGATGTCATTAGCGCAGCACTCCTGCACTGTCAGGAATATCGCTTCCACGTGAAAGGAAGCAGGAAGGGAGTGGAAAACTGCCAGTCGGTTGAAGCAGGAGGGAACAGTACCAATGGGGTATCCCAGCAGCAGATAGGGGGAGATCTGGGGAAGATTTTTGGTAGGGAAAATCATGCCAAACAACTTAAAGCTGGAGGCTATCGGCAGAATGGCCAGGAAATTCCGACTAGACCAGCAAGGAAAGGATCAGTGGCAGGGTGAATTTAATCAGAGGTGTTTCATTTGTGGGGAAGCGGGACACACGAAGAGAGATTGTCTTAAGTGAGGCAGGGGTCAACTACAGGACGAGGTCCTGGATGTATAGACACTACAGCAAGTCATGGGTTCATTCGGGCAGGGAGAAGATGCTCTGAAACCCGAGGATCAGCCGTTGCAGCTAAAGTATAGAGGTAATTATTTTTATCCAATGGGCATGGGGTATATTTTTGAGTGACAAGGAGGATGTCACAATATAAGACTTATTTTCACTAGAGTTCACGAGTGAGTCAAACTTAGTGGGTGCGTTGGCTGTAGCAGCCATAATATATAGATGAACTTTCCGTGGGGCAGCTGAGTTCTTTGGTGTTCTTCCCAGGAGAGTGGAGATGTACACTGAGTGAAGGTTTGAATTATGCGAGGGTTACTAATTTCTAGAATTATGGGAGTAGGGTCGATAATTTCCACAAATGTCGGCTGGATAGCGATGGGTTTTAACTATTGTGGAGAGTGAGCGTAAGTTTTGGTGTTTACGACACCAGGGTATGATTGGTACTAGGTATCACCTGAGAGGGCGTCTAGACTATATATATGTGTGTATATATGTTGTATTGCGTTGTGCGATAGGCACATAGTGAGGTCTTGTGTCTCACATTTTATCCCAATAAGTAGGGATGTTTACTGAAGTGAATCAGGATGATTAAAATTATTTTCGAGCAGGGAGAGAGATAGCTCGGGGTTTATTTTTGGCGCAAGGACTAGTGATAGTAGGGCGCCCTATTTTATGTTATCTTTGGTAGCATAAGGGTAAGCGTATATGCTTTTGTGTTAAGAGACAAGTATTAGGGGGTTCCTCGTTTGGATTTCGCTTTGCAAGACATCCCACGCACGAAACTTAGTGCAACGTTGGTAGTGGGGAGATGTTTGGTCATTAGTACATAGGTTGTGTACCCCGGCGAGTATATATATATGTGTGTGTGTGTAATATGACCACAGGTTGAAAGTTATATTACGGGTTGCGACTAGCATTGTCAGGTAACTTTTGTGAAGTAAAGCACGGGTATAGGGTGTATAGACACCCGGGTTAATTTAAACAAATTTTGGGTGGTTAAGCATGGGTACAGTGTGTATGGGCACCTTGGTTAATTAAAATGCATATTTGTGTAACTTATAGTTAGAAGCGGGAGAGATAGCTATCGCTAACTTATAGGCGCATGACTAGAGAATAATATTTGAAGCTTGGAACACTAAGCTTATCTTAATTTCGGGGACGAAATTCCTTTGTAAGGGGGGAAGTATGTAACACCCCGTATTTTTGTGCATTTAATATTTAATTAATTCGGGAATTCTAAATTACTGGTGTGTTGTAATTTTAATTGAATTAATTATGGCAATAGATATTTAAATATTAATCGGGGAATGAATGGTTAATAGTTAGGGAAATTTATTTACTAAGTGGACAATAATAATTTATTCACGTCAATTCGGGTATTAATGACGGGGTATGTACTTATCTCAGTTGGGAGTTGGTATAGACTAAAGTAGGTATGAGATAAGTATTTTTATAAAGTATTTCGGATGGCAATTCTGAGTGCGTGGTTGAGTCCGAATGGGTCGAGATAGTCAGAAAAGAGTATCCGAGGGTAGAAATTGAGTCTTGGGGTATTTTTGGGCATAGCCGGGCCCACACGGGGTGATTTGGGCTATTTTAATTAAGCCCATTAGGCTAAAAACGAGATTAGTGTTTTATGACCTAAATCTAAGAAAAGGAAAACAGCAACCAACACAATTCTAAGCCTAGGGCTTGAAAGGGAAATTGGGGGAAAGCAAATCAAGAGCCAATTGAGGATTATTGGAGCTAAATCAAGGGACTAAACTCGGATCAGACCCTACGAACCCATAAGGCAAGTGGTTAATTTGCTGTGATGTTTATTTGTGATATTCAATTCATATTTTAAAATCCGTTTCTGGGTATAAATGGGTACAAAATGGGGTTTTTGTTAATGGAACACTGGAATGAATTCAAAGTGAGAATTAATTGTGTTAAATGGTTTTGAGTAAAGACAATCTGATTTGAATGTGAAATTCAGTAGAAATTGTGAACGAAATTGAGATGAATTGATGAAAATTGGATTTAACGTATAAAAACCTAGAAAATCTCCCAACCCGGAAAAAGTAGAAAATCGTGGGATTTAATTTGAGTTTGAAGTTCTAAAAGGTGCCTTGATCCTATTCCCATGGAGATATAGTGTTGTTTGTGTTTGGTTTAGACTAGAGAAAATGGATAGAATTGGAGGTGTTCGTTAATGGTGGAAACAGAGTCTCGGAGAAGACAACCACTTGTTCGATCGATCGATCGACGATTGGGGGTCGATCGATCGACCCTTTAGTTTTTCTGACAGTTTGACTTAGGGATTTATATGGGTAAAGGTTTTAGTTGCAAATTTCCCCTAGCATAATTATAAGAGAAAAAGTAATTATGAGATTGAATTCTTAACAATTATAGGGTGATATAATTGGGTTTTGGAGGGGGAAAATTGTATATCATGAGGTGAACGAATTTCGGGGAAATAATTCACAAGTATTGACGTGGGGCCGAGGAATAATATTCTGGAATTGTAGCTGGGTGATACTACATTAGTAAGGAATTGAGGTGAAATAAATTAGTAATGGGGAAAAATATAGGTTCGTAAAATACTAAGATGCGGACCAAGTGAGCGAGTTCGGGTATGTTGGTTAAGTGACACCAAGGTATTTAAATTAATTATTGAAAGAGTAAATTAATTTAGAGTCGGAACATAGACTCAGGAAATATTAAGTTACGGGCCAAGTGGGCGAGTCCGGGTATAATGGTTGAACGACAATAAGTATTAAATTAATTTATGTGTAATTAATTAAATTAGAGTCAGAATGTAGACTCGGGAAAGTAGTAAATTAATTAATGAGTAATTAATTAAATTTGAGTCGGACTGTAGACTCAGGAGCATACTAAATTAATTAATGAGTAATTAATTAAATTAGAGTTGGATTGTAGACTCAGGAGCATATTAAATTAATTAATGTGTAATTAATTAAATTTGAGTCGGACTATAGACTCGGGAAAGTATTAAATTAATTAATGTTTTATTAATTAGATTAGAGTCGGGATGCAGGCTCAGGAAGGTAATAAATTAATTAATTTATAGGCTAATTAAATGAGATTCTGACTACATACTCGGATTGATATTAATTAATTAAAGTGTAAATTAATTAAATGATAGTCGGACTACAGACTCGGATTGATATTAATTAATTAAAGTATAAATTAATTAAATGAGAGTCGGACTACAGATTCGGATTGATATTAATTAATTAAAGTGTAAATTAATTAAATGAGAGTCGGACTACATACTCGGATTAGTCTTAATTAATTAATGTGGAAATTAATTAAAAGAGAGTCGGACTGCAGACTCGGATTGGTACTAATTAATTAATGTGTAAATTAATTATATGAGAGTCGGATCACAGACTCGGGGAAAATATTATATTAATTAATGTGTAAATTAATTAAATTAGAGTCGGACCATAGACACGGGAAAATGATAAGTTAATAAGTGAGAAAATTTATTTAGTTGAGTCAGGCCAGAGACTCGGGAAATTACAGGCTAGTGTTACGGGTTGTGAGTACACGGTGAAGCCGGGGTTTATATATATATATATATATATATATGCGGTGTAGTGATAGTATATATATATATGTGTGTAAATATTGTGTGTGCTATTAAATATCAGTGATTAGATATTTATTTAATTTTATACTGTAGTGCTATCAAGGGAGGTTGCGCAATGTGGGTGAATCCCCTAGCTTGAGGAGTAGGGTGAGTATATCCCAAGGTCATAGCATCTGGTATATGGGTGAGGGGCTTATCTCACTTTCAGGGAAGGAATATGACCGCCTCCACTTCGTTATGTTTTGGGCCAGGTTGGTGAGCGATCCCAACTTGGGTAACTAGGTTATGTGAGCACACCTAGTGAGATGGCACTTTAGAGGGAATCATCCAGTGAGGGTATACTCGGAAGGATGGATATATGTATGATATATGTGTGGATGTTTTAGTAAACATACGTTTAATATGATAATAAATATTATATGCTGGTAATAATACATTTTGTGATGTATTTACTTTATATAACTTGTGTCACGGTTATATGCTATTAATTAAGAAGGAATTAATTAAGTTAATTGGTGAGATAACTTATAATTCATGAATAATTATACTCAAGTTAGAGTAGTATGGCAAGGGGAGGTTATACCAGGACTAGTTGGACGGGGTCGTACAACTAGGTGGGGTTAATGTAATCGTTAGGTGTGCACAATGGTGGAGGGGTGAGAATGTCCACAAGAGAGTGTGACACTAACTTAAATATGAAGAGCATTCATGCATTTTAAATTACTGCAGTTAATTCGCTTGCTAAATACTTTCAAAATGTTTTGTGTTCTAACCCTTGCTATAAAACTATTTTCCAAAACCTTTTAGGTGTCCATCCACAGGGACGCCAAGATTGATATTCTATTCCTGGGACACGGAGCTGCGGCATATGTGGATGCTAGCAGGAGTTTGGATTAGACGCGTCGTTCATTCATTCCTAGAGTAGGAATCAGTAATCAGTTTCAGTTTACTTTGGGCATGTCGCCCAGACTTCTCAGTGCAGTTTCCAGTTGTATTTATTCAGGTGTTTGATGTTGTACTGGATTATTTTCACTTTGGTGGCCGATGGTTTATTCAGCAAATTGTTTATTATTACTTTTAGTTATTTTAATTCAGATGTGTGAATGGTTTACTTTTATTCCGCATGTACTGGTTTGTATAATTAAAAAGTTAAAATTTGGCACCAGCTTTTGAAAATACTAGGTGGTTAGTAAGTTTTAAAAGGTTTTTGACAGTGATGCTAAGGATGAACCAACTGGGATTCCTGTTTTAATTTGGTATAGGACTGATCACCCTGTATTTTATTAGGCGGGGTGTCACAGTCAAAATGCGTGCATCAAACGCGCCTTAAAAGAAGACCCGCCTAATTACTAACACGTGACAAACTTAAGTCGGCTGGAAATTTCATCAAGAAAATGTACAAGTCAATCAGATCGATCGACCGAGCAGAACAACCGTCCACCTCCAGACCAAGAGATGCAACTCGAGACCATTTTTAAAAATCTTCACCCACTTCTTGGCAATTGTGATCAAAGTCTTGAGGGCTTTTGTTACACCATATTTGTAGAACATCTCTTGATCCGAAGAGTATTATATAAAACCACTCAATAATGTGAAAGGCCTCGACCCTGATAGAAGAGATACCAAGGAGGGACTGTGTCTCAATAAAGAGCTCGACCTCCATTCCACCTGGGCGGACTAGGTGGATGTCAATAAGGCAAACTGACAACTTGTAACGTTCGTGACTGGCACGAAACATGCACATAATCTTACTTTAATGGGTGAAACATTAAAGTATTCTCTAATGCTCCATTCACAAGATGACCCAACCTGGCCCATACTGGCCAACAAACATTCCCTCATAGTGATACACTATAAAAGGCCAGATCCCACATTGGGATCAGGGCAGACAAGCAATCATCCATCTTACCTATTGATTAGTAGAGATATTCCGACATTATTATTGTCTCAATAAATACACGACACCATGGTACTAATCCATTACTAGTTTAACAAGGCAACCTGTGGACGTAGGCTCATTATTGATGGTTGAACCACGTAATTCTTGGTGTTAATCTTTTTGTCCTTATCTCCATTTCTATTCATCTGTGTACACTATTTACTTATTGTTTGTTATCTCTGATTGAACTTCATCTAGCTAAGATCAAACCTTGAATCCATTTTTAGACGATAACATAATGGCGTCGTCTGTTGGAACAACTAAAGCCTAGTTGTTTCTCATCTCATTCCTAAAATTTATAGAAGTTCTGAAATTTTACTATAACACCACCAAATTTCATTAACAGTCATCTTGCAGATTAAATCAGTGAATTCCCATGAATTCTGACCTGAAATACTTAATTTACTGTTCAATTAACAAATCATGTGTAAATCGTACCTAGACACTTTCATTTCTAGCCTAAAACAGTCTCCCCATTGTCAATTTCACAAGTATCTAGTGATACTCTATTTTCTTGCGTATATACTCTATTTTTTTGGTAATTTTTATAACAATGGAAGAACACCCAAAAAGTAGCAGGGAAAAAGAAACGGCACCACCCGCCACCCCTGTTGGAATAGGGGATCTAGCAGTATTCATGCACAACTTGGTTAAAAGCCAAAAAGTTATGCAGGAAAATCTATGACAGCTCAACCAAAGTGTGTTGGCCCCATAAAACTGACCAATCCATCCATTACTATCTTCAATAAGCCTAGCTTTGGAAAAAAAATATGGGTAAAGTCCGAGAATCACCTCCACATTCCCTTACAGAGATAAGAGGCAGGAGAACCGAGGAAAAATAGTGGAAAATTCGAGGAGACTAAATTTGGGATTTGAGACGAGTAGATTTGCTTGGACACATGGGTCAGAGCTTAAGGAATCCTCCTACCGACCAGGAAGAACCTCCACTATGAGGTCAACTGGGTATGATGATGGAAAAATGTATTCAAACGAGCGCATAAGTGCCTTTGAGAGTCTCAGCAGAGCACCAGTCTTTAATAGGCTAAAAATGATAGGGGCACGAGCACATACGCACCCTAAAGAAGGCATAAGACGAATAAAAAGTAGGAGGTAGGATCCGAGAAGAGAAAATAGTTCAAGATGCAATACAAGGGCATCAAAGAAATATGAGCAAGTTAGTTGAAGAGAAGAAACCCCTATCGAGAGTTGCAACGAGCTAATAAAGTAGGTGAGGAACCCAACTATGGAGGGGATCAATCCAAAAGATAGAAGATCGTCTGGGTAATCTTATCAAAACAAAAAATACACTACAAAGGGGGTTTGTTCAGGGATCTCCATTCACAGTTTTCATAATTTGTTATCCCACACCTGCAAAATTCAATCCACTTATGATCACTCCCAGGTATGAAGGGAAATCAGATCTGATTTTGCATGTTAACAATTTATGTTTCTGAGCAAAATTTGGTAAGAGGGTAGCTCATTTTTCAAGCGTCCGTCAATGCGAGGATGAAATGACAAAAGAGTACATTACTAGGTTTAATACTAAAAAACTGGAAGTGGTGGACTACAATGAGAAAGTCTCCATTACATCAATCATAACCGGATTGTTGCTTGGAAAGTTGTAATGGGTATTGGCCAAAGAGCCTCCAAACCACATGGTCGAACTCCTAGCCAAAGCAGGAAAGATCATGAATGTAGAGGAAGCCATTGGTGAAAAAGAATTCAGCCACATAAAGTTTGAAGAAAGTAACAGCTCGAGAAGAAAGGAGAAACCCAAAGATGGCCCTAAGACGAAGAGCGGTCAGAGGCTATACCAGAAGTTTGATGAATATATCCCCTTGACAGTGGTAGTATACCATATCCTCGACGAGATATGAGGGAATGGTGAATTGAAGTGGACGGAGAAGTTAATAACTCCTACTAGAAGAAGATACAAGAGAAAGTTTTATAAGTTCCACAATGATCACGGCATGAGACCAAAGACTTCCTAGCCTTGAAGGACAAAATTAAGTCCCTCATCAAAATAGGGAAACTTAATAACTATGAGGAGAAGAATGGCTGGCCAACACAAGCCCGTGATGACTAGAAACCTAGGAGGAATTCAAGATCACCTCGGCCAGGGAATAAAGATAAACAAAGACGAGGAAGATCCCAACCTCCCTGCAATGCCCAAAAAGCTCGTAGAAAAGCTGAATATGATCTCTTTCAAGTGAAATTGTATAGAAGGAGGAGATGTTGGGGGAGGTGATGAACCAACTAAAAGAATGGCATATCTTAACGAAGCAAGAACTTGTGCCGACAACAAAGATATCAACATGGAAGTAGTGGCAGACGTCCGACCTCATAAAGTCGCCAAGGATAGACTCATAATGGGATTTTCCAGAGATGACCTCTCAGGATTGTTATATCCTCATGACGATCCACTAGTGACAACCATGATGATTCACGACAGAAATGTGAAAAAAATTCTGGTGGATAATGGGAGCTCAGCGAATGTATTGTTTTATGATTGTTTCCAGAGGTTGAAGCTATCTGACAGGAAATTAGAGGCATACCATCATCCTCTGATTGGATTCTCAAGTGAAAAAGTGTACCCACTAGGAAAAATTGAGTTAACAATGGTTATTGGAACTTGATCAACGTGCATAACAGAAACGATGAGATTCTTCATCCTTGATAAAAATGTCTCATCGTTCTATAATATCATCTTTGGAAGAGTGGGTCTGAAGAAGTTTAGGCTGTAGCCTCACTGTTCATCAATGTCTCAAGTTCCCCACCAATTTCGGTGTAAGAGTGGTGAAAGGAAACCATGTAGAAACAAACGAATGCTACCACACCTAGGCTGATAAATAAGAGAGGAAAATGCTAGTTCAAACCCATCAGATTGAGATATTAGATTCTAGAGATGAAGATCGACTGATAATCGGAGAAGCGATTGAAAAAACAAATCTAGTAATTTTGGACGATGAGCATCGTAAAAGAACAACCGAGATTGACTCGTCCTTGTATTTCGTCCTCTAGAAACAACTATCTAACTACCTACGAGCTTGGAAATGCGTATTTACATGGATCCATGAAGACATGCCTCGAATTGATCCAACCATTATTACCCACGACCTCAATATAGTCAAGGAAGCAAAGTCAGTAAAATAAAAATGTCTAATATTGTCAGAAGAAAAGAATATGGCACTTCAAGAAGAAGTGTCAAAGTTAAAGAAATATTAATTCATTGAAGACGTGATGTATCCCAACTGGTTAGCAAACATTGTGATGGTACCGAAGAATAATGAGAAATGGAGGATCTGCGTGGACTTCACAGATCTAAATAAGGCATGTCCCAAGGATTATTATCCTTTACCTCGGATTATCAATTGGTGGATGAAACAACTGAACATGAGATGCTCGACTTGATGGATGCATATTCTGGTTGTAACAAGAATAAAATGAATCCAGAAGACAAAGAAAAGACGTCCTCCATCACCAACCGAGGTACCTTTTGTTATAATGTTATGCCATTCGCACTAAAAAATATAGGTGACACTTATCAAAGGATGGTGAATAAAGTATTTGTGAAACAGATAGGTAAGAACATTGAGGTTTATGTGGATGACATGTTGACCAAGAGCATAAAAGCAGATGACCACATAAAAGACCTTATCCAAGCCTTTGACGATCTGGAGAAAAAAAAAAGATGAAGCTAAATCCAGCCAAATACATGTTTAGAGTCATGTCTGGAAAATTTTTGGGCTTTATATTCAATCAAAGGGGCATAGAGGCCTCCCGAGCAACGGGGTTCTAAATTTCAATTCCCCCAGAATTGATTTTTTTAGAAGATTACATCTAGACCTGATAGATGAAGTTAGTGAGGCAATAACACTTAGGGTAGCAGCCTGTCAACAACGCACAACAAAATTCTACAATAAAAGAGTCAAACCTAGCACTCTCAAGTAAGGGGACTACGTCTTGAAGAAGGTTACACACAAGTCCAACAAGGTGAAAACAAACTGGCATGGTCCCTATCGCATGGCTAAAGTCGTACGACCTGTCCCTTATCGAGTTGAAACTCTAGAAGGAGAGTCATTAAAGTATCCTTGGAATTATGAGAACCTCAAGAGGTACTATCGTTGAGAAATTATTTAGTTGTTAAAAACAAAAATGAAGTTTGAAGTTGAAAAAGATATATGAGAAGAAGTCAATATAGGAAGATACTTGTTACCCTTATTTCAATTTTATGATTATTAAATTCTTGTTTTCATTTATTCAACAATCATTCAAAAAGATGGTCCAAAGGCTTCAGCTGAAGACATCTTAAAGTACCTAACAAAAGCATGTCTTCGACTGCTAAAAAACTATAAATTATGCCTGCCTAAGCCCCCAATTGATAAATGCACGTCTTTGATGGCACAAAACACTTGGAAGAGGGTGTGACAATAAGATCCGCCCATATACCCTTACTAAATTTGATAATGCACATCTTTGACTGCACCAAAAATTATAGATCAGGTCAGCCTAGGCATCTCCAATTGATCAATGCACGTCTTTGATTGCACAAAACAATTGGAAGAGGGTGTGTCGACAAGATCTGACAACATACCCTTTCCTAAATTAAATAATGCACGTCTTTTACTGCAGTAAAAATTATAGATCAGGTCAGCCTAAGCCAACCCAATTGATCAATGCACGTCTTTGACTGCACAAAACACTTGTAAGAGGGTGGATCGACATCATTCAACCACATACCATGCCAAAATTGGATAATGCACGTCTTTGACTATGCAAAAAATATAGACCAGGGAGCCCTAACCCAACCCAATTGATCAATGCACATCTTTGATTGCAGAAAACACTTGGAAGAGGGTGTGTCGACAAGATCCAGCCACATACCTTTCCTAAATTGGATAATACACATTTTTTACTGCACAAAATGTTTGAAGAGGGTGTGGTGAGAAGATCTGACCACATACCCTAGGGAACTAGTAAGCCGAGGCTAGGAAATATTGACAGGATCCAAAATAAAACTTGGATTAAAATGCAAAATTAACTAGATCCAATCATGCAAATCCATGAACAAAGAATATTTGAAAAAGAAAACATAGTACAAAGAAATGATATAAATAAATGTTATTGGTACTAATTTATAAATTGTTCAAACACTTTATTTCTTTATTCAGAAGCTTCATAGATAAATGTTTACAAAAAAAGGGCTACACAAAGACAAAAGGCAACAGCGTCTTTTGAAGCCAACTCTGGGTTCCCAACAGTAGAAGGTTCCACTTCAACAACCTTTTTCTCTCCAATAACCGAGAGCTCCTCATCTGAAGATGATTCTTCTTCAGCTCGCCGAGCAGCATCTTCCTCATCCAAAGCTTTTGCTTCATCATCATCCCCCTCCCAGTCCATGACGACTTCAGAAATACCAGGGTAATATTTAGCTACCCTCTTTTTTAGCTCAACATAGCCATTGAAGAAGGCCATGGTAGTGTCGATGATGCATTCTTTGGAGTCCTTGAAGGCCTTAACAACTTTTTCTCTGGTCATGGAAGCAACAACCAAAGCCTCAAAAGGTTGAACCTTTAAAGCATCAAGATGATCCTTGGCAGCTTTGAGATCCTGTTGCAGAAGCCTGATTTCTTCTTCAACCTTGCTAACCTCTTCCACCTAGCTTACCATATGGTCATCATTTTCCTGAAGCTTAGTATGTGCCTTGTAAAAATCAACCTAAAGAGTTTTGATCTTCCCTTTAAGCTCCATTTTATCACTTCCGAGTTCATAACAGGTATTCAGGGCAGACTTAGCGCTCTCCCTCAGAATGGTGTTGGTCATGTTACCCTGTGAAAGGAAAAATGGAATAAATTATCTGAAGGAAAATATATTGGTTGGGGTAAGAATAATGGAAGATGAGATGATTCAACTTACTACAAAGGCTTTGTGGGAAGCAAATTTACAAAGGTTGTCAACATCCAGAGTCTGCAAGAACCTAAAATTTGGGCTATAACCTGTATAACCCAGAACTTTAGGAGTATTGGAAGCATTCAGAAGGATGGAGTTTGGATCTTCTGAGAGTTCTAGCTCAGTCACCGGAGGGTCAAGCTCGTAAGGCTCAACATGACCCTATGGGGACGAAGAGTTCCCTCCCTTAAACAATCGCTGAGTAGGTCAGCCTTCGATATAAATTATTTCTTTTGCATTGGGTTTGAGCAATTTTATATCCTTGACCGATGGGTCATTCAAAGTCCTTTTATTACAACCCTACCTCTCTTTAGAGACCTTACTCTTGCCTTTGTCAGTAACTTTTTTCTTCCTGGCCTCTTTAACGACTAACTTTGATGCCTCGACATTTGTGAGCCGATATGTGTCATCATTTCAGTTTTTGGTGCGAGTCTATTCCTTAGCCTTTTTGAAAGCTGCTCACTGAGCCAATTCTTTGAGATATACTTATCTCGAATCTCCTTCAACTTGTCCTTAGAAATATTTATTGGAGCCATGATAAATGAGCTGGAGTTTGGAGTTGAAGCTGCAACGAAATAAGGATAAATTGAGTTAATAACCTGCTTGATATAAAGTACAGAATCACATATAAAAGGATGACCTAAGACTTGTGAAAATGTCTCACATTGTTCGACCTCCTGGTCGCTGCCTTTATAGGCACCTTCAAACTGGCCGACCTCCACCTCATTCTCCTCCTCTTCCTCAGAACTGTCTTCATCATTATCACGGGGCTTCGGTAGCCTATATGGGTTAAGATCGATAGTACTAACGCGCAAATTATTCATCATGCCGCAAACTTCATGGGATGTATACATCCTCATAACACTTGGGATTCGAAGTGCAGACTCGTCTAATCAACCTCTTATCCAGTGAGGAGGCCTTTTTGGTAATTAATTCTGAGGATCACCAGTCCTTGGGAATGTTGATCCCTCTCTTTAGGTAATTGGGAAAGAACTCCAACGCACTAAAAATGTTGAAAAACTTGGTCTTCCAATTGTAATTGGTGGTTTTGGAAACCTGTATTATTTTGGTATTCGACTTCCTGGGAGAAAAATAGAAGTAGCCAGAAGTTTTATGGTTAGATTTCAAACCATACACAAATCTGAATATGTCCCTAATTATATCAAATCCCCCATACTTCTTCCAGTATATCATAGCTACTAAAATAGATCTATAGGCATTTAGATTAAGCTACGCAAGGCTCAGTCCATACCCCTTTAAGATGGATCTTATTGAGGGATGGAGAGGAATAAGAACTCCCACTTGAAGAGACCAAAGAAGAAAACAAACCTCATTAGAATTTCTCCTATCATAAGCTCTCTCCTCTGGGTCAGGAATCCCAATAGTAACATCATCTGGTATGGAATATTAGACTCTCAGGTCATTCAGATCCTCAACTCATACATCACTCTTATACCACCTAGCATCAGAGGTGGTAGGGTCATAAGAGGTGGTGGGAATCTCTCATGTTTGGTGGAAGGAAACTAGTTAGCCATAAAATCTTTCTCCTCAGAATCCAGGTGGTCAGAAGAAGTGGTGTTACTAGTATCAAGCATAATTTATCCCCCAATTCTTATGTTTACACTATCAAAGCTCTTTGAGGTATGAAATTCCGATGTATTGCACTCAACACTTGGGGGCTGATGTAGTGGAAAAAGTTAATTTGGGGGATAAAATTAAGGTTTTCTAGAACGTCCTCAGGTTTAAGAAATTGGAGTGAAGTTGGAAATCTCTTAGAAAAGGCACCAGGGTAAAGCTAATTCAAGTCGATAATGTGTTTCCAAAATCTTGGTGAAGTACTCATGCAGGGCACTAAATCCAACCCTAATTAAACCCTAGAAATGAAAAAACCCTAGAAATAAATAAACCCTATATAGAAATCCCTCAACTCAACACAAAAACCCAAAATGAAAGAGTTGTAAAAGGGTAAAGGAGGATTACGCGAAGAATACCTGAAGATTCTAGATAAATGTTGGTTTTGAAAAGACGAGTTGCAAAAATTCTTGGAAGCACACAAACGGTTTTATTGTCTCTCTCTAAGAAGGTAAAATGATGGTTTTGAAAACACAAAAATGAATTTTTGCACGCGCCTTAAAAAAAGACCCGTCGGATTGTGGACACGTGGCAAACTAAAATCAGCTGAAGATTTCATCAAGAAAACATAAAAGTAAATCATATCGGCCAACCGAGAAGAAAAATTGTCCACCTCTAGGCCAAGAGATGTCAACCCATGACCATTTTTAAAAAACTTCACCCATTATTTGGCAGTAATGAGCAAAGTCTTGGGGGCTTTTGTTACACCATATTTGTAGAACATCTCCTGATCCGAAGAGAACTGTATAAAACCACTCAATAGTGTGAAATATCTCGACCCCGACCGAAGAGATACCAAGGAGGGACCTCGTCTCAGTAAAGAGCTCGGCCTCCTTTCCACCTGGGCAGACTGAGTGGATGCTAGTAAGGCAAACTGATAACTTGTAATGTTACTGACTGGCCAAAACACATGTGTGTGGTATGTTAGACAACCAATATGTGCAGAACCTTCCCTTAATGGGTGAAACATTTAAGTATTCATGAGTTATCCATTCACAAGATGCCCCAACCTGACCCATACTGGCCAACACACATTCCCTCGTAGGGATACACTATAAAATACCGGATCCCCTATTGGGATCAGGGCAGGCAATCAATCATCCATATTACCTATTGATTAGCAGAGATATTTCAACATTCTTATTATCTGGACAAAGACCCGAGACCATTGTACTAATCCATTATTAGTGAAACAGGAAACCTGTGCATATAGGCTCATTATTGAGGACTGAACCACGTAATTCTTTTTGTTAATTTTCTTATCCTCATATCCATCTCTATTCATTTGCATACACTATTTATTTATTATTTGTCATCTTTGATTGGACTTCATCTAGATAAGATCAAACCTTGAATCCATTTTTAGATGATAACAGAATGGCGTCGTATGTGGGAACAACTAAAGCCTAGTTGTTTCTCAACTCATTCCTAATTTCTATTTATAGAAATTCGAGAATTTTGGTAAAACACCACCAAATTTCATTCACAATCATCTTGATGATTAAATTAGTGAATTCACTTGAATTCTCACCTGAAATACTTGATTTACTGTTCCATTAACAAATTTTGTGTAAACCGTACCTAGACACTTTCATTTCTAGCCAAAAATTATCTCCCCATTGCCAATTTCACAAGTATCCTGTCATAATATGTTTTCCTACGTATATACCGTGTTTTCTGGTAATTTTTATAACAATGACAGAACACCTAGAAAGCAGCAGGGAAAAAGAATCGGCACCACCCTCCACACCTGTTGGAATATGGGATCTAGCAGGAGTCATCAGGGGTGGCAATTCGGGTTAGTTGTGTCATTTTCGGGTTGCGTTGATTTTGATTTGACTATAATCTTTGGGTACTCTTAAATCTATACAAGCTAATCGTGTCATGTTCGGGTCATTTTGGGTTATTACCGTAAGTGAGTTATCGTGTCAAAAATTGCCAGCCCTAGGAGTCATGCACAACTTGGTTAAAAGCCAGGAAGCTATGCAGGGAAATATGAGACAACTCACCCAAAGTGTGTTGGCCTCATAAAACTGACTAATCCATCGAAAACTATCTCTAATAAGAAAAATCTGGGTAAACATCGAGAATCACCTCCTCCTGCCCCTATAGAGATATGAGGCAAGAGAACCGAGGAAAAGTAGTGGGAAATCCTAGGAGACTAAATCTGGGATCTGAGACGAGCAGATCTGCTCGGACACATGGAATAGATCCTGAGGAATCCTCTTACTGACCAGGTAAAACCTCCACTATGAGGTCGACTGGGTATGATGATGACCAAACGTATTCGAATGAACACATAAGTGCCATTGAGAGGCTCATCAGAGTACAGTCTTTGATAGGCTGGGAAACAGAGGGGTGTGAGCACATCCATATCCTAAAGAAGGCATAAAACGAGTAGAGAATAGGAGGTAGGATCCGAGAAAAGAAAATGGTTCAATATGAAATACAAGGGCATCAAAAAAATATGAGCAAGTTGGTCGAAGAGAAGAAAGATAGGTCGAGAGTCGTGGACGAGCTAATAAAGTAACTGAGGAAGCCCAACCATGAAGGGGATCAACCCAAAGGATATAAGACCGTATGGGCGATATCATCAAAACAAAAATCCATTACAAAGGGGGTTTGTTCATGGATCTCCATTCATAGTTTCCGTAATTATCTATGACACACCTGTAAAATTCAATCCGCCTATGATCACTCCCAAATATAAAGGGAAATCAGATATGATTTTTCATGTCGAATAATACCAGGCAGTATGCAACATATTCTCAGTAGCCGATGAGATGCGTTGCATCTCTTTTTCAAACACTCTCATATGACCTGCTCATGTTTGGTATAATGGGTTACCAAAAGGGGAAATCTCGAAGTTTAAACAATTGGTCGACCTCTTTGTTAACAATTTCCGTTTCAGAGAAAAACCTGGTAAAAGTGTAGCTCACTTGTTATGCATCCATTGACGCGATGATGAAACTATAAGAGAGTACATTATTAGGTTCAATACTGAAAAACTAGAAGTGGTGGACTACAATAAGAAAGTCATCGTTACAATAATCATGAGCGGGGTTGTTGCCTAGAAAGTTTTATTGGGCATTAGTCAATGAGCCTCCAAACCATATGGCTGAGTTCCTAGCCAAAGAAGAATATATCATGAACTTAGAGGAAGCCATAGATGCAAAAGAATTCACCCACATAAAGTTTGAAGAAAGTAGCAGCTCGAGAAGAAAAGAGAAACCCAAAGATGTCCCAAGACGAAGAGCGATTGGAGGCCATACCAGAAGTTTGATGAATATACTCCCTTGACAGTGGGAGTGCACCACATCTTCAACGTGATCTAAGGAAATGGTGAATTTATGTGGCAGGAGAAGTTAAGAACTCATGCTGGAAGAGGAGACAAGAACAAGTGTTTCAAGTTCCACAAAGATCACGGGCATGAGACCAAAGACTGCCTAGCCTTGAAGGATGAAATTGAGACCCTCATTAAAAGAGGAAAACTTAATAAGTATGTGGAGAAGAATGTCAGGTCAACAAAAGCTCGTGATGATTGGAAACCTCAGAGTAGATCAAGATCACCTCGGACAGGGAATAAAGACCAGGAAGGAGCTCGGGAAAACAAATTATGTACATGTCATGCGATATAATTAGCTGACGACATGTGGTGTGCCGACACATCAAGTATAGATTATGTGCATGTCATGCTATACAAATGCGAACAACATTGAAGCAACATAGTTTATCTCTCAAATAACCAATAATAATTCCTTGGGCAAAGTATTGGGGGAGATAGATAATAAATGGATATAATATCTAAATATGTGTTGTGCCCCAAATTACGCACCTCTACAACACCACACATTCCTATTGTAGATTATCGATGTCTATGACACTCGCAAGCAATATCACAAGTGAAAAAATGTTGTTGTCTTCCTCATTCCTATGAAACAACCCATGTACATATATGAAACTCTATGTACGCCTTCAACACGACCCATCTATCAAATGCAATCTAAATATATTCTAATTTGGATGAATCTTATACTCCCATAAAAATATTCAAAAGTAAAATATAAAAACCAATTATCAATATCAAGTGTCAAGTATAAGATTCAAATAACAAAATATGAATGCCTAGGTATACCGTTCTCAAAATAGGAAATAAAGATCAAGAACGTATCTACATCACGGGTTTGAAAAGCCTTTAAAAACAATTTTATTATATAACTTGAGTGTTAAAATAAACATTACATAGACTCTCGGTATCTTTCTGACACACACTCCCCTAAACACATATCTAGATATAAGTATACATAAAGTTTGCCATAAATTCAAATATTAAGATCCTAAACGGGGAAGGAAATACATTGAAGTGTTCTATAACCCTCTAATATGATTTGAATCCCATTCAAAACCCCAATTTTGGGACGTACAACCTTATCCATTCACATTTTGGATTCATGCAATTCAAAAGTTAATCAAGAAATATTCTAGACCAGCAAAATTAATAGACAATGTGACATATAAGGCCAACAAAGTGATACGAAACTTAATGAACTAACTCTATAGATCTTTTATAATTTACATGCCTTCAGAACAATCAAACATGTGATATTTGATGCCATAAAACTTTCCTAATCCTGCAATAATATGCTGAAGAATAAAGAAAAGTCAATTATCATGCAAATGAAATGCGACAAACAAGAAACATCGTATAATACAAGTGTTTTCACTACCACGTCGCATTTTCAAATCATTTAACATAACAAGATTAACATGTTATCTTAAAATAAAAAGTATATGGATCAAATAGTAAATATAGACTAAATGACCCTTGTAATAGCAAAAATAAACACCATCTCATATAAGTATAATAACAAATTACAATGGGATTATAAATCTTTTATTACGTATCTATATGATAGACACATATAATGAAATTCAATGTACTAAGAAAAAAAATTCAAATAACCGTAATTCAATTCAGGATAAAATGTCAAAAAACAGTGTTCTATATACCACGTAAAAAAGTTTAGGGATTCCAAAATCTTAGAATTAGACCAAAATAGTTCCACCCAAAAGCTCCACAATGACTCCATTACTGCAATTTTCAAGTAAAAAATTTATGATAAATTTTCTCCCCTGCAAATTCAGACATTATATTAGAAGTTTAACATAATTGAAGCATCATAGTACATAATTCTATTCAATTTATTACTCGTACCATCTGTTATATGCTATAAAATGTTAACATGTCATGTGTTTTCATACCCTACAATAATAGTGACAACAATTTATAATAATTTTCCAATAGAAATTAGCCTAAAAGTCTTGAATATTATTAGTCCTCAATATTTACAAGAATGACCCCATTTGAGTGGTGCTTTTCTTCATGAGTTTTTGTCTTTTTAATTTCATTTTTTCGCCGTTTGGCCCATATAATATATTTTAAGGAAACTGGAAATTAGGCAAGATGCCAAAACCATATAAATATATAGGGTTATTTTGACTTTACTATTTAGACTTCGCTAAAGGTGTAAATTTTTTAACTAACCCCCAGGCTCGTAATGAAGGTTCAACTCTATGTTTATTTTGGTTCTCGACAATCAACAATAAATCCAAGTAAATAATATATTTCAAGAGTGTTTTTAATAAAGCTCAGTTTATGGATGCATTAATTCTGTAAAGGATTGAATTTCGGTTGGAAAGATCAATAAAAAGGACTTAAAAAATCCAAATTGTTTATAATTTTACTTAACCTTTTTTATAAACTTGTTAGACGATGACGTTTTGATTTAACAACAATATTCGTGAAGTTGTTATCATATGAGAATGTTAGTTAGTTAGTTAGTTATATAAATTTGTTAGTTTGTTAGCGAGTAGTTGAGTTGTCAATTAAATCTTTCAAGATTATTGATGTAAAGCGATTGCAACCAACTGATTGTAAAGTCTATAAAAGGCTTATTTCTTTAACATTTAAAGATATTCAAAAATCAATACAGTTGTTAAATTTTTAGTTTAACTCTCATCTCAAATTTTCCCAAATTGTAATCATAATTCAATTACGTGTAACAAATTCATATCTGAATCATTTCGAAAACTGGATTCCATGTAGGGGTGATTCTTTCTAAGCAAGCCAAAAAACATAAAAGAAGGGGCCTCATCATCTCAACATAGGCCCAATGATACTAGAACCAAATATACAGAGAAGGATACCTCCAAAAGTAAGTTGTACACTGGGAGATTGGGTAACTAGTTCAAACTACCCAAGGTATATTTTTGTCGATTCGGTGGCAACCAACCCAAGAATTGGATTCGCAAATCCAACAAATTCTTCACATACCATGAGATGAGTAGAGTACATAAAATTAATTACGTTTTCCTATATTTGGAGAGAAAGGCTGATACATGATATCAAGATTTCCACGAAGGTTGCCATATATTTGAATGGGATTTTTTCATTACAACTTTGAACACTAAATTTCTAGAGGGTGGTTGGGAAAATATAGTAGCTGAACTTCATAAACTCTACCAAATTGGAACTATGATCCAATATTAAGAAAGGTTTGAGGAATTGAAATCTCAAATTTCTATCCATGGGTTGAGAGAGGAGGAGTTGATAACAAGTTTTATAGGGGGATTGAGAGAGGACATCAAGAATGGAGTTCAGATGTTCTATCTAAGTTTATTGCAACAATCCATAAGTTTGGCCAAATTATAAGAGTCTATTATGGATACCGTGAGCATGAGAGGAAAAGAAGCAACAAAAGGATTCAAAACAACCATACCAACATGTGAAGTAAGCAACACCTACAGAGGTTTGAACATAAAAACGATGGAGGATAAGGGAGGATTCATCACTAAGAAACCAATATCAAATTACTAGAATGTTAGAATTCAATTCTGTCCCCTATAAGTTTAGGAGATTATATTTATACTAAGGAGGAAATACATTGGGGGTCAAATTACCCTTATGGTCAATTATATAAATAACGTACACATTACAACACTTCCCCTCAATCTAGCGAGTAGATATCGACCAAGCCAAGCTTGTCAATAGAAGTACGAAGAAGAGAAGGACTAATAGGTTTGGTAAGAACATTTGCAACCGTTCTCTTGAAGAAAAAATGATGGAGTGATAATCTCATGAAGAACCTTATCTATGAGAAAATGAATGTCTATCCCAATGCGCTTTGTCCTCTCATGAAGAATTGAATCAGAAGAAAGTTGAATAGCCGAGTTATTATCACAATATAGAACATAACAAGTCTTCTCAGAAAATTCCAACTCCCCAAGAATAGAGCGAAGCCATATAATATCACACGTGCCCAATGCCATGGCCCTATATCCTGCCTCTGCAAAGGAACGCGAAATGATAACTTGCTTTTTTACTTTTCCAAGAGATAAGATGATTATCATGAAAGTTAAAAAAATAGTAGTAGAGCAATCATCACAAGCTCCTTCATAATCTGAATCAGTGTAGCTCTGTAATCCTCCAAGCTAAGAGCCTGCTGTATAAAATAACCCAAGCCTATGAGAAGACTTAAGATACCGCAAAAGGTGATATACTGCATCCAAGTGAGCCTGATAGGGTTTGTGCATAAACTGACTAACTCTCCCAACAACAAATGATATATTCGGTCTGGTATTAGCTAAATAAATTAGACGACCCACCGAATGTTGATACATAGACGAACAGTTCAAAGGTTCACCACTGTCATCCATAAGCTTTAAATTAGGAATCATAAGAGATGGAGCCGATTTGCTCCCAATTATCCCTGAATCCTCCAGAAGATCCCAAACATACTTTCTCTGTGAGAGAGAAATCCCATGACGAGACCTAGCTACTTCAATGCCCAAAAAATATCGTAGTTGACCGAGGTCTTTCACATCAAACGCCTTTCCCAAATCATCATTAACTTATGTAATCCCAAAAGGGTCATCTCCACTAATAATAATACCATCAACATACACAAGTAAGATCACACTCTTCCCATATGAATTTCGTCTGCTAAAACAAGTATGGTCAGAATGGCACTGAGTAAATCTGAATCCAATGATAGCCTCATTGAATCTAGAGAACCAGGCTCATGGTGACTATTTCAGCCCATATAGAGATTTTTAGGGACGATAGAATTTTCCATCATACTCCCCCTCACCACGAAAGCCTGGTGGAGGATCCATGTGGATAACCTCATCAAGGTCACTATGAAGAAAATAATTTGTTACATCAAGCTGGTGAAGTGGCCAAGAGAACGAAGCGACCAAGGAGATCAATGAGCGATCAAAGTTGAGTTTCGCAACTGGAGAAAAGTTAGCACCAAAATCTTTTTTTAAACTCTGAGTAAAGCCGTTCGCAACAAGGCGAGCCTTATAATCCACTATCCCATCAGCTAAGAACTCGAGTGTATATACCCACCTACAACTAATTATCTGATCCCCTTTCGGTAAAGAAATCATGTCTCAGGTATGATTACATTATGAAACATCCATCTCACACTCCATAGCTTCAACCCAATGTGAAGCCTGAAAAGCTTCAGAAACAGTCATCGTGATCCGAATAGAGGAAGTAGCCATAACAAAGGCGCGATAAGGACCCTCATAAGAAACAAACTGTAATACCCCGTACTTTTGGCTATATTTATTTTTGGGATTAATTAATTAAATGCGTATTAATTGGAAATTAATCCGGGTTAAAAATACTAACGAGATGCGAGTTGGTATTTGATTATGTGCATACATGTTTTTATATGATTATCGAATTATGAAAAATTTGTCGTGAGATTGATATACGGCATTTTAGAAATCTTGTTGAGACGCGTGTGACTGCCGCGTCATAGTGTATTATTTTAATTATAAAAGTGAATTTAAATTCTTTAAACTGTATGGTCGTTTTGAGTGAGCCAACGCGTCCGGAAGGGTCGAGATAGTCAGAAAACACTAGCCGGGGGTGTAGTTTGGGTTCCGGGGTATTTTTAGGCCATACCGACAATATAAAGGGTATTTTGGTAATTTCATATTTTTAGGAATTAAAAATGACGAAAATTAGAGAAGTAAATCTGATTGGGAATAGACCCACTAAACCCACTAACCAACCCTTAATGACCCAATAAGCTACGGAGGTTATCATTTAGGTTTCCAACTTTCCCAAAGAAAACCCTAGCCACCATAGCCACCTTTGGAGAAGAAAGCTTAGAGAGGGAGAGAAGGAGAAGGAATTCTGCAGAAAACCTTTACAAAATCAACACCAAATTCAGAGACAATCGAGGCAAGTGATTTAATCTCTATTAATTCAGAGAATGTTTCCTCCATGTTTGATAATTTGAAGATTTACTATTGTTCTTGGAAGATAAATAAAAACCCATGTTGTTTAGACATAGAACTTGAATATTGAGGACAAATTGCATGTAGAATCATATAGAGATGATTATTCTGGTATTAATATATGTTGGATGTAAGAAAAACGGATTTAGAATGGACTAATTGAGAACTTAAAAGTTTAGGGTTCATGTTCTTGAGAAATTGGCGAAAAATGTAGAAACTTGTGATTTAATGTTGTTTAGGATGTATTAATTCCTTAAAAGATGTTAGTATATGACCTTAGCATGTTTTAGGATGATTAGAGAACTTAAAACATCGTTGGGACTAATTTTAGAAGAGATTTGAGGAGTGTAAATGGTGAAAAACGAGATTGGGAAAATTTTGGGCCGAAACTGGTCCCTCGTTAGAAGACCTTCCCAGGTCGTTCGAACGAGCTTATAACGAGTTGACCAGTCGCTTCTAACGAAGGGAGACTTCGTTCGATACCTTCGTTCGAACGAACTGTATTTCGTTCGATACATTCGTTCGAACGAGAAGTCGTTAGAAGGTACAGTTCGTTCGAACGAACTGGAATCTCATTCGAACAGCCTCGTTCGAACGAGACTTCTAACGAGCTGGCAGTTTCGGCCTTTTTGGCCTGTTTTGATTTTGGGAGTCCCGTAAACTTGTTCGAGGGTAAAGATAACATTCCTTTGATGATGTATTGATAGATTTGGGACTTTTGGGTTATTATGAGGAGTTAATTATATACGAGTTTTAAATCAATGAACCGTTTGGGTTGAGACGTGAGTGTCTACTACGACGTGAGAATAGATTATGGCGTGTATGATTATAAACCAAAATCGTATAAAGTGTGTAAAGTATATATTGGTACTAGAATGAGAATAGTACTACAATTAAACTACGGGATTACTAAGACGTGTGTTTACTTAGTATTGGTATATGAATTGTGTGTATGACATACCTACCATACTTGCTATCACGGGAGGTTTGCGTTCGCTTAGGGCCCTCTAATCCTTGTGTTGCCCGGATTTAGACTGGTTACCTTGATGAACATAGGTCATAGAAAGACTTATTGGGATATTAATAAGTCCGCTGATCGTGGGAGCGTAGGTATGTGCGTGACCCATGTGATGTGACTGTGTTCGCCTCCATTATTTGTGATGTTGTTATCTGTGAACTATTCCTGAGAGATTCAGAATATGTAATCCTTATGTACGTGATGTACCGGGATGGATAACAGAGTATGTGTGCACCACAGCTTAGTTCTCGGGGTGCTTGTATTGTATATTTATGATGTGAATAATATACACTTAATTAATGGGAACCTTCATGTTAATGTTGTAAATATAATTACGGTATTGTTTCGAGAAACATAACGGGTTAGCTGATAGTGAAATATAATGCATATTGAAAATCTGAGTTTACGTTAAACTCCTATTTAATTACGAGCGTTATAATGTTAATAGAACCGAGTAATAAGGGTAGAACCTATGATAGTCTAGCTAGATATTATGTCACTTAGCTAGTGGGTTATGTCGTTGTAGATGGGTATTTGCGTTAGGAGTGCACAGTTAGACGAGAGGTGAGAATATCATGTGAGTGAACGTCCTAACATGTACTTTGCATTTAATGTTTTAAATGTTTTTAAAGCACTTGCAGGTTTTTAAAATATCTCCACATTCGGGCTCTGACCCGTTTTCTTTCAAATCTATTTTCCTTGTAAAACCATTTTAGGTGCCCAGCCACAAGGACACCATGCATAGGATACTCATTCTGGTGACGAGCTGTAGCTGTTTGTGGAAGCTACAGGGATTTTCTTGTAGACGCTTCTATCACTTGGATTCCAAATTCATTATCTTTCAGTTGTAGGGCATGTTGCCCATTTCTATTAGAGACATCTTTCCATTACAGTTTTCAGACTTTGGCATGTATTGTTTTAGTATTCGGTTTATTTATTTCAGTTGTGGGATTTGTAGTGAGGAGTTTTCCTCCAGACTTTATTTACATTATGTGATGGTTATTCTTTTTACTTCAGTATGGTGAATGGTGTTATTATTCTTCATTACACTTGTTGCTTGTTAATCAGACTTTAAATAAAATTTGGCACTTACTTTTTAAATACTAGGTGGTTAGTAATAATAAAAATGTTTTCGACAGTGATGCTATTAACTGAGCCAACTTGGCATTTTGAATTAATTTAATAAATGAGTAGCTACCCGGTATTTAACTAGCCGGGGGTGTCACAGGTGGTATCAGAGCATCAGGTTCTAGTGTCCTTTAGGATCTGACGGCTTATTATGTTTCCGCTAAGTTTCTTTGATATAGAGCCCTATATTTTAGGACTGTTGTACTCTTTTTGTGTATGCTTCGTTCTTCAGCTATATTGAGTTTATAAACAGCGAACTTATAAACTTTGTTCTTATTTCAGATGCCTCCACGACGTGCACGACGAGTTCCCAGGGATGCAACGCCCGAACCCCAGCCCGCTCCAGTTCAGGGCATGATGAACGCCGCTGAGGTTGCAGCTATAGTAGCCCAGGCGGTAAATGCTGCAATTGCCGTTGTTCAGCAGGCACCACCTCAGGCGCCGGTTGCCGCGCCAGTACAGGCAAATGCATTCCCGTCTGCTTGGGAACGTGTACGTGACGCTTTTCAGAAAGAGCATCCGCCAGAGTTTGCAGGTAGCTCAGATGTGGTAGTCTCGAGCTAGTGGAGGAAGGATATGCAGAGGCACTTAAGGATGTATGAGTGCACGGACGTCCAGAAGCAGGTGCTAGCTACTTTCAAGCTAGTTGGATCTGCACTGCAGTGGTGGGAGTCTATTACCACCGTGGAGGAGAGGGATACTCTCACTATTCAGGACTTCTGGATGCGGTTTGACCGCAAGTACTTTCCGTCGGCTGTTCACACGGAAATGAGGAGGAAATTGATGAATCTGAGGCAAGAGGGTAAGACCGTGGCCGAGTATGAGGCCGAGTTCACAAATCTGTTGAATATCGTTCCAGATGAAATACCAACAGAGAAGAAGAAGATTGAGAAATTCACCGACGGGTTGACTTGGAGGATCCGTCAGCATCTGTTAGGGAACCTTTCGTTGGCCACGTATTCTGATGTGGTTAACGCTGCTTTGTTACACTGCCAGGACCACCGCTTTCATATGGCTGAGGGCAAGAGGTCGGGAGAGTCTAGCCATCAGGGCAGGACTGGAGGACATGGTGCCGGTGGGGCACAATCTGTTCAGGGGCAGAGACAAGGTGAGCAGGGTTCGCAGTAGGGGGATCAGAAGAGGTTCCGATCAGGGAACTACAGACAGGGACAGGGAGGTTTCCGTCAGGGCCATCAGGGTCCAAACGGTCATCAGGGCCAACAGGGGAAGAATGGGCAGCAGTTTCACCAGGGCCAGCGGGGCCAAGGGAGGAACGGTAACGACCACCAGGGCCGGGGACAGCAAGGGCAGAGAGGAGGGAACTTCCCAGGGAAGTGTTTTGTTTGTGGCAAGACTGGCCATAAGCGACAGGATTGTCCTGATAGGGGCAGGGCCCCACAGCAGCAGCAGCAGGGTGCTCGCCAGGAGCCACAGAGGCCTATGTTTCCCGCCGCTCTTCCCGCACCGCCACAGATGGAAGCATTGCCACCCATTCCAGCAGGGGCAGCTACAGTATGGACGTGTCTATAACGTCCACCAGGCTGCAGTTCCACAGGCACCGCCCGCGATTGAGGGTACGTTTCCTATCCATGGCACTATGGGTCGGGTATTATTTGATACGGGGCTACACATTGTTTTATAGCTACACACTTCGCGAAAGCTTTAGGATTGTTAGCTACGGCAGAGAGCACAGTGACGTGTGTCGACTCACCATTGAGGAGTGGGTCACTTATTTTCTTTATATGCCGGGGAGTGGGGGTAGAGATTGGTGGTTTGGTATTACCTGCAGACATGTTGATATTAGATATGCATGTTCACGATGTGATTATCGGTATGGATTGGCTCGTAACTTATAGGGCCATGATTGATTGCTTCAGCGGAAGCATTGTTTTTACCATTCCGGGGCAAGAGATGTTTGTAGTGGCGATGCCTCGCCCAGAGGGAGGATCGACCGCTCATCTGTATTACATAGAGGAGGATACCTCTAAGGAGGTTGTGATTCCTTTAGATTCGATCCCAGTCGTCAGGGAGTATTCGGATGTGTTTCAGGAGATACCAGGCCTACCCCCCAGTCGAGAGATAGACTTTGTTATAGACCTATTGCCAGATACGAGGCCTATAGCACGCGCACCGTACTGTATGGCTCCGGCAGAGATGCGAGAGCTACGAGAACAGATAGAGCAACTGTTAGGTCAGGGCTTTATTCGCAGGAGTACCTCACCTTGGGGCGCTCCAGTTTTGTTTGTGAAGAAGAGGGACGGTTCACTGAGATTGTGTGTGGACTACCGGGAGTTGAATAAGGTCACGATACGGAATAAGTATCCGTTGCCTCGAATCGATGACTTATTCGACCAGTTGAGAGGAGCTTCTTTCTTCTCAAAGATTGATTTGAGATCGGGATACCATCAGTTGCGTATCATGGAGGAGGATGTCTCGAAGACTGCGTTCTTGTCGAGATATGGTTCTTACGAGTTTCGGGTTATGCCTTTTGGTTTGACCAACGCTCCAGCAGTGTTTATGGACTTGATGAACAGAGTGTTCAGGGATTTCCTAGACCAGTTTGTCATTGTCTTTATTGATGATATTCTGGTTTACTCCAGACAGAAGAGGAGCACGCTGAGCATTTGAGACAGGTTTTGCAGACGCTGCGTCAGAACGAGCTGTATGCAAAATATGAGAAATGCGGGTTTTGGTTGAAGGAGGTCGAGTTTTTGGGACATATTATTTCTGACCGGGGAATATCTGTTGATCCAGGGAAAGTATCCGCGGTGAGGGAGTGGGAACAGCCCATGACACCAACGGAGATTCGTAGTTTCTTGGGTCTAGCAGGATACTACAGGAGGTTCATTCGGGGATTTTCAAAGATAGCGGGTCCTTTGACACATCTGACTCGTAAGGGTGTGCCATTCATCTGGAGTGATGCCTGTCAGTTGGCATTTGATGAGTTAAAGGACAAATTGACCTCAGCACCTGTGTTAGCATTGCCGAGACCGGGAGTTGAGTATTTGGTTTACACCGACGCGTCTTTGCAAGGGCTTGGAGGTGTATTGCGACAGGAGAGACAGGCCATAGCTTATGCTTCCCGTAAGCTTAAGACTCACGAGAAGAATTACCCCACGCATGATTTGGAATTGGTGGCAGTGGTATTTGCCCTACGGATTTGGAGGCACTATCTTTTGGGGGAGAAGTTCCAACTGTTCACGGACCACAAGTCCCTACAGTACCTGTTCACGCAGAAGGAGTTGAATATGCGGCAGCGTAGGTGGCTTAAGTTTGTGAAAGACTACCAGTTCGATATCCAGTATCACCCAGGTAAGGCTAACGTGGTAGCAGACGCGTTGAGCCGTAGGCCAGCAGATGAGGTGGTAGAGGTGTGGAAGGCAAAGTGGAAAGAGTTGGGACACCAGGATGCAGTGGCCCGATCTTTCATGTTGTGATGACCGTTACACCGCAGATTGTCACGAAGGTAGTACGGGCACAGGCTAATGACTCGTTCTGTCAGGAGCAGATCGTTCGATTACTAGCAGAGGGAGCCGAGTCCTATACCGTTAGCTCAAACGGGGGATTACGCTTCAATGGGAGATTGGTAGTTCCGGAAGGGGAGGAATTGCGACATGATGTGATGGCAGAGTCGCACGGCTCACGGTTCGCGGTACATCCCGGAGGGGACAAAATGTACCAAGACATGAGACGACAGTATTGGTGGAGCGGTATGCAGAGAGATATCGTTGAGTTTGTTTCGAAATGCGCCACTTGTCAGCTTGTAAAAGTGGATCATCAGAGACCGGAAGGACTGCTACAGCCGTTGGAGGTCCCAGTGTGGATGTGGGAGAGCATATCCATGGACTTTATCACGGGGTTGCCTACGTCGCAGAGGGGTCACGACTCCGTTTGGGTAATTGTGGACAGGTTGTCCAAAGTTGCTCACTTTTTACCCGTAAGGACTGACTACACTACGGGACAGTATGCCCATCTCTTCATTTCAGAGGTTGTGAGACTTCACGGTGTGCCCCTAAATATCGTGTCTGACAGAGACAAGATATTTGTTTCGAGGTTTTGGGAGAGCTTCCAGGAGGCCATGGGCACGGAATTGCGGTTGAGTACGGCTTATCATCCGCAGACCGATGGGCAGACCGAGCGCACAAATCAGATGTTGGAAGATATGCTACGCATGTGCATTGTTGACTTTGGGGGTGGATGGGAGCAATACCTTCCACTGGTAGAGTTTGCTTACAACAACTCCTATCAGTTCACTATTGGCATGGCTCCGTTTGAGGCACTGTACGGTAGGCCTTGTCGTTCCCCAGCATGTTGGTTAGAGGTGGGGGACAACAAACTACTTGGGCCGGAAGTGATTCAGGATACTTCGGCAAGGATTGAGTTGATTCGGAGTCGCATTCGGGTAGCTCAAGACAGGCAGAAGAGTTATGCTGATGAGAAGAGATTTTTCAGGGAGTTCCAAGTGGGGGACCATGTTTTGCTCAGATTATCTCCTATAAAGGGGATTATGCGATTCGGGAAGAAGGGGAAGTTGGCACCAAGGTATGTGGGATCGTTCCCTATTATTGAGCGAATCGGACCGGTTGCGTATAGACTTGGACTACCGGAGCATTTGCATCGGATTCACGATGTGTTCCATATTTCCTCGCTGAGGAAATACCTTAGAGATAATTTGGCTCATTCTCACATTGCTGTGGAGGACATCGATCTCCAGCCGGATAGCTCCTACGAGGAGGGACCGATTGCTATTTTGGACCGAAGCGAGAGGAAACTGCGGTCAAAGATAGTTCCGTTAGTGCGTGTTCAGTGGCGACATCACAATGTCGAGGAGTCCACATGGGAGCGCGAGGATGAGATGCGCGAACGTTATCCAGAGTTGTTTTTAGCAGGTACTTTCTAGTTTCGAATTTCGGGACGAAATTCAGTTATTAGGGGGGAAGTATGTAATACCCCGTACTTTTGGCTATATTTATTTTTGGGATTAATTAATTAAATGCGTATTAATTGGAAATTAATCCGGGTTAAAAATACTAACGAGATGCGAGTTGGTATTTGATTATGTGCATACATGTTTTTATATGAATATCGAATTATGAAAAATTTGTCGTGAGATTGATATACGGCATTTTAGAAATCTTGTTGAGATGCGTGTGACCGTCGCGTCATACTGTATTATTTTAATTATAAAAGTGAATTTAAATTCTTTAAACCGTATGGTCATTTTGAGTGCGCCAACGCGTCCGGAAGGGTCGAGATAGTCAGAAAACACTAGCCGGGGGTGTAGTTTGGGTTCCGGGGTATTTTTAGGCCATACCGGCAATATAAAGGGTATTTTAATAATTTCGTATTTTTAGGAATTAAAAATGACGAAAATTAGAGAAGTAAATCTGATTGGGAATAGACCCACTAAACCCACTAACCAACCCTTAATGACCCAATAAGCTACGGAGGTTATCATTTAGGTTTCCAACTCTCCCAAAGAAAACCCTAGCCACCATAGCCACCTTTGGAGAAGAAAGCTTAGAGAGGGAGAGAAGGAGAAGGAATTCTGCAGAAAACCTTTACAAAATCAACACCAAATTCAGAGACAATCGAGGCAAGTGATTTAATCTCTTTTAATTCAGAGAATGTTTCCTCCAAGTTTGATAATTTGAAGATTTACTATTGTTCTTGGAAGATAAATAAAAACCCATGTTGTTTAGACATAGAACTTGAATATTGAGGACAAATTGCATGTAGAATCATATAAAGATGATTATTCTGGTATTAATATATGTTGGATGTAAGAAAAACGGATTTAGAATGGACTAATTGAGAACTTAAAAGTTTAGGGTTCATGTTCTTGAGAAATTGGGGAAAAATGTAGAAACTTGTGATTTAATGTTGTTTAGGATGTATTAATTCCTTAAAAGATGTTAGTATATGACCTTAGCATGTTTTAGGATGATTAGAGAACTTAAAACATCGTTGGGACTAATTTTAGAAGAGATTTGAGGAGTGGAAATGGTGAAAAACGAGATTGGGAAAATTCTGGGCCGAAACTGGTCCCTCGTTAGAAGACCTTCCCAGGTCGTTCGAACGAGCTCGTTCGAACGAGCTTATAACGAGTTGACCAGTCGCTTCTAACGAAGGGAGACTTCGTTCGATACCTTCGTTCGAACGAACTGTATTTCGTTCGATACATTCGTTCGAACGAGAAGTCGTTAGAAGGTACAGTTCGTTCGAACGAACTGGAATCTCGTTCGAACAGCCTCGTTCGAACGAGACTTCTAACGAGCTGTCAGTTTAGGCCTTTTTGTCCTGTTTTGATTTTGGGAGTCCCGTAAACTTGTTCGAGGGTAAAGATAACATTCCTTTGATAATGTATTGATAGATTTGGGACTTTTGGGTTATTATGAGGAGTTAATTATATACGAGTTTTAAATCAATGAACCGTTTGGGTTGAGACGTGAGTGTCTACTACGACGTGAGAATAGATTATGGCGCGTATGATTATAAACCGAAATCGTATAAAGTGTGTAAAGTATATATTGGTACTAGAATGAGAATAGTACTACAATTAAACTACGGGATTACTAAGACGTGTGTTTACTTAGTATTGGTATATGAATTGTGTGTATGACATACCTACCATACTTGCTATCACGGGAGGTTTGCGTTCGCTTAGGGCCCTCTAATCCTTGTGTTGCCCGGATTTAGACTGGTTACCTTGATGAACATAGGTAATAGAAAGACTTATTGGGATATTAATAAGTCCGCTGATCGTGGGAGCGTAGGTATGTGCGTGACCCATGTGATGTGACTGTGTTCGCCTCCATTATTTGTGATGTTGTTATCTGTGAACTATTCCTGAGAGATTCGGAATATGTAATCCTTATGTACGTGATGTACCGGGATGGATAGCAGAGTATGTGTGCACCACAGCTTAGTTCTCGGGGTGCTTGTATTGTATATTTATGATGTGAATAATATACACTTAATTAATGGGAACCTTCATGTTAATGTTGTAAATATAATTACGGTATTGTTTCGAGAAACATAACGGGTTAGCTGATAGTGAAATATAATGCATATTGAGCATCTGAGTTTACGTTAAACCCCTATTTAATTACGAGCGTTATAATGTTAATAGAACCGAGTAATAAGGGTAGAACCTATGACAGTCTAGCTAGATATTATGTCACTTAGCTAGTGGGTTGTGTCGTTGTAGATGGGTATTTGCGTTAGGAGTGCACAGTTAGACGAGAGGTGAGAATATCATGTGAGTGAACGTCCTAACATGTACTTTGCATTTAATGTTTTAAATGTTTTTAAAGCACTTGCAGGTTTTTAAAATATCTCCACATTCGGGCTCTGACCCGTTTGCTTTCAAATCTATTTTCCTTGTAAAACCATTTTAGGTGCCCAGCCACAAGGACACCATGCATAGGATACTCATTCTGGTGACGAGCTGTAGCTGTTTGTGGAAGCTACAGGGATTTTCTTGTAGACGCTTCTATCACTTGGATTCCAGATTCATTATCTATCAGTTGTAGGGCATGTTGCCCATTTCTATTAGAGACATCTTTCCATTACAGTTTTCAGACTTTGGCATGTATTGTTTTAGTATTCGGTTTATTTATTTCAGTTGTGGGATTTGTAGTGAGGAGTTTTCCTCCAGACTTTATTTACATTATGTCATGGTTATTCTTTTTACTTCAGTATAGTGAATGGTGTTATTATTCTTCATTACACTTGTTGCTTGTTAATCAGACTTTAAATAAAATTTGGCACTTACTTTTTAAATACTAGGTGGTTAGTAATAATAAAAATGTTTTCGACAGTGATGCTATTAACTGAGCCAACTTGGCATTTTGAATTAATTTAATAAAGGAGTAGCTACCCGGTATTTAATTAGTCGGGGTGTCACACAAACTATGCGATATAATGTTTTTTATAACAAGCCTGAACATATCAGATGGGCTCTCTACGTTCCCGAGGGGGGTACCGAGGCTCAGAGTTTGGAGCAACAAGATCATTTTCTGCAAGATCATTAGTAGTCTCAACAAAAGGCTCAACAAGATGTTTAATTGAATGAAAAGTGTTACATGGTGAGGAGGGGATAATGACAGGAGAAATATGTGAGTGTAAGAGACGGGAACACACCTGGAAATGTTGATTAACTGGATAGACATGATTAGTATAACCAAACATAGGTACATGGTAAACAATATGAAGAATGCACAGAAGTAGAGTCACCAGAGAATGACGTATTTGTATGAAATGTGACATCTAAAGTATGATGTATACAACGTGTGACATGATCACAGCAACGATACCCTTTGGAAACATTAGAATATCCTACAAAAATACAATGAACAACTTTATCATCAAGCTTAGTGTGAGTAGGAGATTTATTATGAACCAAGCAAGTGCAGCCAAACACGTGCGGAATTACATAAAAAAGAATCCTATCGGGATAAATAAGCTGTAATGGGGCTTTATTCTGAATGACCCGACATGGAGTACGATTCAAAATATAAGCACCTGTTAAGACAACTAAGTGCTAATAAGATTGAGGAATCTGCATCCCCCATAATAGACAATAGACCACCCCCGCGAGACTTCTATTTTTTTTTTCTTTCAGCAACCTCATTTTGTTCAGGAGTACATGGGTGAGTTGGTTGCTGAAGAATACCTTATTTCTTAAGATAAGAGACAAACTCATTTGAGATGTACTCTTTACAATTATCAGACAGAATCCCTTTAACAACAACATTAAATTGAGTTTTGACAAGTTATAAGAACTGTGTAAAAAGGGATAGCACATCACATTTATTACAAAGCAAATAAACTCAGGTACGCCTCGAGTAATCATCAATAAAAGTGACATAATATCGATGCCCAGAAAAAGCTATAATAGGTGATGGGCCCCAAATATCATTATATTTTAGATCACAAACACAAGGAGTCCGATGCATGCGAGGGATATAAGTAGTCCTAGTATGCTTAGATAAAGAGTAGACAACACATTGAAATTTTAAAAAATTACAAGCTTTAATTATGTTGGGAAACAACATACATAGATATTGATATATTGACATGTCCTCAATAAACATGCCACAAATGTAATGTTTGAAAAGAAAAAATATAACGACCTAAATCTTATAACACATTAGCATGAAAAATGGAAGGTGGAACTGGTGGAGGATCCCCAAAGTAGTAGAGCCCGTCGCACTAAAATCCCCTGCCAAAAATCCTCCCCGTACGTAGGTCCTGAAGATAACACCAATAAGACAAGAAAACAACAATACAGTTAAACTTCTTGCTAAACGATTAGCATATAACAAGTTCATAGCAAGATTAGGTACAAGTAAAATTGAGTGTAAAGTAATATCTGTAGAAAGACATGTATTGCCTTTGTTAAGAATGGGAGTAGAAGTCACATTAGCAAGGTGAACCTGTTTATGGAAGAGTTGGGTAGATGAAGTAAAAATATCATTCTCACCCGTCATATGATAACTAGCACCAGAATCCATAGCCTAAGAAGAAGGAGTGTCATCTATGTGAGCACAATATGCCCGAGGAGTACCTGAGGAGGATGCAGCCATAACAGTAGGCCTACTAGAAGGAGCTTGACGATTACCCAAGAAATGAAGAATTTGATCCATCTTAGAACTAACAAATTGCTCAATATTGGCATTCAAATCATCAGGAGTAGAGAAAGGAGAATCAGTTGGACCTTCAGCCACGGCAGTTATACGAATTCTACCCTTCTTATTTCTCAACTCAGAATACAATTTGAAGCATGTGAGCTTTGCATGCCCCTCTCTACCACAATGCTCACATACTATTTATTTCTTTTTTAGGACATGCACCCCAAGACGAAGCAGAAGAAGAACCCAAATGCCGATTCCTTGTATTGGCTACAAAAGCCATGTGATCAGCTGGAAAAGGTGGCTCAGATATCACCGCAGATTAGGATGTACGCTTGAGGCGCCGCTCATGATTCTCATACACTTAGGGGTGAAGTGCTTAAAATATGTGTCTGAGGAAGCTCAAAAGCATCCCCAAGACCCATCAAGAGCTAGTAAACCTTTTGCTTCTCTTCTCGAGCTGTAAGTGATTCTGCAGCCTGCACGGTAAGACCCACAATGTCAACTAAAGGACGTTATGAAGCAAAGGGGGCTGGCCCACAGAGGGATTACGCAACCTAGGGTTTATTCTACGCCTCTAGTGGTGGTGGCTGGAGGTTGGGGGGCTGGGGGGAAGAGTTAGGGTTTAGGGTTTTGTGAAGAAGAAGGAACGGGAAGGCAACAGACTTCTCCCTCTTTTTTGTGTGTTTTTTTTAGCTCTGATACTAATTAGAATGTTAGAATTCAATTATGGCCCCTACAAGTTTAGGGGCTTATATTTATACCAAGAAGGGAATACATTAGGGAACCAAATTACCCTTGTAGTCAATTACATAAATAACGTAGACATTCTCCAACAAAATTCAATCTCAGTCAAAAGGTTTGTGTTATGGGAGAAACTGATCAAACCAGAGCATGTATGCGAGGAGAGAAAATTATACATCATCAAGGCGGAAGACATAATAGTGATTTTAAGGATTAGAGGTTTCATCAAGATGAATCATATAATTGTGCTTATTGATACAGGCAGCACACACACACACACAGTTTCTTGAATCCAGAAACAGCTCAGCAAAGTGGTTCAAAAATTGAACAATCAACCACACTAAGGGGTCGTTTGTTTTTACCTCTTAAGTCTGAATCTGAACCATTCAGACTTAAGAGGTATTAAAAAGTGTTTGTTTTTTTAAATGATTAAGAGGTTAACGGTCATATTTGCCTCTTAATAATTAAGAGGTAGAGTTAGGTCTGAAGTCTGAATCTGAAGTCTGAATCAGTCTAAATACATTCATTCAGAAGTATATTCAGACGTAAAAACAAACACATTTTTCAGATTCAGATTTCAGACTTCAGATTCAGTCTTCAGATTTCAGATTCAGACTTCAGATTCAGATAAAAAAACAAACGCAACCCTCTGTTCTAAAAGGCCCGCCTAGGCTCCGCCTAGGCCCGCCTAGGCTTGAGGCTTGAGAGAAACGCATCGCCTACGCCTTATTACGCCTTATTACCCCATATTCTTAGTAAAAGGCTTAAGGCACACTTTTTTTAAACAAAACAAAGGATTAGTTGACAAATATTGTTTATGGAGCATGAATGTGAGAAAGATGGCTACCAAACATATGGATATATTTTCAAAATTCAAGGTATGTACTATTTTATTATATTACTAGCCTTGGAATAATTAAAATAATAATAAAAGGACAAACGCCTTTTTATGCCTAGGCTCCTAAGGCTTGAGGCTTGACCTCTACGCCTCGACCACGCCTCGCACCTTTTAGAACCTTGACGCAACCTAAGTGTTACTGTGGTTGTAAAGTCATCCTAAATGCCCTAATTTCCAATGGACTATGCAAGGACCCACATTCAAAGAGGATCATATATTACTACAAATGGGTGGTATGATACGATCCTAGGCATGAATTGAAACGCTATAAGTTACATTTAAAAGAAGGGGAATGAAGGTAGCGTTGGCCGAACTTACAGAAGAAGCAAGATTACAAGTGATGTCGCTGCTGAAGAGAACCACACAAGGGTTTATAGGTCAATTATTCTCTATACAAGTAGTAGAAGAGGAGACCACTGACAATGTAACAACTCCACACTGCATTAAACACTTACTTTTTCAATTTGATGACGTTTTTGAAGAACCTAAGGGTCTGCCACCACAAAGATCACATGACCATCAAATAATCATCAAAAGGATACAATCCCCACGAACCAGAGGCCCTATAGGGTGCCTTATTTCCAAAAAACAGAAATAGAGGAGATGGTACAAGAAAAGTTGGTTGATGGGGTGATACAGCCTAGTCACAGCACCTATGCCTCCCCAATCTTATTGGTAAAAAAGAAAGAAAGTCATTCATAGCATGGGAGCACAGTGGTCATTCATAGCATGGGAGCACATTTTGTTGAGGGACTACCGACCAGTGAAGGCAAGAATGTTATTATGGTAGAAAAAAAAAAGAATGTGTCAAAAACCCCTAGTTACAATAATATTGAATATATACTTCATCCCTTTATTATGACTTGCCACTTTGCCAACTAAACTATTGTTTGATGTGATGTTTGACCTGAACTTTCAATATTGTCTTTTGTAATTAGTGAATGTGAAATGTTCATCGTGCACACGCGTGTGGAGGGTGTTTGTGGGTGGGGGTATGGAAGTTCAAATTCAGGGGCAAAAACCTTACACATCACTCCCTTGCCCCAACACCATCGCAAAAGTCACTCCACTGCGTGATGTTATTTTAGACCCCACACCCCACACCATCACCCAACACATTTTCATATATAGCATTTAGTCGTTGATCAATCTAAATTATGATAAATCAAGGTCTGCACTTTAGAAAACAATCAAAAAATATTCAAGACCAATAGGATTAATAGACAATGGATTATCTTTCTAGTGTCACTGGTTTGATCATAGAATTTCTACCTGACAATGATAGAGTGTGCCTAAACTTTAACAAATGTGACACATATGGATAAAAAAGTAATAGGCATGTGAAACTTTGTAAACTAACCCTATAGATCATGTCTACTCTGCATGCTTTTAGAACAATCAAACATCGAATATGTGATGCCATAAAATTTTCCAAATCCTGCAACAGTATGCAAAGGAATAAATAAAGGGCAATTACCATCCAACTGCAATGCCAGAAACAAGAAACATTGTACAGTACAAGCATTTTCAATACCAAGAAGTGTTTTAAAATCATTCAACATGACAAGATTAGCATTTTAAAAGGAAAAGTAGATGGATCAAACAATAAATAGAGACTATACGCTTCTCTATTAGCAAAAATAAACACCATCCCATACAAGTATAGTAACAAATTACAATCGAATAATACATCGTCTATTAAATACCTATATAATAGCATTCAATGTACTAAGAAAAATTTTCAAATAACCATAATCCAATTCAGGATAAAATTTCAATGAACAGTGTGCCATATACCTCGTAAAAAATTCGAAGATCCCAAAATCCTAGAATTTACCCAAAATAGTTCCGCCCAAAAAGCTCCACAATGACTCCATTACTGCTAAATGAAAATAAATTGTCTCACTTGCAAATTCGGACAATTATTGTATTCTTTGTTTGTAACAAAATTGAAGCATCATTGTACATAATTCTATTCAATTTATTAACCATACCATCTGTTACATCATATGAAGTTTAAACTCATGTCTTGTTTTTTCACATCCTCAATCTGAATAATATCAGTGCCTACTGTTTTCAAGAATTATCCAATCGAAGTTAACCTAAAAGTTCTGAATAATATTAGTGCCTATTTTTCATAAGAATTATCCCATTTGTGTGATGTTTTTCTTCATGAGTTGATGTCTACGCATGATATCTAGTTAGCATGTTCAATTTTATATTTTGTTTTTAATTTTACTTGTCCTTTTTCTCATGTAAACAATTATGAAGGCAACTGGAAACTAGGAAAGATGCCAAAACCACATATATATACAGGATTATATTGACTTTACTCTCTGAGATAATTTTGTATTTAGATTTGTCCCCTAGAAGTTTAAAATATGAACTCATTACTCCGGCCAAGGATTGAATTTAGGTTGGAAAGATCAATAAAAGGGACTTACAAAGAAATGGAAATTTTACTTTTTTTACTCAACCTTTTAATTCGATTCCAATTCTTGCTAAAATTGAAATTCTCGTGATTTCTGGAAATTTCAAATACTCCCAAAGTTTTGAGTATGGAATAATGTACTAGAATTACACAAGTTTCCAAACATCACGATCACGTTGAATGTAATTTGGACTAGAGAGATATAATATAATCATATAATCATATACATATTCATAGGGAAATAAAACTATCCAAATTCGTATACATAACGTAAACGTAGTACATAAATCCGTAATCAAATTATCAATTTGTATTCATCGCAGTAAGACTTAGAATGTGTAGTTGTTTAACATTCAGAACAAGACCTAGATACTGCAGTAGGTAGATTTAGGTGCTGCTTTTTTTAGATAATTTGCAAATGACATTTATATCATGCATTTGGCGCATATGTATTACCAAAATGAATTGTTCAAATAAATGTGTATGCTACTTATGTTGTGTAATAAACAACAATAAAATCATATCTAACTTATTTTAGATTTTTTAATGATGACTTTTTGGACCAGCCACTACACCAAATCTGTCGAATTGTCAAGGTCATTGACCTTGACAAATCCAACTTGTCAAGGTCAATGACCGTGACATTTCGAGGCGAGACAACTTTTTTTGTCACGGTCGTGTCGCGGTCCATGACCGGGACACGTTTGTCACGGTTTATAACCGTGACAAAGCCGTGACCCTTTTGAAAAAAATTGTCACGGTCATTGACGGCGACACGTCCGTGACAACTTTTTGTCACGGATGTGTCACGGTCAATGACCGTGACAATTCTGGGCAGAATTTAAAAAATATCTATTGGGCAGTATGGCCACCATGGGTGGCCGTGGGCCGGGCTGGGCAGGCCCGGTCGGGCTCGGACCGGGCTTGAAAAATTAAGTGTTATCCCAAGCCCGCTCGGGCCTAGATCGGGCCTTATTATGTAATCCCAAGCCCGCCCAGATTTGAAAGCTCTTTACCCACGCCCGCCCGATCGGGCCCTATTATGTTAATTAAAAGATTTTTTAAAAAAATTAAAATACCTATTTTTTTTATTTAAAGACCAATTTTTTTAATTAAAAATCTGTTTTAAACTCCATATATTACAAAGTTCATATATAAAGTTTCTCACTTTACATGAAAAGACTTGGTATACGTTTTTATATTTATAAAAGTCCCCCCCCCCACATATATATATTTCGGGCCTCGGGCCGGGTCGGGCATCATCGGGCTTAAGAACTCATGCCCAAGCCCGCCCGAAAAAAAATCGGGCCTATAAAATTTTGCCAAGCCCTCTTTGCGGGCCTATTTACGTTACCCAAGCCCTATTTTTTTATTGGGCGGGTTGGGCGGGCTTGGCGGGCCTCGGGCCTATGGCCACCCCTAATGGTCACTGCCACTGCCCAGCAGTATATTTGTACCTGTTATTGCAACGTTGTACCTGTTCCAAACATCATATATCCAAACAAACTAAAGATAATGCAAATATATATTCAAAATAGAAACTATTTAAGAAGAAACAACATCACCATCAATTATCTCAAATCTACAAACTATTTGCATGGAAAAGAGATTTTGTACCGCGACGCTCGGGGACACCTCCTTATCCTTCCCTTCTCGTCCGAATAGCCACATAAGTATAGAGCATATGTGGCCTACCCTTAGGGCCACTCCCTGTCTCCTGAATTGAAATAAAGTAAAATTAGTATCCGCCCCTCAAATATAGATAAATATAAATCGTAATGGAAATCGAAATCGAAATTGACATATAAATATAAATACATTACCTGTAGTGTGACTCAAACAGCTAACTTGAGCTCATATGACACCTCCTTCCAACTAATGTACCCCGGGCAATCGTGTCAAATATAATTCTCTTCATATCTAAACACTAAGAAATACCATAATCCTAGGGAGTTATGCGCTGCAAATTCCTTCCAACCGTTGTGTAGCCAAAAATCAGCAGTTGAAGTTATCAATTCCACCTTTCAATGGTCTCCCATGTTTTGCTAGAAGTTCCAAGTGGTGGGGTATGGAAAGTGGAATTGACAACTTCAACTGGTGATGTTTGGCTACATAACAGTTGTGAGGAATTTGCAGAGCATCGCTCCATAGGATTATGGCATTTCTTAGTGTTTGGATAGACGAAGAGATTCAGTCTCCTCTCCACAAATAGAACACCCCAAATAACTATGTACTAATCACCTATTAAAGGTAAGAAGCGTATATTCATGGATTAGTATAAACAAAACTTAGATGTAGTTGGAATATTTATGTATTAATCTCCTCTCCACACACGCACACTACACAAGAGTGAAAATGATAAAGTGCAGATCAATTAAAAGCATTAAAAATTGATGTTTCGGTACAAATTGAAATATTTATTACAAATTGAAAAATTGTTTCAAATTCGGGTTATCATAAAAAATGGATTGATATTCGGTAGGAGCAGCCAAGTCATCCACACTACTATTTAGACGCCTTGGCGCGTGTTGGACAATTGACCACGGCTCGTTGTTGATATACTCCGAGTAAAACACTTGCTTAACCTTTTGAAATGCACAAACAAACGTCTCATCGCTCACGTGGTCGTTTCTCTTCAACTTGGACAAGTCAACCATGATCAAATTGGTGACAGGATCAACTTTACAAGCATTTTTATCCTCAACTCTTACCCATTCACAGTAAAATACAACCTCTTTGAAGCTTATATAATCCAATTCAAATATATTTTGGATTACACCATAGTAAGTCATTTCAGCTTCAACGAGGTTTTTATCTTTTGCGCTCGCTCGAAAGAAAGTAAGAGCCTTGTATGAAATTCTCGAGTTCTGTACATTTGTACTTTCCTCGTACACTTTAGCGCCGAAAATGTAACCGTTCAATCGATACTTTTTGTACTCTTGTGCCACGAACAAGGGTCCAGTGGCTAGACGAGCAAGCCTTGATGTCGCATCACCCATCTTTAGGAGCTGAGAATATAGATAAATTAATTATATTAGTGGTAAAATTTGAGTGTAATGTAACGTTATATAACGACTGTTTTCATTATAATTACCTCTTGTGTCAACCATAGCCTAAATTCGATGTCTGATTATACCATTATTTTTCGTCTTTTATTGTTCTCACAGGCTTCATATTTACTGCATATTACAAAATTAATCATGTATAAAATAATCTAAAATAATGTTAAACATTATAATAATCGAAACTCACTTTTTCCATTCTTGGACATCTTCATGTGTGTCAAATAGATAACGAGCTACTTGTTCATGTTGCAAACTCGTTAATTTCACTCGTTTTCCCATCACATTACCACCATCATCGACGAATTCATCAGTGTCATCAACGCTGGTCGAGTTAGGCATATATTCCCGAGTATATATTGATGACTCCACGGTGATGTATTCCTCTGCAATTGATCCTGCAATATATCGCGTATTCTTGACGTAATCTTTAAAAACTTTCATCAATCTTTCAAACGGATACATCCACCGATATCTAACTGGACCACAAAGAAGTGCCTCGTCGCATAGGTGTACCAACAAGTGAACACTTATGTCAAAGAATGCTGGGGGAAAGTACTTCTCCAATACACAAATCGCTTCGTTCACAGCCAATTTTGCGGCCACTATGTGTTCTCGATTCACTACCTTCTCACACAAGAGGGAGAAGGTAATACTAATTTGCATAATAGCCCTACGCAAATCCTTGTGCTTGGAGAAACAGTACTTAAACAATAGAGGAACCAATTGCATGATCACATGCCAATCGTGGGACTTACACTTATGTAAATCATGAGTAGCATAATTCACAATCCTTTGCAAGTTGGACGAAAAAGTAGATGGGCCCTTCAAATTATATATTGTGTCTAGACGCACCTTCCTTTCCCCACTCGTCAAAGTAAACGTACCAGGGGGAATTATTGTCCTTCCCCTACTATCTTCTTTCAACCATAGTTGTGGCTTAAGTTTTAACGTTTTAAGGTCTTTTCGTGCATTTTCTCCATCCTTCGAATGACTCCCCCCAAGGCAAGTACCCATAATATGTTCAGCGAAGTTCTTCTCTGCATGCATCACATCCAATACATGGCGCACCGGGTTATTCTTCCAATAAGGAAAGTCAAATAAAATTGACCTCCGAGACCATGCCTTTCTTATCTCAGTTTCATTCCCAGTTGGGGTCTTCTTATGCTTGACATTCTTAAATTTGGGATTCTTACCTGGCATATTTGGGCCACATTAAGAAGATTTACTTTCAATTTCTGAACCCGAAAGTTGTCTCGGCGGTAGCCTATGTTCAACTCCGCCCAATAAAAAATTGGAACCTTTCTCAAATTTGAAACTATGAGCTGGGGGTAAAAACCTCCTGTGGCAATAATATACATTTTTTAAGCTAGAGGATAGACGAAGAGATTCAGTCTCCTCTCCACAAATAGGACACCCCAAATAACCATGTACTACACATCCGGATAATGTCCCATAAGCTGGAAAATCATGAATTGCCCACATCAACATAGCTTTCAGCGTAAACTCTTCTTTTCTAAAAGAGTCAAATGATTGCACACCCTCTTCCCACAACTCATTTAATTCTTCTACCAAAGGATCCAGGTAGATATCAATGTCATCACTTGGTGACTTTGGCCCAGGTATCAACAAAGCCATCATCGAAAATTCAGGTCTCATACACTGTGAAGGAGGAATGTTGAGTGGGGCTAGGATCACTGGCCATACACTCAGATTGGTGCTTAGATTTCCAAATGGATTGAAACCATCTGTTGATATAGCCAAACGAATGTTGCGTTGTTCTCGAGAAAAATCGGGATACTCAAAATTCATCCTCCGCCAGGCAGTAGAATCAATAGGATGATGCATGATATTACCCCCTACTTCTGCCCTAGCATGCCAAGTCATTGCCTCTGCAATCCATGGTACTGTGAAAAATCGCTTTAATCTAGGCCCAACGGGAAAATATTTCAATACTTTTTGAGGCACTTTTGAGCTTGTGTCTTCCTTACTAGTAGATTGGACATATCTAGGTTCATCGCATACCGGACAAGGATCGAGATTTTCATACTCCTTTCGGTATAGTATGCAGTCATACACATAAGCATGAATCGATTTATACTTCATTCCCAAACCTTTCAAACTATTCTTCATAACAGGATAGCTATTTGGAAGTGTATTCACCTTGGGTAATAAGCCCTTCACCCATTTCAGAATTCCCGTCACGCTATTGCCAGACAAACCGTACTGCGTCTTCAAACTGTGCAAACCAACCATGGCATGAGTTGTTTGATCTTTCTCACAGCCAGAGTATAACGGTTGGGTCGCCTTAAATTTTAAACTTTGGTAGTCATCGTCAAGTTTTATCGTGTTATCTTCACGAGCACTTGAATCTTCTACATCATCAGTAACCTCATTCTCCTCTGCTTCATAAACTCCGTACGCATCATCAACTAAATCCTCTAACATATTATGATCTACGTCTTCCCCTTGTACATCTATTCTACTTGTTGAAGGTTGTTGTGAAGGTTGGTCGGGGACAAAAGGAACTTTCAATTCACCGTGAAAACTCCAAAATCGATAACTATCTTGCATACCCGATCTTAACAAATGTAGTTCAACTGTTTTCCACTCAAACACCTTACCATTCTTACACCTAGCACACGGACATGGAAACTCTTCATCATTACGACATCTCTTTGCATATTTCACAAATTCGTTAGCAACTCTGCGAAACACATCCTCCATTCTATTAGTCTCACCCATCCACTCTTTGTATTTCGGATATCCCATCACAGCTACCACAACTAAACACCTATTAAAGGTAAACAAAACTTAGATTTATAGTATGTTTTATTTAATTATCCCATCATTTAATTATCCTATTAAAGAGTAAATGGTCCTATCCCATTCAAGACTGCATTTTTCTGTAATATACTTAAAAGCTCATGCACATTGTTACGATTTGAAAAAATTCGACAGCATATCCCCGTAGTTCTTCAAGTACACGACGTAGATTGACAGGTGTGAGTGTTATTTCAATTGGTCAATTGAAATAACAGTCACACTTGTCAATCTAGTATGTACCCAGAGAACATTAAGATACGACTGCAGAACTTCCTCCAAAAGTAACAACTTTAAGCCAATAAGAATATTATACAGTCTCAAACTGTCCAAACGGGACAATTCGAGAGCTCTCATTACAGGGGTAATGACTCTCGAACGGGTCTAAGGGCTATTGAATGCGTACGCATAAGAACTAGAAGGCTAGTATCTATGCGCACTATATTTAATTTCAAGTATGTTTCATATAATGGGTTAATTCAAATACAAAAATAAATTCATGGGTTAATTCAAATACAAAAATATAAATTCATGGGTTAATTCAAATATACACACACACACACCTCCCTCCACACCCCCCACTCACTACATACACACACACACCCACCTCCCTCCACACCCCCCCACTCACCACATACACACACACAGTAGTGACTGTCTATTTAAAATAATCTCAATGTTAATTTCATGTATTGAATTTCTACTATTGTTTTGTGCTTTTTATAAATCATATTCAATGTTATATATGTATTTTGTTAAGATATCTAAGCTGTTCTATAGAATTATTTTTTGTATCTTGAAGTTTAAGTTCTAAAATAATCAACCTAAAGTTGTGGTTCATAAAGTATTATCACGAATATAAACTAAGAGTGATAAAATAACTTTGAGGCATATAAATTAATTGTGACAAAGTAAGATTATGGACCAGAACCTAAAATTTTAAAAAAAATGTTTTTATTTAAACCCCACTTTTCTTTCTATAACTCCTATTTTATTAAACTTTAAATATAATTAGGGGTGTATAGAAAGAAAAGTTAAATAGGAATAAAAACAACATTTTTAAAATATGAAGGGCTCACCAATTTGATCAGATTTTTCAACAACATAGACTAAATAATATTTTATTTTTCATGCTTTTAGCAATTTCGGATGCCATTTTAACCCTTATTGTAGTTTTTTGTTGTAATGTCATTTAAAAAAAAATCATTTAGGTATGTAAATATATTGTAATAGACCTTGCCTTCCACAAAATGATATTTTATGGTAAAATTTTATTTGATGGATATAAAGTCATGTGATACCTATATGTGTTATTTTGCATCTAATAAAAACAAAAAATGCCATATATGGTTTTTTTCTCCATCAGTATAAGTATATAGCGATATTTCACACTTAAATCACATATTAAGCCGGCCTTCATTTTTTTATGAAATTTGTAGAAAATTACTTATTTATTTTGAATAAAAATAAATTCTTATCCAATATTTTTGGATATTATTTTTAATTATGAAACTCATACACAAATTAATGTTGTATCAAAATAATATTATATTTTTAACCCCCTACCCCCACCCTGCCCCACCCCTACCCCCACTCTGCCCCCACCCTACCCCCACCCTGCCCCACCCCCTACCCCCGCACACACACACGCACATATATACACACATACACACATATATATACACACAAACATATATATAAATGGAAGAGAGAGAGAGAGAGAGCAGCGTCGAGAGAGAGAGAGGGAGGGAACGGCGGGAGGGAAAAAAGAAGGGGGAAAGGGTTTTTGCTGCAAACATTGTCACGGTCGTGTCAAGGTCATTGACCGTGACAATTATTTAAAGAATTGTCACGGTCAATGACCGTGACAAGTCCGCGACAAGTAAATTTATCACGGCCTTGTCACGGTCATTGACCGTGACAATTCTTTGTCACGGTCGTGTCAAGGTCAATGACCGTGACACAAAATGCGTGTTTTTTGTCACGGTCAATGACCTTGACAAGGGTGACCGGCTGAAAGGTGACAAATTTGTCATTTTGGTGTAGTGAGCATACATTTGAACAGAATTTTAAGACTGAAAATTATTTCCAATTTTTGCTGCAATTATTTTCAGCAAAATTGAAATTCAGAAATTGTATATTGCATGACAAATTTGAAAACAAGAAATTGGCTAAGACTTCAAAAAACTCATAATTCAGAAAAAACTTGCATCCCTACTTCTGTATCTGAATTCCTTCTTCAAGATCCCTAAAGAAGTCCTCTATAAAACCAAGTCAAGACTTCAGCTGAAAAATAAAGTAGGTTTCACTTGCAAGATAAAAGAGAAAAATGTGCAACAAGGTTTTAGCATGATGCAATGTAACTTTATAGCCTTTGTGGTAAGTCCCTTTTTTTCCTTCTACAAGTTACTAGAATCCCTTTCAAATATAGATAAATAAACATAATCACAAATGCACATGTGATCATAAGACCAAGATTTTTATGAATTCTATAAGTTTCACAACCATGCGAGAAAGCATTGGAAAAAAAGAAACTGAACAAACAAAAAGAGTATAGTGACTTATCAGGGGGATTCTCTTGAAGGCAAGATGATCTTACTTTGACTTTTTTATTACTTGTAGTCTCCCGCTTTTACTAGTTAAACAGAAAACAGAGAGACAAGATAATTAGCATGCAATCACAAAAAATCTCTCTCGCGCATAGAAAAATATTAATTCAAAATAAAATTGAGATATACCCTGCCATGAATGGTTATATTTGGCAAATATCGTACATTTTGAATCAACTGACGGCTTCCCCTGATGTCAATGTACTTAAGAGATTTCAGCTCGGCAAGTCCCCGGATCTCAGTGAGCTTCACGCAAGCACAAGCAAATATTACTTTAAAATTTTTGAGGTTTGACAAATCCGGTAATCTTTCAATCGACTTGCATCCATCAATATTCAAGAATTCTAAGGATTTTAATTCCTCAAGTCCCAGAATCTCAGTTAATTTTACACAGCGAGAAGCTATCAATGATTTTAAATTTGGAAAGTTTGCCAATAAAAATAATTTTTCAATTGACTCGCATCCAGTAGTGTTTAACAACTCAAAGGATTTCAGTTCCTCAGTCGCTCCTCTGATCTCAGTTAATTTATCACATCTAGAAGCATCTAATTTCCTTAGATTTGTAAGGTTAGACAAATCGGGTAATTTTTCAATTGACTTGCATTCAGAAATGCCTAACACTACTAAGGATTTCAGCTCCTCAAGTCCACGGATATCAGTTAGTTTTACACAGCGAGAAGCTTCCAATGTTTTTAAATTTGTCAGGTTTGATAGATCTGGTAATTTTTCAATTGACTCGCATCCAGTAATGTCCAACAATTCAATGGATTTCAGTTCCTCAGACGCTCCTCTGATCTCAGTTATTTTATCACAGCCAGAAGCATGTATTACTTCTATATCTGTAAGGGTAGACAAATCGGGTAAATTTTCAATTGACTTGCATCCAGAAATGTTTAACACTACTAAGGATCTCAGCAGCTCAAGTCCACAGATCTCAGTTAGTTTTACACAGGCAATAGCTTTCAATTCTTTCAAATTTGCAAGGTTAGACAAATCGGGTAATTTTTCAATGGACTTGCATCCAGAAATGTCTAACAATACTAAGGATTTCAGCTTCCCAAGTCCACGGATCTTAGTTAGTTTTACACAGCCAGAAGCTTTCAATGTTTTTAAATTTGTCAGGTTTGACAGATCTGGTAATTTTTCGACTGCCTCGCATCCAACAACGTCCAATAATCTTAAGGATTTCAGTTCTTCAAATCCCCGAATCTCGGTTATTTTATCGCAATCAGAAGCATGTATTTCTTTCAAATATCTAAGGTTTCTCAAATCGGGTAACTTTTCAATTAACTTGCATCCAGAAATGTTCAACAATTCTAAGAATGTTGGTTCCCCATGTCGCCGAATCTCAGTTAACTCATGTGATGATAACCATATAACCTCACGTAACTTGTTGCAGTTACGTAGAATAAGTTCTTTCAGCATTCCCAAGTTGGATAGGTCAGGTAATTTTTCAATGGATTCGCAAGACGCCGTATTCAGATGTTCTAAGGATTCCAATCTGTCCAGGCCTTGGATTTTGATTAGCCGGAGGCAATGACGCATATCTAATTTTTTAAAACTTTTTAACTTCGACAAATCTGGTAATATTTCTAGGGACGAGCAGCCTGTTATATCCAAGTATATTAATGATTCTAACGGTTCAAGCCAATCGACCCTAATTATACCACAAAATGAGATATCTAAAGCTCTCAAATTTGTTAGATTCCCAACCGACGAGTCAATTTCTGTTACACCCGAACAGTAACTGAGATTCAATCTCTCTAAAGTAGCAAACGTTGAAAAGTCAAGTGGTCTACTTAAATTCAAGCAAGATGAGAGATCTAGAACTTTCAACTTTGTTGCCATCTGTAAAACAAGAAAACATAAATTCAATTCCCTTTTCCAAGGGAAAAACAAATGCAGATAGATTATTTTACAAGACCTTGATTTGGTTCCAACCCTCCCAGTCATCTGTGATTCTGCTTTCTGAGAAATCGAGAATAACAAGATTCTGCTTTCTGCTTTCTCAACTTTTTCATGACTCCCTCATGGGGTATATCTTTTAGTTGCTTCAATGTCTCTTTCCAAAAGAGTCTGTCCTTGCCAAATAATAATGACCCTATAGTAACAAGAACCAAAGGTAGCCCTGCAGCAATTAAGACAACTACCTGAGAGAGCACATAATAATCATCTAGAGGATGGTCTCTCATAAAAGCATACTTGCTAAATAGTTGAAGAGAGTGATCAAGGTTCATGAACTGTGCTTCTTAACTTCTATAAACTTCAGGTTGACCTTTTTTTTGATAAGTCACTTCAAGTTCATCTAGAACCTTTTTGTTTCTTGTTGTTACAATGATCCTACTTCCTGAACCAGCCATATCCCACCTTCCTGTTAGCTTATCAAATTGAGACTTCTCATCAACATCATCAAGAACAATGAGAACTTTGTTTCCACGACTTGAGTCGTTGATTCTGTTAATTCCATCATCGACATTATAGATTTGAGAGCCTTTCCCTTTTCCGATCTTAGCGATAAGATGATATTGCAAATTAATAACACCATAGTCTTGTTTTGACATTTCTCGAACATCTTCGAGGAAGCAGCAAAGTTCAAAACGCTCACAGAATTGGTTGTAAATGAACTTGGAAATAGTTGTCTTCCCAATACCACCCATGCCATGGATTCCAATAATCCGCACACCATTAGAGTCAACATCTAATAATCCCCTCAGTTCTTCAACGTGATGATCCATTCCAACCAAGTTATCATTTACATGCTTGTAACTCTTCCTTAATTTCGACAAGACCTCTTCAACAACCAGCTTTACTAGTTTTCCTTCATACCTACAAGATAGATATTGTTAATATAAAAATAAAAAATGTATTGTGCAGATGCATGGGTGGGGGGTTAGAAGTGAAATTTAACATTAAAGGAACAAGGTTGGTCCAAAAAAATTTGGCTATTGGGGAAAATTTAAATGAGGGTCTTTATTTTAAGAAAAAAGTTGTATATATATGATGTAATGTACAGTTTTATATTATATATATGGTATCAAACACGTTTAAATACAATAGAATATTATTTCATAATGTAATTGTGATTGGGTACGTGATATTTAGTGAATTATTATTATGATAAATACATTTATTCAGCCCCGAATTGAGTAAGTCATTACATCATATAATTATTCTGATTTAATAACAAATACAAAATTGTCTTCGTGGCGTAAGCACTCAATGACACAAAAAGAAGCACATAAACCAAGACTAAACTCTCAATTACATTCCACAAATAGAATGAGACCACTACATCCATATTTATAACCTAAGGTAGTGTGCAAGTTCCACTGTATATTAATTAGCCAAGCAAAATTACTAAAGCTACTAAAATTACAAAAAGAAGGGACTTATTTAATTATAACCTAGAAGCTAGGGATATACCTATACTTTATGAAGTATGGATACAAAAACGGGACGCGAACACAAGATGGACACTCTAACAACCCACATTTTCCACGTAACAGTCGGCCAAACTAATACGCCGAAGAGCGAAAGATGGAGCTCGCCAAACAATTCATACCATTCTCTGCATCAAGCCATAAAGTAAAAACTGAAATTAAACCATCCAGGCATGTGAATAAACTGAAATGGCATAATCTCATAAATGAATAAGTCTCAATCCAACTGACATATGAAACATTTTATACATCACGACTCTAAATAAAACTGACTAAATAATAAATTTGGGCTTAGGCCCATACAAAATTCCGAATGTATCTACTGAAACTGAAAAGAATAGCAACCTATGCTAGAATCGAAAGACTGGAAATCTCCTAAACGAGGTGGAACTGCAAGACTGAACTCTCCTCAGCCTTATTGATTTTGTCTAGGTAAGCCTGGAAAATATTTTTACAATTTGGGGTCAGGGTCAGAAAGTTGTAAGAATTAATTTCAATATCAATAATAAATAATCATGCGATTGATTTACAATGTCTTGCCATCTGTCAGCTCTCACGTGCAATAAGTACCTCACTCCTCTCTTGAGTACAATACTAAGCGCATATCCCGACCCAAGGCATAACTATGATAACAAGTCTCTACACTATCATAAAGAATAGATCACAACTAACTATCATGTAACAGGGATGTAACTACCTACACGTGTACGAATACAACCCTAATACTAAACCCCAGTGTCACCCCTAAGAAATACAAATAAAGCACATAATGTATTTTACGTGACATCAGGTTTATTGTCAATTGTCCATCACTAGACTTATGGTAATTTATTCTCATTAATTATTACATCACACGAAGAACACTACCTTCGGGGACTATCTCGCGCTTCTATCAGTAAGTCTGTAGGAGTCCCTCGCCTAACGAACTTAAATAAATCACACAAATAAACTATGGGGAGATCACGCAGTAGCACCACTAATGAGTCTCCTTCTTAATTAAAACTATTAATCCCGCACCTCTTAATAAAGCCTATTTTCGGCCCCCGAAATAAGCCCAAAACACGTTCTGGAATAGCTCAAAATTCACCCTAAGGGTATACCTACCCCCGGGGCCAACTTAAGATGATTAAAATACATAAACGGGCCTCCGTATCACCCCGAAGACAACTCAAATCGGGTATACCTCAAATCTCATTGTAAAAACTCTCGACGTAAAATAAAACAACCAATTAATTATTTTACGCGTTAACTGCCTATAGTCCATCTTATTAATTGCACTCACTTGTTAATTACGATAGTATGCGGTACAATACATCACATAATCATGCACATTTAATTATAATCCAAATATGCCAAATTCAATTACCAGTTATCTCAAGTAATTAGTTATTCCTGTTTAATTTCTTCTCACAATTAATAAATAAATTAAATGCCATAAAAGTACGGAGTATTACAGACACGCTAACACATTTCTTAAAACAGTAAAACACGGACACCTGAAGACACCAATTATTTTTTATTTATAAATTAAAGTAAATAAACATTTTTTATGACAAGCAAAACTAACAACATACTGCTATAATTTGAAGCCTATAATTTATGAAACGTTGTAATAAATCATCACCTATACCATGTAAACAAAGAAAAAGAAAAGAGTAAGAAATATATGTAAGTGTGCGGGCACATAAATCTATACATATATTATCAATATAATATGGGAGACGGGTGTATTACAGTACACTTATATAAAGCAATCCAACAGTCTTTCTTTTGCCACGTATTACGATAACGATTCAACTTGCCATATACACTTACAGTATACACCCCATTGCTTTTTACAAAGCTTAATCGTCAGATCATAATACTTGGCTAAAGATAGACCCCTTGATTACTTTTTATAAGCGCACAGTAATACACCCCTCTCCGATACTATATCGATATATGTGAACATATATTTATTTCCATATAATTATTATATTTTAAATTCAGTTTTGTGAACAATAATTTAACAAACAAACAATGAAATAAATAAAGAATTAAAACAATAAATCAATCTTTAATAGTAATATCTCTTAATACTATTAAATGCAAAACAAGGCATTTATTATGCTTTGCAATTAGCCTATCCACGTGGCACATAATATTTAAGACCAAAACGTCCCCGATCATTTTCACGGCCATTTGTTGTCGATGGCCATTTATTGTCCTAGAAAGTCGATTCTCCTCCCATCCCTCCCTATCTTTTCCCATCCCTCTCCTCATTTATCTCCACCTCTTCAAACCCACTCAAAATCAAAACCTCCTCCGAGTCAGCTTCTACATCCACGGCGGCGACTTCTCATTCCTCTCTGCCACTTCCAAACCCTACCACAACCTCTGCTACCAACTCTCCACTTAAACCCCCGCCATCCTCCCCTCCAATGCGAACATATCCCGCTGCTTCATAGCCGGCAACAGCACCGGCGCCAACATATATTGCTCAGACTATTGAAAAACCCAGAACAATTAAATAAACCCCTTCACCAATTTGCCGACCCTTTCATCCACAATCTAAAACTAAGGTCTGATCTGATCTATATATATTTTTATCTATATATGTTTTTATGTATAATTTGTATATTTATACTCAGCTATTTGACACTTTCATCCGGGTTGGATTTTACTTTTACTAAAGTTAGGTTTTCAAGGGGTTTTATTTTATCATTTCTTAGCAAGATCATGTGGATTTAATCGTTGCTTTGGTGATTGTAATCTTAATTTGTAAATCTAGATATTGTGATCTTGATATGTAGATTTTTTTTTAAAGTGGGCTAACCATTTGCTGTAATAATAATTAAAAAGAAATTGTTTTTATAAGAAACATGTTATACAGGTAGGTACACATGTTATACATGGTTTTTGTCTTTCTCATATGTTATGTGAGTTGGTATTGAGTAGGGTGTCTTTGATATCATTTTTGACCCATTTTTGTTTGCTATTTTTTATAGGTCCGTTTGTCAAAGCAGTGTGTTGAAAATTTTATTTTCGGTATTTCATTCAATTTGGCCATTTTAGTGGGGTCATGTGGTTGAACGAATAAGAGAGTGCGGACGGAAAAAATGTGTTTATGTGGTACAAGGATAAATTACTCACAATATTTGGTCACGGGTGAGGTGTGTGTGTGTGTGTGTGTGTGTGTGTGTGAGAGAGAGAGAGAGAGAGAGTAGGGAGTTGAGTTAATTGTGGTTTGATTTGGTTTGGGGTCATTTAGAAGGTCATGAGAAGTGGAATTTTTTGTTAGGGAAATTTCGTTTGTTCCCCGTATTTGGGAAATCTGAGCTAGAGTTTTTTTGTGGGAATTTTTTTAATGATTTGGTTTGTTCCCTCTATTTGTCCCTCTATTTTTTATTTACTGAAAATCATTTTTATGGGGAATTTTTGCTGAAAATCATTTTTATATGCCGAAAATATTTTTATATTGTTGAAAATAATTTTTTTTATTCTTGCAAATCATATTTTATTTCATTGAAATAATTTATTACTGCTGATAAACCTTTATTATTTGTTGTGAATCATTTTCATATGCTTGAAAAACTTTTAGATGCTGAAATCATTTATGTATGTTCGAAGTCATATTTTATTTCCTATAAATGATTTCTTTTTGCAGAATATCATTTTTCATTTTGTAGAAATCAATTTCATTTGCTAGAATTAGTTTTATACGACTGAAAATCACTTTTTTGGCTGAAAAAAATATCATATTTGATGGTAATAATTTATTATTGCTGAAAATCAATTTTTCTTCTTGGAAATCATTTTTATATGCTGAAAATCTTTTTTTTATTGGTGGAATATGTTTTATTTGCTGAAAATAATTTATTAATGCAAAAAATTACTTTTTGATATACCCAGATATACCCTCCAACCGGACGACCCCTCAGGGGGCCGACCCCTCATCAGGGTCGAGACGACCCCTCAGGGGGCTGACCCTTCATCATGTTCCAGACGACCCCTCAGGGGCCGACCCCTCATCAGGTTCCAGACGACCCTTCAGGGGGCCAACCCTTCATCATGTTCCAGACGACCCCTTAGGGGCCCGACCCTTCATCATGTTCCAGATGACCCCTCAGGGGGCCGACCCTTCACCAGGCTCCGGACGACCCTCATGGGGCCGACCCTTCACCAGGCTCCGGACGACCCTCCGAGGGTACGACAGTACGAGGCCTAAATCAGGCCAGACTCACTATCGGAAGGAACTTTGCCCTCGGCCTCGGCTTATAGGCCGATGGTGACATCATCGCAGCGCGTGGTTTGGGAGACGCGTGGAACAGTGCACGTGAGGCTCACATGGCACATGGGAGACCGTTATAACAAAATCACACCCTCACGTGAGGGAATATTATGTCATCATTTGGCATCTACAGGTGTCAACAGGGGATTGACTAGATCATCATTCACATGCACCATGCATACTTGGGGGGTACACTACACCCCCCAAGACCTATATATACTTGTCACCTACAACCCTACAAGGGATCGATCAATTGATTGTAACCCTAGCTAAAACTCTGCTTATACACACAGTAGAGAGAGAGAGAGAGGCTTAAGTGCATTGTATCCAAGGCCATTAGTGCCCATACTTAGTGGATCACACACTCACAGTGGATGAAGGCCAAATTGGTTGAACCACTATACATCATTGTCTTATTTCCTCTTATACTCATCCCCTTCTACACACTCATACACTTATACATCTCTATGGCTGCCATGGTTACTACTGTTTGAGCTCATTATCACTTATCCGGTGGTGCTAAATCTTAGCATCATCAGTTTGGCGCCGTCTGTGGGAACGAGAAGACATCTCTTCCTTTATACAGCTTGACCTCACTGGGCACTCTGGTGGTGAGCCAACACTCCCCCTGAGAGGAGATATTTCACCGTTGAAAGAGACCCACTAAGGTTATCAAGCTCACCAGTCTTTTCTTCAGTTCAGCTTTTCATAGCTCAAACACATGGCACCTGAAATGCCACCACCACCACTTCCCCGATCGGATGATAGGGGAAGATCCAGTTCTAATCAGCCGCCGCCTCAGTCTGAGATGGCTGATGTGGCGGCAGCCTTAAAGTCTCTGGCAGCAAGCCAGCGGATGATGCAGGAGCAGTTCACATCTCTAAGCCAGAACATACTAAGACCACTAGGGGTTTCACCTGAGATGATTACTCCGGCAGCAGCTCCAGGACAGCATGAGGCCAGGGGACCACCCCAGGCACCACGCAAAGACTTGCCACCACCTCAACGGCGTAGGGATGTTGCTGACCCCCGGCGTCTACGCCTGGGGAGGCAAGGAAACCCTTGCCCGGAGGACAGGTATGACGATCTGGAGGGAGAGGAGGCCCCAATAGAATGCTGGGAACCGTATGAGGTCTCCAACAATATTGTATGACCTCTCCAGGATAGTAGAGGAAAGTGCGGGAGACCAAATCCTGATGATCGCCCGAGAGGCTCTGCTTTTGATCGCTTGAGCAGAGGGTCAGACTTTGAGAGGCTAGGCCCAGTAAATGACCTGCGGGAAAAATTGTCTAGGTCAAGAAGTGCTGCGAGGTCCAGGAGGGAGGCAGCAGATGGCCGACCCCAAGGACGGGATGACGGCCAAAGGGAAGTAAACAGCCGACACAGGCCTCCTGCAACAGAACCCTCCGTCCACCTTAAAGAGGCGGCAGGGGATAACATCGGCCAAGCCGACCCTGTGAGGCCCTGGAATGACTCAATCCAGCGACTGGAGGATAAGATTGGTGATATACTAAAGAGCCGGGACCCTCTTCAGAAGGGATACACCATAGGCTCACCCTTTGTGGCAAAGATAGTCAACTTCCCTACGCCATCCAGGTTCAATCCACCCGAGGTCACCCCAAGATACTACGGGAGCACCAACCCTGTCCACCATGTCGAGATGTATCAATCAGCAGCAGACATATACTCTATCTCAGATGAGATGAGGTGTCGTGCCTTTTCTGGTACCCTGACAGGGGCTGCACATGTCTGGTACACGTCTCTTCCAAAAAATTCCATTGAAAACTTTAAGCAGTTGGTAGACCTGTTCATCCACAACTTTTGCTTTGGGGTGAGGCCACAGAAGAAGACCACCCACCTGCTCTATGTTAAGCAGGGGAAGAATGAGAGTCTGAGGGACTACATAGCCAGATTCAATAAAGAGAAGCTGGAGGTGGAAGACTATGAGGAGAGCATAGCTATGACAGCCCTGATTGGAGGACTCCAAAAGGGGAAGCTGTTATGGAAGCTTGCTGAAGACCCTCCGAGGACGATGGCTGAGCTGCTGTCGGCAGCAGGAAAGGTGATGAACGCCGAAGAGGCGATGGCCGCAAAATATGAAGACGAAAAAGGAGGTGCTAGTGGGGGTAAATACCCCAAGAAGAACAAAGAGGGGAAGAAGAGGTCCACGGATGACAAGTTCGCTGGTTACACCCCTCTAACGGTCAGCTGTGAACAAATTCTCAATGAGATAAAGAGTGACCGGTCCCTGAAGTGGCCTGAGAAGCTGAGGGCAGCCCCCGGCAAGAGGAATAAGAACCTGTGGTGTGAATTTCACCAAGACCACGGCCACGTAACAGACAAATGCTTTGCTCTGAAAGATGAGATTGAGAAGATGCTGAAAGAAGAGAAGCTCAGAAAGTACGTCGACAAAGGTGCCTTCAAGAGGGGCCGAGGGGACGACCCCAGAAAGAAGCGAGGCGATGCATGTAGTGAAGGTCCTCAAAAAAGAGGGGATGACCCTTCTGATGATGAGGACGACCCTGACCTCCCACCGAGAGACGACCACGACCCTGTCAAGAGGCTTAATATGATCTCGCTCGGTTTGGGAATGATCTCCGGGGGTCCAGCAGGAGGAGGGTTTGAGGTCGCCGACAGGAAGGCCCATGTGGCTGAGGCCAAGGAAGTGACGAAGACGGTACACTCAACCTCTCTGGAGGTCAAGTCAGAAAAGAGGAAGAAGGTTGAAATGGACACTCTGATAGTGGGATTCTCAAGAATGGACTTCAAAGGCCTCTTATCCCCACATGATGACCCTCTCGTCATCACTACCGGGGTGCACGGGTGCGAGGTGCCGAGGATCCTAGTAGATGGGGGCTCATCTGCAGACGTGATGTTTTGGCCTTGCTTCAAAGCCTTAGATCTCAGTCGTGCTAGACTTGTCCCGTACCATCATCCATTGATTGGGTTCAGTGGGGAAAAGGTTCATCCCCTTGGAGTGTATGAGGCTGATGTCAGGATGGGGGACGAATGGCCGAGATGGCTCACCAAGAAGGTCAGTTTCTTTGTGATGGATGAGCATGTGTTTTCGGCCTACAACATCATACTGGGGCGTGTGGCCCTCAAAGGGTTTGAAGCTATGTCGTCTACGGTCCATCAGATGATCAAATTTCCTACCCCTTACGGGGTGGGGGAAGTTCAGGGAGACCAGACGACAGCGCGAGATTGTTACTACAACTCCGCTGAAGAAAGGGAGGCACACAAGAGGGCTACGACCACTTACAATATTGATACCCTAGACCCCAGGGATGAGACGAAGCTAAAGAAAGGAGAGGTCGCGGAAGAGGTAGAATCCATCATCCTCGATGAGGATGACCCGGAAAAAACCGTCCAAGTCGGCAAGTCTCTGAAGCCCAACATCAAGGAAGACCTCATTGAACTATTGAGGAGAAGACGAAGCATCTTGGCATGGAGTCATGTAGATATGCCGGGGATTGACCCTAAAATCATGTGCCACAAGCTCAATGTGGTAGAGGGAGTGAAGCCGGTAAAGCAGAAGAGGAGAATTTACTCTAGAGAAAAGTATGAGGTCATTAGGGACGAGGTCAAAAAATTAGAAGACGCTGAATTTATCAGAGAGGTCATCTACCCCGAATGGTTGTCCAATGCAGTCATTGTCCCAAAGGCCAACGGGAAGTGGAGAATGTGTGTGGACTTCACAGACCTCAACAAGCACTGTCCCAAAGACAGCTTCCCTCTCCCCCGCATTGACCAGATGGTAGACGCTACCGCAGGCCATGAGCTCATGAGCTTCATGGATGCCTATTCAGGGTATAACCAGATCTTCATGAACTCTGAGGACTCGGAGAGGACAGCCTTCATCACTGACAAGGGGACATACTGTTATAGGGTCATGCCCTTTGGCCTAAAAAATGCAGGGGCAACGTACCAGCGCCTCGTAAATAAAATGTTTGAAGACCAAATTGGGAAGTCTATGGAGGTCTATGTAGATGACATGCTGACTAAGAGTCTGAAGGCAGAGGATCATGTGGCAGACCTGGAGAGGACCTTTAATACGATGGACAAATACAAGATGAAGCTTAATCCGACCAAGTGTGTCTTCGGGGTCGGAGCAGGGAAGTTCTTGGGGTTCATTGTCAACCAAAGAGGCATCGAGGCCAATCCTGAGAAGATAAAGGCCCTTGTTGAAATGAAGACCCCCAAGTCCATTAAAGACGTTCAGAGACTCACAGGGAGAGTTGCTGCCTTGAACATGTTCGTGTCTAGGGCCACAGACAAGTGTTTGCCATTCTTTAAGATCCTTAGGAAGGCCTTCGAATGGAGTGAAGAGTGTGATGAGGATTTCAGGGATCTGAAGTCATACTTAGGGTCTCCCTTGCTGCTGTCGCGTCCCGTGCAGGGTGAACGACTTTATGTGTACCTCGCCGTCTCAGAGTCGGCCATCAGTGCAGCCATTATGAGAGACGAAGACGGGATATAGAAGCCTGTGTATTTTAACAGCAAGGCACTCCAGGGGGCAGAGCAAAGATACCCGAGGATGGAGAAGTTAGCCTACGCATTGATCCATGCCTCGAGGAAGATGAAGCCGTACTTCCAGTCCCATACAATGGTCATCCTCACCGACTCTCCTCTTAGGCAGGTCCTACATAAGCCAGAAAAATCAGGCAGGCTAATGACCTGGGCTATAGAGCTGGGGGAGTTTGACATAGTGTATCAGCCTAGGACGGCCATTAAGGGGCAGGCCCTGGCGGATTTCGTGGCTGAGTTTACTTGGGAAGGTGATGAAGCCGAGGGTGAGACCCTCGGGAAGATAGATACACAACAAGACAGGCCCACCGACACACCCGCAGATAAGGCTGAGACAAGCATCGCTAGAAGAAAAGCGACTGAAAATGAAGAGGGAAGATACATCTTTAGACAGGGATCCCTCTCCGAGGAAAATTTTTCAGAGGGAAAGACTCTGTGGAGCCTCTTCGTTGATGGGTCCTCCTGTGACAACAGAAGTGGAGCTGGACTGATACTATCAGCACCCGATGGTACAGACGTTGAATACGCCCTGAGGTTCAACTTCAAAGCCTCCAACAACGAGGCTGAATATGAGGCCTTGATAGCAGGCCTCTCCTTGGCTAAGTCTCTTAGTGTCGGCCAGATTTTGGTCCATAGTGATTCAAGGCTAGTAGTGAATCAAATACTAGGAGCCTACGAGGCTAAGGACGAGAGGATGGGTAGGTACCTTGAGAAAGTGAGGTCATTACTGAAAGGCTTCAGAGAAGTGAAATTAAAGAGGATACCTCGGCTCGACAATGGTCGTGCTGATGCCCTTGCGAGGTTGGCCTCGGTAACTAGGACAGACATCAGGAGGACGGTCCTAGTAGAAATTTTGCTACAGCCAACTATTGAAGACGCCGAGGGAACACTTCGCAATTGCCTAAATGTTTCTCAAGAAGCTTCATGGATGAACCCTCTGATCAGATACATTAAAGAGGGTGAGATGCCAGAAGCAAGGCAAGAAAAGAAGAAGCTGAGATACAGGGCTGCAAAATTCACTGTCATCGGAGACACCTTGTACAAAAAGGGGTTTTTGATCCCCTTACTTAGGTGTGTGAATCCCTCAGAAGTCCCTTCTATTTTGCAAGATGTGCACGAAGGATCGTGCTCAAGCCACATCGGGGGCAGATCCTTAGCGAAGAGGGTGATCACCCAGGGGTACTGGTGGCCGACCTTGGGGAAAGACGCAGCGGCATATGTAAAAAAATGTGACAAATGTCAAAGATTTTCCACCATCCCTCACCAGCCCCATCAGCCTCTTACTTCCATTACATCCCCATGGCCATTTACAGTGTGGGGAATTGACATAGTAGGACCCTTGCCTGGGGCCATCAATAACTATCGGTTCCTCATCGTAGCCATTGACTATTTTTCAAAATAGGTGGAAGCGGAGCCGATGGTGACGATCACAGAGCAGAAGACCTTCCAGTTCATCTGGAAAAATATTATATGCAGATATGGTCTCCCCAACACCCTCATCTCGGATAACGGGACTCAGTTCAAGAATACCTCTCTACAGAAGTACTGTGAAAGGGTGAGTATCAAACAATTTTTCTCCACCCCAGGCCGACCTCAGGCCAATGGGCAAACAGAAGTTACAAACAGGACAATCCTAAATGGAATCAAGAAGAGGCTTGAGGAGGCAAAAGGAAGATGGATCGAGGAGTTATATGCCGTGCTGTGGGCATACAGGACGACAGTGAGGACCTCTACCGGAGAGACCCCATTCATGCTAGCTTATGGCTCAGAAGCCGTCATCCCCACCGAGATTGAGTTTCCTACGCATAGAGTCCAAATGTATGACCCCCAGAAAAATGCGGAAGAGAGGAGACTCGACTTAGACCTAATTGAGGAAAGGAGGGAGGACGCTGAGATAAGGCAGGCAGCCTACCAGCAGAGGACCGCAAGGTTTTACAATCAGAGGGTGAAATAGAGGCCTATCGCAGTGGGGGACTTGGTCCTCAAGAAGACTTGGCAAAAGCCCAACAATCTCCATCCTAATTGGCACGACCCATATAGGGTCATCGATGAAGTCGTCCCTGGGACCTATAGACTAGAAAACCTAGAAGGGGAACCTTTTTCCAACCCCTGGAATGCAGATCATTTGAAGAAATACTATCAGTAGTCTTGTAAGGTCTTGATAGACCATAATTGTAATAAGAGTTGCTCCAACAGAACACTTGGAAAATTAATGAGAAATATCAGTGCTTCCCCTCATCCTGTGGTTATCAGTTCTAGTATGCATGGAAACATCTACAGAGAACCACCCTCGGCTATAATGAGGGCCAGTGGAGGGGACGACCCCACCACTTTCCTCAAGAAAGACGAGGGAAAACTTTGTTAAAAACCATTAATTTGGTAAGTTGAACCCTCGGCTATAATGAGGGTCAGTGGAGGGGACGACCCCACCACTGTCCTCAAGAAAGACGAGGGAAAACTTTGTTAAAAATCATTAATTTGGTAAGTTGAACCCTCGGCTATAATGAGGGTCAGAGGAGGGGACGACCCCACCACTGTCCTCAAGAAAGACGAGGGAAAACTTTGTTAAAAACCATTAATTTGGTAAGTTGAACCCTCGGCTATAATGAGGGTCAGTGGAGGGGACGACCCCACCACTGTCCTCAAGAAAGTCGAGGGAAACCTTCACTAAAAACCATTAGTTTGGTAATTTGATCCCTCGGCTATAATGAGGGCCAGTGGAGGGGACGACCCCACCACTGTCCTCAAGAAAGACGAGGGAAAATTTATTAAAGCCATTAGTTTGGTAATTTGATCCCTCGGCTATAATGATGGCCAGTGGAGGGGACGACCCCACCACTGTCCTCAATAAAGACGAGGGAAAACATTAAAACCATTAGTTTGGTAATTTGATCCCTCGGCTATAATGAGGTCCAGTGGAGGGGACGACCCCACCACTGTCCTCAAGAAAGACGAGGGAAAATCTATTAAAGCCATTAGTTTGGTAATTTGATCCCTCGGCTATAATGAGGGCCAGTGGAGGGGACGACCCCACCACTGTCCTCAAAAAAGACGAGGAAAAACATTAAAACCATTAATTTGGTAAGTTGATCCCTCGGCTATAATGAGGGCCAGTGGAGGGGACGACCCCACCACTGTCCTCAAGAAAGACGAGGGAAAACTTCATTAAAAACCATTAGTTTGGTAATTTGATCCCTCGGATATAATGAGGACCAGTGGAGGGGACGACCCCACCACTGTCCTCAAGAAAGACGAGGGAAAACATTAAAACCATTAGTTTGGTAATTTGATTCCTTGGCTATAATGAGGGCCAATGCAGGGGATGACCCCTCATTCACCCTCAAGAAAGACGAGGGAGAGGTTAGTGACATTAACAAAGACAAAGCAAACCATACAAAAGTCAAATAAGGAAGACAGTAAAGGAGACGATAGTATAAATGAAATATCAAGTGTTTTACAAGTAGAGTACAAAAATATTGATTACATCAAGAGGGTATGGGCTACAGACAGCCACCCTATGGAACAGCATCAGAGGGCAGGGCCTCAACATCTATAAGAGAGGTTTCCTCTGTGACAATGACAAGCTGAGCCTCGGACGTGCCTATGCCTTCTTCATGTTCGGATTCCACCTGGGTCAGAGCCTCGCCGATCAGAGGGTCGTCCAGTTGGACGGCTTCAAGGGACGGGCGGACCGAAGAGACGACGTCACCGAATTTGAGGACGACCCACCGACAGGCCGTCCTTATCCCTCTCTCCAAGTACTCAAGGCCGAAACCTTGGAACTCATCTGAGAGTTTATAGGCTTCAACAGCGTCGGCCTCGGCTTTCTTCATAGCCTCAGACAGCTCAACCTTAAACTGGGCCTCCCGATGGATCATGGCTTCATCCTTCTCCTTCAAAAGCAAGTCTCTAGACTTCAGATCCTCATCATGCTACCTCGTCAGCTCATCCATAATTCGTGCATGCTCAGTTCTGGCACTCTCTAACTTAGCCTTTGCAGTATCTAAGTCAGCCTGCAGGTCGGCCTCATGCTGGATGGCCCTCTCGGCTTCATGGAACTTTGTTTGGTTCTCAGCCATCCACTTGGTGGCCGAAGTAAAGGCACATACAGACTGCACAATAAAAATAAACAGATGTCAAGAGGCCGAGGAAACAGTTGGTGAAAAAATAAAATTAAAAGAAGTGGGTCAAGACCAATACCTGTGCAAGGGCGTGCAGACCATAGTCGTACACTTTGGCAGGAGGCATCTTTGACAGGAACTCGTAATCAGCGGCCGAGGGAGCAGAAAACGTTGAGGCCTTGGCTGACCTCAAGTTTGTGATCAGTGATGAGGGATCGGCCCTGAGATGTGCCAGGTTCTGGGACCAGAAGGCCCCCATGCTGGATGAAGAAGCAGTCCCCTCAGATGCTTCGACCCTGGCCCTCGTCCGAGAATCCGGTCGACGTTCAACAGGGGCCTCAGGCTCCTTTCTTTTGTGGCTATCGGCGATCGGCTCAACAACCGTCGGCCCAGCGACCTTCGTCTTCCTCAGAGCCTACTGAGGCTCCTTACCCTTCTTCTTGGCCAAGCCGGATAGTAAGCTGGGAGCAGTCATTTCCCAAAGGTAGTCTGATATACCTGCAGGACGACCTGGTAAGAGGACGACACGTCAGAAAAATGCAGAGATAAAGAGGAAACATTTTAAAAATAAGTAAAGAATGGAAAAAGTTCAGTATAACTCACATAGTTCTGTCAGAGGGCCGACCCTCAGACCAGCTTCTTTGAGGAACCGGGGGGTCATCAAATCTTCAAATTTTGTAATCTCACCCCCTCTCCCTCGTCCCCTCAGATACTCAACAATGTCCTTTTCTTCCAGACTAAGTCCGGGGTCTGACCTAGCCTTCATTGATGGGTTAGACCATCTACAGGGGACCCTCGGACCATCGGCAGTAGGGGACGCCTCGGCGGAGAACTCCCACTCCCCGGAGACGAAGAAGAATCTCTTTTTCCAATCGTGGTTGGAAGTTTGCGCCACATGGAGGAGTTTCTTCTCAGACCTCCTCGCCCCCAAATGATAGTATCCAGGCTGTTTGGACGAGGAGGTGATATTGTAGCAGGCCAAGAATATGTCGGCCGAGGGCTCATCGGTGAAAGCGTTCTTCCACAGGGAGATGTAGCCCAGGATCGTCCTCCAAGAGTTGGGAGGAAGCTGAGAGGGGGCAACACCAAGGGATGACAGGATATCTACAATAGCAGGATGCAGAGGGAATCTGACACCAACCTTGAACATCTGTTCATAAACTGCAACCTCTCCCTTTTCACAATCAAAAACCCTCTCAGACTCAAAGGGAACCCTCATAGTTATATTGGGGGACACTCCATAGGCATGCCTCCATATCAAGAGGTCGCGATCCCTAACGGAGGACATATAGGACGAGGGTATGAAATATGCGGTAGGTGTTATGGTGGTAATACAAAAATTTGAAATATGTGGTATGGTGGTAATACTTTATTATATCAACACGCAAGCACTCGCGCATCGCGCGGGTTTACACCTAGTCTTTAGAATAATGCTATACATTCATCCCAAAATCAAATCCCAAAAATAATGTAAACTAAGCAAGTTGTTCTTTACGCTATTCCTCAACGTCTGCAGTTATTTCGATTAGAATGCACTTTGGAGGTAGGTGTTTAGGCAATAACTTGTCTATATCCAAATACGACCAATACAACTACCATAACGTAGGCTCGGAGGTTGTCACTATAGCCGAACTTCCAACACCAGAATGTACACTAAGGTGATTAAGAAATATGTAGATTAGCATAAGTGAGTGAATGATTTACCCAAGAGTTTCTTTCTCCAATTCCAACCCCTTCAATTTTCCAACTTTTGCGAGAGCCTTTCTCCATCCTTGGACAGTAATTAAATCAATACTTCTCTCATGTTGGCAAAAGGCATTTTTGTAACTCCCCGTTTGATGTCGTACATTGGACGGATCTACATCGTAGAAAATAGGAATGATCTTTTGTCCACCAGTTGTATGGCAGTGGAGCATCTGTTCGAGCTCGAGTAGGCACCATTTACTGAACGCATAGTTTTTGGAAAAGATTGGAATGCATATTTTTGAATCCTTGATTGCGTCGAGAATCTCAGGGCTAATCTCTTCCCTGACACGAAGCTCATTATCATTCTGAAAAGTGCGAATTCGAGCATCGAGAAGATCGTTATAGAGGTAATCGGTGAAGCCTTTACAAGTGTCTTTGCCACAGAAACTGAAGAAGACTTCATACTCACCTCCTAAGGCAGAGATAGAGGCTGATTCTGAGTTTGATGATGGTGAAGATGAAGTGTTCATTTCAAGATAAATATCACACTTCCCTAATTCCTCTGTTCCATCTCAGAAGAACCTGCACTAAAGCAATTAGTAACTACGGTGCTCCATGGCTTATTCTGTAGCTTATGAAGCAACACAGTGAGGACTGACCACAACTTACACAACCTGCAGGAAAAATAATGAAATTTGAGCATTATGTATCATATACCATAGCAATGACTAATGAGAGAACACGGTAAACACAATTAGAGAGACATAAAGAAGCTTAAAGTAGAAATGGATAAGAGAGTCCCAGAATACAAAACATAATTTTTCAAGGTAGAAAGAATAAAGGAAGTCCAATTACCTCATCCACAATCTATAACTATACACTCTGATTATCAATCAATTACCGGTACTATTTCTTTTTTCAATGGAAAGTCATGTTGCAATGTTCAAAATGTGATAGGAGAAAGAAGTGGACACAAGGAAAATAAATATAGTATTTGAGCATGGACCAATTATCTCATCCATAATTAGAGGAACATCCATCACCAACCTATAACATTGTCACAGTGTCTTTCGCACATACATTCAGAACTCATCAGAAAAAAGAAGGTTTTAACTTGATTTTCTACCAGAAACAAGAATATCATTAATGAAATAAAATTTATAATTTAATTACAATTTCAATGCAGCTTCAATGGAAAGTATAATATAAGAAGTTGAGCATCACTAAACAACTATAAAACAAATTTGATAATTTACCTACTAACTTGAGTAATGAATAACCAGTTTGATAGTAATTTCTGCAATTTTTACTGTGCTAAACATATCCGACAAGAAATTACATCTAATAAATGGGTGCCCAAAATAAAATGTAGGACACTAAAACAGCTTCCATGGACCTTAACACTGCATGGTTCTCCAATCAGTTCTCTAAATGTAAGTCATCAATTATACCATACTAGATTGTCATAAAGGTTAAGAGCATTCCACCAACAAAAAAATCATACTATCCATTTGAGGGAGATGAAATTTTCTAACCACTAATAAGTTGACATGTGGGATCATGTAAGTCAGCCTTTCGCATCATGAGCTTTGGAGGGCCTTTACCCGACCTGGTCAAAGTCGGTCAGGCTCAATAAAGGCAATGGGGAAAGTTATTTCAACTGCAACTGGACGCCAACGGGCGAAGCCTAGTCCAACTCAGACTATGAAGCCACCTAGCAGTTAAATTGGGATCAAAATTACTAATTGTGACGCAACCATAACATGTGTATTTATAAATGAGTATGTGCACGCGTGATGCTTGATACTTGTGTCACGATTGAATTTTCATTTTATAATAAAAAATATTATTTACAAAATACTCAGATATCAAAGAACTTTTTTAAAATTATTCTTGTAATGATACAAAATGAAATACCTTTTAGCGGTTCGTATGCAATGTATCATCGTCATATGTACAATGGATAAATATTAAGTGATAAAAATTATAGGTAATTGCTTATGTTAATTTAATTTACACACTAAATTATTTTCATGGTCGCTTTGTTAGCCCCTATGAAGCACAGACTCGACAAGGGATATGAGATACGACATGATTTAAGATACGTGATTTTTTCAAAATGTAGGATACGATATTATATATATTTTGAAATATATATTTAATGAAATAAAATAGAATTTGTTCAGTAGAATACACGATTATTACATACTTAAGTTGAAATTCAGCACAATCAAATACAACAACAATACAAATTTAAACAAGGAACAAATACAATCCAATAAAATCGCAAATAGAATGAATATGGTTTGCAAAAGTTAGGGTTTGTTTGAAATTTTGAGTCCAGATTGTTCTTTTTGTGAATGAATATGGTCTCTTCTTTTTCTTTGATGTTAAGTTATTAAACATTTGACCCCATTTTCGAAATACTAAAAATTACACTTGCATGTAAAAAAACATGTCCCAGCGTATCCTAAGGAGTCCCCGGCATGTTCGGTAAAAAAATAACAGGATACTCTGGGACATGAGTGTCATAACGTGTCCGACTATGTCGCGTGTCGGACACGCGTCAAACAAGGCACTATACCTTCAGGAGAGTGTCTGGGCTTCGTAGGTTGGTCATTATATTCATGTCAGCAAATGTGTGTGTGTGTGTGAGAGAGAGAGAGAGGGGGGGGGGGGGGGGAGAGCTTTTTTCAAGCATAATGTGTTCAAACACCAGCCTTTCTGTCAGTACTCAATTATTGGTGGTTTTCTTCATTTAATTAAGTTGCGACAAAAGAAATAACAGACCCAAGAGAGTTACAAAGCCTAATTCCAAATATCTTCAGTAGATTTAAACGTAGCAGTTAATAGAGGAGTGGCACTGACAGAGTAGGTAGCTTATTTGTGAATATTGATGCTTGTATATAGAGTCGTGAGTGATGTATATAGTGTCGTGGGTGGTGTCCTTACTGAGTAGTTTGTGCGCCTATCTCTTTGGGGTTGGTTCGGGTCATTTTGTATATATATATATCGTGAGTGATGTTCTTAGGGGTTGGTTTGGGTCATTTTGTATATATATATATATATACACACACACACACATGTGTGTGTGTCTGTGTTAGCTTGTTAAGGATTATGTCATGATTGTACTCTAGTCCTTGGTTGTTCTGGCCATAAAGGATTTTTTACCTCTTTTGTGCTTTTATCATTTGTTATCGGAGCCACAGATGACGCACCCCACCCACAGAATAAATTGAACCTCTCCAAGAAAATGTGGTCAATTTAACAAACGGAATGCAAAATCATAATTCACGAAGGTAAAGCTTGAATGAGGCCATTTGAGAATTGACAGTAACAATCACAAATAGGCGCGGACAAGGAAATTCGTGCAGGGATGACGAGTTGCAGCAGGCTTCAGGCCATAGGACTCCCATTCAGACAGATTTCGGCACTTCGACAAACATGTCCTTTCAACCAAGATACACCAAAAATGAATTTCCCGCACTATATTGGAACAAATCCAACAAAATGGCTTCGTTGTGATACTCGGTTCTTCCGGTATCAGGGTAAGGGGAGGCCAATAAGTGGCTGCAGTGGGTGAAAAGCCCATATAAAGGAAAGGGGGTGAAGATTACTTGGCCTATGTTAGAACGTGAACTAGTGACTCGTTTCAGATCAACGTAATACGAAGATTTTGACGAGGCCTTATCCAAAATCAAGTAAAAAAGTAATTTACAAGACTAGCAATAGGAGTTTAAATGCCTAGCTAGCCATGTGGTGGGTTAGCCATAAAAAGCGTTAATGGGAACGTTCTTTGGAGGATCAAAGGAAGAGATCATCGGTGAAGTGCAGATGTTGAAACCCAAGGCATTACGAAAAATCATCGGGTTGGATCGAATGCGAGAAGAGTGACTTTCTAGATAGTGTCGCAACTCTTGATCTATGTGGTTCCGGGCCATTGTACTCTCAGAACAGACACCCCACCTGTTGTACAGTTTGCAAATCGTGTGATCAACACTACTGTTGTTCGAAAACTATCGTCAGAAGAGATGTTGGTACGTCGTGAAAACGAATTATGCTTTTATTGCGATGGAAAAGGGTTATGCTTTTATTGCGATGAATGTTTCACACCGGGCCAAAAATGTTGGGGTCCGCAATTGCTACTAATTGAGAATTTGCTCAATGCATATGACAATAACATCAACGAAGAAGAAGTTGAGAGGTCTAATCACGAATCAACTCCGGTTGGTATAAGAGAAGAAGCTTCTCCAAAAAATTTATTCCATGCGGGATGGGCTACGCCCCACACATTGCAAGTTATGGATACCATCAATATGATCCCAGTTAGGCCTGTAAACGGATCGCATTCGGATCGGATCAGTCAAATTCAAATCCATATCCATATCCATTTATGTTAAACGGATTCGGATCTGATCCATTTATTAATCGGATCGGATCAGGCAAATCCAAATCCATATCCGTTTATGTTAAACGGATTCAGATCCGATCCGATTATCCATTTATGTTAAACTTGATTTGAACATTTTTATTTTCAACTCTTATTTCATAAATGATTTTTTCGAATGTTCCAAAAAAACAGATAATGAAATAAATAACTATTATAATAAATATTTAAAATATTATTAAATACAATATACATTAATGAAAAATATTATATATATATATATACATATACATATATATATATATATATATTAAAAATATTAATCGGATTTGGCTCCATTTAATAAACGGGTAATCGGATAACTGGGTAATCGGATAATCGGATTTTAGGCATGATCCATATCCGCTTAAATGGATCGAATTCGGATTCGGATTCGGATTCGGATTTGAATAAAATACGATCCATTGAGAGGCCTAATCCCAATTGCAGTATTAATTGACAATGGATCCCCCTACAATTTTATCAGTAGCAAAGTTGTCGAGCATATACATCTTTTCATCACATCCACCGAGACCGTTCCAGTGATGGTTCCGAATGGGGAGCTATTATATTCCGGCGAAAAATTTGAATAGGTGCATATGAGCATTCAAGGATTTACATACTCCGCGACTTTGTACGCTTCCATTGACAGGCTCAGATGTTGTTCTACGGGTTCAATGGTTGGAGCAACCCAGGAGAGTCGTTTGTGATTGGAAAGAGATGATTAGGGAGTTCACTTCACAAGGGTGTACGTACATCCTTACAAATAAAACCCCTCAAACCAGTGCAGAATGTTTCGCTACAACTGTTGGAGAAGGATATGAGGGGTGGGGCTGAGTTATTTTCCCTTAAATTGTAACCAAGAACCAGTTCAGTCCAGAAATGTTCCAGGTGAAGTGAAGGAAAGTTTGTGGGATTTTTTGGTTATTTTTATAAGCCACGAGGGTTACCTCACCGGATCCGTTCGAAGGAATAGGATGAAGACATAAATGCTCAACCATAACAATACCTTTATTTCCAAAAGAATGAAATTAAATGCCAAGTAGCAGATTATCGTGAAGAAAAAGAACGGATCTTGGCGGTTCTGTACATATTATCGTGCACTAAATGCTCTCACTATCAAAGATCGGTTCCATATTCCTACGATGAGTTGCATGGGACAATATATTTTTTGAAGCTTGATATGCGGACTGGATACCCCAAAGTTAGAGTTAAACCAAAGGGCATGCATAAGAAGACATTTTGAACACATAATAGGTAGTACGATTATCAGATCATGCCTTTCAGATTGTGCAGTGACTTCCACATTCCATTCGGACATGAATGAAATTCATCCCCCCCATTTACGCAGGTTTGTGCTTGTATTCTTTGACAATATTCTAATTTACAGTCATACTTGGGGATCACATATGCAACACTTGCATGCAGTACTTAGAAGTTAAGAGCAAAATAATTTTTTTGTCAAGTTGTCCAAGTGTGATTTCTGGCAAATGAGTGTCAATTAGCTTGGCCATATAATAACAGATGGAGGAGTACAGGTCGATTCCTCAAAAATTGCGGCCATGCAAGACTGGCCCACTGCTAAAACAGTTACACTGTTAAACAACTTGGAGGGTTCTGGCAAAATGGGGTTCAAATAATAAAATAATTCATATTAGTTCATTCATTTAAATATGAGGTCCATATTTAAAAGTAATGATTTAAATATGCTCTTCATATTTCAAAGCTATGAGTTAAATATGAACTCATATTTGAAAGTTATGAATCAAATATAAAGTCCAATTTTAGAAGATACAAATAGAATATAATACTTATTTTTAAAAGTTGCGAGTAAAATATGAGTTTTTTTACATATACCTCGAATTGTAATACTTATTTTAGTAGAAAAACAATAGGTTGACCCAACCCATATTTGGTCCGCCCATATTTGGACCGGCCCACATTTAACCCAACCCATATTTGACCTAACCCACATTTAGCCCAACCCATATTTGACCCGCCCAAATTAGGCCCAACCCATAATTTTGCCGGTGCTAGTTCTTGGGGTTAACCAGGTACAACCGCGAATTTGTGTGAAACTATGGATCCATTTCTGCGCCTCTCACAACTCTATTTAAAAGGGACAATTCGTGTGGGATGACAAAGCATAGGAAGCCTTCCAAGCCCTCAAATTAATACTGACCACCATCACAGTGTTGTCAATGCCAGATTTCTCTACAACAATTGTATTGCAAACGGATGCATCAGATAGAGGCATTTGGGTTATTCTGTCTCTCAACAAGAGGATTCAAAAAACAAAAAAAAATATTTTGTCTAAATTTAAATCCCGATTTAAATTCCACTTGAAACCTTATTTTTATATATAAAAACCAACATGTTTACATACCAAAATTAAATAGATTAAAAAAAATTGTTTTTTCAAAATCCAAGTTAATTTAATTAAAACTGGTTTAAAAATCACGGATTTTTACATACTTCAAGCACTTGGACACACCCAGCACACATGGTCAACCTACACAAAAGAAATGCTAACAATTTTGGAAACAGTACGTGAGTGGCACGCCTACTTATCGAGATAAAGTTTCAAATTTAAACCGACCAACGGAGTCTCAAGTACTTGTTGGAGCAGTGAGTTACCACGCCGAAAAAACAAATATGTGTCACAAAACTTCTCAGATTTGAGTGCGAAATCACTTGTCAATCCGGAGCACAAAATTCTGCAGCAAATGTGTTATCACACCACTATAATCCTCCTATGTTACTAGTACTTTTTGGCCCGAGTTTTACATTCCTTGATGAGCTGTGAACTGCCAATTCCTTTGATCCATATTTGATGATGCTACACCAACAACTGGGTACTAGCAGGAGGGAGCAATGTGGTTTCATACCATGGGTGGTCTCATGTCTTACAACAATCGTTTGGTAATTCCCCCTATATTTGTTAGATTTATGAGATTAACAATTTATATAATAAGGAAGAGCAAAAGAGGGAATGAATGAATGAATGCCTTCATTCTCCCTATCACTTTCAATTTATATTAAGTTTCAGATATTACATAAGTACCCTACATAGTTTAAATATAACATAACACACCATATAACTGAAAACTGAACTAGGCAAAACTCGGTAGTATCCCATGACCTTGGTATTATGTAAAGTAACTGGTTTTTAACAAGTGTTTTCATGCATAACAGTAAGTCCTATGATGTATAACAGTTAGTGTCCATGCATTGTGGGCTTAGGAGTTAAGACAGTTACAGTGTTGTTTTTTAGTGGGTAGTTTCCACTACACATGCATGGCTCCACGTTATACTCCTTTAATGTAATAACTGTACATTCTTGTTCGTATAATTCAATGAAAGCAATAGAACACAGAGGTCTTCATAACATTCCTTTTCATAATAAAAATCTACATGGTATCAGAGCTAAAGGAACAAATGGCCTCAAACAGTTTCTCTCTTTCCATGGGCTCCCCACATTAATTGCCATATCTATGTGAAACTCAAACATTCAAACTATGAAGAACTCAAATGTTATAACTCATGCAGTCAATGAAAGTGACTCATCTTATTAATGATGAGCCACCACAGAAATCTAACAAAGATAAAGAAAAATAGCAGCACGAAGATTGGGAGGATAAATATGCTTTTCTACGAAGCTGGATTGCGGGAACCATGACGGAAGAGTCTACGTATTTAATCGTTGGATATGAAACAGCCACAACAACGTGGCAAACACTTGAAGAACAATATCTTTAAGTATAGAAGGACAAGGAGTTTGCGTTAAAGCAAGAATTAAGGGCCATCTCCATAAAAAGGGAAAAATAATTGATGAATATGTGATGACTTTCAAGGAGATTTGTGATGGCTTGATGGCCATTAACAAACCTCTTGATGATGACTCAAAGGTGATTAGTTTTGTTCAAGGACTTGGGGAAAAATACAAAACTTTTATAACCGTTAGGATTGGAAAACCCCCATACCCTAGTCGTGGAAAACTTATTTCAGCATTGAGAGGATTTGATATGTGAGAGGAGAAGGAGACACCGTAAGATGGCAGTGTGCAACCAACTTAACTTAATATATCCCTGGCTTTTGTGCCTCAACGAGCCCCGTTTCAAGGCTACAATAGAGAGGAAGAAGAAACTTTGGAGGAAATTATGGGAACTTTGGCGGTTTTAACTCACAAGGACGTGGATTCAGACCTGCTGATTATCAACGTAACAACAGGCAACCCAACTGGAACCAAGGAGGTCGGTATGGAAACAACTTCAACGCCTTTGATAATGCCCAATCCGCCTAGAATGGATCGAGAAATATTACCACGGTGTCAAACTTTAGCTCACTACCAGGAAATCAAAATGGAGGAAACTCTAGTGCAACATCTCAGGGGGAATGCCAAATTTGCGGTTCTAGTAAACATAAAGCCCTCGCATGCTTCTATCAGTGGGACTCCTCAGTTCAACCACAAGTAAGTAATCATGAATCTATGTTGCCCTCACCCTCTCAATCTCCAGTTGACACAAACATGTACATGGACTCGGGAGCATCCACACACATGACCAACACGATAGGTAACCTTCGTGAATTAAAACCTTACTACGGAAATAATAGGGTTCTCGTAGGAGATGGGCCACGCTTAAACATCACACACACGCTTAAACATCATACTTAATCTGAGGACGAGTAAATCGGTATCACGATAGTTACACTTAAATTGTATTCTAAAGCATCCCGATTACTCAGAAGAAAATGAGATATAAAGATCTACAATTGTCGTGTCCCTACGCGATACGGTCGTAATAAATCATTAAATTCAGAGGATTAATTTTATACATATGCAACTACCACATCAGGTTGAGTTCATGCATCCCGACCTTTGAAAATCTAGCCCACCATGATGAAAGTAATAAAAACTACGTTATCTACATTGCATGAACTCATAATTTCTTGGAAGGAGAGATGAAATATGAGAAATAATAATAAAAGTGCTGAAAATAAAAGTTACCAGGATTGCAGAACAAGAACATGCAAGAAGAAATCAAAGATTGAAGAAAAACTGGAAAAGCTCTTGAATTAATGGTGCAAAATATGTGAATCTTTCTCCTAGATGTTCCTACTTGTTATGGAGCTTTTACATCAATGAAATATGAATAAAAAGAGTCCTAATGACTAAATATATAGGCTAGAGGTCGTTTGGAATAGTCCCCAAAACATAAAACTCTTTTGGCTAAAAGATAAGCACAAAATAAAAATCCCGTATCTGCCAATTTGTCACACTTAGAAAGAGTGACTAATTTTGTGACGGATCTGGAGCGTGATTAATTTCATAACTGATCTAGTGCATGACAAATGGGCGGACCGGTTCTTTTTCCTCAGCTTCGGTTCAATTTGGGTCTGACAGCTTTTTTCTTGGATTTCTTCTCAACTTCAAATTGGCATAACTTCTTCACCGTAGCTTGGATTGAGGTGCCATTTTTTCCAGTGTTCTTGTAATTGAAAGCTCTTCAAATTTTTAGTTGGTCCCACCTCTGGACTAAGGCTAAAAAATTACAAAAATTCCCTTCAACATCTCGATTCTTGGTTTCTTTCACTATTTTGAGTTTTCTTTTCCATCTTTCTTGCATGAAATACCTGTAAAACACATAAGAGATACACAAAATACGAAACACTTGCCAAAAAGGGTTAGTAGCATAGAAATGAGACAAATCCAAGCTATTTACACCGTACGGGATCATAAAAATACCGAAATTAAGGGGATAAATGTGAAGAATTTATGCCTAATCAAGATGGGTCACGCTTAAAAATCACACACACTAGGCATAAAGTTGTAAAGGGTCTCAAACTAAATGATGTCTTGGTGGTACCTAAACTAAATAAATCCCTCATGGCAGTATCCCAACTTACAAAAGAAAATGAATGTACTCTTGAATTTACTGATGCTACCTTCATTGTTAAGGACAAGAGGACCAAGCAGGTGATGGACATAGCCAGAGGAACTAAGAAAGGTTCTCTATACGCTCTTGACGATGAGGTTGAAGCCATGACAACAGTCTACGAAGATAATGAGAGTGATAGCATTTGGAATCAGAGATTAGGGCACCCTCTTAACGAAATCTTAAAGTTACTAGCTAGAAATAAGTGTTTACATGTAGAAAATTGGAGTAAAAGACCATCTCTGTGTGTTAGTAGTCAAATGGCAAAAGTTGTAGGCTACCATTTAATTTGAATTAAAATATTTCATAGGACCATTTGATAAGATTCATTATTACTTATGGGGCTCTGCACTTATTCTCTCATCACAACATATGAAGTACTATGTAGTGTTTATTGATGATTGTATTAGATACACTTGGCTATAACCTTTGAAGCGAAAATTGGATTTCTTCACAGTGTTTATTGAGTTTTAAAGTATGGTGAAAACACAATTTTCAAACGAAATTAAAGTGTTTCAATGTGATAGTGGAGGTGAAAACTCTAGTGGCGACTTTATAAAGCATTTAAGCAAATGTGGCATACTAAAAAACATCTCATGTCCAAATACCCTGGAGCAAAATGGAGTTGTCAAAAAAAACATAGGCATATTGTAGAAACAACACTCACGTTGATGTTTTATGCAAATTTACCTTTGTTTTTGTGGGTTGATGCATTCCTAACAGTTGTGTATCTCATAAATAGGGTTCCTTCATCAAAACTAAAGAAAGAAACCCCTTTCTTCAAGCTTTTTAATCAACAACTTAACTATGGGTTTTCCATATATAAAGACCAAAACCCAACATAAATTTTCTCCCAAATTCTACCCTTGTGTTTTCAACGGCTATAGTTCCCTTCATAAAGGGTATAAATGCTATCATCCCTCCAGTAGAAGAGTATATGTTTCCAGGCATATTGTTTTTTATAAAAGTATTTTTCCATACTTAACACCGGACAGGTAATTGAGAGGGTGTAATAAGTCTATGGATTTGTCAACCTATCATGATTTTTTTAATGTAAATAATATAAACAATAGGCGTAAACATCAGCACGTTACAAATCTCAGTAGTGGCACTTAGCTAACTGCTCTAGATCTTAAGAGCATCCGCAGTGGTGTACGTTGGCGAAAGCTAAATTAACCTGCGTGTATCACCTTTTACCTTTCGCCCAAATGGACAGCATGCAATAGGGGGATTCTTACGAACTTCTTTAGTTCGTAAGAACATCCTACGAACTTCATTTATTCGTAGGAAGTTGTTGCGAACTAAAGAAGTTCGTAAGAACTTAACGGTCATATAATGGTAACATTTTCCTCCGTTTATTTATTCACAAACGTTTATCAATTCCTCTTATCAATTCAGTTCTCTGCATCTACCTTCTTCTTCCTCCAGACCTATGTTCTCTTCATTCTCTTAATCTTCTTCATCTTCTTTCATCAGTTATTTTCATTCTTTGTTATTAATTCCTCCATCTTCTTCTCCTTATTTTCTAAAACTTTTTACATATTTGTCATTAAAACAATCCTATATAATCTCTAAATACAGCAGTCTACCCCAAAATTTCTTCCTATACTCTAAAAAATCATCCCATATCATCCCCAAATTAATTTCAAATCATTCTCAAATTAGATTTAGAGAATCCTCCAAATCAGATTTATTAACACCATGGCATTAGGTAGAAATGGAAAAAATACATTAATATTGGCAAATCAAGAAAACACGGATCGACTTCAACAACAATTCTCGCTCCTTCTGCGCCGATTCAACCGTCGAATCCCATAATTAGCAACTATACCCGTATTTACGACGGAGTATCACACGCGTCCGACGGTGAAACTCCGATCATAAACGGAAATAAATTCGAATTTCGGGGGAATTGGGGAGGACCAACGAAATTGTACAAATTGATTGAAGAGAAAAAATCGGTTATCAAAGCAATTATTGATAGTGCCGATTTTTGTGTCGAATTTTTTTCTATGGTGATGCCCAATTACGATCAATGTATTGTGACGGCGATGATCGAACGTTGGTGGTACACGACGCATACCTTCCAACTACCATACGTCAAACTTTCCTTCACTCCGCTCGACTTCACAATGCTTTGCGGTAATAATTTTTTTTATTTCGTTGTACTTAAATTCATAATTGTTTCAAAATGTGAAAATAATATGTTGTACTTAAATTCATAATTAATTGTTTGAAATATATTTTATGGTAATTATATTCATAATTATTTAAATATATGACAAAAAAAATTAATTATGTACCGGCATTCCGATTGTTTCAATACATGAAAATAATTATTTATATTCATAATTGTTTCAATATGTGAAAATAATTTGTTGTACTTAAATTAATAATTAATTGTTTGAAATATATTTTATGGTTTTTATATTCATAATTATTTAAATATATGACAAAAAATTTAAATTATGTACGGGCATTCCGATTGTTCCAATATATCAAAAACAATTTGTTGTACTTAAATTCAAATTTAATTATTTGAATTATATTTTATGGTATTTATATTCCTAATTATTTTAATATATGACAAAAATTTTAAATTATGTACAGGCATTCCGATTGGACAAGGACGACCCATTAAAAATCTAAGAATTGAACACTATACCAATTTTGGTAATACCATAAATGAATTTTTCCCAGAAATTCATATACAGAGATTTACCGGTGCGAGAATTCCAGTTTCTGACCTTAAAAAATACATAGAAACTTTTGTCAAGGTTGAAGATTTACCAGATTATATGTCCCTAATCATAGCTCGAGCATTTTGGTTCTATGTATTCGGGAGTGTATTTTTTCCAAATGCTCACTCCTCTTCCGACCTCAGCTATTTATATTATCTGGAGGATATTCCTGCCATCGTCACATACGACTGTTTGTGCCCGTATTACATGGTCTTTGGACAAAGCTAGTCGACGATCATGACTAGCGTTGAATGCATGTGGCAAATACTCGAGGTATATTTCGTTTCATCTTATTTAACCGCATATATGAAATTTATGTTTCATTACAATATATGTCAACTTATTCTAATGAATTAAATTTATTGACAAATTTTGCAGTATTTACATCACGAGTACATGGCGACGGCATGTTCTATTCTCGTCGATTCGTCCATCGATGTGTGGCCCCGCATATTTCGTTGGTCGAGTGCGACAACCCGATTATTTGGCACGAATATGTGATGGTAATGGTAAAAAACCTTCAAGTCACACCTTTCATCATATTTATCTAGCCATATGAGGCGTTCCCAAGGATACACAACTCTGTCTTCAGGTTCCGAATTGGGAGAGATTATGAATATATGACCAAAGTCAATTAGAAAACGTCGAGAAGTATCAATTGGATATGTTTGGAATTTTTTTTTCCATACCAATCGTTACCAGCAATATCTGTGTAAGAGCCATTGTAAATGGATGAATAATAGGGAGACGAAGCCATCTTTGAAATATAAGACAATGTTAGATAAAAAATTGTTGCAATCCTTCTAATTTATTTATAGGTAATTTTGAACCTTCGAAGTTATAATTTTATTTTACAATGGTAACAAATATTTATAATATTACAAAGGCACACATACCAATGAAAAAGATAAATTATACAATAACTTGCAGGCAATAATAAATTATAATTTTATAAAGACACACATAAAGATGGTGACGATTGTTGTTATCATATAGTAACTTGATAAATTAACTATACATAAAGTAGTTATCATACAGTAACTTGACATACAACATATTGACAACCTGAAATCCAAATGTAGCACATTTACCAATAACAAGATAATATCTGTAGCACACTTACCAAGATAATATCTGTAGCACATACCAAAATGTGAATATCATACAGTATATTTACGTACGGTAAATTACATACACATGCAACCCAATAGGACACAGATATTATCTAGATAATATAGCGCATTGATCTAGATAATTTTGTATTGCACACTTACCAATAGGACACAAAAATTAACATTTTACCTATATTATCTGTAGCACACTTATCTGTAGCACACTTACCTATATAAGATTTTACCTATATTAACTGTAGCACATACCAAGATATTATTTGTATCACACTTACCAATAACAACCTACATCTAAATTAATTATAAATAGTTTTGTACCATAAAACTATATAGGTAGAGTATAATATTTCATCTACATCTAAATTAATTTGTAACCATATTATATCATGGACTCCTCTAGTTCTAGCGATGAGGGATGAAATATTTTGCTCCAATATGCACAATTTAATGAAGGTGGATCATCCGATGATTCAGACGAGGAAATGATTATTATGATGGAGATTACCCAGTGGTGTGTTGAAAAATATAATTTGCGATGGGAAAGAACTCGAAACGAGACGTCGAGTGAATCGTAGAAGAGAAAGAGGATATGCAACACTATGGGAAGATTACTTTGGGGAAGATAAGGTATATAATGAGTATTTTTTCTGAAGGAGATTCAAGATGCGGTATAGTATTTTTAATCGCATCCTTGAATCTGTTTGCCTTTATGATAACTACTTTATTCAGAAGAATGATGCTTGCGGTCGTCAAGGTTTAAGATCTCATCAAAAAGTGTTGGGGGCAATTTGACTGTTAGCTAATGGGGGTTCCCATGACGTGTGGTCTGAGAAGTACGCTATGAGTGAAACCACTCTATTAGAAATTGTTATTAGATTTACAGAGGAAATTGTACGAATTTTCGATCCCCAGTACGGTAGAAATCCAACACAAGGCTACGTCACAAGGTTACTCGAACAAAATGCAAATAGAGGTTTCCCAGGAATGCTAGGCAGCATTGATTGCATGCATTGGCGTTGGAAAAGCTGCCCCACAATATGGAACGCTCAAGATCGTAGACGTAAAGAGTCACCTACTATAATACTTGAAGCGGTTGCCTCGTACGACCTCTGGATTTGGAAATCGTTCTTCAGTGTGCCTGGTTCTTGCAATGATTTAAATATCTTGCATCGGTCTAACGTCTTTAAAGAATTGCATAATGGAAGGGAAGCTCCCATTAATTACACTATTAATGGAAATTCATACGACATGGGGTACTACCTCGGTGATGGAATTTACCCTCCCTTCGCTCCAATAGTTAAAACTTTTAGGAACCAATAAGGGATTACACAAAAATAGAAATTATTTTGCAAGTACCAAGAAGCGTGTAGAAAAGATGTTGAATGAACTTTTGACGTACTACAAGCCCAATTCGCTTTTGTTCGGGAACCGTGTAAATTATGGAATAGGGCATCCCTATCAACCATAATGAAATCTTGCATTATAATGCACAATATGATTATTGACGATGAACGTAGACAATGTCCATGGTAAAATGAATACGAACAAAATGATGTAATACCTCATATTTTGAGGGTCCAAACAAATTTCTACGACTACCACACGCGGGATGAAAAGATAAGAGCAATTAAACATCAACAATTACGAAATGATTTAGTGGAGCACATTTGGAACACACACGGTGATGAAATGGTGGGTTGAAGAATTTAACGTATTTCTGATATTAATTGTGGCTATTCGGTTTGTTAGTTACATTTTTAATTCGTAATTGTGCGATTTTTAATTTTTAATTGTACGACTATTGTATTGAAACTAAAATTAATAAACAATACTGACATTACATATATTTAAACGTTGACATTGGATTTATTAAAATGCAAACTGGCTTACTGTACATAAACTGAGAGTAAATAATGAAAATAAAATAACGAGGATTTAATACAATTATAATAAATACTACTAGTCATTAATTGAACCGCTTGGACTTGACGTAGGGTTAGACGACCCGGCATAGTTTGATTGTAACTCGAAAATCGCAGCTTCGGTGGCAATAACCATCGTTGTTAGGTCGTTGAACCTTTTATAATGAAACTACTTTTGCATATCATTCATATTGTTCATATCTAGATCCATGATGTACGACTTCTCTAGGACTAGGCGCACGAGCTGATCTTGTTTTTTTGGTGATCTGATCTTACTTTTTGGCAAGTTGATCAGCTCGCTTTATCTCGATGAGAGCATCCATTTGAGAGTCAAATTTAAGGGCACGATTATTCTTCCACTCCTTCTTGCTTTTAAATATTGCATTGAAGTCTTCGTAATGTTTGAGTACCACCGTGTTACAATCCAAGCTATCATAACGCGCTCATTGACGTGCACGTTATTTCTTACCCTTCCTGCTTGGGGGTCTATCCGGTACGTCTCGTACCCCTGGAGTGTCATCGGGTAAAGGTGCAGGGTTGTCGTTGTTCCCCGCTGTATTTTCCAAGTCAAATTGTGGTAAATCTTTTAAAATTTGATAGCAGTTATCGAACGTGAAATGTTTATTGGTTTCAGCGTGGTACGCGTCGCGTGCATTAGTAACTGCTTGGAACCCGTTCGTCCCGCTTCCCATATCCTTGAGTTGGTGAGAAAGCTTTGCAAAATATAGCATTATTTGATGCAATATATGATTATAACGTGTTGATAACATAAATCTCGCACGAGTAATTGTAATTCCATGCGTGATGTTATACTCATCTTTCACGGTGTCCCAAAATGTACCCGATGATATCGAGTGTCCTTCAATACTTCGGGCTGTATATTTAGCATAAATGGTACATAGTACTTCTTCCTCAAAAGGAGTCATATTAGGTTGTTGAGTTGTACTGAAACTAATCGGTTGAGAGGATGACATATTTTGTGTAGAAATAAAATATATTAAAATTAGAAATAAGGAAATCACACCAAGGAAATTATACTCTCAAAATTTATAAAGGGTGAGAATGAAAATGTTTGAGGAATGTGGGCTGTATTTATAACAAAAATCTACCAACGGCCGTGAAAATGGGTAGCAGTAAAAATAACTTCCTACGAACTTCTTTTGCTCGTAGGAATTCTTACGAACTTCTGAAGTTCGTAGGAACTTCTTACGAACAAAATAAGTCTGTAGGAAGTTGCTACGAAGCTCATAAGTTCATAGGATGGTTTTACTGATTCATTAGCCATCCAGTAACTTTGCAAATCCATTACCTTTTCATCTACGAATTTTGTCAATTACCTCTCACCAGTGTAACTCTCTCAATTTGTAAATTTGCAAATTTCTTTGTCCAAACTCCCCACCATTGTGGATGCTCTAAGAACTCCAACCACAAAACACAATCTAGCTGTGTTGATAGAAGGCAAATGTACACTGATAGCAAGTTGCAAAATAGTCCTGATGACGCGAAAGAGAAACTACAGTCAAATAGTGCTATTGATATGAACAAGGACCTGCTGCCGTGTCGTGGCACCTTATTCTGACAGTGATGAAGAAAACTCAACGCAAGATATGACCAAGAAAACAGCTACAAGTTCTAGCCTCATGTTCCAGTCTAAAAATCATGAAAAGGAACTGTCAGGTACTACTTATAAGTCAAATCCTACATCTCATAGTCCTACATCCTCCCCTGTTAAACCAATACCACTACCTTATATTTCTGTCCAATCACCTGTATATAACTCACGAGGATTGACTTTAATCATACCTCTACCTATTAGTCCTTGCATTTCCTCACCAAAAAACATGCCTAAAAATACCACCCTGCCAAACACTTCAAATACCTAAAACCATCAACCTAAGACAACTCATACTAAGTCCAAACTCCTTCACACCAGTACACCCACACCATGACTTGAAGCCCTCCATGTATCACACTCATCAATTGCCTCATTACCTGAACCAAGACATCTCAAAGAAGCCCTTGCTAATCCTCAGTGGTTGACAGTCATGCATGAAGAATTCAGCGCCCTTCACAAAAATAAAACCTAGTTCTTAGTACCTAAGCAACCTCACATGCACCTAATTGGGTCGAAATGAATATTCAAAACCAAGCTTAAACCTGATGGTTCCATTGACCGCTATAAGGCAAGACTTGTTGCGCAAGGATATAACCAAGTTCCAGGTGTTGATTGTGGAGAGACGTTTAGTCCTGTCATCAAACCTACCATTATTCGTATTGTGTTTGCCATTGCCACAACCTATAAGTGGGTAATAAGGCAGTTAGATGTCAAAAATGCCTTCTTGTACAAGTATTTACAAGAACAAGTGTATATGAAACAATCCCCCTAGGTTTTCCCATCCTCTACTCCCTCATCATGTATACTCCTTATACATGTTAATATATGGCCTCAAAAAAGCTCCCCAAGCTTGATTCGATCGATTCAGCTCCTTCCTTCTTGACCTTGGTTTCTTCTGTAGTAGAGTTGATTCATCTTTGTTTGTTCAACACACTTCCAAGGGCACCATCCTTCTTTTCGTATATATTTATGATATAATCATCACAGGTACAAGTCCCTCTCTCATCACTCATATTATCACTCATCTCAGTTTTGAATTCTCTTATAAGGATCTTGGCACACTGAGTTATTTTCTTAGGATGGAACTTCTTCCTATATCAGGTGGGGTTCTACCGTCTCAAACATCATACATTGAAAAACTCCTTACTCAAACTAACCTTCTATCCTCACACTCTTGTTCTACCCCTATAAGTATCTAAGTTTGCACCTCATCCATCACTAACCCTATTGCAAACCCCATTGAGTTTGCTCCACTATTGGTGCTCTTCATTATCTAACCCTCACTCGGCCCGACATCACCACGCAGTCAATACCATTTGCCAATCCATGCATGCCCCAACATTATATCATCTTTCCCTTGTCAAGCAACTCCTTTGATATCTTAAAGGAACCTCATCCTATGGACTTATATTTCTAGCTCACTCCTCTTTTCATCTCTATAGGTAATTCGACATTGATTGGGCATCGAAGGTCCACTTCCGAATATTGTATCTCCTTGGGTGCTAATTGTGTCTCTTGGTCATCCAAACATCAACCCACTATATACAGGTCAAGTTGTGAAGCTGAATATCGTGCCATTGCCACTGCCGCTGCCGCTGCCAAGATAACATGGGTTTCATATACCCTCCGTGACATCAGAATTTTTCAATCCACTTCCTCGACATTGTCGTGTGATAATATCGGTGCATTATACATGTCCATCAATCCGGTCTTACATGCTCGTACCAGGCGCGTTGAATTGGATCATTTTTTTCGGGAAAATGTCACTCAAGGACACTTAATAACACAATATATCCCCTCTCGATCTCAACTTGCAAAATTTTTTATAAAGGCTCTTCCAGTAGCGTCCTTCTAACTGCTTCTCCACAAGCTTAATGTCTCCGACTATACCAACCTTGAGGAGGAATGATAACTGAACTAGGCCAAACTCGGTAGTACCCATAACCTTAGCAGTTATGTAAAGTAACTGGTGTTTAACAGGAGTTTTCATGTATAACAATTAATAAGTCCCATAATGTATAACAGTTACTGTCCATGCGTTGTGCGGTTAGGAGTTAGACAGTTACAGTGTTGTTTTGTAGTGGGTAGTTTCCACTATACATGCATGGCTCCACGTTGTACTCCCTTAATATAATAACTGTACATTCTTCTTAGTATAAATCAATGAAAGCAATAGGCAACCTCGACATAGAGGCCTGCATAATATTCCTTTTTATACTAAAAATCTACATACAAATAAGACCCGACAACACTCCCGCTTAATGTAGTGCAAAGATATCTATCATACCCATCTTGACCAACAAATGTTGCAAACAAGTTTTTCTTACACCCTAAGTCAAGATATCATCCACTTGATCAATCGTGCTGACATACGGAATACAAATCAATACAAGACGAAGTTAATCGTTAATAAAATGTCGATCAACTTCAATGTTCTTTGACTTGTCATGTTGGACTGGATCGTAGATAATACTAATGGAGGCTTTATTATCATAATACAAATTCATTAGCTCACGAATAGGGTAACCTAACTCATCTAATATGGTCTGTGGCCACATCAACTAGCACACTCCATGTGCCATGGATTTTAACTCAACTTCTGCACTAGATCTAGCAACTGCAGACTGTTTCTTGCTTCGCCATTAAATAAGATTACCTCCAATAATGGTGAAATATACCAAAGTGGATCGTCGATCGATGACGGACCTTGTCCAATCAGCATCAGTGTAAGCTTCAACACGTAAGTGATTATGCTTCCCAAACAACATTTACTTCCCAGGGAAACCCTTGAGGCATCGAAGGACATGATACATAGCTTCTAGATGTGGTGTTCTTGGAGCATGAATATATGGGTTTTTCACACTTACAGCATAAGTAATATCCGGGTTTATAAAAGAAAGGTAAATAAGTCTCCTGAATAAACACTGAAATCTTCCCACATCAGTTAATGGCTTCCTATCTGCATCATTGAGCCTACGGTTATGCTCAATGAGAGTATCAACATGCTTAGCTCTAAGTTTACAGATGGTATTAGAGCATGGTCTTAGGTCTCGTAGGTTATGAGTCTGTTTTGCTTCCACATTACCGATCTTTACATATATGGTAAAATATATGGCACTCAAAATATGTGGTAATAAAATAATCATCACAACAATTATTCCGAAATAAATTTATCATTTATTAATATTGAAATAATAACTTAAGTAGTACAAACACTAATACATGATCGAAATGATTATTAGGAGTATGTGTTCAAACGCTTAGGTCGAACCTAGTAGAAGTACAACATAATGGTTTCCCATTGCGCACTAAACATTTAGGTAAATAAGATCGTTGCGTATCGGAATCAACATATTCTTCGTTATAGTTTGATATATTTAGTTCGTACTCTTCCCCATTATTTTCATATATGCATTCCGAAAAGTAATCATAATCGACCGAAGTCACAAACAGAATGATCCTTGACGGGATTAAGAAGAGGTTAGAAGAGGCTAAGGGTAGATAGGCCGAAGAATTTTATGCTGTGCTATGGGCCTACAGAACAACGTCTAGGACGCCAATAGGGGAGACCTCATTTATGTTGTCACATGGCTCGAAGGCCGTCATACCAACAGAGGTTGAACTCCTTACTCATAGGGTGTAGACTTATGACCCTGAGAAGAATGGGGAGGAGAGAAGACTCGACCTAGAATTGATCGAGGAGAGAAGGGAAGATGCAGAAATCAGGCAAGCAGCTTACTAACAAAGAACAACAAAGAGAGAGAGAGAGAGAGAGAGAGAGAGAGAGAGAGAGAAAGAGAGAATTTGGGAGAAAAGAAGAGAAAAAGAGAGAGAATTGAAGATTGGAGCTTGAATTTGTTGCTACCAGAACATAATCCGAGATTTCAACCCCAAGGCAAGTTTCTAACTTGCAAATATATAATTTAGTGTGGGTAAATTGCATTTTAGTTGTGTTCTTGAGAATTACCATTTATGGGTTTTGATGAATTGGGTGTTTAAAGCCTTAGGTATTGTACTAGATTTGATTTCAGTTGGATTTATTAAGTATTATTGGTCTAGAAATGATTTGGTGTTAGTATGACTTGATTTGGTTGGGATTTGATGTTAGAAGAATAAGTTTTGGGAAATTAGGGTTTGTATAACCCATAGCCCCCAACTTGGCAAATCGATTCGCCCTTCCTAGCGAATCGATTCGCTAAAAAGGGAGGCTACAGGTTTGGGGATTCGAATTGATTCGGGCTATCGATTCGGCATGAGATAGTAAGTTGGTATTCTCAGCCGAATCGACTCTCTTTTTATGGCGAATCGATTCGCTGGGGCGAATTATTTCGGCCCTAGGGCGAATCGATTCGGAATCCTACTATTTTGGGGGATTTTTCTAACTTAGTTTTTGGCCCTTTTCTTTTATGTTTAAGGCCTAGTAACCTTATCTTATGAAATAAAATAGACTATTTGAGTCTTAGATTAGGGAGTTAAATACTCTAAACTAATAGGGGGTATTTGAGCTTAGTTCGGGAGCTATTTTAAATAGAAGTTAAGGTAGTTCTTTATATTGTAAGCTAGTGTAGGACTAAGGGATAGCAGGATTATATAGTTTTGGAGTTTTAGGGAATTGTATGAGGTAAATCACATTTGGTGGCTCATAGGGATATTGTTAAATCTTGGAGACTAGTAGGGGATAATTATATGTTGTGGTTTATAATTCATGATGATAAACGCTTATGGCTCCAGTTATAATGTAGTGCACCTTTCGTTGGCATACCTTGTGAATATAATTTGCATATACATACCTCTATAAATGCTATCATAAGGGAAGTTATGCGAATGAGGTGAAGTCCCTTGGTTAGTGAATGCAGGGTGAATATAGTTCTCGGCTATAGAACCGGTTATTATATTGTGCTGTTGTTTTATTCGAAGTACGGTAATTCCGGGTATGGTTATGACTCACTGTCGAAGGTATGTGGTCGCTTCCCACGCGACGCGATTTAGGATGCCCAGGTAGTCTTGGTGATAGGCCCTGGAAGATGATAGCTGTTTAGGGGCGCATCTAGTGGGGTGACTTCCGAAAGGATGGTCTTAGAATATTTATATATTGTGATCATAACTATTCTCACAAACGTAACATTTTATAAATGGCTAAAGCATATCATAAATCAACTATTTCGAGTAAGTTTTCAGTGAATAATGAACTTGTGAAGTCGTATTGTGCAAAACTGAAATGTAAGCTTATTAAATTAGAATTGAGTTATTTATCTTGCATTGATGCATAGTTATCATTATAAATGACATTGCACTAGGTTGTGCATTTAGATGAGAAGTGAGGATTATTCTTATTGTGAAGAGAGAGATAAGCTTATTCATGATGTTAGATGTTCACAACTATCATGCATTTTATTCACATGAATGTCAAATCAAACCGGGCCCTAGCCCATTTCTATCTCTTTGTTTTGTATGGATTTCTCTTACGTCCAGGTGCTCCGCCGCAAGGACGACCGTGTTGATCATTCCTTCCAAGTGTCCAGGAGCTATAACATTTTTGCGGATGTTGTAGGCTATTTGTTATAGACGCCTATATTTTTGTATACTATAGTTATGTTCAGTCTAAACATTCAGGCGTGTTGCCCAAGTCTTGTATTTGCTTATATACTGTGATATCAAATTGTAATACTCGGTGTAACCATTTGTATTGGTCTGTTAATCGATAGCTTATTCGGTTATTATGTTGTGAATGATTGTTAAACTGTTATCTGTCTTTACTTCTTGACATCGTAGTGTGCATATCCAAGAAGGGATTGTTTATATCTCTCCTAGTATATACAAGTATCTCCTTTTCCTGTTGCAAATCATTAGTGTAGTAATAGGCATAGGCTCTCCCTAATTAGGAAACACCCCCTGTATAGGAATGGGTAATGAAATGGGACACGGGTTCTTTATACTTATGATCTCCCTGTAGAGAATCCTGAGTAGTAAGGGGAAAAAAGGAACCGACTTAAAGAATGTGATATCCATGGAGACAAATCGACGACGAGTAGTAAGATTATAACACCAATACCCCTTTTGAGTGGAAAAATATCAAAGAAACAAACATCGGATTGTCTTTGGATCCATTGTGTCCTTCCGATAATGAATGCGAACATAACAAACGCAACCAAACACTTTGGGAGGAGTAGTGAATAAAAGGGAGTGAGGGTGTAAAATAGAGATCGGTGATTGATAGTCGAGAATCCAAGAAGGCATGCAATTGATTAAATACGTCACGGTTAACATTGCATCAGCCCAATATGCTTTAGGTACCCCTATATCTATGAGAAAGGAATGATACGCCTCTATAATATGACAATCTTTTCTTTCGGCTATACCATTTTGTTGTGGGGTATCAACACAAAATGTTTAATGGACAATCCCATTATCAGCAAAAAAATGAGGCAAGGCCAACATACATAAATTTCTCTCCATTATCAAATCAAATGATCTTAACGGAACAACCAAACTGAGTACACACCATCTTATGAAATGTTTAAAAAATGGAATGAAATTCACTATTAGTTTTTATAAGATAAAGTCAAGTATAACGACTAAAGTCAACAACAAAGACAACAGAGTATCTAAAACCAAGTAATAAAGTAGTTGGTTCAGGCCCCCACACATCAAAATGAACAAATTGTAACGGATTTGTAGTTTCAGTAATAAGATAGGGAACACGATATTGTTTTGCGAGAAAACATGGTTCATAATTTAGCTTAATGAGTGCAACAAATGCAAATTTAGGAAGTACACGTTTTAAAATCGAAATAGGTAAATGTTCTAGTATATTAGGTCATCGCATCAACAGATCTTTAATGTTGTAACCATCCCTACCACTAGTTTGATTTGCAACAAAAAAAGATGGCGTCGTGTCCAACAAATACAAGCCATTGTCTTCACGTCCACTCCCAATCGTCTTCCCCGTATCCAAGTCCTGAAAGAGACGATGAGACGGAAAAAAGCTTACACTACAATGTTATCACTTAATCACGCTCAAGAGTATCACCACAATGAATATTTGCTCCACTGGCTTCCCTTCTGGCGTTGATCGAGCAATCCACAATATTAATCGTCGTATACCAACAGTGACCACAACCGTCAACGCCGCAACCGAAATAAGATACCACACCGCCGCAATGCTCTTCCTTTCCTCTTGAATCATGGCCTCGTATATAACAATCCCGACTATTGCAATAATATCGCTTATGAGAGTCGTGGAGAGGGCCATCCGTCCAATATTAGAGCTAATAAGGTTAAAATCTTTGATGATTGTATATAGAACCGGAAACGAGGTTATGGAAATAAGTGAACAAATCCCCCATATGGAAGCCCCCGTGGTGAGTTCTTTCTTCATGGAGGTCTAGAGAGAAAATGCAACACATGTGGTTGATGCAAGAGGAATGAATGTCCCAGCTACAGCTATCCACCATTGCTTTCCTCCTGCTCTTCTAACGGCGCTTAGATCCATTTTGACCCCGGACAGGAAAATAAAATACATGATTGCAATTACAGCCATGTTTTGCATCACATATATGGAGTTATCTGGAAAAACATAAGTAGCGAACTTCTTGTTACGACCTAACACGGATGGCCCCACAATTATACCACCAATGATCTCCGACACAACTCTAGATTGTTTTAGAGGTTTGAGAACACAACGGACTATTTTGATCATCACGATCACCAAAGAAATCTACAATAACATAAGGAGAAAGGAGAATTCTAGAGGGTTTTCTCCATAAAATATGCCAAAAGGATGAGTCTTCCGGGTCTTTTCACATATAATTAGACCTCGTTTGATTAATTCTTGCTCGTCAGGCCCAGCATTCACCATTGTTAGAAACCCTTCAGAATTGGTTTGCTATTCATCGTTCATAATTAATGGGGAAACAAAGAAAACAAAAGAAGCAAAACTATTCTTTCTAATCCTCGTGTCTTTCTTAGGGCCAAAGCATGATCTAGTCCCATATTTGCCTTTTTCCTTGGCCACAACATCCATCGTTTTTTATACTATGTTTGAGGTCATATTTTACCGAGTCAAACCTTGAACCATGCCAAACATTTTTCACAAGACAAAAATGCCCACGCAAGATTAAGCGTGTTTCCAACATACCAGCACACCCCGTTTAACTACATTAGTTTAAAGGGGAAAATGCAAATTCAACCTCGGGTCAATTTGAATTACACACCATTTTATTTTATTTTTATCAAATTTATCTGATTTTTTCAACTTTAACCCACTTGTTTTAGGATAAATGGGACGTTAGCTTTACGTCAATATTGATTTTATCTTTTTATTCTAATCATACATCTATGATGATAAAATAAATAACTAAAACAAGCAAGTACGACAAGGCCAAGTTTCAGAAAAAAAATCTTCGCAGGACAAAAACCTTTTTATTCAATTAATAACTTGCAAATCGTAACTCACAAACTTACAAGTGAAATACAATAATGAATTTCAACAGAAATCCATCAAGACCGCAGTCTTTAACTTAAAAATGATTCCCTCGAAAATCACAATGGACCGTAGTGATTCTTTGTTAGTATCACAAGTCGACAATGGAGATCCTCTCTACAAAAGGTGTATGCAAAGATACAAACTTTCGAGGGTTCTAAACTTATTCACAAGAACAATATTGTAGGATGTTTTGTTGTGAATCAAAATAGTGTTTTTCAACACAAATGTGAAGAAGCTTTATATGAGATATGTAGTTTCGTTTTAACAAAAGTCTTAAACAATCTGAACACGAAACATGTATTTATACAAAACTTAATGCAGTACATCATTCGAACGAGATAAGAAGGTCGTTTGAACGACATACAAATATCGTTTGAACGACCATAAAAACGACCTTCTAAAAAATAAAACAATAGCATATCATTTGATCCAAAATCGATCCAATCAAAAAACGAGGATCTAACGACCAATAGATGTTGTTTGAACGACATAAACGAAAATGTTTATTTTTCAAAACTCCGCCTACAGTATTTCAGAAAACATATTTTTCGTAAATAAAAGTTCACATTCATTGTGAATATAAATAAGCATCCCAAACATAATTCTAATGAATTAATTCAAACTCTAAATCATTTTATACCTTGGGATGTCCGGAAGTCTTCAAACTTGGAGATGTTTGAGTTCGGTTCGTTTTTTTAGTGCGTGACGATTTGTAATGGGATACGTCAAACTAACCTAAAGTTATGCTATGAACAATCCTAGAAAAATTGTTCTTATAAATCTCCCCCTTTGGCTATTCCGGTACAAAACAAACAAAATGGCCGAACACCAAATTAAAATCAAAATCTACTATGACAAGAATACTAATACCCTTCCCAATCCTAGAACAAAATGGCACAAGTCTCTTTGTCTTCTAACTTCTTCTTCTTCCTAAACTTCATCTTCATTCGTGTGTCTTTAAATTCATCTTTAAGTACCTACACACATGAGACAAAAAAAATATACATTCGTGTCGCATCGAGTTTGAAACAAAGTATAATTCATAAATAAATACTCCCCCATAATTCAAACTCATCAAAAAACTCCATTTTAATTTGCGCTCCCCCTTTGTTTTTATCCGAAAAAGATAAATAGACAAAGAAGTAGAAATAATAAACATTAAGTGCAACGCATCACGACGAAGATAAGATATCAGCACAAAAGATATAAATCAAGCACGTGTAATGATCATCTCAAAGGGAAACACAACCAACTATTTTTAAAAAAATTTAATTTTTCCAAAAAAATACAAATTTCTCAAATAAAAAACATACCATGTTGTACGGACATTGTCCGACACAATTTAGTATGTTGTATACCGCTACAAGTTGCTTCAAGTTGTCGAAGGATTGAGAAGCTTACATCTACAAAGACGAATCCGAATTTCAATAAGACTTCAACATTCAAGCCCAACAAGGATGAATTTCGTAAAATATGTTTAAGTTTCATTTACAATTCACATTAAAAGTGTTGGGATATTTTTATAAAAGTTAAAATTATTTTTGGAATTTTAATAAATGGTTTTTATTTTTCAAAAATATTTTATCATAAAAGCTTTAGATAAATATCTCCCGATCCCATGAACAGTTTTAAGATTTGAGGATTCCAAGTTACTTAAAACTTTTAAATTTTTTTTAGGGGATCAGTGTCTGTCGTTCAAACGACGTCACATCTCATTTGAACGAGATGGAGGTTCGCTCGAATGACGTCGCATGTCATTCGAACGAGAGTTATTTTAAGTCAACATGTCACTGCCTCAAATTTTAATATAAATAAGGGTGTCAGGCTTCTGATTTTCGTGTGAAGAAAAACTGATTTTTGACAGAATACGTTTTCTATTATTGTCCAACACATTTGAGGGTTCATAACTTTTGTTTTATAATTCTCAATCCCAATAGCTTTTGTGTGAGTTGTTTTGTGGAACCCAAAAGCATAGTTTTGCTATTGTTCATACTTTGTGGGGAGATCTCTACAACCGAGAGATGCGTGCTATTGTGGAGTGAGTCATTATGAAGTTTATGACTGCGTGTCATTCAGGATCTTTCGTGTGTTGATTCTTTGCTGAAGACTGTGTGTCTGGAGTGCATGTCCATTGTGGTATAGCTGCGTGTGAACCATTCCTGATTTCTAACCGACGCTTTGAAGGTTTGACGAAGACACCGTGCATTACTCTTGAGGGAAGTTGTATGTAAGTCAATGGTCTTGTAAACTTATCAAAGTTCTAGAAATAAAAAGGCTTTGCCCTACGGGAATTTTTCCTAAAATTTGTGTCGCATCTTTATTTATAATGGTTGACACTTGCACGCACATAGTTATTTGAGTTTAAGGGCTGAATTGATTTTATTCATAAATTGATTCTAATTAAATAAGTTTGTGATTAAAATTTGCGAATCTATTCGAATCTTTATCACACGTAGGGCATTCTCAAATTGGTTTCATAGCAGGTTACGCAAATTTATTGCGTATTCCTATTTTTCGCAAAAAATTATGTGATATTGATTTTTTTCTAAATCTGATTTTTTGAAAGTTTGTCGCAATGTTTCAAAATAAAAACTTATACAGTCGGTTGCCAATTTTTGACGGGTATAATTATGCTTACTGGAAATACCGTATGAAATCCCATTTAAAAGCAATCGACGAAAAAGTTTGGGTTATTTGTGAAAGAGGTTAGAATCCCCCACTGTCACCGCAAATAATGTCGCAAATTTACAACCTGTGTCAGATTGGACTGAGGATGAGTTTAGGTGGAGCACTTACAATTCACGTGGGCTTAGTAAAATTTTTGAACACATCACCCCTGGTGAGTTTCGACGTATTATGACGTGCACCATGTCTAAAGAAGCATGGGATGTTTTGCAACTCACCCACGAAGGCACTAACGCGATTAAAGAGTCTAAAATTTAAAATTTGACCACTCAATTTAAGACAATCACTATGTTAGAGACCGAGTGTTTTGACGAGTTTTATGCACGTTTGTCTCATATTGTTAACACTAATTTTAACCTAGGTGAACCTATACCTGATGTACACATGGTTAAAAATATTTTAAGATCGCTGCCAAAATGTTTTATTCCTAAAGTAACTGTTTTAAATACCTTAGGAAATTTGAATCGTCTGAAATTATAAGAGTTGGTAGGAGACCTGCAGACGTACGAAATTGACCTTAAGGATAGAGGGATAGAGCTTAAAGCCCAAGATAAGAAAAATAAAGTGAGTTTTTATGAGTCCGAGCCTGAGGATGAGTCTGATTTTGACATGGCCCTGCTTGCAAAGAATTTTAAAACATTTCTCTAGTTTTCAAAAAAAAATACTTCCAATAAAATATTTTTGGAGAAAAATAAAAGGAAAGACAAGGCCAAAGAAAGTGGTGAGAAAGAGAAAGAGGGTGAAGAAAAGTTTAAAATTTTAAAATATTTTGAGTGTGAGGGGAGAGGGTACAAGTCGTTTGAGTGTCCCACTAGACTTAGGATAGAGGGAAAGTTGCCATACCAACCACCCTCAGTGATAGTGAGGAAGATTTGAATGATTCTAAGGATGAGTCTTCACAAGGAAAGTGTATTGCCTTTTTAGCCTGTCACGAGAGCACACCCACTTTGTCCCACGACGATGAGGATACTTGTGCACATGATACCCCCGAGGAGGTTTTGAGTGTTTCTAGCAAGTTTGAGAGTGAGTGCACTAGTGATGATGAGAGTGAGCTCCAGATTGCATTTCGAGAGTTGTACGCCGAGACCTTAAAGACTAAAAAAATGAATAACAAGTTAGGTCTCAAGGTGAAAGATTTGGAGAAAGAGATTGAGAGTTTGAGGCAAAAGTGAGTCAACTTGAGAAAGTGAAGGTTTTTTTGAGTGAGCAGTTGATTACTTTGAATAGGGAAAAGAGTGAGCTTATAGCCCGTGTGTCACAATTAGAAACAGATCTTAATCACGCCCTGGAGGCTAAAGCCACTTTGGAGACCGCATCTAAGAAGGTAGGAAAGATGGTTCTCAATCCTATTTTAGGAAATAATGAGAGTTTAGGAATAAGTCATGATGGTGCGTCAACTTCTTTTGTTGCACCTGAGCCAGTTCCTACTTTAAAGTTGGAATCACATGACTCTCGACCCAACCGACCTAGGCGTCCCGTACCTGTTAGGAGAGCACGTAGGAGACATTTTGAGAGAGGTGTACCTAGGCCGATTTATATTTTCTCCTATTGCGAAAGGAGAGGACACCTTGGGGAGTTTTGTTTTAAATTGGGTTATGTGTCAAGCTTTGCTCATACACATGTTCACACAAATGCACCAACCCATGATACTTTGCTTGCACATAATGATAGAGTGTTTGCACATATTCGAGAGCAAGTAAAGTTTTTGGTCAAGACTTCTCATTATTTGATGGAGTTGTTTCAAAAAAATATCACCATCTTTGGAAAACTCCACCGCACCTAATGGATGAGGTCTAGACATATTTGCTAGCATAGGGTGATTTACATGATGTTATCTTTTTCCTATTACAAATACGTACAATTTGTTTTATACTTAGTTAACATTTTTTTCTTTTCTTATTTTTTGGTACTATTTTAGCAATGTTTTGGATTTGTTTTCCCATTCCAGGAACTATTTTCTCGATTTTTTTTACTGGACAAAACTGCATATCATTCTGGGAATCCTGTGGAAATTGTTTTTCTCGTTCGAGCGAGATAAGTTCTCATTCAAGCGACATTAGTTATCGCGCAAAGCTGTCGTTCTAACGACATACATTTCGTTTAAGCGAGATTGATTCTCGTTTGAACGACTTGTGTGGTTTTCTAGATTTATCTGTTTGCAGTCCCCTGATTCATATTGATATGTTTTTAGTACTGTTGGGTTGTTTCTAAACAGTGCTTGAAAAATACAAAAAGATTTTCTATTTTATAAAACTTTGAAAAATCCAAAAAGAGTTTTGTATATTGTTTGCTCCTTATATGAATGACATTTAGGGTGACCAAGTCACAATTTCATTCCACATTCACGTGACTATTTGATAGTGCTTTGAGACAATATATTGCGTCGTTCATGTGCTTTACAAAGTTTGGAGTCTTTAAGATGATATAGTGTTACTACCTACATAATTGACTCTATTTGTCCTTTATTTCACACATTCACGGATTTGTTTGACTATTGTGCTTGGCTATCACATATTGGTTAAGTGTTTTCATCTCAATTCTATCTATACAACTAACCAAATTCGATAAAACTTGACAAAAAAATAGTGCATGTTATAAATCGTTTGTGAGTTTGTGTGTTTTATTTTGAAAAATGGGGAAGGGCTACGAAAGGACTCATTTATCCTTTGGGAATAAGCCACCGTTTAAACGAACCAAAAAAGTGAGGACTTGAAAATTATCCGGGATCTAATGAGGTTTAAAAGAGCCCCAAAAAAATTGTATGGCAATAAAAAAAAGCATATGCTAAAAAATGGCCCACTGGAATTTTAGTTTCATCACCTCATAAGCAAAATATAAAGCATTATCTTTTAATGAGGGAGTTTGGATGGAATTTTCAATGGTTTTTACGTCCTTGAAAGTCATGAAAAAGAATTATATTGTTTTGGACGTTATTAGTGTGGAAATCATTTATACTTTGATTTGTTGATATGATTAAGACGATGTCATATAAATTCAATAAATTCTACACCAAAGGACTATTTTTTATGTTCATTCGTTAGGAGTACACTTATGCATCGTGCATATATGATATGATTGAGTTAATTTTCCTATCGAATGTGTTCACACCCATTCATTCCATTTCCACGATTTGGTTGTCTTAATATAAATTCATGGTGTGATTTTTGTAACATCATTTTTGCATTTTTGTATGAAAAATTAAAAAATTCAAAAAATAGGTTGTTTGCCTTGGTTTACCGTGACACACTTATTTGTTTTATGTGATTTCTTCTTTTCCTTGTCTTTTTCCAACAAATTAAAAGGGGGAGAACGAATTATGAGTTTATGGGAGAATTTAAGTGTGGGGGAGATATGATTATGCTTACATGTTTTATGTTTATATCATTTCAAACCCGATACATCAAGAGGATTTTTCTTTGTCTCATATGTGTAGGTACAATTGAATCACAATTTAAGATTTTGGATTGCACACCTTAATGAGAAAAGCTTGGAGTTTTGAAGAATTGATTGTCGAAGCATCGTTTGAAAAAATTTGAAGACTTGTCAGTTTATCTTTCCACGTCTTTTGAGTTTTTGGGAGGGTAGATTTTTATAGGTCTTTGGATATTGATAATTCAGATATTTTTATTTTGTACCGGCATCGACATAGGGGAAGATTTGTAAGGACATTGCCCGACACAATTCAGTATGTCGTATACCGCTACAAGTTGCTACAAGTCGTCGAAGGATTGAGAGGCATACATCTACAAAGACGAATCCAAATTTCAAGAAGAGTTTAACATTCAAGCCCAACAAGGATCAATTTGGTAAAATGTGTTTAAGTTTCATTTACATTTCACATTAAAAGTGTTGGGATATTTTTTATAAAGTTAAAATGATTTTTGGAATTTTAATAAATGGTGTTTATTTTTCAAAAATATTTATTATAAAAGCTTTGGATAAATATTGCCTGATCCCGTGAAGAGTTTTAAGATTTGAGGATTCCAAGTTATTTAAAACTTTAAAAGTTTTTTTAGGGGATCAGTGACTGTCGTTCAAATGACGTCACATCTCGTTTGAACGAGATGGAGGCTCGCTCGAACGATGTCGCATGTCGTTCGAATGAGAGTTGTTTAAGTCGACACGTCACCGCCTTAAGTTTGAATATAATTAAGGGTGTTAGGCTTTTGATTTTCGTGTGGAAAAAAACTGATTTTTGACAAAATACGTTTTCTATTATTCTCCAACACATTTGAGGGTTCATAACTTTTGTTTTACAATTCGCAATCCCAATAGCTTTTGTGTGAGTTGTTTTGTGGAACCCAAAAGCATAGTTTTGCTACTGTTCATACTTTGAGGGGAGATCTCTACAACCGAGAGTTGCATGCTATTATGGAGTGAGGCACTACGAAGTTTATGATTGCATGTCATCGAGGATCTTCTGCACATTGATTCTTTGTTGAAGACTGAGTGTCTGGACTGTGTGTCTATTGTGGTACAGCTGCGTGTGAACCAGTGAAGATTTTTTGCCAACGCTTTGAAGGTTTGACGAAGACACCGTGTGTTACTCTTGAGGTAAGTTGTATTTAATTCAATGGTCTTATAAACTTATCAAAGTTCTAGAAATAAAAAGATTTTGCCCTACGGGGATTTTTCCTCAAATTTGTGTTGCATCTTTATTTATAATGGTTGACACTTGCATGCACATAGTTATTTGAGTTTAAGGACTGAATTGATTTGATTCATAAATTGATTCTAATTAAATAAGTTTGTGATTGGAATTTGCGAATCTATTCGAATCTTTATCACATGTAATGCTTACATGTTTTATGTTTATATCATTTCAAACTCGATACGTCACGAGGCTTTTGCTTTGTCTCTTGTGTGTAGGTACAATTGAAGCATAATTTAAGATTTTGGATTGCACACCCTGATGAGAAAAAGCTTGAAGTTTTGAAGAAATTATTATTGAAGCATCATTTGAAAATATTTGAATACTTGTTAGTTTATCTTTCCACATCGTTTGAGTTTTTGGGAGGGTTGATTTGTATAGGTCTTTGGATATTGATAATTCAGATATTTTTATTTTGTACCGGTATATACATAAGGGAGATTTGTAAGGACATTGTTCGACATAATTTAGTATGTTGTATACAACGACAAGTTACTATAAGTCGTTGAAGGATTGAGAAGCTTACATCTACAAAGACGAATCTGAATTTCAAAAAGACTTCAACATCCAAGCCCAACAAGGATGAATTTGGTAAAATTTATTTAAGTCTCATTTACATATCACATTAAAAGTGTTGGGATATTTTTTATAAAAGTTAAAATGATTTTTGGAATTTTCATAAATGATTTTTATTTTTCAAAAATATTTTATCATAAAAGCTTTGGATAAATATCTCCCGATCCTGTGAACAGTTTTAAGATTTGAGGATTTCAAGTTAAATAAAACTTTAAAAGTTTTTTAGGGGATTATAATACCCCGTATTTCTGAATATTCTATTTAATTAAATTGGAGAATTAAATGAGAAAATACGTCTTAATTTAAATTACGTAAGAGGAGTAATTTAATGAGATTTATTAAAATTTATTATTATGGAATATTAATCGAGAGATAGATACCGATTTATATTGCCTCATTATATTTACTTAGTGCGAGTGGTAAGTAGTTACTTAACGCGTGTAGATCGTGTTGGGGTGAGAACGAGTAATATTTTTAAGTGACTCAAATGATAATTTAGAGGTCACATATGAGTCCGGAAGGGTCAAATTAGTCAAAATAGTATACCTGGGGGTACTAGTTGAGTCTCGGGATAATTTTGGACTAAACCGAGACCGTTCGGGGGCGTTTTGGTCTTTTAACATGAGAGGGTATGGAGACCTACGAATTTGAGAGCCTTTTATCAGCTGTATGAAAGAGGGGTTAGGGTTAGAAAACCCATGTAAACACCAATACCATTAGAGAGAAGGAGGAAACCATTCTTAAGGCTTAGAAGATGCTTTTGAGAAGGTTGGGTTTGGATCTTGCACCCTAGGAGCCAAAGGAGGAAGGATTGAAGAAGAGAAGCATCAATCCATCATCAACTCCACGAAATCAGATTCCCTCTGTCAAGGCAAGTTGCTTATTGCAAAAAATTATAAAGTTATAATACCCATGTGTAGGGTTTTTGAGTAATTTTGTTAAATCATTATCTTGATAGGAGAATAATGATATTTATACGTGTTGGGATAGGAATCGCATGTAGAATGATTTAACATATGTAGAGGATTAATATTCAGAGTAGACTTGATGATTATTTCGGAATAAAATCTGGGTTTTGAATGCATATATGGTAAGAACACCATAACTAGAGTTTTAAGAAATTCTGGATTTAATTCACTATTTCTTTAAAAGAATTGGGATTTTGATGTATTTGACAGGTTAGAAATTGTCCTAGTATATGTGGAAACATGTTAGGATCATTGGGTCGAAGTTTGGTGGACTATAATGAAGTTTGGAGATTTGTTAATGGAGGAAGAGGTTAACGAAGAAGACGAACTGTGTATATCCCTGCTCGATCGATCGATCGATCTCGAATGTCGATCGATTGACTAGGTCAATCGATCGAACCCAGTAGTCGATCGATCGACGTAAGCTGTTTTTCCCGAATTTTTTGTGTTTAAGGTTTCTTTGATTTCCGGGAATGAATGAGTATTCTAGGGTTTATATTATACTTATATGGGAGTGAGAATAAGACCAGTAGGTATATTATCGGGGTCCGATAAGGTCATTGGGTGTAGGACTTGGATTATGGACCGACGAGAATAATCCGATTTAGTAGAGTATCGGGGGAACTCGGAATTGAGTTACGAGGCGAGGTAAAGTCAATTCACGTAATAGACAAGTAGGGTAAGTAATAACTACTGAAATTATATGTGAGGGGTAACTAGGACCCTTAGAGTTGTGTGAATACTCAAATAAATGCGATTAATGAGATAAATCGTAAAGAGAATATTATACGGTAGATATAAGAGATTAAAATATTACGTACGAACATAATTAATAGGTCGGGGGTGTACCTACTGAATTATATGATCTTTTAGGTCGAGAGAAGAATACCTAAATTAATTATGTTAGGATCGATGAGATATTCCGAACTAACATAGGGTCATTATATGTTTGGGGTCGATGTAAAATGCCGAACCAAACCTTTGAACTGGTGGCGTGATGAAAGAGACCGAGCCAAAATTTGTGTATATAAATAATTGGGGTCCATGTATCATTTCGAGCCAATTCTTACTTGGGGTCGATGAATCATTCCTAACCAAGAGTCCTTTATGTGTGTGAAAAGAACAAAATAGTAATGACTGATATTTAGTATATATTGTGTGTGAAATATATACTTGATGATATTCTACTTATGTGTATTAGTAGATTGATATATATTATGTATTTAAAGATACATACTGAACTGGTAAGTTAAGTAGTGAAACTTAATTACTAAACGTAATGTTAGATAGAGAATAACTATGTAGTAATTTAAGTAGTGAAACTTAATTACAAAAGTGGGAAGATAGAAATTGTGATAATTGTAGAAATTTAGTAGTGAAACTAAATGAGAAGTTTTGAAACATAACATAGGTGAAATGTTACTTGAGTATTAATTAACCTTCGCGAGATGTTAATGAAATGGATGTACTGTGTGGGCGATACGAGAACTTAAGTATAGATAAGTTCAGATGATTACTTAGTCCTAGTTAGCTTGGAAGATATGGCCATGTAGGCTAAGTGTAGAACGTTTAGTGTGCACAAAAGATGAGGGGTGAGTAAACTCAAGAGAGTGTACGAGAACCGAACATGTGTAATCAATAACCGCATTTTATATTGTGATAAACGCTTGTTAAATATTTTCAAAATGTTTTGAGTACTAACTCTTGCTATAAAATATTTTCAAAACCTTTTAGGTGTCCAGCCACAGGGACGCCATGTATGATGATTTCATTCTAGGGACTCGAAGCTGTAGCACAGTGGATGCTTACAGGATTTTGATTAGACGATATCTCTCATTCAGATCTAGTGCAGGATCTCACACTATTCTTTGTATGGACTTGTGGTCTGGTATTAGTCTCAGATGTTTAGTTTCAGACTAGTGGTTGTTCTACTATTATTTTGGGATTTTAGGCGATGGTTTATTCGGTATTACTCTTATTCTTTTGTACTCACACTTTGTTGATTGGGTTATAGTACATGGTTATTTTTATACTTTGTTCCGCATGGTTTATTTATCTGTTTTAAGAAAGATAAAATTTAGCACCGGTCTAATTTTTACTTGGGGGATTAGTAATTAAAAAGTTTTTGAGAGTGATGCTAAGAATGAACCATTTGAGAAACCTGTTTTAATTTAATAAAGGCCTGATCACCCGATATTTAATTAGGCGGAGTGTCACAGGGATCATTGACTGTCGTTCAATCGACCTCACATCTCGTTCGAACGAGATGGAGGTTCGCTCGAACGACGCCGCATGTCATTCGAACGAGAGTTGTTTTAAGTCGACACATCATCGCCTTAAATTTTAATATAAATAAGTGTGTCAGGCTTCTGATTTTCGTGTGGAGAAAAGCTGGTTTTTGACAGAATACGTGTTATATTATTCTCCAACACATTTGACGGTTCATAACTTTTGTTTTACAATTCGCAATCCCAATAGCTTTTGTGTGAGTTGTTTTGTGGAACCCAAAAGCATAGTTTTGCTATTTCTTATACTTTGTGGGGAGATCTCTACAACTGAGAGCTGCGTGCTATTTTGGAGTGAGTCACTACGAAGTTTGTGGCTTTGTGTCGTTGAGGATCTTCTGTACGTTGATTCTTTGTTGAAGATTGCATGTCTGTTGTAGTATAGCTGCGTGTGAACCATTGCTGATTTCTAACCGCTGCTTTGAAGGTTTGACGAAGACACCATGCATTACTCTTGAGGGAAGTTTTATATAAGTCAATGGTCTTGTAAACTTGTCAAAGTTCTAGAAATAAAAAGGTTTTGCCCTGCGGGGATTTTTCCTGAAATTTGTGTCGTATCTTTATTTATAATGGTTGGCACTTGTACGCACATAGTTATTTGAGTTTAAGGGCTGGATTGATTTGATTCATAAATTGATTCTAATTAATAAGTTTGTGATTGTAATTTATGAATCTATTCGAATCTTTATCACATGTAGGGAATTCTCAGATGTATAATCTATACAAAATATATCAAAGAAAATCCGGCACACATATATAGGTATAAACGACCACAAAACATAACATAAAACACATAAGCTTTACACACTAGCATAGTATCGATGTATTCAAATATGTGGAATGGAATGAATGGGTGTCAACTAGTAACAAAATAATTATAACCCAAACGTTTAAATATGTTTAAGAAGTTCTAATTGACCTCAAAACTTGATCAAAGTAAGCTTTAGCCTCAAGTAACAAATAAAGTTGAACTTAGTGAACCAAATAAGCACAATGCACACAAGCCTAGAATATTAATAATTATACCAATCAATAGCGTCATGACAAAATAATTTGAAATAAGATTCATTGTCATTGTGCAAACCCGTTGATATTTTCATCCAAAATCCCTCACAATATAATTCTTGAGTTTTTTTTAATGAACATATCAAACTAAACTAATTTGGCCCCTATTTGGTATATTATTCTTTTTATTGCCTTAATTTTTTCTCATCCTCTTTTCAAAAGGTGACTTTCACGACGAGATTATTATTCTCTCGCAACCGTTTTTTGTGTACACTCATATTTTTCAATAATAAACAAATCCTCACGGACAACAGTTCTTACATGCACAAATCCTCCGTAGTCAAATAAACATGTAGATGACAAAATTGATAGGAGAACGTCTCACCAAGATCAAATGTACATCTGAAGTCAAAATCCAATAACCTCATGCATTTGTGTGTGGAGCCATAAATAAAGTCGAATCTATAATGCAAGTCAAGTTCGAAACAACTCCATAAACATGGTTAAGATCAATATAAGCATTTAAAGCCATAACCAAATATCCTAGCCACATGGAAATTGGGAAGTGAATTTGATTCAAACACACCAATATGCCACACTAAATGTGTAAAACTAAAATACATAAAGAACCAAAAATCTTTTGAATTTTTCAAAATATTTTTATCAAAATGAAATCTTTTTGTATTTTTCAAAAAATATATAAACCAAAAATCTATTTGTAATTTTCCAATATGAATCAATAAAAGAGAGATATAATACAAAAAGTAAACATGTCATAACACTAGTGAACATATATCATGAAGCACAACCAGCGTATGACAAACAAAATCATGCAAGAAATCAATGATTTGAAATAGCATCTGATACATCATGTGCAAGCACGTAAAAATCAGCCAATCTAACATTTAGCATCTTCAGAATGGATTTACGAACCCAAACAGGTGTGTACCTTACTCGAGGAGTTATGGGAACCTACGAGACACTATCCTTGATCTTCCTCGTACCTCTTCCAAGATCAGAACAAAAAAACCTAAGGTGACATTTCCTACCACAATGTGAACACGTGTAAACGAGTGGAATGTTACCTATGGGCTAAACTTTTCTAACGTCCTTGATTTTGGTTAACCATCTAAAATAAACAATGGTTTCGTGTTTAACACTCGAAGCATAAAAACAAGACGATCCATTACTATCACTACTCAAACAACTCAAGTCTTTTAAATCATCTATTAGCTTCAAAATTTCAGACTCAAGCAAAGAATTAGACTCTTCCAATTTTAGGAACTCCTTCTTCATATTTTCAATCATACCCAGAAGGTTATCTCCCTCTCCCTCAATAAAAGAAAATTTATCCCTAAGAGTATTCTCACATACCTTAAAATCATTAATCAAAATATTTTTATCCTTATGATCACTTAAATTGCCTTAGTTTATTTCAAAATGTTACCATGCTAGCTTTTAATCTCTATCATCCATGTTTTACTGTTCATCATTGTCCTACTTGTCATTTATCTTGTGACCACATAAAACTGAGCTCTGACCGGTTCTTCTTTCTTGTTGTGCATATATATATTATATCTGTTCAGGTGTTCCATCGCAAAGTCTCCCGTAATGACCTTCCTATTCTAGTGTCTTTTGAGGAGTCGTGACATTTTGCGGGTATCACGGGACATTTTGTGTAGACGCCTCCCTTGTTGTTTTCTAGTTACGATCAGTCCTTATTCGGGCGTGTGGCCCAAATGGTTGTAATTGTATAATGGATGTATTATGTAACACATGGATCTTTTTGTATATTGTATGAATTCTATTGACCGACATTTCATTCGGTCCTTCCCTTATTATGGTTGGTATATATATATGCTTATGGGAGTTTCCACCTTTCTTTTCTATTATGGGTTGTTGACCATTGGAGCGCGTCCCCCACTAACCAGAATGAAGCTAACATCTTCTTTTACATTGGCATGCACTTTACCATGCCTAGGTGTCTCTCTATATCCTTCCACCTGCTTGACGATCGATGATTTTTGGGAGAAGTACTTTCCACAAGCTATGCATTCTGAGATGAGGAGAAGATTTATGAAGCTTAAGCAGGAGGGGCGTACCGTGGCTAAGTACGAAGAGAATCTCCCTTTTGTAATTCGCAAAGGAAGATGGACAGGTTCATAGCGGGGTCAGCCTAACACATTAAGAAGGCTCTTTGGGGAAATTTGGCCTTTACCACGGATAATCAGTTGGCGAATGCCGTACTTGTCCACTATCAGAATCACAAGACTTTTTAGAAGAGCTAGGGTGAGAAATGACAAGGAGAAGAGTTGTCGAGCCAACAGGGCAAGACGAGTGGGGGTAGCGGATTCGGGGCCCAGCGATTCATGGGTACTTCATTTGCAAGTTAGAATAAGAAGTTTAGGGGTTCTGATGATCGGGACAGACAGGGCCAGCAGGGACAGGGGCAGTCGGAACAAAGCTAGTAGGGACAGCAGCACAGAAGCCATCAGGGCCAAGGATAGCAGGGTCATAGCCAGCAGGGCCGATAGATAAAGCAGCATCCATTCTACAAGAATTATTTCACATGCGAAGAGAGGGTCCATACGTCAAGGCAGTGTCCTTGGGGTAACCAGAAAACTCGAGAGCGGGAGGTCAGAGGGGACAATAGGCACCAAAAGGATAGCTCTCATCGTTATCATCTCTGAGAGTTGTTGCACCAGCCACTCCAGCACACGTCACCCCACCTCAGAGACAAAAACCACTACAGTATGGACGGGTTTATCATATGGCGCTCGTAGAGAGCCCATCTCTAGCACAGGCAGTTGAGGGTACATTCCCTATTTTTGGCCACGTAGGTCACAATTTATTTGAGAGGGGGACATCTCACTCTTTTGTTACCACGGGTTTTGCATGGAAGACTGGGATGGTAAACTATGATTCCGATATTATACTACACATAGATTCACCAGTGACTAGAAAGTCACCCATACGCTTAGTGTGTCGGGGTGTCGGGATTGAGATAGGATGACTCACTTTTGTAGTTGATTTATTAGTACTTGATATTCACGAGTACGACATTATTTTGGGGATGGCCTGGATAGACCCGTACAGATCATGTGTGGATTGTTATGGTAGGCCCATCATCTTCGCCATTCAGGGGAAGAAGATGTAATTGGTTGTAATGCCGCACCCTGGGGGTGGGTCAAGCACTCATTTATGTTATATCACGGGGGATACTTCTCCAGAGATTGTGATGATGCTAGATTCCATCCCGGTGGTTAGTGAGTTTTTAGATTTTTTGGGGAGATACGACGGTTACCACCTAGTCGGGAGATAGACTTCGTGATCGACTTGATTTCTATAACGAGACCCATTACACATACATTGTATCGAATGACTCCTCTAAAGATGAGGGAGCTACGGGACCAAATTGAGCAGTTATTGGGACAGGGATTTTTCAGGAGGAGTACTTCGTCGTGGGGTGCTTCAATTTAATTCGTTATGAAGGACAGATCTCTTAAACTTTGTATCAACTACCAGGAGTTAAATAAAGTCACCATACAGAATAAATATACATTTCCCTATATTGATGATTTATTTGACCAACTTAGGGGTGCTGCATATTTCTAAAAAAATAATTTGAGATCGGGCTATCACCAGTTGAGAGTCCAGGAGCAGGACATCTCAAAGACTACTTTCCTTACTAGATATGGGTCGTATGAGTTTTTGGTGATGCCATTTGGGTTAACCAATGCGCCGACAATATTTATAGACTGGATGAATTGGGTGTTTAGAGAGTATTTTGATTGGTTCTTTATAGTGTTTATCAACGATATCCTGATTTATTCTCAGACTATGGAGGAACACGCGTAGCATTTACAGGTGGTCTTACATACGTTACAAGATCACCACTTGTATGCAAAGTTTGAGAAATATTGTTCTTTGTTGAGAGGTACAGTTCTTAGGTCACGTTGTGTCTGAGAGGGGGATATTAGTGAACCCGAGGAAGGTTTCTGCAGTGATGGAGTAGGGACATACCACTACACCCACCGAGGTACGCAACTTTTTGGGACTAGTTGGGTACTACCGTCGATTCATTCAGGGGTTCCCCAAGATATTCGGGCCCTTAACGAATTTCAAGAGGAAGGGGGTACCATTTATGTGGAATGACATGTGCCAGTAGGCATTTGATGAGATAAAGACTAGATTGACTACTACACCGATTTTGGTGTTACATTGGGCAGGGATAAACTACAAGGTCTTCACAAATGCGTCATTGAGGGGACTTGGAGGGGTTTTGATGCAGGAGGATACATGGGACCGTTCCCTATTCTGGAGAGGATTGGACTCGTGGCATGTCGGTTTGGATTATTGGACCACTTGCAGCAGATGTACAACGTATTCCATATATCTGCATTGCGAAGGTTCCTTAGAGATGGGATAGCATACCGGCACATTGATATTGACTAGATAGCGCTGCATCCAGATGCTACTTACGAGGAAAGACCAGTGGCCATTCTGAACCATCGGGAGGGCCAACTTTGATCCAAGGTTGTTCCTTTAGTTCGAGTGCAGTGGGGAGACCATCGGGACGACGATTCGACTTGGGAGAGGGAGAACGATATGTGCATAAAATATCCTGAATGCTTCAATCTAGATACATACTTTTCTTGATTCCGAGGACAGAATCCCATTATTAGGGGGAAGAATGTAATACCCCGTATTTTTCTAGAATAAATCATAAAAACTATATTTTTTAAATGAAATAAAAATTTGTGGAAATTGGATTAATCGGTGAACTAAAATTATTATCGTGAACAAATAAATTGTTGTTGTGTCGTAATTATGTGTAGTGGGCTTTTGTTATGTTAGTGTTTATAACAATTGCATGTGTAGTAGAAAATTCATAAATAAAGTGTGACGCAATTACAAAAATGTAATGTTGGGATAAAATTAATTGGGACGTATTTGGAGGAGTATATGGGCTCGTTTAGGTGTTCTAAACCTTTAAAAAGGGTCCCGGGGTATAGTTATATATGTTGGGAGACTTTTGCGCTAGTCTGGTTATGGGTTCGGTCGATTTTGGGGTCCAAATTTTAGAAATTTAACCTAACTCGAGATTAGGGAGTTAATGACTTATATTAAGAAACTAATAAACTCCTAGGAAGTTATCTTTAAAAGCCCTAACCTAAACCACTGTGAAAGAAAGGGAGAAGAGAATAAATCACTGCAAGAGGAGAAGAGGAATTCAAAAGTGGATTTCATTGGTCGTATATTCAGGCAAGAATTTTCTTGCTCAATTTAAATTTTAATTTGCTTCTTGATTCATTGTAACGACCCAATGTGATTTGAGGGTTTAGGTTGAATTTTGATGATTAAATGTTAGGAATCAATATCATGCATGTAGAGGATTAATTATAACATAGGGTGTTAACGCAGAAATCTAAGAATGGATTCTTGAAATTTGATGATAGAAAACTTAGGGTTCTTGAAATGAAATTAGGAATTCTTGGAAATCATATGCAGAGGACCTTAACACATGTCTATTATCTGCATATTCTGATGTAAATTCCATGTTATATACCCCATAAATTGAATTATATATTGTTGAGATTCTGGAAGAAATCTGGGTTAGGTTCTTTATTTATATTCATAAATTCTAGAAATTTGGGGAATGAAACTCGGGTTAATACATGAAATTAATTGTTCTAAAATGACTAAATCAGTGGTAGGAACTTGATTATATGATTATACAATGGAATGAACCATTAGAAGTAATCTTGGGAAACAATGAAAGAAACCCGTATTGAAAATATATGCAGATCTGGGCTACTGCACAATTTTGAATTAATTCAACTTTGGAGCGAATCGATTCAGTTTAGCAGTGAATCGATTCGGCCAAGAATTAAATCGATTCGTCCCTGGGTGCTGAGTGAGTTGGGCCATGGTTAGTTCCGAAATATTTTTAAAAGTCTGAATGAGTTGGTAGGATGGTGTTTGGGTCAATGGGGAATTTATTAAAAATGTAAATGTGGTCATATGTTAATGGGGATATTATATTTAACTATATGGTTAAATAATTTGTTAAAGAAAATGGAATTTATAATTAACTAGATGTTAAACTATTAATTGATGAACATTTGTGGACATAATTTGGGGACATTTAGGTAATTATAGAGTTTTGTTACCTATGCATATTATATGGGAATAATAATATGTACTTATATGTATCTGTGTGGACATACCAATGTTCGTGGACGGTCCAATCAGCTTAGGGTTTTGTGCGTTTGGAGCCGTAGCACACGTCGACACAGGTGGATTGGGCGTTGTGTAGGTCATTTAGATACGACGTAGTAGAGCTATCTATAAGAGGTGGGTGTTGATGTTAAGATCCTTTATCACTGCTGGGTATAGGCCATGAACTGGTGTACTGCGTAGGGACTACCCCACTTATGTGTGTTTTGCGATGTCCAATTTGGATAAGAGATTCCTACGGACTTCCCGATAAATCACGAATGAGACACCACGGGTAGATACCTTTGTGTGTCACACACACACACACATATATATATATATAAAAGACTGGGATACCTTGGGATTTGGTAATTTAATATAGTCGGCACCGTTATAGATATTGATTATAGCTAATTCAATTAATATTAATGTGGCACCGTTGTCATATTTATTATTTTGGGACTTATTCGAATGAGAAAAATATCACACTTGGATGAGGGATGAGATGTTAATCGCATGTGAGTGACGACGGGGGATATTTACTTTGCATCAACTTTATTTATTGCATTTTAAATTAATTAAGTTAATTATTACACATCTTGGGCTCTAACCAAAATTTAAATGTTTTCTCCCCCCTCCCCCCAAGTGCTCATAGACAGGGATAGAGAGACTATTAACGTGGTAGCCTTGCATTCTCATTTTTGCTCCTCAGGCATTTAAAATCCATTGATTCTAACTTAGGTGTTTTCCAGCTTCAGTACTTATTATATTTGGGATTATTGTAAGGGCATAATCTCGATACTTATTTACGTTATGTTGGTTGGGTATTTATTTTTATGTCGAACTAGTCATACTATTTATGTTCGATTAGATTTATTTATCGAAATATTAATTCAAACCGAATTATGGGCCTTTAATATATGACTTATATTATGTTGATACTAAGAATGATATTAATTAACAAACAATCCCCATCTTCGGCATATCGTGCCTGGATAGCCTTTACGTGAGAAATTGGGGTTGTTACAATGAAACTAATGAATGCCCAAGAAAATGATAAGCACCACTAGTACTTTTTCTATCAATTTTACATCCGAAAAAGTCAACATCCGAATAACTAATTAAATCAAATGAATTAAATATATGATACCATAATCCCAATTGAATTTTGCTAATAAGGTATCTACAAATATATTTTACGACACATAAGCGAGATTCTTTAGGATTAGCTTGAAAACGTGCACATAAGCAAACACTAAAGATAATATCTAGTTTGTTAAGCATTCTATAAAGTAAACTTTCAATCATACCACGATATAATTTCATATCTATCGATTTTTCATTTTCATCTTTATCAAGTTTAAGAGTTGTGATCATAGGGAGTCCAAGCAATTTAGCATTATCCAATCCATATTTATAAGACGATCTTTAATATACTTTGATTGATTTATGAAAATACCATTTTTATTTAGTTTAATTTGTAATTCTGAAAAAAAATAGTTTACCCATCATACTCATTTCAAATTCTTTTTGCTTAAAAATAGCAATGTTCTAACACATATCTTCATTAGTAGAACCAAAAATTATATCATTCACATAAATTTGCACAATAAGCATATATTTTTCATAAAATTTAATGAATAAAGTAGTATCCATATTTCCTCTAATAAAATTATTTTGTAGTAAAAATCCACTTAATATTCCATACCATGCTCTAGGTGCTTATTTCAACCCATATAAAGTATCATTTTAATTTATATAAATAGTTTGAAAATTCATGATTATCAAAATCCGGGGGTTGTTTAACGTAAACTTCTTCGAAAATATATCAATTTAAAACGATACTTTTAACATCTATTTGAAATAAGCGAATTGTTATAACATTTCATAGGAATGGCTTCTAATCTAGCAACTGGAGCATATGTTTCTTCAAAATCAATTCCTTCTTCTTGATTGTATCCTTGTGCTAGGGTGTAAATCCTTTTTTAAAAACACTGGGAATGGGATGCCCGTAGACATCGCAATAGGAACAGTACTGATGAGAGGTAGTCTTGACTCTATCACCTAAGTCCTTGAATATGGGTTTGGTCAGGTTTGACACATTTTTCCAATTTTCACAACTCTTAGTGTTTTGTCCGAGGTCTCTAGTAGGTTGACAGACATACTTAGCTTTACCGTTATGTTTCGAATTCTGATTACACGTGTTTTCTTTGCTTGAAAGACATTAACATTAAATATTCCTTTATTAGGTTTTTCAAAAGCCTGGCCTTGTTTTACAAAATTAACATTTTCAAGAGAAATAGACGTTTTATCAGACTTAACTATTTCTTTAAAACCCAGGCCAGTTTTATCTTCAAAATTCATTCAACAATCTCTTCATAAGATTTAGCTTGTGTTTCAAAATTTAATCACTTTTTAAAGACATTTGAAACCTTTTGTTTGGATTCCTCCAATTCAATTAAAGTAGCATTGTATCTTTCTTCTGAGACAACATATTTCTCAAAGAGGTCTTTTATTTTTAAGGAAAATTCTTTAGTCTATGTCTCATGAGCAATACATTTAGTAGTGTAATCTACTTCATTCCTATTAATAGTTTTACTAAGTTTTCAACACGTACAATCAATTAATTTACCATCTTATCCAGTTTTACTCTCTTTTTAAGAGTTTTTTGTACAACTCTTGAATATCAGGTAGACCAACATCAAATTCACTAAGTGAAGTCTGTGCAAAGTCCCCTATCGTTTCATTTTATGCAGTGGGACTCTCACGCACGTTCAATTCATCAACATTATTTTCACTTTGACTCACCCATAAACTAGAACTATCTACATCATTTTTAATAGTAGCAGTTATAGACATTTCACTAGCACAAATAACATCAATATCAACAGGCATAATGCAGTCATCAACGTCATTATCAATAGGTAAACATGCGTTATCATCAGAATATGTGATCTTGGCATAAAAGGACATGCATAATTCATTAACAATGGATGACTCAGGCTCATCTTCATCATAATCACTTGAGTCGTCCCAAGTTTTGCACATATTAGACCTGACATTGTTAGTACTCAATTTGACTCTACACTTAGCAGCAATATGCCCTATTTTTCCCCAATGATGACATTTGATGTGGCGATTACCAGTCACAAAAAATATTGTTATCATTGATTTGTTTGTCATCATTTCTATCATGAGGTCTATGAGTTTGAGAGTTTTGATAACCAGGTCTCCCCAGTTTAGAAGCAACAAAGTTTTTAAACTTTATGATTTTCTTAAATTGTTTGCTCATGAGAGTAATTTGGTTACTCAAGATGTCTAAATTACAGTCCTCACTAAGGTCTAGGTCAAAGTCTAGTGGGTTCATCTTAGGGAAAATCACTTGAGATGAAAATACCACATCTGATCCAGATGATCTTTTATTCTGGGAGGTCAATTGTTTTTTAAATTTTAATTCCATCTCTACTGTTTCAAGTTTGCTAATCAGTAATTCAAGAGTCAAGTTAGGATCATCCATCATTTATATGGCATAACGTTTATTATCAAATTTAGAAAACAAGGACATTAAGATTTTAAGTACTATTTCACTTCTATCATATATTATCCCATTTGCATGCAACTTGGTGACAATATCATTTACCTTTATACAAAAAACATCAAATGACTCATTTTATTCCATAATGAGAGTATTATATGTGGGACTAACATATGAGTCTTCCCAGCCTTAACACGCTCATCACCTTCATGGGAAGTGATGAGTGTGTCCCACGCTTCCTTGGAAGTAGAGAAAATAGATATACATTTAAATTCATGCTCATTTATGGACATAAATATGCAATTCTTTCCCTTATTATTATTAATTGACTTCTGTTTTCTTCTTGGGTAAACTCACTTTTCTTAATTCTTATATTGTTGGTTTCAGTCAAAGGCTTAGTTGGGTGAACATAAGCGTTTTCAATAAAGTCACACGCATAATCACATAAAGTCCCTGGGATGAATGCAATCATCCTTACTTTACAGTAAGGAAAATTGTGTCCATCAAAGAGGGGTGGATGGGATAGGTTATTAAGCTTTTCAAATCTCTCATCCATTTTAAGAAAAATATTTCAGATAGTATTTTCTAGAGTTTCATTATCAAAAATATTTTGAAAAACCTTCTCTCATACCGCTTGAAAATCGTTCACTAACTTTTTAACACAAAGTTAAAAATTAAGAAAACTCCTAATTAAACTCATTTAGGAAACTCCTTTCAAAAATCTAAACACAAGATGTGTAAAAGTTATTAAAGTCAGATTCAAGGCTTGGTAGCTTGAATACATAGGTTTTAAATGAAAAAAATAATCTAATTCTTTTTGCATGAAACCAAACCATGCAAGCATTAAGAACAGAAAACTGTAAAGTTTGACACAATTATTTTTAACGTGGTAAAACCTCAAATCTGAGAAAACATCCATGATGACCTCTATGCCACAACCAAAAATCCACTAAAAACAATTTCAAGAATTACAAGCACATGACCAAAACACACAAGATCCTAAAGCTAAAAGATAGAAAATATACCTATTGATATTAAAATCCTACATGGTAGTCTGATCTGATGCTTTTGATCCTCCTGGTCGTTTCTTACTCTAACTCCTTGCTCATTATTCCAGTGGCTCAGTCAAACCAAATCTCTCAAAGAAACAACACACTTATATGTATTCATGTGAGAGTGTAGTGATTGTGAAGCGACTAATATGGAGTATGAAGTCTCATGTCTCTCTTGTATTATACAAATAGTCCTATGAATTTACAAGAGATCTATATGATATGTAGAGTTTCAGTTTCAAGAAAACCAGACTTCTCAATGAAAATGATTTTAGATATGAAATTAGATCTTTACAAAAAAGATCTGATCCTCAAAATTATTTAAATACAAAACAAATTTTACAAACTATAAAACTTTATTTCAACTGAAAATTTTCAAATCGAAACACAAAATAATTTTTTAAGTCTCTTTTTCAAGATCGTGAAAGTAGAAATGTTGGATCTACTAAGATATGCAATAAAAACCTAGATCCAACTAGAGAATGCATTTCTAAAATAGAAATACATAGATATAGCTAGATTTTTTCGTGTAAATGTATCTCAATGGTGTTTCTCAAGATTTCTAGGAAGAACCTTGAGAAAAACCTAGAGGCTGTCTTTCTAAGAGAGATATTGTTTGAAAAGGTTTCTTGAAATCACCAAACTCACAAATTCTCAAGAAAACCTAAGGATATAACTCTCAATATGGTGGTTTTCTGAGATGTGTTTACACTACGAAGGTGAAGGTGTTTGGTTTAAGAGAAAACCCTAAGATCTTTCTATTTAACTCTCTGGTTTTCTCTCTTTCTCTCTCCCTTTTATTCTCTCAGATGGATGAAATAACAAAAGTCTTGAAATGCCTCAACTAAGCTCTCTATTTTTACTAAGAGTGGAAGGTTTTGGACGATTGAAGTAAATCAGCGGTAGAGATTAAAATGACATTTTGAAGTCAAATCTAATGGACGCTAGCGCAGTGCTCAACCGCTCTCTCTCATTGGCTCTTACTAGTTGCACTAGGATTGACTCCAAATAGATGCAAAACATTAATTTCTAAAGACCAAGGGCTAAGAATCAATCTAAAAAATGTGAGACAAAGAAAACACAAATCTAGCGAAAGATATGAACACACATGTTGCTCTATGACAGGTTGTAAAATGCGTGTTTTGGTGTTCATAAAAATCCCATTTTATACCACATAAGTTTCTCCCGATTTTTTTTTCTATCCAAGAAGTTTTTAGGAACTTTATTAATCCAACTTTTATCCCCAAAATATTTTAAATCCAATTTATTAATTGTTTAAAAAATCATTTAAAATGTTTAAAAGTCATTTAAAAATTCACAAAAAATATTTAAAATATTTTAACACATACACACACACACACACACACACACACACTAATGCAATGCATGAATTGTATCCTATGTGTGTTGTTTAACTTCCTTTTTAACCCTGAGTGATTGAATTTGATCTAGCTTGATGCAACGTGATGCCTTCAATTGTACCATGGAGAAGAGCTCAAAATCTAATAAAATTTTGTTAACATATCCAAACTAGTTGGAACTTCTATATGGCACAGACTCAAGCAAGTCAACCATATAATATGTTCTCAACCTGTTTATGGAGGAAGTTTAAAAATAGACAGCGTTTTTTTCCCTTGAGGTTTCTTTGTTTTCAACCCACTTAACGGGTTTATATAGGATGGGAGAGGGGAAGTCGGTTTATGTTATTTTTTTCTACTAAGGGTGGTTTAGAGTGGTTTGTTTTTAGTTTTATTTTCTTAACAGGTAGGTGCGGTCTGGGGTTTTTTATTATTTTTTCTTTAAAAAAAAAACAAGTATGGGCGGCTTACTTGTTAGATTGTTTGGTTCATTTCCTTTTTCTAACTTTTTATTCTCTAAACTTTAGTTTAGGAGTTTTGCTCATACACTCCCTTTAAGTTTAAATAGTGGCACATATAATTTTAGTTAAAATTAATTTTGGATTTATTTGTTTTAATGTAACTAGATATACAATAATAATATTTTATTTAATTGTACAAAACATTTTACATGGTTATGTATTTATAAAATGTATACTTGGTAATTAATTCGTTAAAATTTTGTTATTTATTTGTCTAAAAAATAACAAATGTCATTTCAATAAATAATTATTTCAACTCTATATTTTTAATAAAAATTAAAAATGTATATTGTTACAATTTACCTACCTTAAAAAAATCATCCTCGCCTCTTTAGAGTTATAAATTCTTGTGATACTTACACAATCAAAAATATATTGTATATTTAAAATGATAACTCATATGTTTTGGGGTTTATAGGTTTATCATGTAATTATAATGGCTTAATTCACGTTGTTTCTTTTGTAATTTGCAGGTTATGCAACACAACCATATAACGAATACTGACGTAACCAGGATTTGAAACAAATGTGGTTTCATATAGTTAATCAACATTTTACAAGCTTTGCATGTGTCACGTATCGTCATAGAGGTTTGTGTGATGAGGTTTTACGTATAATCTGATTGTTTGAAATATGTTTCACATAAAAGCAATTCATATTAGAAAAAAGGTGGTATCGGTAAAAGGATAGCATAGTTTGCATATGATTCTTAGTAATAACGGTGTTTCACATTCGTTTATATAGTAGGCAAATAGAAGTACAAGTGTGTTTGACGAAGGTAGGTCGACATTTTATACTCAAACTATTAAAGATTGGCTTGATTAACACAACAGTTATGATGATTGAATTGTAATTCACGGTTTCCAAAAATACTTACGATTTTCGTACAGAGAAATCCCTTTTCGATCTAAAATGAATAAGTTTACTATCAGAATTTCAATTTATATCCTTATGGTATGGTATTTATGCTTGTTTCTTCTGTGAGCATTTCCATAGATAACTGACAATCTAGGTAACTATTATATGGTTTTACTAAGATTGTGAAGTCATGTATTGATTTAATAGGGAAAATATCGACTGTTTACTGATAACTTCGTAAAGAAGTTTCTTTAGAATTTTGAACACTAGGAGAAACTATATTTGGTTTCTTCATATGACATTTACCTACTTTTGAAACACCAGCAAAATACATACGTACGATTTGTTGTTTATTAGGTCAAAAGTAATGTCTAATAATTTTAGGTATTTCTAATAGGCTTGTTAGTTTAATCGGTACCTAGTTTTGCATGGTTTTACGAAGGATTATAATTGGTAGGGTGTCTAATAATGTAGAATTAATTTTATGGAATCTTCCATAAACATATGAAGGTGACATGATTCTTTAAAGTACCTATGGATATGTAGATATATTATAAAATTTTTGATAGTTTGTAGACCAGATAGATGAATGGTGTTTACTTAGTCTAGGATATTATACTAAGGAAGGTAAAGGGGTTGAAATATAATTAATACCATCACGTGAAAGAGGTCACTATGATCGATATCATTTTAACAGGATAATACTACTATTTGGGAGTATTATTGAATCCAAATACTAATGTTGATGAAGTCGTAGTGATAAGGTTGGAATTTTCTTAGAAAATGGTTTGTGTACTCAAGGCAGGATAATGTTAGGTCATAATGTTATTCAATCTAAATTTATTCTTTGAGTGGCTTATATAATCCAAAAGCATGTCCTTATTCGTATATTCGATGTTACCTAAACTTTTATGTACATTAACTGGTTTATTCATATAAATAACTTTTCTATGAATCCTAATGTTGAGCTTCTAAAACTATGTGACAATTTTCATTTGGAGCGAATGGGGAGATTTTGTGAGTCAGTGTATTATCATCTATACACATAATTACAACCTTGGGATGTACGAGGTAATTTACTAACAATTTTTTTTGTGATTTGGTTATGTTTCCATTTCGAAATCGGATGAGATTAGAAAAGTTCATTAGGACACTAGTGTTTTATTGACAATCTAAGACAATTTCTCACAAGGTTCTCAATCTCACTTCTCATGTTGGGTCATAATTACTATTTCCTCAAGATACATTTTTAAGATTCCACGATGTATCATGAATCTAGAACAATGAGTTTCTTTTAACACCTTCTCTTGTAATGACAATTCATCAGGTACACACATTCTATCTCTAAGTTATAGACTTGTTTCCTTATCATATATTAATTATCGAGTCTTACTTCTGGTTTGTTATTTCATCACAAAGGAATTTAGGAGTGGTTGTTCTAAGAGTTTATTTCTCAAGTTCGGGTAAGAAATGCTATTTGGTTAACTTGAAAAAGGCGGGGTTGACTGAGAATTATATTGTTATATGGTAACAACAACATTATAGGAATCGGGTTATTATATCTTTCAACTGGGTTAGGGCTTAAGGTGTTGTCTCTAACGTTTCCTTTTTTTGATATGGTTTGAATCAATAATCCTTCGAATTCCATTCAATATTTCTATTTTTAAATTCAAGTTTCCTTGGGTGAAGTTGTATCTAGACTCTTGTGATATGAATTCACCTTAGGATTTATTATCATATAATAAAGGACTTAGGGTAATATTTATGCAGAAGATAGCATAAAAAGTAAATAGGAATTTCTCTTGAATAAGTACTAGTTGGTTATCTAAGAACTTGTATTAGGGTTGAGGTAAATAATTAAGATGGGGTTTGAACTGATGTTTTTTTTTTCGATTTCTAAATCGTAACATTATACCACTTAGAACTCTAGAGGGTCATAAGGGTATTATATTCTGAAGAGGTTTATGAGAGTTAGTGTAATCACACTTACAATGAAGTTTTGATTTTAATAGACTATATATCCAACATATTTTTGCTTATTGGGTCCAAAAACGTTCACTGAAGGATCTTGTGTAATTTGAAAGTAAAAATGATATGCACGGAATAAAGAGCAAGCTAAGGTTATAAAGTAATAAGAGTCTAAGTTTTTAAGAGAGATTTAAATACAAAAAGGTAAATTATCAATGTGGTTATGGGGTTAACATGTATTAGGTTTGGAGTATATTGTCACAACTGGAATATATGGAATACGTAACGAATATTTAGAAAATTCTACATGTAATTCTAATTAATAGGCCACAAAGTCAATACGTTTGATAATGCTGAAGGGTCCATTGTATCTTGGTTTGTCTTGAGTCTTTCTCTAATATGTTGTATCTTATCGATACTTTCTTAGGTTATTAAGTAATGAAAAGAATGAGTACTCTGAGTTTAAGGGTTTCAAACAAATCATGGGATAATATAGATGCCTCGTTTGATTTAGGTCAACAACAATTTATTCGGGATAAGAATTTTTGCAAAGTTGGGTAAGTATAATAATAATTCATCGGAAGTAGTATTCAATAATCAGTATGATGAGGTTACTCAAATGAAAACCATCACGTTTACAAGGTTAAGGTTGCAGCTGGTTTCTAAAACAAGATAACCCACAATTCTATGTTCTAGAGGCTTAGGGTTTATAGGCATATAAATAATAAATCAATCCAAAACTTTGGAGATAAAGTAACAGTGTCTAGCCAAATATCCTAAGAGATGAATTCATATGATAAATAGAACTAGGCCCTCAATATTCTGAGTCCTAGAGGGAAATATTACTGCCGTGGGTATAATAGTAGTTTATTTACTGGTTATATTTTATGCTATATAAGAATATGTTCAATGGAATCAGGATAACTTGAATTCGTTATTTTAAGATCAACATGGGGTTTTAAAATTGCATCAAGCATAACATATTCTGAACTACACAAAAGAGTTCATAAAGTATTGGGGTTATCGTATAATGATACGAACATTTCTTGAAATGATACTAAATCATAATCACCTACCATGGGCGAAAAATTATGCTGCTCATTAATAATATCATCTGGATTTCAGATTGGTGTTTATTTATAAAATAGTTTATAAGGGAACCATATTTGTGTTTTAAGGTCACGTAGAGAGTTGATGGAAGGTTTTTATTTGGTCACTAATATTATAGTTGTTTGTTGAGTAAGAAATTATGTTTCAATATGGATTATGTACTGTTTATGGGGATATTAAATTTTCAATGATATCTTGAGTCATGGTAACTTCAAAAATAATTAACAATGGTCATAATGCGTATAGTAGTAATTTATTAATCATAATTCAATGTCGAGGTTGTGTAAAACTTGGGAAAATTATGGTTGTGGGATAGGACTCAGTGAGTGATAAAGTCACGTTCTAAAAAGTAGAAAGGTTTAACTTAACATTTCTAATGCTTCTACTTCTTTCTAAAAGCATTTCCAATTATCATCAAGGACTTTATTTATAATTTTCCTATCTAATCCTACCATCTAACATAATCAATCTAGTGGGAATATTATACAATATATGCGAAAGACGAAAATAAAAGGTCAATAAAAGAATGAAAGAACTTTCAAAGATGAAAATGGAGTTCGAAGTGAAGTAGTTCGTTCTCAATTGGAGTATCAATTATATAGTTGAAACAAAATAACTGTGCAATACATACAAACTTGTGGATTATATTGTATAAAATCTCATCCTATGATAATTTTTTTTAGTATGCCTCTAAATCCTTAATCACATGTTGATAATCCTTAAAATTCTTAATGATTCTGTTGACTACATAAAATCCGAATATCTTACTATATCATATTTCTCAAAATTATAGTTTTAGAATGTTTCTTATCTTACTTATGTAAATATATCAACCTTGCAACTATGATTCTATCCTTAAATATTTTTCTAAGCAATAACCTAATATCCCGTAATTCGTTATGTAACTTGAAGATTGATTTTCCTCATTATTTTTATAACTTGAAAAACTCACTTAATACTAATGCTCAACTTACGTCCCCCATAGGCTACTTAACTTGGCTTGGCTCTGATACCAACTTCTCACAACCTGATTTATCAGGGGAGAGGTTTATATTAAAATAGTGCTAAACCATAATTGAGCCATTCATACTAAGCTAACTAAGAATTTATAAAATCTAAACTTCCTTATATTGTGGTTCAAAAGACTTATTCTTCTATCGATTTCTCTTCATATCTCCTACTGGTGCATTATGATTTCTATAGTGATCATCATTGCTGATAGGTACTTATGTAAAATAACTGGAAGGAAACTAATCAACAAAGTTGTTGAATAGGTCTTTACCAGTTATATACCAAGTATATATATATATAGAGAGAGTTTGGAGTATATATGGAATTTAGTGTTTGTCAATCAAAACGTAAGCAAAGATTTCTTGTAAAATATTAAGGTCCACATAAAGAAAATCAACAAGTTTTTAACTGATAGTTCCATACTTACCAGCTCACTAAAGAAAATCAGCTATTTCCTTCTTCATATTATTCCACCAATAATGCTCCTTTAAATCCCTATACATTTTAGTACTACCAGGATGCATAGTATAAATGAAATCATGAGCCTCATCTAAAATTTCCTCTTTCAATCCACCCACATTAGGCACATATAACCGTTTCTTATATAATAAAGTTCCATCATTCACAAAACAAAAATCTTCAGACTTACCATCTTGGACATCTTGCCGTTTTGTCTTAATTTTTTAGTAATAGAGAAATCAGTACTTCCATTTCTTATTCGGAGAGCGTGGTGCTGATAAATATTTCCTCTCTGGCAAAGACTAGTAAAAAGCTATTTCCTCTAGTGGTTATATGAACCTATCTATGAGGACCACCCTTCTCTCCTCCACTCTTAGATTTTTGTACTTTAATTGCTATTTAGATAGTGTGTCTCTATATTTGGATGCTTTAAGAACGGTCTCTTTCTCTTTTTTGTTCTCTTGCTTAGGCCTGATGGAAGTAATAAAGCATTATCAAGCAACGACCTGATTTCCCCCATGATCATTGATGCATTTGAGTTTCCAGTGGTAAGTGAAGAGTACGGCTTGCATGGAACGAACTTATGCTCTCTAAAGATATTCTGCCGAATGCTCTCTTTTTATTGAAAGTTTTTCGGGGAATACTAGTGCTACACACTACTCGGCAGAACTCGGCAAAGCTCAGACAACTCAAATTTATTCTCGAAAATTCCAACTAAGGTTGGTCGAGAAACATATATTCCTCCGGGAAGTAAAGCTACCTATATTCCTCCGAGAAGTAAAGCTACCTATATTCCTCCGGGAAGTAAAGCTACCTATATTCCTTCGGGAAGTAAAGCTACCTATATTCCTTCGGTAAGTAAAACTTGTATTCCTCCGGGAAGTAAAACTTGTATTCCTACGGGAAGTAAAACTATATGTTTCTCGTGAAATAAAAGTATTCCTAAAAATGCTAATTTATGTTGGTTAGGAAGTAAATATATTCTTGAAAATGCCAACTTGAGTTGGTCATGCCAAAATCTACTAACTATGGTTGGTCGGGGATAAAAACCCACTATCTGTAGTTGGTCGACAAAGAAAATTTACTAACTTTTGCTGGTCGGGGATAAAAACCCACTATCTGTAGTTGGTCGACAAAGAAAATTTACCGACCTTGGTTGGTCGGGGATAAAAACCCACTATCTGTGGTTGGTCGACAAGGAAAATTTACCGACCTTGGTTGGTCGGAAACATTTTATGAAGATGAGAAAGTGATAGAACAACATTTTTATACTCGTAACTTTTTACTAAGTTGGTCGAGAAACAAAACATTATTTTTGCCAAATGATTATCACAAATTCAAACTACTCGACAATAAGTTGATCGACAAATAATACAATATTGTTATCTTTTTAAAAAATATACATGCACAGATATAAAGTGTTACAAGGCAATAGCAATTAATATTGCGAACAAAAATGAAATTCTTTCATTAAATCCAAAACAAATTACATTGATAATGAAATGTAAATTATATTGATACTAACTATTACATCAAAATTCCTACTCTATTGGTTTTCTTTCCTCTGCTTTTGAAACAGGTTCCTCGCCAACAGGCGGATCATTTAAAGCAAGAGGAGAATTTATGAAATTGAGATCTTTTAACATCCTGATATTCATCACAGATGGTCGATCTAAGAGGTGCTCAGGATGAGATATCTCGACATTTGAATGGAGATTGTAGTCGCCGAAGATATTTAGAAATCAAGCATCGAGGAATGGCCCTAGCAGGGATCCAACTCATATCCAATTTGAATGGTGGCACGGGTAGGTCGAGCAGCCCAGGATCGTGGTAGTCCCACAGGTAATGACCCTGTTCGAGTTGCAGCACACCTAAGGAATTCAACCAGCCTTGCTTGTATCCCTTATTATTGGCATTCTGGATACGATCGTCCAAGTGGTAGAGAGCCTCGTTGTATCCAGCCATCCAGGCTGTTTGTGGAATTGATAGGTCAATCTTTCCAGCTACTCGTGGAGATTTTTGATGAAGAGTTCTTTATTCTCCAATACAGACTTCTACACAGAAAGCTGATCTTCCAGGTCCCTGATCTTCTTTGACATTTTAGCCAATGCCTGGTTCTTCTCCATCAGTTGGAAGGCCTGATTTTCTAAGGCAGATTGAGTCCGCTGTTCCTCGACAGAAATCCGAGGAGCTCTTGCTCGTCCCCGAGGAGTTCTTGCTCATCCACAAGCAGAAGAAGAAGAAGGGCCAGACCTTTTCAAGGTTTCCAACTCATCCCTCAAGTTGGAGTTCTCGACCTCTAAGAACGAGAATCCCTCAGCAGTCACTAGGATCAAGGCTTTTGAAGTGGAAGCTGCAGACTTCAACTGTGATAATTCTCTTTGTAGATTATTATTCTATTGCTCTAATAATTCAGTTATTTGTCTTCACCCCTCGACCTCACCCCTCATGGTTCTCTCCCTTACATCGTAGCCAGCAAAACGTTTCTCGTAACCCTTGTCGGTAATGATCTGCTGGTACTTCTTCTCATAACCCTCGTGCAAGAGGGCAGTGGATTCCTTATATTGATGCTGAAGGTCTTCGAGGGTGCCTTGGATATCCTCGATCATATCATATTAAGCCACATTATTGGCCACCACCCGATCAAGCAGACACTTCAAGTATTGGTAGGCTTCAACTGCCTGTTCAGAAGCATCTTGGCCGAGGATGTCGACGATTTGTGCTATACTCAGGTCTGTGTGACCAGCCTTAAAATAATCATTGCATTGCCTCGGCAGCTTTGTATCGTGAGCAGATAATAATTCCATCCTGGCCAGAAACTAGCAGAGGAAGAAAAAGCAGTAATCAATAAGAATCAAAACATAGCATGAAGAAGAGACAACAGTATGCAAAAACAAAAGTTAAAGTTTTATTATATCATAAAATTTGGAGTTACATGTTCATGGTTACATTTGACAAAGGAAAAATAAAATAGAGATAAATCCGAACAACTTTACACCTTTTCCTTGTCTCCTTAAACTTTCTCGGGAGGCTGGGACGAGGAGGTAGGTTGCTCGGATGGAGTAGATAATAGCTGGGGAAGTGTTGGATGTTGCTCGGAGGAAGTAGCGAGTTCCTCGTTTATATACTGGATGGCTGGGAGATGCGAAACTTGATCTCCCATCACCATGGAAGACTCTTCGGAGGCAGCTTAGTCCTGTTCTTTATCTTCGGGAGTTGGAGGAGGGCCAGGGATGTGTCGTTGAAAGAGCTCGAAATTTTCATCCACTTTCATCTCCGATAGAGCAGCGACCCACCCATCTCTGAAGTACTTGAGGCTGCCATATTCTACTTGATACATCATGGCAGCCAAGCCCTTGTTCCACCCCTTGTCCCAGCCAGCGCTGGAAGACTTTTTCACAGCCATTTTCCTCTTCAACTTCTCCGAGGAAAGCTTCTCGGACAGAAGGTTTTCAGCAGTCTTCAATTTATTTTCAACCACCTCCTTCTGCCGACTTACTTCTCGAAGTCGACTTAACTCCTCCTCAGCAACCTTGAGTTTATTTTCAAACTTCTCATCATTCTGGACTTCGTGCTTCAATCTATAGACGGTTACTGGGTTATTCGGTGGATACCGAACCGTGTGTGGACTCATACATTGTGGCAGTTGTGTAGGTGGACTCCTACATGTCACTATACGGAGGCTGAGTAACGAATAGCACCAAGGCTTGCGAGAGTGTCGAGTCTGTGTTGTAAGTCTACTGTCGTGTCCTTTGTAATTCCATGCATAGTGAATTTGCGTGGCTGGGTCGTTCGAGATTTTTTCATTATGGGTTTTTATCGTACATTGGGCGTTGTGGTTAATTTACTTATTTTATCTTCCACGCACCTATATGCATGTTTAGGTTAAGATAAAATTGGTTAATCTGTTTATCACAATAATTGTTTAATCGGTGTTAAGTTTGATTTGGGTAATTCATATAATTGAACTTAGAATTGAAAATTTTCAAAATAGTTGGTTTGCACCCTTTGCCATATTAGAACCCTACAGCCTATAGGAATTCCAAGTTGTTTATATTTATATGTGCAAATTTTTATACTAAAAAAATTCCAAAATCCTAAAAATAGCTTGTTGGTTTGTTGAAGTTTCATTGCATATGCTTAATTATCTATACTTTGTGATAATATTTGTGTACTTTAGATGCTGACTTTTTAGGTTTAACTTCTAACCCTTTGTTTATTACGGACAAAAGGGGAGAACATATTATGGGTTAGTTTTGTTTTTTTAAAACTCCATGTGTCACGGTATTTTCTTTGCTTCACGTGTGTAGGTATTTTTCCGCATTAATGATATCATGGACTACACGATGAATATTTTCAGTAGAGACAAAGTTGTAAGTGTCTTTTCCTTTGCAGGTTTGGGAGGGACATTAGTTGAACTTGTCTTAGGGGTTATTTTTTGATTTTGTGTTTTGTACCGAAATAGCCAAAGGAGAAATTTATAGGAGCACAATTTATGATTTGCTCATCATGTTTATAGTTTGGTGTATTCCGTTACACTGCTACACGACCATGTACAATCTCAAAAAACTTCAATCTAAGACAAGTTAGTGATAGAACACATCAATCGAAGAATGAAGTGGTGAAATAGTCACTACAATCATAAAAGAAGGTATATGAGGTATATTTAGTGTTAACTTATGTTCAAGGGTATTTTTAAACTTTTTTAATCCAAAATACTTTTCTAATTTTCTTAAAATTAATAAATAATTTTTTAAAGTCGTGCTAATGACATTGGACATGTCATTCGAACGAGATCCAGCATCTCATTATAACCCGATCTAACGAATTTTGAACGGGACAAAATTGGTCAACTCTGATTTCTCATTGGAAATCTTGATAGAAGTTATTCGAACGAGAACTGTGTCTTCGTTCGAATGAGTTCCAATCCATTCGAACGAACCAATGCAGATTTGGTTTTGTAGTTGGTTTCAAACTCAATATTTTCAAGCTTATCTCTTTGAGATTTTTCATCCTATTTATGAGGTTCAAACCTGCACTTTGATACAAGCCTTTTTGAACCTATTTTGTGATAAAACACGTTGGTTTTTCAATATCCAAACTGCTTGGATATTTGTGATCACTTTATCAAATCAGAAGAACACATTACTTGTTCAAATCCTTCTGCATTTCATTCTTCATTACTGATGAGAGGAAAGGAGTTTCCTAAGGCTGGTTAGTGGATATTGAGGCAAGTGGAGCTTGTTGTAGGGCGTTGGTAGATCTGCTCCGCTTTCTGTTATTAATACGGAAAGAGATCGAACTACGATACTTAGTGGTGTTGAAGTCTATAAGTTGGTCTGTATCATCTATAATATCATAGTGGAAACAGTGCTGAAAATGTTTTTTCCCGAAAGGGTTTTTTCCTCATATCTCCTGTGATTGTTTTGTTTGTTCAATTTAGATTCAATATCTTCCATGTTTAGTTTCACCTAATTAATCAAGATAAAAATGGATTAAAATTTAACTTAGCTTGTTTGTGACCTAATTTATGAATTCTATCATTGACCATATGACCGAATCACTCTACACATTTTTTAGAAATCTTAGCGATACGACACTCCAAATGACATATCGAAAATTCTTGCGGCACTAGGAGTGTAGCTCTAGTATACCCATATTAAAAAAAATTTACAATCATAATACAAATGTATAATATTTAGGTTATATCAAAGTTGTAATGAATTAAAAAGCCATCTTATGTAAAACTATGTTTATTAAAGTTTGAAATACCTGAAAGTGACCATATAAGTCAATCATAAAAAAAGATACTTCAATAAAATGTTATATTTTAGTAAAAATACAACAAAATACATAACAAAGGAATCTATAAGGCGATGCCCTAACTGCTAAGTTCCAGATCAATGCCTCCTCGAATGAGATGGTGGGTTGTCACTGATGGTATCATGATTAGGCATAAATTCTTCACATTTATCCCTTTAATTTCGGTATTTTTATGATCCCGTGCGGTGTATATAACTTGGATTTGTCTCATATTTATGCTACTAACCCTTTTTGGCAAGTATTTTGTATTTTGTGTATCTCTTAGGTGTTTTATAGGTATTTCATGCAAGTTAGTGCCAAAGAGAACTCAAAACAGTGAAAGAAAACCAAGAAACGGGGAGTTAAAGGGCATTTTCATAATTTTACAGCCTTAGTCCGGAGGTGGGGCCAATTGGAAAGTTGAATAACTTTCAATTACAAGAACACTGGAAAAAACGTCACCCAAATCCGAGCTACGGTGAAGAAGTTATGCCCATTTGAAGTTGAGAAAGAAATCCACGAAAAAAGCTGTCAGACCCAAACCGAACCGAAGTTGAGAAAAAGAACCGGTCCACCCATTTGTCACGCACCAGATCCTTTACAAAATTAGTCACGCTTGCTAAGTGTGACAAATTTTCAAATACAAGATTTTTATTTTGTGCTTATCTTTTAGCCAAAAGAGTTTTATGTTTTGGGGACTCTTCTAAACGACCTATAGCCTCTATATTTAGTCATTAGGACTCTTTTTATTAATATTTCATTGATGTAAAAGCTCCATAACAAGTAGGAACATCTAGGAGAAGAATTTAAATATTTTGCACCTTTAATTCAAGAGTTTTTCCAGTTTTTTTCAACCTTTGATTTCTTCTTGCATGTTCTTGTTCTTCAATATTGGTAACTTTTATTCCGAGAAATTTTATTATTATTTCTCATGTTAGGCTAGGTTTTCAAAGGTTGGGATGCATGAACCCAACCTGATGTGGTAGTTACATGTGTATAAAATTAGTCCTCTAAATTTAATGATTTATTACGACCATATTGCATAGAAACGCAATAATTGTAGATCTTTGGATCTCGTTTGCTTCAGGGTAACCAGGATGCTTCAGAATGCAATTCGAGTAGAAATATGGAGGTAGAGATATCCCAAAATTTTCATAAAGATTTTAATCACCAAGGTATTTGGAAATCAAACAGTGAGGAATAGATCTATATGGAATCCATTTAACATCTAGTTTGAAAGGAGATACAGGTAGATCAAATAATCCAGGGTCATAGCAATCCCATAGCTCTGTTCCTTGTTCAACCTTCATCACGATTAAAGCATTCAACCACCCCTGTTTGTATCCCTTTTTGTTTGATTGTTTTAACTTGGCATCAAGATAATATAAAGCTTTATTATATCCCCCCATCCAGAACTCTCTGGGATGCTTGTGAAATTGATAAGTCAATCGTTCAACATGTTGATGAAGCCTCTTCACCAAATTTTCCTTATTCTGTAACACAGAATTCTGATTGGAAAGTTGCTCGGTACGAGTTTGAATTTTTTGGTACATATCAGCCAGAGCTTGATTTTTTTCCTTCAGTCCAACTTACTGTGAAGATTGACAACCTTCAAATCGAGGTTTATGAGATGCAGCAAAATCGGGTCCCTATCCCCTAAGAGCCCGAGGTACTCTTCCCTTGTGATATGACTCCTCCCTCACTTGAGCCTATTTGGGTCCTAGAGGAGTATCAACATGGTCCACGTATCCCCCCTGCTAATGGGCCACCACCAGCTCAGCTCCCTAGCTGAATCTTGCCCAGCCAGGGGCTAACCTACCAGTGACCATTGATCCGAAGGAAGAATAGTTCAACAAGGTCAACAAGGACCGTAAGATGTTAACCAAGAAGTTAGACAAAGTCTGAATCTCCATGAACTACATGGATTACACCCATATGTCTCCCTACCCAAAAGCAAGGTTTTCGAAAAAGTTCAAGATGCCCGACATTAAGAAGTTCGGGGGTAGCGGACCCCCAATTGTCCATCTTCGGAGTTACCACCAGGCCATGAATCTCCTAAGTGACTCCGAGGAAATAATAGCCCAGATGGTCCAACAGAATTTGAAAGACAACGCTCTTCGTCGGTTCTTATCCCTCGAAGAATCCAGAATTCACAATTGGGAGGACGTTGCCCCTGAATTCATGTCACAGTACAAGTACAATGAGGAGTTCGAGGTTACACTCCGTGATTTAAAACTTCTCAAGAAGAATCCCAGGGAAACTGTAAGTAATTTCATAGAAAGGTGGAGAGAGAAAGAAACCACCATGACCAATCGTCCTCTCGAAGAGGATAAAGTCGGTATTGTAAAGAAAAACTTCTTACCCCATATCCAAGCAACAATTGGAGGATGGTTTTACCCTTATTTTGAGCCCTACAGGAAGGAGGAGTAGAGATTGAAGAAAGTATTGACAAGACAGAAGCTTAACCAAAGAAAGTATTCGGACAGTTCACTCCCTAAAAGTATGAAAATCCAACCAATACCACAATTTCAACCATCAATAACATCTTTTAGCCTGCTATTTCATGGGCACCAGAAAGTCGTCCTAACCTAAAAAAAGGTATAGAGTGAGATTCATGCTCCCCTTTCCAAAGTTTACCATGCCCTCTTGAGCCTAAATTTCATCAACCCATTGGACCCCCGTCCATTATCAAACCCACTTCCTAAAATTTCAAACCCGATGCCCATTGTTATTTCCATCAAAATGTCGGCCACACCACTAATTAGTGCTTCCATCTCCATAATGAAATACAAGGTTTGATTGACCGGGGTGTTGTTGCCCCACCAACCAATCCTAAACCAACCACTACTCACAATCCACTTCCAAACCATACAAATGCTATCTTCCTAGAAGAAAACCTAGAATTTGACCCGTCTACCTAGATTGTACCCAGTAAATAACACATCATACCCGTATATTCACCTAAACCCCTTAACGTTTGCCCATATTTTCTCCTACACCCTACCTGCTTTGCTGATCAAGCCCTGTCACTTCTTACAAGAGCATGTATTCCCGTTACTGCCTAGTTCGGGAGGAAGGATATGGAATTTCCAGTGGTAGTAAACTAGATCCTAGAGTTTGGACTGAAATTGCCCTCAAAAATGACTATTGACTGCCAAAAGTTTAGCGCACTATTCATGAAAGACCAGAAGTGCGGTTGCGAGTCAGATAATTGGGTACTACCCACCAACGAAGTCATCTTAGATGATGCCGTCCAAATTATAGCAGACTTATTTCGAAAAACTGGTGAAAATTGTAATATGTTCGAGCTACTTGATGCTTTGAAATTATAAGGGCGCTTGGTTCCTTCACTTTCATATCTCTCCGTTAAGTGGGAGGATCTATACGAATAGGTCGTTAAGGTTGTACAATGCTTGACTTCTTGTGGAAGGACGACATCATTTCCACCAGATGGGGGGGTGAATTCAACATTCTAGATGAAGAGCAAAGCCCAGAAAAGACTATCTAAATAGTCAGTACATGTGGAATGATATCGTTTGAAGATCTACTAGGAGAGATCAATAAAGTGGTGGAACAACCCGAGATAGATGAAGACATAGGGTTTCTATTTTTTCCCTCTTCTGTGAACCATATGGTTAGATCTGGGAGGCATTACTAGATTCTGAACCCTCAATCAGTAACTACGAATAAAGGAAAAGGTGTTGAGAAACTCCCTATGCCAAAAATGACCCTCAAGGAGAGCAGGATCCTCAATCAGTTGAAGAAAACTCAGGATAACATTACTCTATGGGGACTCTTTATGTCTTCCCAACTGCACCGAAATGCCTTAATTAAAATGCTTACCGGGTCCATAATCCCTCCTTCGACCACTCTGGAAGAAGCCATGAACTTGGTCGGATCTCTAACCTCTACTATAATGCTTTCCTTTTCTAAGGAAGAAATCTCTAAGTTTGGTCCAAATCACAACTATGCTCTCAATATCTCTGTCGAGGTCATGGGAAGGACAGTCCCACTTTTGCTCATCGATAATGGGTCAGCACTTAATGTTTTTCCATTAAGAACCCCCAACTGCTTAGGTTTAAAAGTAAGTGACCTTACTTCAACTTCTGTCGCGATGCGTGCTTATGATAATACTAGTTGGGAAGTGATGGGATCCATAAAACTTACAATAGGGGCTAGCCCCATAATTCCCATTACTAAATTCCATGTCATCGATATACCGATTTGTTTTTACCTGTTGTTCGATCGACTATGGATCCATAGTATCAAAGGAGTGTCTTCCTCTCTCCATCAGAAACTGAAGTTCTTCGCTAAGGGGAATGTCATCATCATCTTGGGTGATGATGAGAACATTGAGAATTCAAGCACCAGTAATTTGGTACTAGAGATACAACATGGGGCGAATGATATGATTTTGTCATGTTTTCGAGTCGATCCACTTTCGCTCCCATCATGAGATAATTTTAGAGATAAAGTTTGTCCAAAGCACAACCCTCACGGTAATGTCAATGTGATGCATATGTTTAAAAATATGTACTTCATGCCCGAACTGGGGCTGGGATAACGATAATAGGGAATACTTGAACCCATGGTGCTGAAGAAGGCCTTTCCTCCATGTGGCTTGGGTTATCAACCATCATCAGAGGAACTCAAAATGCTCTGTCAACCTCAGTTGAAAAGAAGGTTGGAAAGTGCCAAGACTGTCTCAGGGGATTCCTTGAATGGGAGATTCATCAAAGAAGATGAAGATTTTCCCTTTTGTGTCTTTCCTGAAACGTGGTATGATCATGTGGATAAGAAGATAAAGCCAGGAATGGAGATCTTCTTCCAAGACAACTACTCATGGTCGAAAGTTCTCAGCACCATTTGTAACCTCTTATTAAAAAGAATACAGTTGTTACAGTAGATTTTGAGGGAAGTGACTCTGAGGATTTGTTCAACTTCTAGACATTGGGTCTAACACTCTGCATGATCCACTCAGGCATTACATCATCGAATCCATCCATCCTGATAAAAGCTCTTAATGCACCCTCCTCAATTAGACTGTTGTACCAGTTTCACCCACTGAATTGCAACTCAACTCAGATGTTTATCCCATTCCTTCTTATTTTGTTGTTCCTCCTTGTTCTGATCATAATGTAATCAAGACCTCCTTTAATGAGGTTCTCAATTCTGTTTTTCCCAAAAAAAAAATAAACGAAGATTTTGAGTATCTTGTTGTGCCTTATATTAATTCTCTTGATTCTAATCAAACTCTTGATGATGAATAAACAACATAACCGCATTCAAATTAAAAAGGATGAAATTATTGTTAATAACCTCGGTTATAGTATCCAACTGCACGAGATTAGTATAGGATCCACCCTTGATGAGCACGAATGCACGCAACTTGAAGAACTACTAAAAGAATTTGTGGACGTCTTTGCATGATCCTACGATGACATGTAATGAATTAATCCTGAATAGCTCATCATGAGATTCAACTCTCCCAGAATGTAAACCATTAAACAGAAACTACGAAAGCTCTGTACCAAATGGTCGCTCAATTTTAAGGAAGAGGTGGTCAAACATTTAAATGTAGGCGTCATTCGGGTATTAAATATCCCACATGGTTAGCTAACATCATACTTGTGTCGAAATTAAGAGGAAAGGTTTGCATGTACATTGATTACCGAGATTTTAATAAGGCCTCTCTAAAGGATGATTACCCGCTACCCAATATTGACATAATTATGGACAACACGGTCAGTCACGCCCTTAATTCAAGAAGAAAATTACATTCATCACCCCTAGGGAACCTTTTGTTACACCGTTATGCTGTTTGGTCTAAAAAACGCAGGGGCTACCTACCAAAGGGTTGCCACAACCATCTTGCATGATATGATACACAAAGAAATTGAGGTATATGCGAATGATATGATTACAAGTTTAAAACTTTGGAATGTCATGTTCTTACTCTCCGAAATTTCTTTGAATGACTACGGCGATATTAAATGCGACTTAACCCATAGAAATATATTTTTGCTGTTACCAGAGGAAAACCTTTGGGACTTATGGTTAGCAAAAATGGGATTGAAGTAGATCCTGCCAAACTGAAAGCCATACTAGAAATGCCACCACCCCAAATGGAGAACGAACTTTGGGGATTCCTAAAAAAATTACAGTATATCAATCGGTTCATTAGCCAGTTGACTTCTATTTGTGAATCCATCTTCAAACTTTTTCGAAAGGATTCAACCAAAGTATGGAATGAAGCATGTCAGGAAACTTTTGACTGAATCAAGCAGTATCTAACCTGACCTCCGATACTCATGCCACCACAGCCTGGTCTCCCTCTAATCCAATACTTGACTATAATATACACCGCTATTGGGGCCTTGCTAGACCAATACATTAAAGAATACCATAAAAAGGGCCCTCTACTATGCCAGTCGTAAATTGAGCGAGTATGAAGTCAACTACACTGCCTTGGAGAAAGCATGTGTTGCCCTTGTATGGGTCACTCAGAAATTATGGCATTACATGCTTGCTTTTACCATCAGACTTGTGTCCCGAATGGATCCTATCAAATACCTGCTCGAGAAACCTGCTCTATCTAGCCGAATGGCTCGAGTATTATTCCTGCTAGCTAAATTTGATATTGTGTATGTTATGCAGAAAGTCATGAAAGGGAGAGCCAATTCTAACTACCTTGCTGATTATCCCATGGAAGAAGTTGATATTTGGATCTTTGAATTCTCGGATAAAATTTTCCTTTGCACCTTCCAAGAAGATCTCCAATGGTAAATGTTCTTTGACGGTGTTTCCAATAAGAAAGGATACGACATTAGGATACTCCTGATTGCCCCTGATGATTCTCATACTCCCATTGACATTAAGCTAGATTTTCCCTTCACAACAACATGACCGAATATGAGTCGTGCACAGTAGGCCTTAAAGTCTCTCAATAAAGGAATCCAATGCCTAAATGTCTATGGAGATTCAGCCCTCATCAGCGGCAAGATCCTTAGAAGATAGAAAGTCAAGGATGAGAAGCTCCCACCCTTCCACACCCACCTAAAAGAGCTAGCCTCCCAGCTTAGAGATATCACCTTTAATTACTTACCCCAAGAAAAGAACAGATTGGCCGATGACCTTGATAATTTAGCCTCCATGGTTTCCATGCTCGAGGGAATAATTATGACCCCCCTCCTAGTCCAAAAATAAGCTAACCCAACCATTGCTACCATAACGAGCTCATCATAGAAGAAGATCCTGATATGGCTGAGTGCTGGTACTATGACATTAGATGCCTCCTCAGGCACGGTAGGAACCCCCAGGATTCCAATAAAAAAGATCGAGTAACCCTCCGTAAACTGGTTGCCTAATAGATTATCTATGATAAAGCACTGTTCAAGAGAAATTTCGATAGAACTCATTTACACTGCATCGCAGGGGCTGACATTGAAGAAATGATGCAGAAAATCCATAGTAGGGAGTGCGAACCCCACATGAATGGCCATATGATCGCCAAGAAGATTATCCTACATGGTTACATTGGACTACAATGGTTCAGGATTGCACCACCTATGGAGATGCCTTAAATGCCAACAACTTTCTAATCTCCAACTTTTGCATCCATGGGAATTATATAATATGACCTCTCCCTTCTCGTTCTCCACATAGGGCATTGATATAATAGGTAAAGTTACACCCAAAGCCTCTAAGGGCATGAGTTCACCCCAGTTGCCATTGATTACTTCACCAAATGGGTCAAAGTCAAGTCATACACATTGCTGAATGCCAAAAAGGTGGCCAAGTTCATTTGAAAGAATAACATTTGTTGATATGGGGTCCGATACAAGATAGTGTCAGACAATGGGCTACACTTTGAGGCCGAAGTCACATAATTGGTCAACGAGTATAGGATTCAGAGACACAAATCTTCTCTCTACCAACCACAAACCAACGGTGCAGTTGAATCTGCCAAAAAGAACCTCAATGTAATCATCAGCAAGATGGATGGAAGTTATTGATATTGGGATGATCGTATCCCTTACGTCCTCTAGGGATACCGCACTTCAGTTCGAGCATATACTAGGGTTACCCCTTACTCTCTAGTATACTACATGGAAGTAAGCCTACCCGTTGAACTAGAAATACCCTCACTATGCATCATGATTGAAAGTAAATTCAATGAAGAAGATCGGCATCAGAGCCATCTTAATGAGTTGTCTCTCTTAGAAAAAGGAGGATAAAGGCTCTATATCATATACAGGGGTACTATCGCCGGATAGCGCGATCATTTAACAAGAGAGTTAAGGAACGTGGTGTCCAAGAAGGGGACTTAGCCTTTGAAAAAATCATAGAACCCGTCTGGGACCCCAGAGGGAAATTCAAACCGAACTGGAGTGGCCCCTACATCTTGAAAAAGATCTTATCGAGTAGTGCCGCTATGCTCACTGACCTTGACGAAGAAGATATGGCTCATCCAGTCAACCTGGACTATCTCAAGAAATTCTACCCATAGTCTGAAATCTCGATGTGCTACAACTCCTCTTAACTCCCTTCTATTCTAAAAAAATCTTCATTTCCCTCTAATCAGAACTACGTGGGGCCTGATCCTCTAAAAATCCTTTTTTCTTTCAAAAAATGAAACTAAAAAATTTCCAAAAACCCTAGAGGTATGTAGGCAGCTCATATGCTTTACATGGGCACGACCCCTTTCTTTTTTCACAAAATGCCATTCTTTCCTTACCTCCGAGAACGACATTTCATTTTATCATTTATATGAACAAAAGGATTATGTATGCCTTAGCGATTGGTATAGATTATTCAAATGTAAAACTCATCAAGAGGCACAATAATATATTAAATTCCTTTTTAATTCCATTTTGGGAAAGTTCGGTATGATTATAGGAAATAACAGCGCAGGGAATCAAAAAACTACCCATGCCAACCTTATTGTCCTAAAAGAAAAATCAAACCAAACTACTTCTAAAACAAGCTAACCAAACCTTCCCAAATTTATTCCCAGAAAAGCCCAAAATGATCAAATATATAACCAAACACATGAAAGCTTCACAAAAAGACCCTACACGCAGTTGCCAGAAGATTCATCCCCATTATTATCTACATCTTGAGGTCCCCAAACTTCTCCTTCCTGGATAGTATGCCGAAGGTGCTCCATGGAGCGGTAAGACCAAACTAGTCTAGGGAAAACCACTGCGTTTCCCTTCATAGTGTCAAACTGGAAAACTATCTCTGACCGGCATCCTCGGTCAACATCTTATCCACTACCCTCCTCTACAGCCATTTCATATAATCCTCAAAAACATGCCAAACCCTACCAACAAATTATGAAGGACAGGTCGACGGTCGATGACTCTCCCACAAAGAGACCAACCGCATGTGCATGCCTTTCGTCAAATACTCCACAGGAAATAAATCCAAGATATAAAAAGGCACAATCTACTCCAATATAACTTGACGTAGAAGATGCCAGGGAAAATAGAATGAGGTCTAACGGAGGCCAACTAACTGAACATACCGGTATTCCCCTAGTCCCAGAATGGGCTGTAACTACCCCCATTAGGGTATTAACTAGCGTAGACATTGAGCCCCGTCCTCCACAAACCAAATTACCCAATTCTCAATGTTCGGACCAAAACTAATGAAATACCAGGTGAAGAAATTTAACACAGCTGCCAAGGGATATTTAGGGGGACCGTTAAACGTAATCTCTTAGATAGCCACATGAATAGCATGACAGGTCTACCTCTCAAAAAATCTGAACGGCCTTTACGCCAAGCATCTAGACCATTCAAGGTCTCTACGGGTATCACCATCGCAGGATTACGATGGTATGACATCAACATATTAATGGAAGAAATTTGAGGGTCCATCAGTAGGTCTCCGATCACCAACAGTGGCTTCAAAGTTAAGCTAAGGGCGACGGCTCCGACATAGCCCGTATTTTTGGCATCCCATAGAGGCACAAAATACAATACAGCTGGGAGGGAGATTATTCCTTTAGTAACCAATGACCGTGCCACCGAGGGTGAGATATGGAGAAATTCTGCCAACAGTGCCCGAGGAGACCGAGAGAATTCAAGCATGGTCATCGCCACACAGGGGTTTACCCCCACTATAGAAGAAATTCCTTATAAGTCGGGAAACCTCGTTACCCCCAAAATGAAAAACATGGTACTCAGGGTAAAAGAATTGTACTGGTGCCATCAGCATATTCCAGTCGATGGGCTGGTTACACCACGAAAAAACTTGATGCAAGTTAAAGGCATTATAGTCTATATTGTACGGATACATAACCTCTAAATTCTCGAGATAAGAGGCAAATTCAGCACTTATGGGAAGGGCCATTTTGATAAATAACAAAGAAAAAAAGTAAGAAATAAGCAAGAGAAAGAAGATATGAATTGGTGAAGAAAACCCCTCCACCTTAACCCGTTTTATGCTTGAAAATTTTGGCTAAAGACAAGGGTCCTGCAAAATTCGGATGAAACACTACCCCATTAAAGACAAAGTAGTTGAAGAAAATGCAATCAAAGCTTTGGGTTGATTTAATAGGACTGACCTGCCGATATACAGGACAAGGGGTATGCGGGCATCCCCCCATTTTTAGAAAATTTCATTTTTCCTTTTTTATCAAAATAAAAAAACTCAACAAAAATTTTTATTCAAAAAGAATTCAGAATTCTTCTTTCCTTATATTTAACTCATCCTATTTCAAAATAAATTATCTTTTAAGTAATTCTAATCCTTTTTACAGTCTCAATAAACAAAGTAAAAAGTGAATGTAGGTTATGTCATTTGAAGCAAAGATAAATAAATAAAAACCCCATTCATTTCATATATATTGCTATCATTACATCTTTTTTGCAAAAAAGAAGAAAAACAATGGGACTCAGCCCGATCCCCCAAACTGCTCTCTCTATGATCCCCCATCCCTACAATGTGTGCGCTTCCCCAGCGATGAGCTGAGGAGCCTCTGTTATCCAATCTAGATCCCTCCTCAGAAGAAGCAGATGGCACAAAACAAGAAGGAATCGGGATCGAATCCCAAATATGAGTCATCGTGAAAGACATCTAGCCTCAAATTTCTCCGAGCTAAGTAGTTGTCACCCAGACATGATGCAAGAAAAATAAGCAAGAGCAAATAAGTCAGTGTTAAGCAAAAGATAAATTAGAAAAGACAAGAGACAAATGACAAAGATATACCTTTGGCTGAAGGAGGTCCTCTGTCAGCCCCAACACCTCCGGGTCCATTGCATTGGGATAATAATGCATACTCACTGACCCTACCCCAGGTAGTCTGATGTTGTAGGAGGGAGGACCGAGCCAGAGAAGTAAAACCTCTAACGTTGTCTCTGCTGCTGATGTCAATGTACCACCAATGCTATGGGCAGACCCCACTAGTCGATTCGTACCCCCGCTTGAAGCCGTAGGAGGCGGAGGCATATTCTCCATATCATAGATACATGACAACATCATCCATCTCGTCATGAAATCAAGGTAGTCATAAGTCGCCACTGTGTATGTATATAATGAATAGGGGTCGTCAATTGTCACCGCTATTCTGGCCCATTTCGACATCTCTCGGACTTGCCTCATATATCTTGGGGCATTGCTGGAGGGACTTCCACCTCATCCTTCACAATCTGTCGGACTACTCTCTCTCCCAACTACTAGGAGTAGCCAAGCTCGTGCGCCAATAGTTAGCGCATTCCCTCCGATCACCCCCGTATGTTGGATGGCTGTCCCCTAAGTATAATAAGTCACCTACATTTTTCTAAGATAAAGTAAATACTCATACAAAGGAAACACCAAAGAAGAGGATTTAAAAGGAGAAAAGCGATACATGTTCACTCGCTAGGGCATTCAGTTGCTGATGCACTACAGCCAAGGAAAGAGACCTCTTCGACTATCGGTTGGACTTTTACCACCGGTACATCTAACAGAAGCCCCCCACTGACTCATCACGTAAACTAATCAAGAGGGCATTGATCCCAACCACCTCATAGAACCACATCTGAAAAAGAATAAGAGTCAACAATCAGGAATCAAAAAGGAAACAAAAGGAAATGAACAAAAATGTATAAAGGAAAAATGCAAAGAAAATTACCTCCAAAAGGTACATGGCTCCAGTAAAAGTCTATTGGCAGCACCGGTTGAAACCATCCAAAGATGAATACAGGGTTGTCAAAGTCAGGTTCCCCCAGTCAAAGCGAGGGATATTAGAAAATACCCTCAAGTATGGTAAAAATGATAAGTGGACAACGTCATCGCTCGACACCACCAAAAAACCTTCTAATAGAAAAAGAATAAATAAATGAGCCATCTGGCATACCTGCATCCCGTTGGTCTCGTCAATATGTCGACTCAATAAAACCTCTCAGAGAAGAGATATATGGATCGATTCCCCCAATATTATCTATCCAACATCGCCCAGCACCGCCGGCACCACCGTCGGTGTCACCATCGGGGACCAGTCCACCTCTATCTGTGTCCCCTCACAGTCTATCCCCAGTAGCTACTGTACATCAATAGGGGTCATTGTCATCTTACTAAAACCTAAATGAATGGTGTGGGTGATATCCCACCACCTCTCTCCCAGAGTGCATAAAACAACCGTCGAGCGGGGTGTCCCATCCAATGTAGACACTAGTCAAGCGGGGTGTCTCATCCAATGTAGACGCTAGACGATCGAAACCCATAGAAGAAACCACCAAACATGCCACTTAAGGAAGGTTCTCCCACACATATCTGAATCCCGTCATCCCCCGAGAGCGAAGACACGTCACAGTAATGTCAATCTATCAAAGAAGAAGAAACCTTTTGTCAAAATTTGAAAGAAATAAGAAAAAGAAAAATTGCAAAAAAGGAATACCAAAAGTCACGCAGTACTTACATAACCCTCAGGGTTCCTCACCCTTGATGACCAATGGTGCGAAGGCTCACGAAGAAGAGTACGATCGTCGACAACAGGCTCAAATAGATAAAAAACATTCTTGTTGTCCAACGCTAAAGGCACCCTAGCCCGCCACTCTAAGTGCACCAAATCATCAACACCTAGCCACACCATGTGGGCCTCACTGCTTGAAAAGTTTGCCATTTTCTAAACTCAAATGAAGAAAGAATGCATGATTGGATCTCAGAAGAGAGAAGCTTAATATAAGAAAGCTGGAAGCGGTGAAAAATGAATAGAATTCTCCAATCTTTATAGGAGACTAAGGGGTGTGTCGATTGGTAATCCCCTCACACTTGCCGATCGGTACTATCACTTCCCCTTCCCTAGGTAGTTCAAAAGACAGTGCCACTGTTGATTGGCAACCCCCTAAAATTTTGTATAAAAAATCCCTAAAAAAGGCTAAAATATTTGAAAAATTCTCCAAAAAGTTCCTAAAATTACCAAATGAATATTGGAACATTTATTCACCAAGAAAACCATTTTTTCAGGCTCCCAAATCCTTAGCCAGATTAATGCCACATTTTATCCCCAGCTTAAAATCCTAAAATCAGAGCACTTGCATTCTAAGAACTTACTACGACTCCCCGGCGGAATCCCAAAAAACCTCAAACTCAGAAGAAATCAAAGTTTCCTCAGCAGAGCTACCCGTTTCCCTAGCCAGAATCCCCAAATAAAAATCTTTCTTAGAAGAATTATAAGAAAATCTATATATATCCCTAAAAATACATTCCCCCACGAAATCCACATACCTCAAGTTACCAATTGTTTCCCCAAAATGGATTTTCCAGACTAAAATTTTCAACTCCTCTCAAAAGGACTTAATCCCCATACATATGTCTCTTCCCTAATAAAGTCTACAAAATTAGAGATTTTCTAGGAGAGTTTGAGTGTGCGCTTTTTATTCAACCGAAGAAACTAATTTAATTAGACCGCATTTATAATTATCCAGATTTAAATACACACCTAAGTCATGCATATAAAGTTGATTGATTAAACATTAAACATTGTTGATGTATAAAACTATATTTGATCTAATTAATTAATCACAGATAAATATGAATAAAGAAATAAAACAAAGGATTTTTAAAGTGGTTCATCCTTAGAAAAATGGCCTACGTCCATTTTTTGTATTGCTGGGTATTTTGCCTTATTCTTCAGTATGTGCGCTTATGGAAAGCCTTGCCCCGCTAGGGGGTGTTACAAAGTATTTATAGCCCTTGGGCTCTCAGTATGAATAGACAATATGCCGTTATTTAATAGACATATACATCTATACACGATAAGAGTGTTCATTGAATCTGTTTTTTTCATTTGATCTTCCTGACTAGATGCTCAGTACGCTGCTGAGTAGCTCGGTGAATATATTTTATGCCACACAGGATGACACGCATCTCCATATAATTGGTCTACGTCAGCTGACTAATTTTTGTATCAACAGAAGCCCCCAATGTTTCACAGTTGAGGTTGGATATGTGAGTGTGGAACATTATGCCCAAAAGTTGCTCGGGCGTGTTTACCCAGTCTTGTTAGATTACAGATCTCCAACACCTGTGACATTTTAATAATTTTGAGCGCAAAATGGCAAACTCATAAATATTTTGAATCTTCGATAGCCACTTGGGTATTTGCATTTTTTTCCATCATTTAGCCGCCGAAAATGCAACCATCGTCTCTAGTGATCATTACTTTTCTCATTTTTCGAAGCAATGCATTTAAAGGCGATAAAATCAAATCGTCTTCTACCTTTTACCTTTTAGATTTCCAAACTCATTGTCTTCTCACTTTTTCTTCTTACGATCTTTCCTTTTGTCATCCGCCTTAGCTGAATCCTTGAGTTTCTGTAAGAATTTCTTCTTTCTTCTTTCTTTGCTTTAGCCACCATGGTTTACCTTATCGAATCATTGGATAAGTTTAGGGATGATTTTATGATTCTTTCTTGGGTTATTCTGGAAGAACCTCCTTACCCTTCTGATTTATTTTCTCTAACTGAGGGACACTGGTTTCCTTCCATTTTTGTAATTAAATGTAGTTTTTTTTTCCTGCCTAATCCCTTGTGTTTGGAATTTTACCAATATTTTTATATTATTCCTGCAAGAGTAGTTCCAAATATATGGAGGGTAGTTAATGGCGTACATAGGTTGAATCAAATTCATGGAACTCATTTAGGGATTCCTGAAATTATGTACTGTTATAAATGGGTTACTAGTGATACCACCTTTTATTTAAAAACTAGGTATTCTAACAGAGCTTTAGTGGTCAATATCCCTGATTCTGATAGGGATTATTTTGAACATGGGATTGTGATGAAAAATTGGCAACATCCCCCGATAAAAGGGAAAGATGTGTACCAAGGTCCCAAATGTCCACTTTATGGCAATGGGATATGTTGTTTTTAGTTTTTTAATTTTTCTTTGTTTTTGTTTGACGAAATGCGTCACTGACAATTATTTTTTGTTTATTGCAGGTGACAGTAAAAGGAAATCCCCAAAAGAGAGTGACATTAATATAAAAGATTTGAAATTTATCCGGGGGTTGCATCGAGCAATAGATGGGGAACATATGAGGTCCGCTTCCTATTTTCTGCGATACAAGAACACCACTTCTTCTTTTATTGCTCGTTCGCTTGTTCCTCCTTTGGTGATTGACCTTGAGAAAGCTCCATCATCTTCTTCATTTGTTAAAGAAGCTTCTCTTAACTTGGGTAATGCTATTACTGCCTGATGACGAAGAAGAGGAAAGTGTCTGACCTCTTTTCCAAGTCTGCTCCTAGTACTGAAGGGGAAGGGAAGAGCAAAAAAGATGTCCCGGTTTAAAGGACTAGGAAAATTGATATTGATCCATCTGAGGGAGCAGTTTAAACGGTTAAGGAGGTCAGTAAGAAGCCCCCTGTTGCTCCAAAAGGGGTAGCACCTTTTATTAAAGTTTTTGTTACAAAAGAGGCAACACCTTTGATTGAAGCGGCTATTATTCAAGGAGAGGCAACACCTTTGATTGAAGGTTCTCCTTTAAAGAGGTTGAGGAGAGGTCTTACTGATAATCCTGTGGATGCTACTACCCAACCTACTAGGGTTTAGCTTCCTTCTTTAAGGTCTAGTTCTCCAACCATCATTACTCCTGGCTGGCCAAGAAATTGATCAGGTCGGGGACTCTTCCTAATTGGCGAGCTGATGAAGCTTCAACTCCTCGGGACAAAGTTATCGATTTAGCAGCCCAACACCTTGCATCAGTAGGTGTCATTATACTTGTTCGTCTGATTCTTCATTGCCATGTTCATACTCTGATTTGTGCCTTTCTTCTTCTTGTAGTTTTTGGTGTACTTTGATAATATCATGGAGAAGGATGAAGCTATCAAAGCTTTAACCTCGTCCAGTGGAGTGGAGGAAGCCCTTGCTGGGTTATCAAAGTTTTGAATGGAGTCCCGACAGAAGTACGAGGAGGATAAAGCTACCTGGGAGAATAAAATTATTTTCATCTTTCTCCTATCTTATCTATATATTATTCATATATATCATGCTTGTGATTCATACTTGCGTGTCTTATCTAACAAATATTATCCTTCCATTATAACAATGAATATATCGATATGTGCATACACCATATTTTCTAATTATTATTTTGGGAACATTTCTTTGGATGACCTCACTCTATTTTCCCCATGATATGAGTTAAGTGATTCCAATATCCACTTATATATACATGCTCACACATTTCACAGAGTAATTAAAAAAAAATAGTCACATAAGCCCATGAGAGACCGAAAGGGAGGGATGGGTGCCTAATACCTTTCCATTCCGTAACTTAGTCGCTGAACCTCTGAACTATGAGTTTCGTAAGCATCAGTTTGTCTTTAATGCTTCTCTCTCGAGGTGGCGACACGTTCTTTTGCTTCTTTTGTGCAAAATAGGCTGGTGACTCTATTTCTTTTCATCACCCCACATTAACGACGACCGAAGCGCTCCTAGAAAAAGATACAAGACCTTATCCCCCTGCTCTAACTGCACGCGCATTAGCGCCGAAAACCCCCCGAGAAGGAGGGAAAAACCCCAGAGGGATGGACACAAGTGCAAACATGAATTTTCAACGAGGGTTGAAATTTTTTGGTTCCAAATCTTTTTTTAAAATAAAAAAAATGCGTTCTTCAATATTTTCACCTTCTTGTAGTTGTTTGTTTCCATAAAATGAATTTGGTTTTGTCAAACCTATTTTCTAAAATTAGTATACACTTTCTCTCCCAATATCTTATTCTTTTTTGGTATTTTTGGCCTCAAAATCAATTTCAAAAGGATTTTCAAATATAAGCATAACATATTGTTTAAATAATTTTCCTTCAAACCATGATATTAATATAGCGAAATAGCTCCAATATAAATTAGGGTTCATTTTAGGCCTCATGCTTTGCTCTTCATCATTTAATTATTTGATCTTACTTTCTTATGTGTTTATTTAATTTTTATATATAATCGAGTTTTGGTTTGTTGACTTCAAAATTATGGTTTATAAATCCCTATTGAGTTTGATTTTCACTCATAGGTTCCATGTTTGGATTTGAGGTTTAAATTCAAATATTATGGTATATTTTTTAGGTTCAATCTCTTTATGGGTTTGTCTTCATGGTTTAATTTGAAATTTGTTCATAGCATTATATTTTGATTTAATATCTTTACACATCTTTGGCTTGAAATGTGGAAATGATCATCTTTGGCTTATTTTCTTAACTGGACAAGGCTTCTTATTGCTCTGGATTATATAAGCATATATGGTTGTTTTTTGGGTTTATTGTAGTGATACCTTTCCCGAAATGGTTATTTTTGTTTTGTTTTTATGATCTGGTTATTTCTAAATACTATAAATGGGTTTGAAATTTTTATGTGTTTAATCATTTACCATATATAATTTCCCAATTTACAAATTTGTTTGCTTATAGTTGTGATTGAATTGTCGTTAAAAAAATTATGAGTTTTACATTTGACTTCTTTTCCTTTTTTATGTGATCTGCATATTTAATAAATATATATTCGAATCTATGATGATCTACATTTGACTTTTTTTTTATAATGCGGGCAATGAACCAACTTGGTAACATATTGTTTTTTATCCATTTTTATTGTCTAATTACATTGCTTGATGTGAAATATTTTGCTCCATAGCTTCTATAACCCCCCACCCTAATTGTTTGTGTCAACTTTTAGTTCACTAAATTTATGTATAACTCATGAGGAAGTTTGATTACTTAATCTAACCATATAGAACATTTTTTTAATGTTGGTTCCTTTGAGGACTTTATTTTTTTAATATCTTTTGAGTACGTGTATTTAATTTTTAGATGTCTATATTCAGAGTCTTCTAAATTTACAAGCTTTTATTTTTTATATATAATGTAATATATTGGATTGAAGCACATTTTTTTATTATATAACGGGTTTTTGGATATCTATATTTAGTATTATGTCAACTTTTTTCGTTAAATGAACTATTAGAAAAATCATGTGGAGTCAGTTCCCTTCATTACTAATTTTAGAAAGTTACTCCACTTCCTCTTTGTTTATTATAATGTTTTATATTATTTTATATTCTTATTACTAATATATATTAAATGTAAATGGATGAAAGGGGAGCAATACACAATATGTCCTGGAAATAAGAGGGTACGACCACCACAAGTGGTTCTACCATGCCGCCGATGATATCTAACCGCCACATAAGGACATCATAGCTGAAATAGGCAATATTTTGGTAAGTATTTTTAATATTTATTATGAAGTGCAAACATGAAGTTGTATTGAAGACTACTCATTGAATAGTTCATGTAATGAGTTGTTCTCACTCTTTTGCAAATCTACAAAGTAATTGATTTGGAAATTGAGTGTTGGTCTTTAAATAGATATATGTAATCTGTTTTTGGGTTCTAATTGCCTTCACTGAAAAATAGACCACATATATGGCCATACATATTCAAAATGGAATTCATCGACGTATTTGATTTGGATTTAATCAAGCATATATGATTGTTATGTAGTGCCATAGATACAGAACATTTAACAATAAACCTTGACATAGTTTAGTCATTTGATGCTACTTAATAGATTAAGCAATGTGTTGAATTGATTATTGAGAGTTTTATGTCAAGTTTGTAATACTAATTTGTTGTTTGATTTGGGTCATAAATTTGAAGAATTATTGTTTCATCAAGTTCTCATCAATTATGATACCCATTGGTAAACAAATTATAGTGTATAATTTTTTTGGGTCTAGGATGTAAATTTGTAACAACAATAAAGATTTTATGCCTTAATATTCCAGTGTATGTTGTTTTAAAAAAAAAATTGCAATTGCATTTATTAAGTAGTTCTCTTTCAAATTACTACGTTATATCATGTCGTTAGGTGCGAAGCAAACCATAAGTTCAAGAATACCTAGAACCAAATTACCGTCGTGCTATCGACAAACTATTAGTATTGCTATTGAAGTATTTTTTATTTGTTAAATAAGGTGGATAGACCTATAAAAAGAGGAAATTTTGCTTAAATTTTTTAAATTATTTACAATTGCGTGTTATATAAAAACCCTTTTAACTTAAATTATACACAACTTAATAGTTTAAAAAAATTATCTTTGTGCCTATAGGCACGGGCAATCCGCTTGTGTGTGTGTGTGGAACAAAACGAGTTTAGCATCTTTATTTTAGGACCCAAAAAACAATTTCATCTCACGTGGTGAAATGTATGTTACATTCTTACTTTGTCATCTCACATTATATGTGAGCATTTGTTCAACCAACAAATATTTTAGTATATTTAAGCATTATCCATATATTATACACACATTCCTGAGCATCACGAGAAATTTAAGTGTCAAAAAGATTTAGCATGATGTTGTTAAGAAACAATTGTGGTATATAATTGATTGAAGGGAGATCATCATATATAAATCAATATCAATCAACATATCGATAATTCAGGATAAAAGCTAAAAGAGTGACAAAAAGAAACATTTTATATGGAAGATTCTCTTTACACACACAAATTTATCTATCTCAACCCACTAATATACTTTTAGAATTAATCAACATTAAATTCCCCTAATATACTATTTAAAAAACATTTTTCCTCATCGTATTTAACCCTTCCATCTAAGCTCTCATGAGATTCTCTCTCTCTCTCTCTCTCTCTCTCTCTCTCTCTCTCACACACACACACACACACACACACACACACTCACTCGCACACACACACATAAATAAGAAATAAATTTTTTTGGGGGATCAGTTTCACGTGATTGATATACTTTTGCCTAATAATTATATTTTTTCGTCTGGTAGTTATACATCTTACTAAAATGTAAAATTATTATTTTTGGAACTTTTGAAATAATAAGTTGTAGAGCCACTATACATTTTTAATGACCGCAATGATGAAATTGTTGTTTTAATTTTGTATTATGTGTCCCCACTCCTTAAAAAGGATAAGTTAATGCTTGTATGACGCATATGATTTGTACAAGAACTTTTACTTGAGTGTAATTGTCTAAAAATTCAGCTTAAATAGTAGAAATCAATATATTTTATGAGAAACTAACAAAATGAAATGAAAATTAGACACAATTTACACTTTTTTATTTCTTAAGAGTGGAAAGAGAAATTAAGAACTAAGAAACTCCTAAAGGGGGTGAGATGAAAGTTTATTAAAATAAGAGTGAGATAGATAATTTTTAAGGGTTTATTCAAGAATGAACAGTTCCTGATATTTAAATAGAGTGGGCTCCTCCAACGAGGCCCATGCCGAAGAAAAGATTAGGCAAAGAGAGGCCAATTAGCTTAAAAAGTGGACCTATGGGTTGGGTAGGTCCATAGGTCCTTGGGTAGACCTATGGGGAGGGTAGATCCTTGGATAGAGTTTCGGGTCAAACCGGGCATGGATAAAGACCTTTTTAGGGACCTTAGTCTTGGCCAATTGGGAACTCTGAATTTGACCCAATTAAAATGATATTTAAAAGAGGTTAAATCAACCCTAGGATTCCATAATCACCCCACACCACTTATGGAGGCCGCATACCTTGGGAGAGAGGAAGAACCACCCTAGGAGGAAGAAAATAGAGCCCCCTCTACTATTTCAGGCAAGGATTCTCTTTTCATTCTTATTCAAAATGTTATATTCTTGTATTAATGTTGAATCCATGCTTATAATATGATTTAATTATTGATGTAACGTAACCATGTCTAGGGTTCTTGAGTTTTGATAGAACTTTGAAGATATTCACATATTATAATTAATGGTTAACTCCCTAAAATTATTAACTTATAAGGATACTGAGTAGAAATGTATCCTAAGCCTAGTGGGATAAGTAATGATGGTTAACATCGATTGCGATAGTAGTTGGGGTGAAATTACTTCTTCAGATTAGTGAATCTCTTATATACATACACATAACCCTTATTCACTTTAGTTTACTCCTTAAATATGTACATATAAACCTTATTGTAAAGATAACAAGAGGTGAATAATTATTAATAATCTAAAAGGATTTAATTCTAAGCTAAGAGGGCAACATGATGAAATCATTAGATGTTTTGGGAATCTTAGATTGGGGATAACTATACTGATATATATTATAGAGAAATAAATGATGAAGTAAATGTTATTATTAAGCCTAGGAGGAAAAATACTAGATTTAGTATTTAATTGGGGTATAGTCGTAGGATAGAGACTTAATACGAGTTATGTAATAACTCACTAATATGTTATAATTAAGACAAGAAAGTTATATTAATATGGATGGAGATTCCTTGGGTGAAAGTGGTTATGGAGCAACTGCTTGTATATATTGGATGATAGTATGTATTATATTATTTTGTGTGGACATACTTGGGTTCGTGAACCGTCATATCGGTTGGAGTGCGCATGTTTGGGACCGGAGAAAACGTCGGCACAGGTACGTTAGGCATAGTGTTAGGTCATATTATAGGTAATACATAGAAGCACCACTTACAAGAGGTAGGTGTAGATGCTGGGATCCATTTTCACATATGGGTATGGGTCGTGAACTGGTGTACTATGTAGGTACCTCCCCACTTGCATGTGTTATGTTGTTACCCCTTTTGGAATGAAGGACTCCTCATGGTATTATCGATAGAGCAGGAACAGGAAACTAAAGATAGATGTCTTTGTGTGTCACATATATATATATATATATATATATATATATATATATATATATATATATATATATATGCGGACATATGTATTTATCTATATACACATTGTGGTGTGCTTTGTATGATAATGTGTTTCACAGTCTATGGATTTAGACAATACTTAATGATTATAAAGTTGGATTAACATAGCAATGTGGATAATTGGTAATGAAAATAAGTTTTAGTGGTCTAATGCAGTAGAAAATTATTAATGAGAATAATAATTGGGAAGTCTAAGAATGTAGATGGTAATTCAAGAGAATTAGTCAATAATTGGTGTGAATTAAAAATAAAATAGTCTGATGGTGTAGACTAAGGTTAAGGAACATTATATGACGTAAAAACATGCACTATATTTAAACGAAATTTAGTGGGCAACATTATGAAGTTAATCCAAGGACTAGGGTGTTGGGTGTAAACACTCACTTTTAGTTGACGCATAGGTAGAGGGCTTTATCATTATATGTAAGATTAGATAAAAAAAAAAATTTAATTGGTATTTGTTTGAGGTTATGGGTAGGACTACCTCTAGATGAGAGGTTAGATACTCGATACACGCAAGCGTCGATAGATTGACATAAACTATGAGTTACTTACATTCTGTGTATTTATTGGTGAAGAATCCTTGCAACTTTAGGGATCTAATCCAAAATTATAAATGTTTTTCCCTCAGGTTTTCTCATATATATGGATAGCAGGATGGACGACGGAACACACTTGCAATTGCTTTGGATGTAGCAATTTTGTTCCATTGATTCTAGTATAGGTTGTACATCTTCATTTGGTTATTTTATTCCATATAGAAATTATATGGGCATAAGACCGAGAGTATATTTTTATCAGTTTGTACTTATCTTTACATTATGGACAATGTATGATGATTCAATTTTTCATTCTAGTATTAATTCAGTTTTGGTTAAGATGTTTTTATTTATTGTGAATTTAGGTAAAGAACAAAGGATATTTCTATTTCTCAATGCTGAGAATGGTATAAATTGTTGATAAGCCCCATCTTCGACGTATCTTTCCTGACCAACCTTTACGTAAGAATTAAAGTTGATATTAGAGCATGGTTCTAGTGTCCTTAGATACTATGGTTGAGCTTATTACATTTTTCATTGTGTCCTTTGATGTAGAGCCCTATGATTAGGAATCATTGTATTCTTTACGAGTCATTACTGCCCATTCGAGAAAATGATTAGTTTTGGGGAGAGAGCCATAGAGACCTTCATGTGGGTCACTCGCTAGAATTATGAGTAGTTCAGGCAATTTTGTATTTAGTAAATGAAAGGAAGACACTTCAAGAAATTAAGGATGCAATAATGAACAATAGTGTGCAAGTAGAGGTTAGTTCGTTTGGACTAAATTGGAGAGGCGTTATATATGGTAGTAGAAGTTCGTCATTACGCTGGAAGAGCAGGACCAATTAATTAGTGATTTATTTCGATTGAAGTTTGAGGGGAAGTTTCCCACACATTTTTGAATTCAGAAATGAAGAAAAAGACAAAACATAGATTTAGCTTTCACGATGCCATGTCAGTATGGCAAGATCGAGGATAACATTTGTTAAAGGACCTGGCAGTTTTAGGGGTTCCAAATGAGTAGTCTATGTAAAGGATATGAGAGTTTCGATGGTTAGAATAAGTAGGGACGATAATTCTAGGACCCACAACGTGAGTGCATCGAGTTACATATTAATTTAATTGCGAAGAAAGGAACCAATAATAGTATCTATGGTAAAGGATACTTTTTCGCTACTTTAGAGTATGTAGGATTTTTTTTGTTTGATATTGGAACTTAGTGTTAACTGGGGATTTGTTATAGCATTGGAGAAGATGGAGTTCGTATTTAGTAAAACGTTTTACATTGGTTCACTGTGGGTGAGTGGGGGTATTGTTACTTTAGTGTGTAGATGTATAGAAATGTATATTGAGAGGCTTCTGTTTAGATTAGGCCTATTTTTTTATCTATATCGGGGTGTGATATCTTTCTTGGGAATGAATTTGTAGTTACTTGGGATATGTTAATTTTATGGGACTGCTATGAATTATGGTCATGTCTCGAAGATAAGATTGGTTAAAAATTGGTGTTCATTGAGGGTTATTGTGAGTAATTATTATGGATGGTCCTAGTTTTGATATGATGAATTTCGATGAGAACTTAGGTCGTGCAAGGACTTTTAAAAAAAACTGGGTTTTCTTAGGGAAGCAACATGGGGGTGTAATTTAGAAATTTCAATAACTCGCGGAGAAATATGTATGTGAAATAAACTCAAAATTTATGGGATAAATCATGTTACGCTTAGGTTAGATCAAGAGTATTTTATACGGGGAAAGCGTTTTCGAGATAATGTAATAGTATGATTTAGGGAAGTATTGCCTTAGAAAGTATAGGCAACAATATAGAAGTAAGGCTAGTGATAGATTTGATTATTGAGATCGTATATGATCATGTTTAATGTTTATATAGTGACATTGTTATTAAAGTGGTGATGGTAGACCTGATTAGAATGGGTATGCCTTTAGAGACTTATAAATGACTAAGTGTTCTACAAATTAAATAGAACAGAGAATGTCCTACCTAAGTCGTGGTTATTGAAGTGTTAGGCATGGTAAAGTCGGTTGACTGTAAAGGAGTTTGGTATAACTCTTGTGAAGGATAAGTGTTTTGTTTGGAAATTGGCAAATTTTGGAATTTTATGGTCAACGTATTGGTTTATGTTTGGTTTCAAGCTAAATGGGTTTCGGTGATCGAAGAATATATGTAGTAGTGTATCGAGGGGTTCCTTGTTTGGATTTCGCTTGCGAGACATCCCACGCACGAAACTTAGCAAGAGATAAAAATTGAGGGACCTTTGGCCTTGCGACAATATGTTTAATAAGTGGTACATATGTAATGAGGGTATGCATGGAGCAACGAAGAGTATGAGTATGGATGGTAGAATATTCAGATATACTTATACCTTAAATGTATACATGGTATGTATAGTTGCTTTATGGGTATGGGTGTGCCAGTCATGTTTGATAATTATGTATAGATGCTTGTGATTATGACGTGTGGGTGTCCCGGTAGTAGTAAACTATTATAGGCATATGTGAGCCTTTCCTCTTAATCTCGTGGGATACGAATGTGAACTATAATAATATTGATTCATGATAATTGTGTGGAGAAGTTTTGTGTGAATGGTACAAATTGGATGTATATGTATCATTCATAATTGTAAATGATATGTCTGTGGACATATAATGTGGAATATATGGGTGCCCCAATAGCGTTATGACAGGCTGGGATGGGCCTTTCATTTATGTCATGGAATATGAGTATGGATTAATTGGGTATAAACTTAAGATAATGGTACTGATTAAAATGTGACTTCTTGCCTTAGAGAATTTTGAGGAGGGAATTTTGTTATTAGGTGGAGAGAATGTAATACCCCATATTTTTATGAGTATTAAATTCAAGTTCTATTGATTTAATTGAAATTGTGGGAATTATTATTCGGATGAAATAATGGTATTTATCTTTAAATTGGCATAATGATTAAACGAGTATGTTTAATTATACGAGAGTATATAATGAAAGTATAATACTTCGTAAATGTGATACAAGTATTATGATTTTATGGTATGATGGTATATTGTGAATAATGGAGATAGAGGCGAATAAATTAATGAGTCGCTAATTTATTTAAGCCGTATTGAGGATTTCCGTATATGATAATGATGTAACATACAAATAAATGTATAAGGTATTTATAGACCTTTTAATTTGATTAGAAGACCTTATTATGCGATTTAAGTGTTTAAAATTGGACCTATGGACTAGGTAGGACCTTGGGTAGAGTTTTGGGTCAAACCAGGCATGGACAGAGACCTTTATAGGGGATTTACTCGTGGTCCATTGGGTAAATACGAATTTAACCCAATTAAATTGATATTTAAAAGAGGTTAGATTAGCCCTAGGAATCCATAATCACCCCACATGACTTTTGGAGGCCACGGACCTTGGGAGAGAGGAAGAACCACCCTAGGAGGAAGGAAAGAGAGGTCCCTCTACTAATTTCAGGAAAGTATTCTCTTGCCATTATTATTTAAATTGTTATATTCTTGTATTAATGTTGCATTCATGTTTAGAATATGATTTAAATCTTGATGTAATGTAACTATGTCTAGAGTTCTTGAGCTTTGATAGAACTTTGATGGTATTCACGTATTATGATCTTATATCCGTCTCCACTATGGAAAATCTAAATGTAGAATGTTTAATTTTGAAATCCATTGTAGAGGACTCTTTTACAATCTGGAATTATGTTCTTGAGGTTGAAGATGAGACGAGACTTGTATACTTTAAGGTTCTTGAAAGCTTTGATTTAATTGTTAAGGTTTGAAGATGATTTAGATGAGAAATCCTATTTAGAATGTTTCCATTACATGTTAGACATCATTATCATATCATAAATTAGTTTGCTGAATCAGTAGAACAATGTTATATGCATTTATAATTGATTGGAAAAATCTCATCTTAAAAGAATACATTTCTCGACGTACTGGGAGAACCGAATAGATTTGGCCTCCTTATCGAATCGATTTAGTACACCTTCTTGTAAATCTTTTTGTTACGATCGCGTGGTCACCGACCTCGTATTTTTATGATTTTTTTTAATTAGTTATGATTTTTCTACAAAATGATGTACGAGTCCATTTTTGTACAAGTGAGGGATAGAGACATATTCTAAGATATTAATGATATTGTTATGAACTTATATATGTAGTTAAACCAGGATGGGTTTGTGATATGGCGATGACTTAAACTACAAGATAACTGTGACACCCCTCTTAATTAACCCCGGGTGACCAGTCCTAAATTAAATTAGAACATGTTTCTCAGTTGGTTCATTCTTAGCATCACTGTCGCCTTTTTTAATTACTAACCACCTAAGTGAGAAAATTAGACTGGTGCCAAGTTTTATCTTTCATTAATTTAGTGAGATACTCATGCAAAAACAAAATAATTAAACAATCACAATTAACTGAAATCAACCATTCACAATTTAAATAAACTAACCGAATAAACCATCGGTTCAAATCCAACAAAAGTAAAGACAGATAAAGATAAATCTCAACAAGTCTGACATAAACTAAATAAAGTTGTGAGCAACATGCTTGAGTAACTGATTAGAAATTTTTATACTAGAAAAGAAAGGGAATAAGGCGTCTATCAAACACCCGCAACATCCACATATGCTACATCAATGGATCCCTGGAATGAGTCAAGTATGGCATCCCTGTGGGTGGACACCTAAAAGGTTTTTAAAAGTATTTATAGCAAGGGTTAGAACCCAAAACATTTGGAAAATATTTAGCAAATGATTAACTTGCAGTAATAAATATGTATGCATGCTCTTCATATTTTAGTTAGTGTCGCACTCCCTTAAGGACATTACCACCCCTCCTCTAATGTGCACAACTAACGCCTCAATTAATTCCCCCTAGTTATTTATCCCATAACTAGATAACCGATATAACCCCTTGCAACCACCTTAATCTAACCGAGTATGCAATAATTATGATTTCTAAGTTATTATCAACATTAACTTAATTATTCATTCCCTTTTTTTAAATTCATATAACTTTCACACCCGTTATACATATAATACAATTCACGGCCTATATTAATGTACCCGTATATAATTCTTTATCTCATTATATATGTATAACCACATTACAACATTCACACATATGTTGGAATAATAAATAATAAATAATAATAACCATCCTCCCGAGTAATAACTCACCGAATGTATATTCTCTAAAGTACTATCCCACTAGGTGTATTCACATAACCTAGTTACCCCAAGTCAGAATCGCTCACTAACTTGGTTAATAACATAAATATTGGAGGCGGTTATATTCCTTCCCTGAAAGTGAGATACCCCTCACCCATATAATGGACGCTATGACCTGGGTTTATACACGCCCTTCTCCTCAAGCTAGGGGATTCACCCTCTATGCGCAACCTCCCGTGATAACACTAGAGTATATATTATAATAATATCTAACCACTGATATTAATGCAGACACACACACTATATATATATATAAAACAATCTCGGCTTTACTGTGTACTAAACCTATAACACTAGCCTATACGTCATAACTAGAGTTTATGGTCGAACTCAGATTACTATTTAATTTGCACATTAATTAATTTCATTACTTTGGTATCGCTCAACCATTATACCCGGACTCGCCCACTTGATCTGACATTTAAGATTTTGGAATATATGTCTCCAAAATTAACCACAATGTGTCACCCATAAATTCCCTCCAAATCCCAATTACTTTCCCTCATAATTGTTAAGAATTTATGTCCTATATTTATTTCTCACTAAATAAGGTGTGGGAACAGAATTGTAAGTAAATTTCCCTAATAAACTAAAATTGGCCCACCTGCCAAAAATCCCCGACCATCAATCGATCGATCCCAGCCATCGATCGATCGATCGAGTAGGTCTTTGTCTTCTCCGAAGGTCTTCTTCTGCCATGAACGAAAACCTTAAATTTCCAACTCCTTCTATAGTCTAACCAATGTCCTCATCAATATAATATACCAAGAACATCATAAGGAACCCCCATATAGTCCCCCAACCCCGTTTAATTTTCGTTCTCTCCTATTTTCTGAATTGGGGAAAAACCCGTGTTATTCATTAATTAGTCTCAACACCAAATTACCATCTCAAATTCGTTCATAATTCATCTGGCTTTTCACATCTGACCAGTACACATAAATCTCAGATTATATCACGAATCTCTACAAGAATTTTTAATCAGGAGGTTGATTTACAAAAATTCCATTTTTGTACCCTCTTTACCCCAAAACGAATTTTTATTCCCACATCACACAAATATGAATTGTAATACAAATAAATGCTACAACAAGTTAACCACTTGCCTTATGATTTCGTCGGGTCTGATCTGGAGTTGTGATTCTCAAGGTTGATGATGAAATCCCCTTTGGTTCTTTTTTTTGTCTCCCAAATTGGTTCCCTGTACCTTTAACTGATCCTTAGGGTATTCTCTCCCACTATAGATTTTCCACAATGAAATCAGTCGTTTCCCTTTTCCCTTTAATTAAGCAATTATTCTTAATCCCGTTTTTAGCCTAATGGGCCAAGCCCAAGTGACCCAAATACCCCCGTGTGGGCCCGACTATGCCAAAAAAACACCCTGAGACCCATTTACTACCCCCGGGTACTTTATTCGAACTATTTTGGCCCTTCTAGACTTAATCGTTCACTCAGAATTGGCATCCGAATAAGTTTATAAAATTTCTTATCTCCCACCTAACTTAGTCTAAAACCGACTCCCGGTTGAGATAAGTAAACCCCACGTCATTAGTACGCTTAAGACGTAATTAAATATTACTATTTACCTAGTAAATTTTAATTTCCCATAAACATTAACCAATTATTTTCCCGATTAATATTTATATAAAAATTCCATAATTAATTTCATCAAATTACAACACACTAGTAATTTAAATTTTTCTCTAATTAATTAACTATTAAATGCATAAAATTACGGGGTGTTACATACTCCCCCCCTCCCCCCCCCCCCCCCCCTACAAAGAAATTTTATCCCCAAAATTAGGTCGGACTTGTGGGGAATAGCTCTGGATATTATTCCCGCATATCCTCCCGCTCCCAGGTAGACTCGTCAACGTTGTGATGACCCCACTGCACTCTAACTAGTGGAACAACCTTGGATCGTAACTTGCACTCACTACAGTTGAGAATAGCCACCGGCCTCTCCTCATACGAGATGTCTGGTTGTAAATCAATTTCCTCCAGTGGAATGTTCCAGAAGACCCTCTCACTCCTTCGATATTTCTTCAGCGATGCCACAGGGAACACGTTGTGTATCCGCTAAAGGTGCTCTCACAATGCCAGTCTATATGCTATCGGTACCACCCTCTCAATAATAGGAAAGGGTCCCATGTACCTCGGTGATAATTTACCCTTCTTATAGAACCTCATCACCCCTTTCATAGGGGACACCCAGACTAATACTTGATCCCCAACCTCTAACTCCACATGTCTTCGCGAAGCATAGGCATAATTCTTCTGCCTATCCTGAGCTATCCGAATCCGCCCTCGAATCAGCTCTATCTTGGCAGACGTCTCCTAGACAATCATCATCCCTAATAAATTATTGTCCCCCACCTCTAACTAATAGGCGGGTGAGTGATAAGGTCTCCCGTACAGTGCCTCAAACGGTGCCATGCCAATCGTGAATTGGTAAGAGTTGTTATACGCGAACTCTACCAAAGGAAGATATCTCTCCATCCCTCCCCCAAAGTCTAAAATACACATCCTGAGCATTTCTTCTAGCATCTAATTGAACCTCTCAATCTACCCGTCGATCTGTGGGAGATAGGCTGTACTCAAACGTAGTTCTGTGCCCATGGCGTCCTGAAAGCTCTGCTAAAAATGAGCCACAAAAACTTTATCTCTGTCAGACATAATATTTACCAGCACCCCGTACATCTTAACAATCTCCACTATGAATAGCTGCACATAACGTATCATCTAAAAGTCTGTGCAAATCGGCAAGAAGTGGGCCACCTTGGTCAATCGATCCACAATGACCCATATGGAATCGTGACCCCTCTGTAATGTAGGTAACCCTATAATGAAGTCCGTGGAGATGCTCTCCCACTTCCACACGGGAATCTCTAGTGGTTGTAGCATCCTTGGACGTCTCTGATGATCAACCTTCATGAGCTGACACGCGATACATTTCGAGACAAACTCTTCTATGTCACGTTTCATTCCTTCCCACCAATACCGTCTTCTCATATCCTGGTACATTTTATCCCCACCGGTATGTATCGTAAATATCGAACCATGGGACTTTGTCATAACAGTGTGCCTCAACTCCTCATCCTATGGCATAATTAACCTCCCATTTAGGCATAGTCCTCCTTCCAATCTGATCGAGTAACCTTCTGCTCCCTCAGCTAACAACTGTCATACCCTATCCCGACAGATCTGGTCCTCTAACTGAGCCCTCACAACTCGTATAATGATCTCAAGTGTGATGGATAATGATGGCATGCAAGCCCTGGCTACATCATCCTCATATCGAAGCTCTCTCCACTTCACTTTCCAGACCTCTGATATTTCCGTAGTCGGTCTCCGGCTCAATGCGTCTGCCACCACATTAGCCTTACCAGGATGATACTGAATATCAAACTGGTAGTTTTTCATGAATTCTAGTCATCGCCTATGTCTCATATTCAGATCCTTCTGTGTAAAGAGAAACTGAAGTGACTTGTGATCCGTGAATAAGGTGAACTACTCTCCCAGCAGATAATGTCTCCATATCCTCAAAGCAAAAATGACCACTGCTATCTCTAGGTCGTGAGTGGGGTAATTCCTCTTGTGGGTCTTTAGCTTTCTGGAAGCATAAGCTATAGCCCTCTCCTCCTACTAAAGCACACCCCCAAGTCCCTGTAAGGATGCTTCTACATAAACTCGATACTCTAGTCCTCCCCTCGGCAAAGCAAGTACGGGTGCAGATGTCAACTTGTCCTTTAGCTCATCGAGAGGTAATTGACAATGATCACTCTAAATAAAAGGCACCCCCTTCCGAGATAGATTCGTCAAAGCGCTCGTAATTTTTTAGAATCCCTTAATGAACCGCCTGTAATAACCTGTCAATCCCAAAAAGCTGCTCACCTCGGTCGGTATCATGGGCTGCCCCCACTCCCTCACCGTCGATACCTTACTTGGATTCACAACAATACCCCAGTTTGACACCACATGACCAAAATCTACACTTCCCGAACTTGGCATAAATTTAGTGATCCCGCAACATCTATAGAACCATACGCAAATGCTCTACGTGCTCCCCCTCAGTGCGCGAGTAGATCAGGATGTCATCAATAAACACGATGACAAATTGGTCGAGATACTCTTTGAAAACCCTATTCATGAGATCCATGAACACTACTGGCGCATTGGTGCGTACGAATGGCATCACCCTAAACTCGTAAGATCCATACTGTGACAGGAAAGCGGTCTTAAGAACATCCTCCTCTCGGATACATAGCTGATGATACCCTGATCTCAAATTGATCTTGGAGAAGTAAGACGCCCCTCTAAATTGGTCAAATAAATCATCAATCCTAGGCAACGGATACTTATTCGGTATCGTCACCTTGTTCAGCTCTCTGTAGTCCACGCACAACCATAGGAAACCATCCCGCTTCTTTATAAACAACACCGGTGCACCCCACGGCGATGTACTCTGCTGAATGAAACGCTGACCCAGGAGCTACTAAATCTTCTCTCTCAGCTCATGCATCTCTGAAGGGGCCATACAGTAAGGCACTCGAGCAATCGGCCTCGTACATAGTGCTAAATCAATTACAAACTCGATTTCCCTACTGGGTGGCAACCCTGGTATTTCCTGAAACACATCCTCGAAGTCCCTCACTACATGAATCGAATCCAACGGAACTACCACCTCCTATGAGGTCTCCTCCTCCATATAATACAAGTGTGTTCATGATCCTCCCTCAGGTAGAGGCATCGCTACTAGGAACATCTCATGTCCCGAAATGGAGAACGCGATTGTCCTCTCGTAACAATCCATTGTCGCCCGATATCCTACCAACCAATCCATACCTAGGATGACATCATACCCCTCCATATCTAACACTAAGAGGTCTGCCAATAAACTAAGCCTCCCAATCAAAATTTCCTCTCCCCTCGACAAATCGAGTGAATCAATGCCCCGGTGCCTACTGGCGACTCTACACACATACGGAGACTACCTGCGATCTCTAGTAACCCGACCAGTTTAGCAAATTTAGATTTAATAAATGAATGATATGCTCCCGTATCAAAAAGTATCCCACCCTCATGACTATGGATGAGAAACATACCCTCAACCGCTGGTGGCGCCTGCTGTGCTAGAGGATTGGGAATATCCCGAACGTTATACACATGCATGTAGTGCATTTTCCCCTGCTGCTGTGGGGTTGGTGGAGCCGGTGTTGCTGGAAGTATCTGTCCCTACTGCTCCTGGGCACCCTACTGGTGGCCTCTGCCTCTCTGCGGGCACTCTCTCGTAAAGTGTCCTGTCTGGTCGCAAACAAAATAGCATCTCTGACCGTCTCCCTGTCATTGGCCCCGTTAGCCCTGACGTGGGTGGCCCGACTGGCCTCTCCCATTGTTCCTTCCCTCTCGGTGGGAACCCACCAGGCTTAAATTTCCACTACACTAAAACATTCATTTGGTAACAAATTATTTTTTATATTACTAACAGTATTTTACCATTACTATTTCTTAGAGTAGATTATCGTTACCAATATGATATAAGTGTTAGTAATATTTGTTCAATATTTTAAAAGTCATTATTTTTCTTAAAAATGACTCCCTCCCAAGCTTCAGCAACATATCTAAAACGCAAAGCCCTCCAAAAAGGCGACCTCGGGTTTGTCAAATCGCAAAGCTTCACAACACCCAAGTCGCGAAGTTTCTCAACACCTGCAAATCGCGACCTAGGGTTTGTCATCTCCAAAACTTCATCCCAAATCTCGATCCAAATCGCGACCCAGGGTTCAACCTAGGGTTTGGAAGAACTGGGTACATTTATTTCTCTCTCTCTCTCTCTCTCTTTTTCTTTCTCTCTATTCATATCTCTCTATATGTTGTCGTATTGTTTCTGGTGGTTATGGTGGTATGGTTTTGTTGTGTACATATCGTTGAAGAAGCTGACGGAGAAATTGTGTTAGGGTTTAGGGGAAATATGGCTTCAGAGGATGTGGTAGGGAAGACGAGCGAGGCGGCAGTGTCGAGGATCATTAATCTGGCTGAAGAAGAAAAGATAGAAAGTGAAGGTGTTAAAGCTCCTACTCGACTCGCTTTGCTCAGAATTTGCAAATCTCTCATTGCTGGTGGCGTCACCGGTGGAGTGTCAATTCATACTTCACTCTTTTTTTCATTATATATTCGGTTATTTGTTCACTATAATGTGTGGATCATGTTACTGTAGCGAATTGTGAATTGTAATTTATATGTTAGTTACTATTAGGTGTTCTGATCTTTTAATTTTGGTGGAACATTTGGCTATTGCATTTCTGATTGTTGTTGTTTTATGATGATTATATGCTGTAGTTTTTGGTCTTTTCTATATGATACAATTTTTATATATCAAATTACTAATTGTAGTTAGGTGTTCATTACTAATAAGATGTCTCGCCCACTTGATCCGACATTTAAGATTTTGGAATATATTTCTCCAAAATTAACCACAATGTGTCACCCATAAAATCCGTCCAAATCCCAATTACTTTCCCTCATAATTATTAAGAATTTATTTCCTATATTTATTTCTCACTAAATAAGGCGTGGGAACAGAATTTTAAGTAAATTTCCCTTATATACTAAAACTGGACGACATGCACTACACCAAAAACACCAATCTGGCACACTTGTACAAGGAGAATCTGGCACGGTTATAAACCGTGCCAAAATCTAGTACAGCTTTGTTACAATTTGGCACGGTTTTAAACCGTGCCAAAATCAGGCACTGATTTAAACTGTGCCAAAATTGTGTTAAAATTATAAAAGTTTATAAAAAAAATGAAATACTAAACAAGAAATGGATTTCATTTGGAGCCATCAAGGCTTTCATTCCCGCTCACTTCTTCCCTTATTCTCGCGAAACCATTCCCTTTCACATACCATTCAATGTTTTTCCCCAAATGTCAATGCTTCGTCGACACTCACTCTCTTCTCCCCGAAACCATTTGATGTGCCAAAGCGCGGTCGATGCTCAATGTCGACTCCTTTTTCGAACCCATTTGATGTGCCATTTCCTTTTGATTATCTCTTAGATTTGTTATTGTTTAGTTTTTGTTCATGTTATTTTTTTACATCCTTTTATTGTAACTTGCAGCTTCGTTCATTGTCAAGCCCTAGTCAAATTGTAACTTGCAGCTTCGTTCGTTGTCAAGCCCTAAAAGATGTAAGTTCAGATGTATATATTTTTTTCCTGTACAGTAACCCATTTGATCTGTTATTGCTCATGTTTAAAAAAAACATGAGTTACACCTTGAATAACTATTTGACTCTTTGATATTTCTTAAGTTAAAATTTGAAGTTGTTTTTATTTGCAGGTTATGATGTTGGGTAGGTTTGATATAAACGTTTTTTTGTAATTTAATTTATGTTAATGTCAAATATTTTGTATATAATAAATTACAAAAAAACATATATGATTGTGTATGTTTGGTGTTTGATAAAATATTTGTTTGTATCTTTTATTCAAATCTCAAGAATTCTTTGGAACACTCACAGAATTAGTTCTGAGAAATTAAAAATGGACTGAGTTTTTATTAGTTTTCTTTTTATAGTTACTTGAATATCTACGTGCATGATATATACACACCTATATATATATATATATATATATATATATATATATACACACACACACACACACATACGTAGGTTATTATTGTTTGTTTAATTTTCTTAAACGCTTAATTATAGGGCTGTTAGGATTTAGGAACTTATAATTATTTACTAGATTGTTTATAGAGTTTCTAATATGCTTCTAATTATTGACATTATGTTATTGTTGTTTATAGGATTTAGGAGCTTATAATTATTGACATTAGGTTATTGCTGTTGATAGAATTTTCTTATTGTTTCTAATTAGAGGGCTGTTAGCATCAAATGCATCATGTGTTAGGTTGTTTATTGATTACGACTGTTTTGTTGGATAAAGAAAATGGTTCATCTCCCCAACTTTGATTTTGAAGAAACAATAAACATAGGTGCAACTCATTGTTGTGTGGAATAATGTTTTTGATAACTGGAATGGGGGTCTCATTTTACTGTATAAATTTGTTGATTTTCTCCAAATCAAAGGTTAGTACCATGTCTTAAATCGGTCTAGTTACATGAGCTGAACAAAAGTGACTGAGTTCCTTGAATGGAAGCGGATGAAGATGATGATAACTTTGATTTCATTATCTGTAACATATATAGTATACTATTTATTATTAGGAAGAAAAACTCCGGTAAATTGTATATGTGTGTTTAATATTTATTTAGCATACTATTTTCCCTGATCATCATGTATATTTAAGCAGGAGGTGCTTATTTCCGTTAAAAACATGGCTGGTTTTGTATAATATAATTCCCTTACATGATTAATTTTGTGGTTATGTTTGAATATCAAGATACTGAACTACATTGGTTCTTATTGGGATTTAAATGTTGAACTCAATCCAACCGATACATCTCACCTCTAGTATACATCGCACATGAATCCAAAAGATGACGCATGTGGGTTCACCTCTTCCATATTTTTACGCCCCCGAACAACTTTCTTCATCTCTAATTCTGTAATTATAGATGGGTTGGTGTGTACGTATTACATTCTTAGCTTTACCTTAACTGCTAACTTGACTTTACAGCCCATGAACACTTTGTTGGCTTCATCAAGGATATGATCACCATGGCTCAACAACTTGTTAGAATACCAAGTCAAGAAGAACTTCCCTTCTTCAGGTAGGTATCCTTTTGATCCAAAGAACTTTGTTAATTCAGGTGGGTTATTATATTTTCTCGCATCATCTGGAAAATCCCATTCAGGGTGCCCTGCCTTAGTTGCCGCTTCTTTAAAATTCGCTTTAACATATTTGTCGTAACACTGCAAAATTTATATTCGGTGCAGTGTTAAATTTGAAATTTTAAGATAGGAGATTAGAGTCCATACCATCATAAAACTAGATAATATCCAATCTCACCTGAAATTCTCCATTACCATGAAATTCCATTCATGATTATATCGATAGGAGGGATATCTGAGCTCCCTGACTAGACCGAGACCTACTTCAATGTCTGTTATGAGTTCAGCTTCCAGATGACATTCTCACTCACATTCTTTCATTTCTTTTAACAAAGCAAGTTGTAAGAACTGAAATTCTATCAACAAGGTGGAAGTCCCTCTGGGTTTATGTCCCAAGACTTGACTTGAGTGTAGAAGACTTCCACTTTAAAGGAAAGAGATTTGTTTTAGATGTTGACAGAAAAGTCGGGATCTTGAACTTTTTAGATAAAATATTGGCGGGCGATAATATGCCTTCTTTTTCATAAAAAGTTTGCTATCAGTTTCAGATGGCGTGATACTTCTATTTTAGAATCATGTATATTGGCTGCTAGGGAGAAAAATATTTGATATTTACAGCTTGAGATTCACAGTTGTTTATATGGAAACCCCGAGTGGCCTCAAAATATTAAGAATAGAATAAGTTTGTCACAATTCTAACCTCGACAGCTATTGGACCATCTCTTGCATTTGCTCACCATGACTTTCTCATTGCTCCTGCTGCTGCTGCCTCACTACCTTTTCTATCGCCTCACACCGACACTGCTCATCCACATTCTCCAACTACTGGAAGCACTCCTTAAGGCGTTACTTCTATGTGTTTGCCACCATTCTCAATCCATCCTCGTACATACTTCCTTGTGATAGATACATCTTGCAGCCGCGGAGATGCTGTCGTTGGAGCTGCTCGTTGCATCTCTGTGACTATGAGCCCCTTGAGTTTTCTTCCTCAATTGTCCTTGTTGTAACTTATATGAACGAGCTGACGGAAAATGTATATATTTCATTCCTAATAGTACTTTTGTGTGTTTTTTATTTTAAATTGTCATTCTTACTATTTTTCCATCTGAAATGTTGACATAGTTTTGTAAGTTCTGTCATCAAGTATTGTAGAAGAACTAATGATATTATTATTAGGAAAAAATCGGATTCCCTACGCTTTTATGAATATCTTGTATTCTGAACTGATATATATATATATATATATATATATATATATATATATGTGTGTGTGTGTGTGTGTGTGTGTGTGTGTGTGTGTGTGTGTTCTATTATATATATATGTTCTGTTTTAAACAGAATAAATATATTCTCATTTGTTGTTTTTGGACAGTAGCCTACGTGTTCCCGGCCAAGCGCCTTGATGGGTAGGAACGTCTCATCATTTAGCTAAGTATATTTTGTAAAAATAGAATAACATAATATATTGCCTTGATGGTCGTTTAAGTCAGAATAATCAATTGTCATAGCTACCCGTCTAAATCAAATGCTACCTGTTTAAATAAAATGCTACCGATATTGGACTTTTAACTTAATCTAATGGAAGTATGTTTTCCAATAGAAATTGTACAATAGTTATTTTGGTGATATAATATTCTGTTTATTCTGATTATTTTTATGTAAAATAATCTCTTGTCAGATAAATAATGTCTCAGGTGGGTGATACTTCAAATCCGTCACCAAGTGGTGCGACACCAGGATCAAACTCCCGCTCGAAGGTTGCTTCGAGTTCTTCGACAATGGGTGATGCACTTTCCACAAAGAGATTAAAATTTAACGAGCATGGCCTTTCGGTGGGGGATAATTCAGCTACACCCTCTACTAGATGGGGAGACCTCACTAGGACACATGTACCGAATTCTTATACAACATGGAGACATGTAGACGTGCTATATAAGAATCAAATTTGGACAATGTTCAAGGTATACTATTTTTTCTCTTTGGCTAAAATTGTAATTGTTACTAAATTTAATTACATAATGATAAATTTTGTTTCTTTTATATATGGTAGGAAATTGCCGCCAGGAGCTGTATTTTCAGTTCACTTCCATGAGTTAGGAAAGAGAGAAGTGAAGATCGTACTCGACCTCATAAAAGTGCTTGAATATCCAGTTTGGGGTGGAAAACAATGATCTTGTGTGACATTGGGAGATGTGGGTAACAACGGATTTTTGTATTGGCACGATGACTTTCTCCCTCCCATTGATGACATCAACGAATGACAAAGGTAATATTTATTTGAGTTTTCATGCTCTCTCATTCTTAATACATATTTTAGATTCCTCTTTATTTGAGGCTTAAAATATATTTTAGTTCCCTATTGTTAATTTGAAAACATCTGGATTAAACTTAAAAACAAGCCGTTAAAGGGTGAAAACCCAAACCAACCCGCAAACGTCCCTGTAAGAGGCACGAACACCTCGTACGGGACCAATGTAACTCGTAGGGACTGACCGCGTAGTCACGGATCTCCCAGTTTGAGCATATGACCATAATTTGAAAACATCTGGATTAAACTTAAAAACAAGCCGTTAAAGGCTGAAAACACAAACCAACCCCCAAACGGTCCCGTAAGAGGTAGTAACACCTCGCACGAGACGAATGTAACTCGTAGGAACTGATCGCGTAGTCCCGGATCTCCCGATTTGAGAGTATGACGATAATTTGCAAAAATCACACTTAGACTTAAAAATAAGCCGTTAAGGGGTGAAAACCCAAACCAGCCCCCAAACGACCCCGTAGGAGGCACGAACACCTCGCACGGGACCAATATAACTTGTAGGAACTGATCGCGTAGTCTCGGGTCTCCCGGTTTGAGAGTATGATGATAATTTCTAAAAATCACACTTAGACTTGAAAACAAGCGGTTGAAGGGTGAAAACCTAAACCAGCCCCCAAACGACCCCATAGGAGGCACGAACACCTCGCACGGGACCAATGTAACTTGTAGGAACTGACCGCGTAGTCTCGGGTCTCCCGATTTGAGAGTATGATGATAATTTGCAAAAATCACACTTAGATTTGAAAATAAGCCGTTGAAGGGTGAAAACCCAAACCAGGCCCCAAACGACCCCGTAGGAGGCACGAACACCTCGCACGGGACCAATGTAACTTGTAGGAACTGATCGCGTAGTCCCGGGTCTCCCGATTTGAGAGTATGACGATAATTTGCAAAAATCACACTTAGACTTAAAATTAAGCCGTTAAAGGGTGAAAACCCAAACCAGCCCCCAAACGACCCCGTAGGAGGCACAGACACCTCGCACGGGACCAATGTAACTTATAGGAACTGACCACGTAGTCCCGGGTCTCTCGGTTTGAGAGTATGATGATAATTTGTAAAAATCACACTTAGACTTGAAAACAAGCCGTTGAAGGGTGAAAACACAAACCAACCCCCAAACGAACCCATAGGAGGCAGGAACACCTCGCACGGGACCAATGTAACTTGTAGGAAATGACCGCGTAGTTCCTGATCTCCCGATTTGAGAGTATGATGATAATTTGTAAAAATCACACTTAGATTTGAAAATAAGCCGTTGAAGGGTGAAAACCCAAACCAACCCCCAAATGACCTCGTAGGAGGCACGAACACCTCGTACGGGACCAATGTAACTTATAGGAATTAACCGCGTAGTCTCGGGTCTCCCGATTTGAGAGTATGACGATAATTTGTAAAAATCACACTTAGACTTAAAAATAAGTCGTTGAAGGATGAAAACCCAAACGACCCCGTAGGAGACACGAAACACCTCGCACGGGACCAATGTAACTTGTAGGAACTAACCGCGTAGTCCCGGGTCTCCCGGTTTGAGAGTATGACGATAATTTGTAAAACTCACACTTAGACTTGAAAATAAGCCGTTGAAGGGTGAAAATCCAAGCCAGCCCCCAAACGATCCCATAGGAGGCACGAACACCTTGCACAGGACCAATGGAACTTGTAGGAACTGACCGTGTAGTTTTGGGTCTCCCGATTTGAGAATATGACGATAATTTCCACTCATATATGTAATTTTTTAGTTTGAGTAAAATTTTTTTTGTAAATTATTGGGTTACTAATATCGTATCTTTTTTGTATCCTATTTTTTTTGCAGGATAACAGTTTATCGTTGGCATTTATTCACGTGGAACACACAGAGAACTCAATGGTTTACAACAAGGGGTTTATTCATGATTCCATTTTTTTGTGTTATGGCCGTGTGGTCTTTTGTTATTTTATTATTGACTTTTATGGCCGTGCGGGATTTTGTAAGTTAATTGTTATATTTTGTGGCCCTGCAGGCTTTATGTTAGGAAGGTTTTGTATTAACAGGTTTTGGAATGTCCAGAAAATAGAGAAAACTCTGCCCAATTTTGTTTGGGCCTGTGAACTGTTAAAGACTTGTAATATTTTGAAGTTTGTACATACATTAGTTTATTAACAACGTGCAATATGATTAATTTGTGAATTTTGTGCTTTAAAATAATTAATTTTTTTTAATAAAGAATTTGGCACAGTTCAAAACCGTGGCAAAAGTGTATCATATTTTGGCACGGTTTTGAACTGTGCCAAAATTTTTTAAACTGGGCCGAATCTGACACAGTTAAAAACTGTGCCAAAAGTGTGTCAAAAATATCAAATTTTGGCACGGTTTAAAAGTGTGCCAGAAGTGTTCCTGTTTGGCTGAATCTGACACAGTTAAAAACTGTGCCAAAAGTGTGCCAGAAATATCAAATTCTGGCACGGTTTAAAAGTGTCCCAGAAGTGTTCCTATTTGGCCAAATCTGGCACACTTTTGAGTTGTGCCATAAAAAAATTACCATTTTGGAACACCTGATTCTGGCACAGTTCAAAACCGTGCCAGATTTGATCTGACACAGTTTTAAACCGTGCCAGATTCCTGTTTTTGGTGTAGTGATGCCAAAAATCACCGACCATCGATCGATCGAGCAGGTCTTTGTCTTCTCCGAATGTTTGTTTATGCCATGGACGAAAACCTTAAATTTCTAACTCCTTATACAGTCTAACCCAAGTCCTCTCATCAATATAATACACCAAGAACATCATAAGGAACCCCCATAAAGTCTCCAAACCCTGTTTAATTTTCGTTATCTCCTATTTTCTGAATTGAGGAAAAACTCGTGTTATTCGTTAATTAGTCTCAGCACCAAATTACCATCTCAAATTCTTTCATAATTCATCTGGGTTTTCACATCTGACCAGTACACATAAATCTCAAATTATATCATGAATCTCTACAAGAATTTCTAATTAGGAGGTTGATTTACAAAAACCCCATTTTTGTACTCTCTTTACCCAAAAATGAATTTTGATTCCCACATCACACAAATATGAATTGTAATACAAATAGATGCTACAGCAAGTTAACCACTTGCCTTATGATTTCGTAGGGTCTGATCCGGAGTTTTGATTCTTAAGGTTAATGATGAAATCCCCTTTGGTTCTTTCCTTTGTCTCCCAAATTAGTTCCCAGTGCCTTTTGCTCCTTAGGGTATTCTCTCCCACTATAGGTTTTCCACAATGAAATCAGCCATTCCTCGTTTCCCTTTAATTAAGTAATTAGGCTTAATCCCATTTTTAGCCTAATGGGCCAAGCCCAAGTGACCCAGATATCCCCGTGTGGGCCCTCCTATGCCTAAAAAGCCCTGAAACCCATTTACTACCACCGGGTACTCTATTCCGACTATCTTAGCTCTTCCGGACTCAACCGTGCACTTAGAATTGGCATCAAGATAAGTTTATAAAATTTCTTATCTCCCACCTAACTTAGTCTAGATAGACTCCCAATTGAGATAAGTAAACCCCACGTCATTAGTACTCCTAAGACGTAATTAAATATTACTATTTACCTAGTAAATTTAAATTTTCCATAAACATTAACCAATTATTCTCCCGATTAATATTTATATAAAAATTCCATAATTAAGTCCATCAAATTAAGACACACTAGTAATTTAAATTTTTCCCGAATTAATTAACTATTAAATGCATAAAATTACGGGGTGTTACACTAATTATATGAACAAGATGATTTACGTGGGATTTTTGAATATACTATATGAAATAAATATATTAAAAAGTCGGGATGTACCTAGATGATTGAAAATTTTTAGTAGGCGCACATAGATGATAAGACCCTAAAAGATAAATGAAAATTTTATGATTTAAAACGGGATAAGTTTAAATAAAATAATTACATATTAGAGATACTCCAAATGCTTGAAAATATAATTAATAGTTATCTCCCTCAAATTACTATCGTATAAGGATACTAGGTAGAAATATATCCTAAGCCTAGTGAACTAAGTAATGATGGTTAACATTAGTTGCGATATTATTTGGGGTGAAATTACTTGTTCAGATTAGTGAATCTCTTATATATGTTCATAACCCTTATTCACTTTAGTTGGATCCTTATATATGTACATATAAATCTTATGGTAAAGGTAACAAAAGGTGAATAATAATTAATAATCTAAAATGATTTCATTCTAAGCCAAGAGGGCAACATGATGAAATCATTAAATATTTTGCAAAGGTTAGTGTTGATATAAAAAACTAGATTTGATATAATTTATTAATCACAGATAAATATGAAATAATAAATAGGACGAAGGATTTTTAAAGTGGTTCAGCCTCAATGAAATGGCCTACGTCCACTATCTTGTATTGCTGTGTATTTTTCCTTATGTTCGCTAATAAAAGCTTGCCCCGCTGTGGGGGAATTACAATGTATTTATAGCCCTTGGGCTGTCAATGTCAATAGACAATACATTGTTTATTAAATGGACGTATATATCTGTATATGGTAAGAATGTTCATTGAATCTATCTTCATCGTTTGATCTTCTTGACCAGGTGCTTGGTACGTTGAGTAGCTCGGTGTTTTAAGTTGTTCGGTAATTATGTTCAAGACATGTAGGATAACACGTGTCTTCATATAATTTGTCTAAGTCAGCAGGCTAATTTTGGTATCAACAGAAGCCCCCAATATTTCACAGTTGAAGTTGGATATGAGAATGTGGAATATTATGCCTAAATAGTTGCTCGGGCGTGTTTACCCAGTTTTATTAGACTACATGTCCTCAACACTTGTGAACTTTTCTTCTAAGCATATTAATTTTGAGCGCGAAATGGAAAATTTGTAAATATTTCGAATTTTTAACAGATGCTTAGGTATTGGTGTCTTTTTCATCATTTAGTCTTCGAAAATGCAATCGTCTTTTCTAGTAATTATTTCTTTTCTCGCTTCTCGATGCAGGGCATTCAAAAGCGATAGATTCAAATCGTCTTCTACTTTTTACTTCCACACTTCTAAACTCTTTGTCTTTTCGCTCTATCCTTGTACTGTCGTTCTTTCTGTCATTCGCCTTGACAGATTTCTCAGTCTTCTGTAAGAACTTCTTCTTTCTTCTTTCTTTGCTTTAACCACCATGGTTTATCTTGTCGAATCCTTGGATAAGTTTTGGGCTGATTTTACAATTCCCTCTTAGGTTATTCTAGAGGAACCTCCTTGCCCTTCTAATTTATTTTCTCTGGCTGAGGGACACTGGTTTCTCTCCATTTTTATAGCGGAGTGTGACTTTTCTTTCCCGCCTAATCCGTTGTGTTTGGAATTTTGCCAATATTTTGATATTATTCCTACAAGAGTAGTTCCAAACACATGGAGAGTAGTTAATGGCGTACATAGATTGAATCAAATTCATGGGACTCATTTAGGGATCCCTGAGATTATGTTTTGTTATAAATGGGTTAACAGCAATACTACTTTTATTTAAAAACTAGGTTTTCAAATAGGGCTTTACAAGTCAATCTCCCTGATGCTAATAGGGATTATTTTGATCATAGGGTTGTGATGAAAAATTGGCAACATCATCCTCAAAAGGGGAATGACATGTACCAAGGTCCCAGATGTCCACTCTATGGCCATGGGATAAGTTGTTTTATTTTTCAAATTGGCTCTGCTATTGTTTGTTAAAATGCGTCAATGACATTTTTTTGCAGTTGATAACGAAAGAAAGCCCCCAAAAGAGAGTGACATTAATATAAAATATTTGAAACTCATCTGGGGTTTGCTTCAATCAGTTTATGGGGAGCACGTTAGAGCTTCTTCTTATCTGTTGAGATATAAGAACACAACTTCCTCTTTCATTGCTCGTCCTCTTGTTCCTCCATTGGTGATTGACCTTGATCAGACTCCATCATCGTCAGTAGCTGTTGAAGAATCTTCCTCTGATTTGGGTACTTCTATTGATGATTTGATGACGAGGAAGAGGAGAGTGCCTGAATTCTTTGCTAAAGATACACCTGGAACTGATAGGGCAAAGAAAAGCAAAGGGGATGTCCTAACTGAAGGAACGAAGAAAATGGATGTTGCTCCATCTAAGGGAACAATTCCAACTATTAAAGAGGTCAACAAGAAGCCCCCTGTTATCCCAAAAGAGGTAACACCTTTAATTTAAGGTGTTGTTATTACGCAAGGAGAGGAAGTACTTTTTATTAAAGGTGCTCCTTTGAGGAGATGACTTGCTGAAAGACCTGTGGATATTGCTGCTCAACTTTCTGGGGGTGAGGATCCTTCTTTGAGAGCTAGCTATCCAGCTCTCATTGCTCTGAGCTCGGCCAAAGGTTTGATCAAGTCTTGGACTATTCCTGAATATCGAGCTTCTGAGACTTCCCTTTCTCAGGAGAAGATCACTGACTTGGCAGCCCAACACATTGCATCAGTAAGTACTATCACACTAATTATTTTATCTCCATGTACCATGGTCATATCTGATCTGAGATTATTTTCTATTATAATTTATTACGTGTTTTAACAGTATCTTACAGAAAGATGAAGCTATCAAAGCCTCAACTTCATCCGGTGGGGTAGAAGAAGCTCTCGCTGGGTTGTCACAGTCTCTGAAGGAATTGCGGCTGAAGTATGAGGATGATAAAATTGTTTGGGAGAGTAAATTCCTATCTTTAGAGACAGCACATCAACAAGCTGATACAGCTCGAGATCAAGCTATTAATACCTCTAAGGAGTTGGAAGAAAAATTAAAAGTCGCCATTTCCAATAAGGAGGAAACTGATGGCAAGATTGAAGAGGTTGAACGGCGTAAGAAAGAGCTTGAAAATAAGGTGAAGTCTGCTGAGGAGATTGCTTCCTCGAAGAAAGTGAAGAGAAAAGTTACTGTGAAGAAGTCCTTCAGCTCTGGTTGGGACAAAGGATAGAACAAATCTCTAGCTGCTGTATCTTCTCAAATGGACTATGCCAGTTTGAAATACTTAAGAGATGGATGGGTTTTAGCTTTGAAGAAGTTGAGTGTTGCAAACGATTCTGAATTATTTCAAAGACATACTCATGGCCCTCCTCCTACTATTGAAGAAGAAGAAGATGAAACTGCATTTGATGAGTCTTCTATGATGATAGTAGAACAAGTACCTGCTGTTACCATTCCTCAAACCTTCGAGAAAGTTCAGCAGGTAATAACTTCTACCGAGCAATGCCAATTGCCTTTCGAGCAACCAACTTCTTCATCCAAATCGGCTGAAGATGTTGTAGGAAATAAAGAGAAGGTGTAGAGTCGTTAGGCTATTTAATTATGTTGTTCTTCTGTTTTTCCCCTTTTCCTGTAACTTTTATTGTACTTTCTTCTCCCATTGATCAATAAAAAGGAATTTATTATTTGTTCTGAACTCTTGTCAGCTCATGATACAGAGCTAATGAAGAAATGTAATGATTACTTTAAAGCTGGTCATGCAGACTTTACTGAAGCACAAATAGTTAATATTCTCGGATCTGATGCCTCAGAACGAGAAATTAATGCTTATCAATACTTAAAATGTCTGCTTGACCGAGCTGTGGCGAACAACATTGCGTAACTATGAAATATTGGAAGATTGCCAAGGAGTAATCGAAGATATTCATATTTAGCACAAAGAAACCACTACTCTTCTGCATGAAGGTTATGAGAAAAAATACCAACAGTTGAGTGCGGATCGGGGCTATGATAAATTCCTCTCAGCCCATAAGAAGAAAGAAAGTGTGTTGAAGATTGAAGTCGAAGAACAAAGGAACATTTCCAAACTGCTAGAGGAAGAAAATATTGCCTTACGAGAGGAATTAAGGCAATTAAAATCTATGGCTTCTTCTAGAGCTCTGGTTCCAGTTAACGATGAAGGTTTATCCTTTTTGGATACTGAGAATGCTTCATTAAGGCAAGAGTTAGAGACTTTGAAAAGTGCCAGACCTATATCTTCTTCTCGTGGTAGAGTAAGAGCTGGTCGAACTGGTCGGGGAAACACTGAAGAAACTAGGACTCAGCAGGACTTAACAAATTAAGTTGTTCAACTAAAGGCAAAGAATCAACCCTTAGCTGAGATGTCCCAGCAAATTCAAAGTCTTACCGAGCAGCTTTTTAGTCAAAGTTCCTCATTAGGGAATAAAGAAAACTTAGTAAAAAGGTTGAGTCAAAATGTGGAGAGGTTGACATATCAGTTCCACAAACAACCCCAAGAATTCTAGATGGGAGGATAAAAAGAAGCCTTATGCTACCTTGATGCCAGGTTGAAGCAGTCAAATAATGAATGGGATAAGCAAGGGTAGTTGAATGCTCTTGGTGTGATGTGGCTTGATAAAGGAAATTCCTTATGGGATTGGTATGAACCTGGGTTTCTTGATCTACCCGTTCCTACTTTCAACTTGGATGTTAGTTCGATTCCAGCGGGATCCATTCCTCAGAGTTTGATCTCCAAGTACCTTGGTGACTACAGTCTTCATGAAGATTTTGATATATCCAAACCTCCTCATCTGCTTGACCGAACAAGTTCAAGCAATACTAAAATGCTACAAGATATGAATTTTATCGATTCTCCTTTTGCATTGGATGATCCTCGAGATGGCATGGACATTGTATCAAAATCAGAAGGAAAAAAGCCAATAGAATAGGAAATTTGTATTCAATGAATAGAAGTTCATCTTTTTGTAATATTCTTGATCATGGAATAAAAAAAATATTTGTTGAATATTTATATAAATAGTGTTGTTCTTCACTGAATATTTATATAAATAGACAATTTTATCCTTTGTTTAATTTGATTGCCTAGACAATGGAACTTTGCCCCATTTGATGCCTAGTTATAGTGACTTGTCACACATAAGTTCCTAAGCAATAGAATAATCTTTATCCCATGTTCCTTCTTAGTTGTAACAATCTTATCTAGATTGCCATGGTGCTTAAACAGTGGATGCCCCTTGAGGTAACCCATCTTCTTGCCTAGTTTTGGATGCCCCTTGAGGTCACTCATTATCAAATAGGCTTTGCCTTGTATGATTTTTATGCCAACATTATTTGTTAAGTTTAATGCCGACCAACCTTAGTTGGTGGTTGTCGATTGCCGACCAACCTTGGTTGGTGGTTTTGGTGGTGTATAGCACCAGTACTCCAAACAAATTAACATAAAAGAAGATTGGGAAATTGTCATTTTCATTCATATTGAAAGAATTGAGTACATGTGTATGTGTAGTTACATTACTGATAATATGTTCGCAGATGTTCTATATTCCAAGCGTTTTTGAACTCTTCCCCTTCCAAAGTTTCTATTATGCAAGTGCCAGGTTAAACAACAGTAGTAATACGATATGGCCCATGACAATTAGCTTCCAACTTGTTATGTTTTTGAATCATTCTCTTAAGCACATAATCTCCCTCCTTGAGATCACACTTCTTGACCCTTTTGTTGTAGAACATGGTTGTCCTTTGCTGGTAAGCTGCATTGTGAATTACTGCGTCTTCTCTAACATCTTTGAGCATATCTAAGTCCAGGCGTCTCATCAAATCACTTACAGGGGAATTAAAATTAAGAAACCTGTGGCTAGGTAATCCTAATTCAGCTGGTATGACTACTTCACTCTCAAAGTCCAGCATATAGGGAGATTCTCCAGTTGCTATTCGGGGAGTTGTTCGGTATGCCCACAATACAAAATGAAATTCATTAATCCAATTTCCCTTGGAATTATCCAACCTTTTTCTTTAATCCGTTCAACAAAGTTTTATTCGTCACTTCTATTTTCCCGTTGCTTTGTGGATGTCCTGGAGCAGAATGAATTTTTTAAACGTTAGACCGTTGATAGTATGCAATGAATTCCTCATTATCAAATTGAGTACCATGATCAGTGATGAAAACATGTGGCAGATCATATATGCAAACAATATTCTTTCAAATAAATTGATAAACCCTTTCATAAGCCATATCAATGAGAGGTTCAACTTCCACCCATTTTGTGAAATAATCAACAGCGACCACCGAGTATTTGAATCTTCCTCTGGTTACTGGCTACGGCCCAACTAGGTCAATTCCCCACATCGCAAATGCCCAAGGTGAAGTAATTAGTGTCAATAATTCCTGGGGAGGTCTTCGTATGGTGGAAAACCGCTGACATTTATCGCATTTCTTCGCATAGGTTGTACAATCAGCGCGCATTGTTGGCCAATAGTACCCCTATGTAGTTATTCTCTACAAAAGTGTTCGACCTGCTATATGGGCTCCACAAGAACCTTTATGAACTTCTTCTATCAGATCTTTAACTTATAATGGATGAACACATCTTTGCAGACTTGCTATTATTCCTCTTTTGTACAGAATACCATTATTTAAAACATACCTGGCAGCTTTAAACTTCAATCTTTTGGCCGCGAGCTGGTCGACTGGTAGAACGCCTTCTTCAGTGTAAGCCCTGATGGGATCCATCCAGGAAGGTCCCATATCCAAAGTGATGAACCTCACCATTACATCTTCATCAATACTCCAGTCTGTAAGTATCTCAATAGGAATTATTCTTCGTAGCTCGATACAGGTAGCTGAGGCTAACCGAACAAGTGCATCAGCTCCCGCGTTCTCCAACCTTGGTGTTTTAATAATTTGAATAGCTGCTAAACTAGCTATAACTTCCATAGCCTTAACTAAGTACCTGGTCATGAATTCTCCTTTCGCTGCATAAAGACCAATCACCTGATTCACTACCAATTGGAAATCGCTGAACACCGCGACTTGTTCTGCGTTTAATGATTTAGCCAAATTGAGGCCTATAATTTCAGCCTCATTATTAGAAGCTTTAAACTGGAAACGCAGAACATATTCTATGTTTAACCCATCTGGGATATTGAGAATGATTCCATCTTCGCTGCCTGTGGCATACGAAGAACCATCAACATACAAATTCCATATTGGGAGATTATTATCAAAACCTTGGTCCGACAAAACTCCTTTCTGGAATATCCTATGTTCCATTTCATCCTTCTTCAATTCTGTCTCTTTACCAGAAGGTTCTGGTTTATTGGCTGTCAATTTCTCTGCTATTGGGAGTTTATCGGGGGCTATTTCTTCACCATTTGTCGCTTCTCTTACATCCTTGAGCTGCTCTGTATTAGCCCCCTGTTGCTCGAAGACATCTGGATAGGTGAATTCAACAATGAAATCTTCCACTGCTTGCCCTTTGAGGGAGGATCGTGGTTCATAAACGAGATCATACTCCCCTAATTCCACTACCCAATACATCAGTCTTCCAGATTTCTTAGGCTTATGTAAAGCCTGTCTGAGCAGTATGTTAGTATACACCACTATTGTGTGAGCTTGGAAATATGGTTTCATCCTTCTACTGGCTTTAATCAATGCTAATGTGAGTTTCTCCATCTTTGGGTACCTGATTTCTGCTCCTCAAAATGCCTTACTCGTGTAATACACTGGTCTTTGTACTCCACCTTCTTCTCTGATTAAAGCTGAGCTAACTGCACTTTCAGAAACGGCTAAGTACAGGTACAATTTTTCTCCTAACACCTGCCTGGAGAGCAAAGGTGGTGTCCCCAAATACTTCTTCAATGCTAGAAATGCCTGATCACACTCGTCATTCCACTTAAAAGTCTTTCTAAGAACCTTGAAGAATGGAAGGCATTTATCAATTGCTCTAGAGACGAACCTGTTTAGAGCTGCAACGTTCCCCGTAAGTCTTTGCACTTCCTTCTTAGTAGTTAGAGATTTCAGTTCTAATAAAACCTTGATCTTGTCAGGATTTGCTTCAATACCCCGTTGATTTATGATGTACCCAAGGAACATGCCTTCTCTCATGCCAAAGACGCATTTAGTCGGGTCCAACTTCATTTGATATTTCTTTAGCTGGTCAAAGGTTTGGCTAAGATCAGCTATATGGTCAGCATCTCTCTTGCTCTTAGTTAACATATCATCGACGTAAACCTCCATATTTTGACCAATTTTCTCAATAAACACCTTATTCATCAACCGCTCATAGGTAGCACCTGCATTTTTAAGACCAAAAAGCATAACATTGTAACAATATGTACCTCATGGGGTAATGAAAGAAGTACTATCCCTGTCTTCAGGCTTTATTTTGATTTGATTATATCCGGAGTAGGCATCCATGAAGCTCAATAATTCATGGCCCGAAGTAGCATCTACCAGCTGATCTATCTTGGGCAAAGGAAAATGGTCTTTAGGACAGGCTTAATTCAGGTCTGTGAAATCTACACACATTCTCCATTTGTTGTTCGTTACCATTACCACGTTAGCCAACCAATTCGGATATTTAACGTCTTCAATGAAAGAAGCTCTTTGTAATTTCTCTACCTCTTCTTGAATAGCTTGATTATTATTCGAGATATATACCCTTCTTCGTTGCTTCACCGATTTAATCTCCTTATTAACATTGATCTCGTGGCATAGGAGGGCTGGATCTATCCTCGATATATCCTCATGACTCCATGCGAATGCTTGTCTTCTTTGCCTTAGAAATTTCACTAGCCCCTGTTTTAATACTGGATCAAGTGAAGCCCCAATTTGGGTTGTTCTTTTAGGTTGCTCGTCATCCAGAATAATGCTTTCCGTGGCCTCCATAACTTGGCCTTTAACGAGCTCAGTCTCATCTCTTGGGTCTAAAGTTTCAATTTCAGACTCATGAGGCTTATCCACTTGGTAAGTGGTTGTCTTCTTCCTTGCTTCTTCCAACTCTTCTTGCTCGGTAGACGAGTAATAACACTCCCGAGCTACCTTCTGACCACCCTTCACAATTCTAACCCCAAAGTTGGTTAGGAATTTCAAACACTAATGTATAGTGGAGGGAACTGCTTCAAATTTTCTCAGACCTACTCTTCCTATAAGTATGTTATAGGATAATTGAACATTTTATCCATCATAAAAAGCATACTTTTTTGGATCTGGATGCAGGCCATGTCCCAATCAACATATCCAGCTTGATCGTCCCAAGTGGAAAAACTTTTTTGCCAGAGAAACCAATGAGTGGCCTATGATATGATTCTAGTTGAGTAACTTTCAGGTTTAAACTCTCAAAGAAAGGATAAAACATGATGTCTGTCGAGCTACCATTGTCTACCAATACTCGCGAAATAATTATGTCTTTCATCCTCATTTTGATCACTAGAGGATCATCATGAGGATATAAAACGCCTTCAAGGTCATTCTTGGAAAAACCAATGACCAGTTTATCTTTGTTGACCTTCCTCGGGCGGTCTTCCTCTACCAGATTTATCCGTTGTATATAGAAGCAGGCTTGAACTCATTAAGGTAAGCCTTCCTTTCACCTATATGATCACCCCCTCCAGCATCTCCTCCTGTAATCATATTACAATCGAATGAACCAAAACGAATTAAAAATACCTCGCGTTCTTCTTGTCTTGGCTTCTTTGGGAGATCGGGGTCATCTTCTGGATCATCTTCATGGTGCCTTTTCTTGTCATCTATTGGTCGGCGAGGAGATTTTGATCTTTGCCGTGTTCTATTATCCGTCTTCCCACTATTCTGTCGATCAACAAACCTATCCAACTTTCCTTGTTTGACGAGTGCTTCTATCTCATTTTGGAGAGCTATACACTACTTGGTCGTCTGACCATGATCTTTATGGAAATCGCAGTACCTTAACTTGTCTCTCTTTTCAGGTGCTGTTCTCAGCTTTTCTGGCCAATTTATCTCTTCGCTGTTCTTGATCTCTTCCAGAACATGGTTTATATCTACTTTCAGGGGAGTATAATTTCCATACTCCCTCATGTTGTCTAACGCTTCTTTGCCTTTCAACGATTTTGCTCCCACTATTATGCTTGTGATCTTTCCTCTTCCACATGCCTTCATCTTTAATCTCTGCCTTTGCTTCAGTATTCTTCTTCGCAGCCATTGCTTCCTCGGCGTTCATAATCTTGGCTGCTTTTGCCATCAACTCTGCCATTGATTTGGGGGGATCCTTGGCTAAAGTGTAATAAAGCTTATCTGGCAAAAGACCACTCTTGAGGGCGGCAATAGCTATTTTTTCTTCATAATCGATAACCACCAGTTTCTCGTTATTGAAATGAGTGATGTAATCCCTAGTGCTTTCTCCAGCCTTTTACCTTATACTCAAAAAATGATCTACCCTTTTGACTGGCTTCGCACCAAAATAGAAGTTTCCTATAAAGAGCTCGACGAGTTGATGGAAAGTTGCAATCTACCCCCGAGGCAGATTATTGTACCATATTTAAGCAGATCCAGGGATGGTTCCTGAGAATGCCCTGCACCTCATATTGTTCTGGACCATATAAATATCTGCAGCACCTTAGTCCTGCTCTATATGGACAACTGGATCATTTTCCCATCATACTTCAGTGTGACTATAAGAGCTTTATACTTTGAGGGTGTAGAAAAATCCACAATTTCCTGCACAAAAGGTGATCCTTTGATAAAGGTTCGTTGGAGAGGGCGATCGCAAATGCGGCATATGCTGACTCCTATGAGCGCTTCCCTAGCCTGACTATACAGGCGTTGCGTTTTGAGCAGTCTGAATGAGTTGTCGTATGGTTTCCTGCATAGTTGTTTTTCCTTTGGCTAAGTTTGCCACTATTCCTGTGAGATCTTGGATAGTTGGAGGAGTGGACTGGTTAGGAGGAATTACATCATTATTCCTATTGTTGGATTCAGGGATATCAGCCATTTTTGATGAGTTTTTATTGGTGAAAAATGCTACATATAGTCGTTTCCCACAGACGACGCCAATCTGTTGATGTAAAAAACTAGATTTGATCTAATTTATTAATCACAGATAAATATAAAATAAGAAATAGGACGAAGGATTTTTAAAATGGTTCAGCCTTAATGAAAATGGCCTACGTCCACTATCTTGTATTGCTGGGTATTTTTTCTTATGTTCGCTAATAAAAGCTTGCCCCGCTGTGGGGGTATTACAATGTATTTATAGCCCTTGGGCTGCCAATGTGAATAGACAATACGTCGTTTATTAAATGGACGTATATATTTGTACATGGTAAGAATGTTCATTGAATCTATCTTCGTCGTTTAATCTTCTTGACCAGATGCTTGGTATGTTGAGTAGCTCGGTACGCTGAGTAGCTCGGTGTTTTAAGTTGTTCGATAATTATGTTCAAGCCACGTAGGATAACACGTGTCTTCATATAATTCGTCTAAGTCAGCAGGCTAATTTTGGTATCAATAGTTAGTTTGGGGATAACTACACACACACACACACACAGACACACACATATATATATATATATATATATATATATATATATATTATGGAGAAATAAATGATGACATAAATGTGAATATTAAGGCTAGGAGGCAAAATACGTGACTTAATATTTAATTGGGTTATAGTCGAAGGATAGTGACTTAATACGAGTTATGAATTAATTGACTAATATTGTAACGCCCCGATCCAGATTAGAGTTACTGTTGGAATAACTCAGTATCCGAACCAAGGTGTTAAGGGGGATGGGGATAAAACATTTCATTAATTTGGAAAATAGTTGCCACATTATACTTCAACAAAACCTTTAATTTCTTTTATTATGAAAAGGCGAGGCCCATATATTGCAAGTTGATATTCATTTAACAATTTAACAAGTAAACCTTTAACAAGATTTAATCCATAAATAGAGCACAAATCCCTCTATTATTACAATTTCCAAATAGTTCCAGTTCAAACACAATTGTCTTAACAAAACATAAGGGATTACAATTCAAAATAAGTCTATTGATTAAAATCGGTTACAGAGCCTCTAATGACGACTGGTGCTTTCTGCGGCCTTTTCAACGTCCTTACCCGACGTACCACCTGTTGTACCTGGGGGTTTGGAAAATAGGGTATGAGCGAAATGCCCAGTAGGGTGGGAATACTAAGCAATAATTTTCATAGCAAAATACTATACATATACAATGCATTTTAGTAATTCCGAAAACCATCATTGTCTCATATTCATTAATTATCATTAATGATTATTTTCGTTAACATTTAACTATGCTAACAATATTCAAGAAGCCTTCATTATATTCAACTAAGTTATCATGTATCTATACTAACAAGATTCTTTAACTTAGTTATAAATGCACCTATATGCAATGCCCTGGGCTACGTGCCCACTCACTCTTAGCATTTTAATATTCCAAGCCAGGAACTTAATCATATTCCACTTATGTCATCCACATAATAATTAATGAATTCTTATTCATTCATTAGTTTAAGTTCTGTGAATTTTTCTCATTCTTGACTTAACATTGTTTTTGGGATTTTGCCAACAAACACTCACGGACTTCCTGGCCTCACACCACCGGTCTCCGCCGCCATATACTACTGCAGTTTGTTTGGGGTCTTTCACCACTAGGGACGTCATGCCCTCCTTAATTATTTTCACTCGGCATCATCCGAATATCATATCTTTCATGTGTTTAACATTATTCTCAATGTTCACAATTTAACTTATCCGATTTTGTTATTAAAACCCGTTATTAGTCTTTGCATCCTACGAGCCGAGGAGGCATTCTAGTGTCAACGCCGAACACAAAAATATACTAAGTCGCCTTTATAACACTTTGATTTACCAAAATGCCATCTTATACTTTTATTATCTAAAAAGCATTTCCTTAGCATTTTTCAAGTATTTTTCATGTAAAAGCACCATTTAAGTCACTTTTCTTCATATTTACCAAATCTTCCACAAAGGCATTTTTTTTACCAAAAATTACCTTTTTAAGTGGGTTTTAAGTACAAAAATCATTATTTAATGTACTACATGTTTTCACCAACATTTAAACCTTTATTAGTGATGTACAACTCATTTTAGCACACTTTTACATATAAAGCCATTTACATAATTATAAGTCTTATTTAACATATTCAAGAGGCTTAAACTAATATTTAAACATATTAAATTTTGAGGCTATTTTTATGAGATTACTAAACACATATTTAGACCACTATATTTCAACATTAATCATGTTAATGTCAAGACTAACACATACTACATACACTATTTCATGAAAATGGCTCTTCTTCCTTAGAAAACCCAACAAATGCCTTAATTAGTCATTTTCTTGTAGCATTCCATTTTCTATGTTTATTTCATGAGATTATTACATTTATAGCATTATTACAACATATATAATAATTTGAAAATTTATTCTAAACATCATCTTCTCCATTTATCATTTTTCACAAAATGGGTTTTTCATAGCATATGAAAATAGGGAGAAGAGCTAAAAAGTGACATTTTTCTCATCATCTTGTTTATATTAGCATTTGAAATAAAAGAGTTTAAGAGTGAGGAAAACCCTACTCGGAAATAGGAAGAGGAGAAGGTTGAAGAAGATGGAAGAGCAACACCATAAAACTTCACAAAGCCACCACTCAAAAGCTCCAAAACCACCTCTGTTTTGCTTCAACAAGCATTCCTACTTCTTTGGCAAACTTTAATGGAGTTTGAGACCTTCAAAATAGTGCAACAATGGTGGAAAATGGGTGATAAAATAGACTCACGAATTTAAAAGAGAAACACATTCCTTTGACTATGGGAAAGAGAGAAATCTGATGGAAAGAGATGAAGTTTTTGGCTCCAAACCCTCACAAGACACTTATAAGCAAGGGCGAAGCTAGGAATTTATGTTGGGGGGGACTGCAATTTACCAGGGGTTCAGGGGCAGGAGCCCCTGAGGCGATTTTTTTTAGGGTTATTTATGCTTTTATCCAATATTTTAGCACTAAAAATATATTGATCATAAGCATTTTTTCCAACAATATCTTATATATTCACCATCAAAATATAATAGTTGCACCACATACAAAACACATGTTTTCACCGTAACTAAGATCCAACATTATAAAGTAATTGTTTGAACATTATACAAAAAGCTAGCAAATTACATGCCCATATTTCTACAACACAAAAATAAAACAATTGAAATTTATTATTTTCCCTAAAACAGTTAATTACCATATATTAATTGAACACTGGAATATCATATAGAAATTAAAAATTACAATAAGCTTGATTAACAATTAACAATAATAGTCAACAATTAAAATAAATTAAAATATTTCCAACAATATCTTATATATTCACCATCAAAATATAATAGTTGCACCACATACAAAACACATGTTTTCACCGTAACTAAGATCCAACATTATAAAGTAATTGTTGGAACATTATACAAAAAGCGAGCAAATTACATGCCCATATTTCTACAACACAAAAATAAAACAATTGAAATTTATTATTTTCCCTAAAACAGTTAATTACCATATATTAATTGAACACTGGAATATCATATAGAAATTAAAAATTACAATAAGCTTGATTAACAATTAACAATAATAGTCAACAATTAAAATAAATTAAAATATTTCCATTAATAATACTCTAACAATTAAAATGGAAAAAAAATCTTTAAATAAGCACTAAAATATGGAGATACCTTTGATATAAGCATTAAAATATGGAGAAACATTTGCTTTGAATATGGATTAACATATTAAAATAATAGAATTTCTAACAATGAAGATATACCTTTGCTTTGCTAATGCCTTTGAGAAAATATGGGGAAGTCTTGAAAGTCGGCTGAACTGGTGGTCCCCGTGAGATAGTGAGAGAAAGAAGAGATATTTTGTTTTTAGTTAACCTAAAGATAAAATAAGGTTTGCGCTTGGGCCTTCTTTTTTGTTGGGCTTAAAAATACAAATATATTACATATATGGTATTTTTTTTCAAAAGATTGGTAGGGGCCATGGCCCCCCACTGCCATGGCCCAGCTTCGCCCCTGCTTATAAGCCAAAAATAGTTATCTTCCATCCTATAGCCAAAGACTAAGGGCTAGGCACTTTCCAAAAGAGTGAAAGAGTTTATTAAGGTCTGAAAATCTGATGGGTGAAAGAGACTGCACCACCACATCAAGTCTCTCATTTCTCACACACAAGTTGACACAATAAATAAGGGGTATTTTCGTCACTTTCTCTCTCCTGCCAAATTTTTTTTTTTGAACTTTTAATTTGAGATTCATATTCCTTGCATTTTTTTGGCTAAAAAATCATATTTACAATAGTCGTTTGACCTTTCGAATTGTCCTCTACAAGACGTGCAAGATCGGGACCTCCGCGCAAAAGTATTTTTTTTTCGATTTTCCTCTTCATAGTAATATTCCTTATATTTTTGTGAGTCAAAAAATATATTCACAATATTTTTTTGACCTTCCGAGGTGTCCTAAATAATACGCGCAAGAAACGGGACCTCCGCGCAAAACATATGTTTTTTCGATTTTTCGTCGCATGGTAATATTCCTTATATTTTTATGAATCTAAATATATGGTCGGAATATTTTTTTGACCTTCCGAGGCATCCTAAACAATACGCGCAAGAAACGGGACCTCTGCGCAAAACATATTTATTTTCGATTTTTCTTCGCGTGGTAATATTCTTTATATTTTTATGAGCCTAAATATATGGTCGGAATATTTTTTTGACCTTTCGAGGCATCCTAAACAATACGCGCAAGAAACAGGACCTCCGCGCAAAACATATTTTTTTTCGTTTTTTCTTCGCGTGTTAATATTCCTTATATTTTAATGAGCCTAAATATTTCATCGGAATATTTTTTTGTCCTTCCGAGGCATCCTAAACAATACGCGCAAGAAACGGGACCTCCGTGCAAAACATATTTTTTTTCGATTTTTCTTCGCGTGGTAATATTCCTTATATTTTTATGAGCCTAAATATATGGTCGGAATATTTTTTTTGACCTTCCGAGGCATCCTAAACAATACGCGCAAAACTAGACTTTCGCTGCGTCGCGCGTCGTAAGACAATTAGTACATAAGTTCGCGTAGCGTTCATTGCTTGTCCGAATCGCGTGAAACTTAACCAAAGTACTTAAAATAATTATACGAACATAAATCATAACTCATGCGGGAACATGCAACGTAAAAATTTCATTAACGGAGCGTCGCTAAATAAAGGATAATCATGCAAGTACAATTTAAAGGTGCGGGTATTACATTCTCCCCTCCTTAGGAGATTTCGTCCTCGAAATTCATCATAAGTCACTCGAAAAGCTGTGGATGTTACTCTCGCATCTCAGCTTCTCGCTCCCAAGTGGCACCTTCGGCTCCCTGCGATTCCCATAGGATCTTCACCAATGGAATGACTTTGTTGCGCAGAACCCGGTTCTCTCAGTCCAAGATGTATATGGGTCGAGTCAAGAATGTTGTATCCTCTTCTAACTCGATGTTCTGCCAATTGATCACATGGCGAGGATCATGCAGATAATTCTTCAGCATAGGGACGTGAAAGACATTATGGGCATGAACTAACTATGGAGGTAACGCTAATTAGTATGAGACATCCCCGATCCTTTCCAAAAGCTCGAAGGGTCTACTGTACCGAGGGGAAATCTTGACCTTCTGACCAAACCTCTTTCTACCAATCCTAGCCCTAACCTTCAATAACACTTTATCATCCACTCCAAACTCTAACGGTGTACGACGATTGTCAGCATAATTCTCCTATCTGACCTGAGCCATTACCAGCCTCTCCCGTATCAACTGAACCTTTTTAGTTATCTCCTTGATCATATCCGAGTTGTAAGGTGCTTCTCGCCCACCTCTGCCCAACACACTTGAAAATGACACGGTCACCCATACAAAGCCTCGAAGGGGGGCGTCTTGATACTAGCTTAGTAACTATTATTGTATGAAAATTCCGCTAGAGGCAATTTTTCGTCCTAACTACCCTAAAAATCAAGCGCACATGCCCGCAACAAGTCCTCCAGAATCGAAACCGTACGCTCTAACTATCCGTTTGTCTCCATATGGTAAGCCATACATAAATTCAGATCAATACCCAGCTCCTGCTAAACCTTCCTCCAGAGCCATGAAACAATTCGAAGATCTCTATCAAAAACCATGGTCAACGGTACACTGTGGAGTCGGATAATCTCCCGTATATACGAACTGGGTCAACTTTGTTATGCTGTCTGTGATCCCGATCGATAAGAAGTGTGCAAACTTCGCGGGGCGATCCACCACAACTCAAATTGCATCATGACCCCATTCAGATCGAGGTATTATGATGAAGTCCATAGTGATGTGCTCCCACTTCCACTCGACCATAGAGAGTGGCTACAATAACCCGACTGGCTTCTTGTGCGCGACCTTCACCTTCGGGCACGTATAGCATTTAGCCACACACATCGCTACATCCCGATTCATCCCAGACCACTAGAAATCTTTACATAGGTCCTTATACATCTTCGTCGCACCAGGATGTATGCTAAACGAGACTGATGGAACCTCGCAAGAATCTCCGACTGCAGTTCCTTAACGACTGACACAATCAACCCACCCTCATGTTAACCCGATAATAGTGGACTACAAAGTCTTATTTCTAACTACCAAGCATGCCTAACTTGTTCGTTCAACAATAACTCGATTGTTTTTTTCACCAAATATTTTCTAACACCCAAAGAACTCATCATCATGAATTTATTCCGAACGTCGTGATTTACAAGCTTACATTTCGTCAAACAATTTGAATCTTACCTATCTTAGGCACACACATCCTCCACATAAATAACTATTCTCATCAATGATTTCAAGAAAGTCCTTTAATCCCAATGGCCCATCCGATCGATACTTCCTATGAGACTATGTATTATCATAGAATCATCTTAGGTATCACAACCCAAATACACATGAGACACTACATTCTCAATCTGCAAATTTCATACGGAGTGTAACACTAGTATTTAATGTCCCGTCAAGTTTTAATATTCATAATGTCTTAGAGTCGTGACCAGAAATCCACAATATACATCGTAATTGGCTATACATGTTAACTAATGAGTCTGTCAACCTAACGTTATGAAGTACACATACAGACTACATGCAATAAATCGCGAGACCACGCTTACACACCCACCGGTGTAAAACAAAGGTGCATCCTAAGAAGAGCGTACTCATGTACCTCGACACATTAGACTTAACCCGACATATCCCTCATTACTACTGAGTTTTACGCACACCTGAATATAGACCCACAATTGAAACAACTTCCCATTATCGGGATCAATGAAGACGTAAGAAGATGCAGCGAATTAGGCGATTGTAATTCCAGAATGAAATAATTGAATTCGGGCAATGAACCATGCCACAAGAAGTGCGAACCACAATGAACACTTAAACTCTAAAATTCTAACTTACCTACATATGTGCCAAAGTATTAGTCTAGTCACTGACCTACATACTTAAGTATCCACAATATCTATATGCGATTTCTAACTTTTAAACCTCAAGATCCTTCTCATTCTAATAAAACACAAAACTCACATAAATTTACCATGTGGACCATCACTACAATCCTTATCAACATCATATGTGGTCTCAATTCATAACTATCGGATGAGTTACTATGACACCTTAATTTTTTTTTTCAAGCATTATCCATTTCTAAGACCTAATGAGTCTCCTCACTTGGATCATACTAAACCGTAAAGGTAACATGCGCATGTGCTATAATCAAGCTTAACACTTCATCTTGAGTGCTATCTCTAAATCCATTATGAGCATCATCGTGTTCTAAGTTTCCCAAGTGCGTAACTCACACTTATCAACCTGACATTTTTCATAAAACTCATACCGTAATACATGTTTATAAACATAGCCATGGCACTAACTCCAAGGTATTGCCACAATATCAATATAACTCAATCGTGTTATAACCATCAATAGTCGATTATGTAAATCTCAACATAGTAATTTTCTAAGGATACCAATTCAATCATCTCCAATTAAACACACTCATGCAAGTGCAAGAATCGTCATGACATAATCCTTTAATGTGAAACAACCAATCATGGCCACTAATTTTATTCCTCAATGGTCCAAACACTAATCTTATTTACTACGTGTTACACCAACTATAACTTTATATTATTGACATCATAAGGAACCCCGAAGGTTCGAAGAAGGACATCTTTGTCACTATAGTACATGGGGTACAATTTAAGGTTCATCATTACTAGGAAATAACTACTACATGTACTAATACATCATTAGATAATTCTTAGCACATGACTCCAAAGGACAATTTGATATGAATTTATATGCCTATCTAAAATGCTACCCAAAACAAACTTCATCATAACATATAATTTAATCTTTAATGACTATCCCACCACGACAACCAACTTATCTTACTATGTAACCATCTCATTACATGCTAAGCCATCTCATTACATGCTAAGCCTTAAGCTATCCCATAAATTTCTAAAACCATAAATTAATACCATCATTTCTAATGCTAAGTCCTGAGGACTGTATAGATTCATTCGTAAGTTATCTTGAATTAGTGTGACTATCTAAACCGAAATCAAAATCAAGTTACTTAGGCATTCTAATCTCCACAGAATCAATACTTATAAGTGTACTACCTAATAACCTAGTCCCATAGATGGACTTACAAGCTCTTTAGCTAATATGCAACGAAAATTACTAGACGTTGCTATTACGACTTAGTCTTATAAATTTATCAAATTGACACATGATGTACCTCACATAAGAGTACGGTGTCACCCCTCTACTGATGGCAGATAGTCTCAGCTAAGTGGCGCACTGCCTCTTAAATACTCTGTAACTCGTTGTTGTCGCTCGCAGTGTTATGAGTAGGGGACATCCTATATGATAGGAAAGTTTAGTACGATTATAATATATGCGGAACGAAAGGGAACTAAAACGATAATCACTCCGACGCTCATGAGGATCTTAATGCTCTGATACCAAGTTGTAACGCCCCGATCCAGATTAGAGTTACTGTTGAAATAACCCAGTATCCGAACCAAGGTGTTAAGGGGGAGGAGGATAAAACATTTTATTAATTTGGAAAATAGTTGCCACATTATACTTCAACAAAACCTTTAATTTCTTTTATTATGAAAAGGCGAGGCCCATATATTGCAAGTTGATATTCATTTAACAATTTAACAAGTAAACCTTTAACAAGATTTAATCCATAAATAGAGCACAAATCCCTGTATTATTACAATTTCCAAATAGTTCCAGTTCAAACCAAATTGTCTTAACAAAACATAAGGGATTACAATTTAAAATAAGTCTATTGATTAAAATCGGTTACAGAGCCACTAACGACGACTAGCGCTTTCTGCGGCCTTTTCAACATCCTTACCCGACGTACCACCTGTTGTACCTGGGGGTTTGGAAAATAGGGTATGAGCGAAATGCCCAGTAGGGTGGGAATACTAAGCAATTATTTTCATAGCAAAATACTATACATATATAATGCATTTTAGTAATTCCGAAAACCATCATTGTCTCATATTCATTAATTATCATTAATGATTATTTTCGTTAACATTTAACTATGCTAACAATATTCAAGAAGCCTTCATTATATTCAACTAACTTATCATGTATCTATACTAACAAGATTCTTTAACTTAGTCATAAATGCACCTATATGCAATGCCCCGGGCTACGTGCTCACTCACTCTTAGCATTTTAATATTCCAAGCCAGGAACTTAATCATATTCCACTTATGTCATCCACATAATAATTAATGAATTCTTATTCATTCATTAGTTTAAGTTCTGTGATTTTTTCTCATTCTTTACTTAACATTGTTTTTGGGATTTTGCCAACAAACACTCACAGACTTCGTGGCCTCACACCACCGGTCTCCGCTGCCATATACCACTGCAGTTTGTTTGGGGTCTTTCACCACTAGGGACGTCATGCCCTCCTTAATTATTTTCTCATGGGGTCATCCGAATATCATATCTTTCATGTGTTTAACATTATTCTCAATGTTCACAATTTAACTTATCCGGTTTTGTTATTAAAACCCGTTATTAGTCTTTGCATCCTACGAGCCGAGGAGGCATTCTAGTGTCAACGCCGAACACTAAAATATACTAAGTCACCTTTACAACACTTTGATTTACCAAAATGCCATCTTATACTTTTATTATCTAAAAAGCATTTCCTTAGCATTTTTCAAGTATTTTTCATGTAAAAACACCATTTAAGTGAATTTTCTTCATATTTACCAAATCTGCCACAAGGCATTTTTTTTTTACCAAAAATTACCTTTTTAAGTGGGTTTTAAGTACAAAAATCATTCTTTAATGTACTACATGTTTCCACCAACATTTAAACCTTTATTAGTGATGTACAACCCATTTTAGCACACTTTTACATATAAAGCCATTTACATAATTATAAGTCTTATTTAACATATTCAAGAGGCTTAAACTAATATTTAAACATAATAGATTTTGGGGCTGTTTTTATGAGATTACTAAACACATATTTAGACCACTATATTTCAACATCAATCATGTTAATGTCAAGACTAACACATACTACATACACTATTTAATGAAAATGGGTCTTCTTCCTTAGAATACCCAACAAATGCATTCATTAGTCATTTTCTTGTAGCATTCCATTTTCTATGTTTATTTCATGAGATTATTACATTTATAGCATTATTTCAACATATATAATAATCTGAAAATTTATTCTAAAAATCATCTTCTCCATTTATTATTTTTCACAAAATGGGTTTTTCATAGCATATAAAAACAGGGAGAAGAGCTAAAAAGTCATATCTTTCTCATCATCTTGTTCATACTAGCATTTGAAATAAAAGAGTTTAAGAGTGAGGAAAACCCTACTTCGAAATAGGATGAGGAGAAGGTTGAAGAAGATGGAAGAGGAACACCATAAAACTTCACAAAGCCACCACTCAAAGGCTCCAAAACCACCTTTGTTTTGCTTCAACAAGCTGTCCTACTTCTTTGGCAAACTTTGATGGAGTTTGAGACCTCCAAAATAGTGCAACAATGGTGGGAAATGGATGGTAAAATAGACTCACGAATTTAAAAGAGAACCACATTCCTTTGGGTATGAAAAAAGAGAGAAATCTGATGGAAAGAGATGAAGTTTTTGGTTCCAAACCCTCACTCCTCACTAGACTCTTATAAGCCAAAAATAGTTATCTTCCATCCTATAGCCAAAGACTAAGAGATAGGCACTTTCCAAAAGAGTGAAAGAGTTTATTAAGGTCTGAAAATCTGATGGGTGAAAGAGGCTACACCACCACATCAAGTCTCTCATTTCTCACACACAAGTTGACACCATAAATAAGGGATATTTTCGTCACTTTCTCTCTCCTGCCAAATTTTTTTTTTTGAACTTTTAATTTGAGATTCATGTTCCTTGAATTTTTTTGGGTAAAAAATCGTATTTACAATAGTCGTTTGACCTCTCGGATTGTCCTCTACAAGACGCGCAAGATCGGGACCTCCGCGCAAAAGTATTTTTTTTTCGATTTTCCTCTTCATAGTAATATTCCTTATATTTTTGTGAGTCAAAAAATATATTCACAATATTTTTTTGACCTTCCGAGGTGTCCTAAACAATACGCGCAAGAAACGGGACCTTCGCGGAAAACATATTTTTTTTCGATTTTTCTTCTCATGGTAATATTCCTTATATTTTTATGAGTCTAAATATATGGTCGGAATATTTTTTTGACCTTCCGAGGCATCCTAAACAATACGCGCAAGAAACTGGACCTCCGCGCAAAACATATTTTTTTTTTATTTTTCTTCGTGTGGTAATATTTCTTATATTTTAATGAGCCTAAATATATGGTCGGAATATTTTTTTGACCTTCCGAGGCATCCTAAACAATACGCGCAAGAAACAGAACCTCCGCGCAAAACATATTTTTTTCGTTTTTTCTTCGCCTGTTAATATTCCTTATATTTTTATGAGCCTAAATATTTGGTCGGAATATTTTTTGGACCTTCCGAGGCATCCTTAACAATACGTGCAAGAAATGGGACCTCCGCGCAAAACATATTTTTTTTCGATTTTTCTTCGCGTGGTAATATTCCTTATATTTTTATGAGCCTAAATATATGGTCGGAATATTTTTTTTGGACCTTCCAAGGCATCCTAAACAATACGCGCAAAACTAGACTTTCGTTGCGTCGCGCGTCGTAAGACAATTAGTACATAAGTTCGCGTAGCGTTCGTTGCTTGTCCGAATCGCGTGAAACTTAACCAAAGTACTTAAAATAATAAAACGAACATAAATCATAACTCATGCGGGAACATGCAACGTAAAAATTTCATTAACGGAGCGTTGCTAAATAAAGGATAATCATGCAAGTACAATTTAAAGGTGTGGGTATTACAAATATGTTATAATTAAGCCGAGAAGGCTATATTAATATGGATGGAGATTCATTGGGTGAAAGTGGTTATGGAGTAATTGCTTATACATATTGGATGATAGTATGTATGATATTATTTTGCGTGGACATACCTGGATTCGTGGACCGTCCTATCGGTTAGGGTGCGCGTGTTCATGACCAGATCACACGTCGACACAGGTGGGATAGGTCTAGTGTTAGGTCATATTATAGGTACTACGTAGCAATGCCATTTACGAGAGGTAGGTGTAGATACTGGGATCCTTTGTCACCGTTGGGTATCGGCCGTGAACTAGTGTACTGCGTAGGTACCGCCCCACTTGCTTGTGTTATGTTGTTGCCCATTTTGGGATGAGGAACTCCTCCGGGTATCACCGATAGAGCACGAATGGGATGCCAAAAATAGATGTCTTCATGTGTCAAACATATATGTGCGAACATATGTATTTATCTATATATACATTGTGGTGTACCTCGTATGAGAATGCGTTTCACGGTCTATGAATTTATACAATACTTAGTGATTACAAAGTTGGATTAACATAGCAATGTGGATAATTGGTAACGAAAATAAGTTTTAGTGATCTAATACGGTAGACAGTTATTAATGAGAATAATAATTGGGCAGTATAAGAATGTTGATGGTAATCAAATAGAATGAAACTTTTAGTCTAATAATCTAGACAATAATTGGTGTGGATTAAAAATAAAATAGTCTAATGGGGTAAACTAAGGTTAAGGAACATTATATGACGTAAAAATATGCACTATATTTATACGAAATTTAGTGGGCAACATTATGAAGTTAATCCATGGACTAGGGTGTTAGGTTTAAACAATCACTTTTAGTTGACGCGTAGTTAGATGGCTTTATCATTACATGTAAGATTAGACAGTGGAATTCATAATTGGTATTTTTTTAAGGTTACGAGTAGGACTGCTTCTAAATGAGAGGAACGATACTCGATACATGCGAGCGGCGATGGAGAGACATGAAGTTTGAGTTAATTACATTTTTCATATTTATTGGTGAAGAATCTTTGCAACTTTAAGGCTCTGACCCAAAATTATAAATATTTTCCCTCCAAGTTTTCTCATAAACAGGGATAGCGGGACTAATGATGGATCAGCCATGCAATTGCTTTAGATGTAAAGGATTCTGTTCCATTGATTCTAGGATAGTTTGCACTTCTTCATTTGGTTGTTTTATTCAATATAGAAATTATATGGGCATAAGTCCAAGAGTTTATTTATATCAATTTATACTTATCTTTACATTATGAACATTGTATGATGATTCAGTTTTGCATTCACGTATTAATTCAGTTTTGGTTTAGATGTTTTTATTTATTGTGAATTTTGGTAAAGAACAAAGGCTATTTCTATTTCTTAGTGTTGAGAATGGTATAAATTGTTGATAAGCCCCATCTTCGATGTACCGTGTCTGGCCAACCTTTACGTGAGAAAATTAGAGTTTTTACAGAAATTTAAAAGGGTTTTAAACCCTAATAACTTGTGAAAGACTCTATTAACCATTACAAAATTTGATTTCGTAAAGTTGCCTTCTTTTTTTAAAAAAATATTATTTTTGCCCCCCCACGTGTCCTTCCCCTGTCCTTTATGTGTCCCTCCTATGTCCCTTTCGTGTCCTTTATGTTTTTATGTTGTTTCCCTTGAGTGTTCGTGTCTTTTGAGTATCCGACACTCGTACGGTGCCTCCGAAAAAGTGTCTATGCTTTATAGTCTATATGTTCTACCCCCATTCTTGAGCATCACGAGAAAGTTAGATGTTAAAAAACCATCGTGGTATAAAATTGATTGAAGGGAAATCATCATATCAAAATCAATATCGACGAATTCATGATTAAGGTTAAAAGAGAGACAAAATAAACATTTTATGAGAAAGATTTTTTTATACCGAGGAATTTATCCATCTTAGCTCACTAACGCAATTTCATAATTAATCAACACCCGGTTTTCCCTCTAGTACTCTTTTAAAAAAAAAATTCCTCATGTCCTTCCATGGAAGCTCTCACAAGATTCTCTCTCTCTCTATCTCTCTCTTAGAGAGTCGCACACTCACACAAAAGGAAAAAGAACATTTTTTTGGAACAATTTCATGTGATCTCCTTATAAAAAAAAGTGTCAAAAACACATAGTGAACCCCATGTTGATGTAAAAAATTAGATCGTATCTAATTATTTAATCACAGATAAAATAAATGAGACACATAAGTTTTTAAAGTGGTTCAGCGTTATAAGAATGGCCTACGTCCACTATTTCTGTTATTGATAACTGTTTGGGAATTCTCGATTACAAGTTCAATCAAGAAATTCCGGTCCCCTTACAATGAGGGTAATACAATGTATTTATAGCCCTGAGGCTGTAATGTGAAAGGGTAATACATTAAATGTTGTACATGTGAAAGGGTAATACATTCAATGCTCTTTAAGTGTATACGTCTGAATGATAAGCATTTAATGAACAGTCAAACTGTTGGTTATCCCGCTATTAATGTTTTGTTCGAGGTGCAGCTCGGACCGCCTAAGCTGCTCGGACCGCCTAAGGTCCTCGGTAATCAAAAGTTCCTCGGAGAGTTCTTGTAGGTCGGAGCGTCTGAGTTCCTCGGGGATGCAGTGTTCCTCGTTGTAGTATGGTTCCTCGGAGCGTCTGAGTTCCTCGGAAGTGTTTGTTGTTGCCACGCAGATTGCCACGTGTCTTCACTCGATTGAGCCATGTCAGCAGACTAAATTTGGTATCAACAAAAGCCCCCAATGTTTCATAGTTCGAAATTTGAGGAGTGTGGAACATTCTTTCTCGTAATATGGTAGCTTTAAATGATCCTCCTGATTTTTAGGAGTGTTTCCCTTGTATTTATTTTTCCTTCCAAATTCATAGAATCGGGCTTTTTTGAATTTTTATACTCGCTTCGATTGCCGCGCCATTTTTGTCTTTTAGCCGCCGGTAGCGTAACCGTCTCTTTTCGTACTCATTCTTTTTCCTTTTCCCAAGGCAAGGTATTTAAGCGTCACAGACAATCCCATCGTCTTCTACTTTTTCAAATTTGTATCTTCGAGTTTTCCATTGTCTTACTCTCTATTGCGTTCATCCTTTTCATCGTTCGTTGTCAACAGATCCACTCTTTTTCTGTAAGATCTTCTTCCTTCTTCTTCATTTCCTTTATTCATCATGGTTTACCTTGTTGAATCTCTTGATAAATTTCGTTCTGATTTTTTAATTCCCTCCTGGGTTGTTTTGGAAGAGCTTTCCGAGCCTTCAGACTATTTCCGTGTGGCTGAGGGACATTGGTTCCCCAGTCTCTTTGTTGCTGAGTGTGGATTTTCTTTTCCTACAAACCCTCTATGTCTGGAATTCTGTCAATACTTTGATGTGGTTCCTGCAAGAATAGCCCCCAATACATGGAGAATAGTTAATGGGGTTCATAGACTAAATCAAATTCATGGAACTCGCATAGGAATTCCAGAAATCATGTTTTGTTATAGATGGGCTGTAGGCGATAATACTTTTTATTTAAAAACTAGATTTTTAAATAGGGCTTTAGTGGTCAATCTCCCGGATGCCAATAGGGACTATTTTGAGCACGGGGTTGTTATAAAAAATTGACAACATGTTCCTTTATCTGGAGATGAAGTGTATCAGGGTCCCAGATGCCCTCCCTATGGCAATGGGATAGGTTATTTTTATTTCAATTTATTTATTTTGAAATTATGCTTCCTTTATGTTTGATAAAATGTGTCACTGATATTTTAATGTTTATTTATTTGCAGTTGACAACAAAATAAAGTGTCCAAAAGAGGCAGACATTAATATAAGGCACTTAAAACTTATCTGGAGTTTGCATCAGACTGTTGCCGACGAGCACATTAGGTCAGCTTCATATCTGCTTCAGTACAAGAGTTACACATCCTCTTTCACTGCTCGTCCGGTGATAAGTGACGCAGAACCAGTACCAACTTCTACCAGTTCTTCGCTTGAGTCACATGTTCCTTTAAGTGAAAGGATGAAGAAAAGAAGACCTCCCACCCTTTTTGAGAAACCTGCCTCTGGTGCTGGAGAGGCAAAAAGAAGTAAGATTGACGTCCCAGGAGAAAGGACAAAGAAAGTTGATGCATCTTCCTCGGCTGCTTCTATGAAGGTGGTCGAGAAGACTTCAGTGGCCCCGAGCAAGGCTACTGCTCCAGGCGAGGTGATTGTCATATCTCCGACCAAGAGTTCTTCCTTGGTCGAAACTATTCTTGTTCCTCCGAGGAGGCTGAAGAAAAGCTCCTCGGGCAATTTGGCTGACACCGTCTCTCAGCCCCCGACTAGTGGAGTTCCCACTTTTGTTCCCCCGAGCTCTGCTATGAGCTCGGTGAAGACTTGAATCATTCCCAAGATCCAAGGTATTGAAGAGAACCTTTCTCGGGACATGGTTACCTCATTGGCTGCTCGCCATATTGCTTCTGTAAGTCTTATTGTTTTGAACTTTTCATCTTTCCCTTGTTATATATGTCTCTGACTTGCTTTCATTTTCTTTCCACAGTTGGTGAGCTGCTTTAATACCATTTTGAAGAAAGATGAAGCTATTAAAGCTTCAAGCTCCTCATCTGGTGTGGAGGAAGCTCTGGTGGGCCTGACGAGGTCTTTGGAAGATTCTCGTCAGAAGTACGATACTGACAAGGCTGTTTGGGAGAAGAAACTTACCTCATCTGAGCAGGAGAAGGCTCAGGTTGTTGAAGTCTCCAAGGGGTTGTAGAAAAAAGTAAATAGTCTGGAGGAGAAGAATAAAGAGCTTGAAAGGAAGCTCAAGAATGCTGAGGAGTTTGGAGATAAACTCAAGGTTGCTGAGGAAAAGTTGGGTCAGCTTCAGGAAGTAAATCGACAGAAGGAAGAAGCTGAGAATAAACTGAAGGCTGCTGAAAATCTTCTGTCCGAGAAGCTTTCCACGGAGAAGTTAAAGAGGAAATCGGCTGTGAAGTAATCTTTCAGCGCTGGCTGGGATAAGGGGTGGAACAATGGCTTGGCTGCCATGATGTCGCAAGTCGAATATGGCAGCCTAAAATACTTTAGAGATGGGTGGATCGCAGCTCTTCAGGAGATGAAGGTTGATGAAACTTTTAAACTCTTCCAGCGATACATCCCTAGTCCTCCTCCAACTCCTGAAGACGAAGAAGAGGACGAAGTTGCCTCTGAAGAGTCTTCCATGGTGATGGGAGATCAAGTTTCTCATCCCTCAGCCATCCAGCCTACTAATGAGGAACTTCAACAAATCGCTACTTTCTCCGAGCAACTGCCAACGCTCCCCGAGCAACTTTCTGTTCCCTCCGATCAACCTACCTCCTCGTCCCAGCCTCCCGAGAAGGTTTTGGGAGATAAGGAAAAGGTGTAGAGTTGTTCGGGTTTATCTCTATTTTATTTTTCTTTGTCAAATGTAACCCTGAACATGTAACTCTGAACTTTATGATATAATAAAATTTGAACTTTTGTTTATGCTTACTGTTGTTTCTGCTCTTCATACTCTGTTTGTACTCTTATTGATTATTGCTTTTTCTTCCTCTACTACTTTCTGGCCAGGATGGAATTATTGTCTGCTCATGATATAAAGCTGTTGCGACAATGCAATGAATATTTTAAGGCTGGTCACACAGATCTGAGTGCAGCACAAATCGTCGACATCCTTGACCAAGATGCTTCGGAACAGGCAATTGAAGCCTACCAATACTTGAAGTGTCTGCTTGATCGTGCGGTGGCCAACAATGTGGCTTATTATGATATGATTGAGGATCTCCAAGGCACTCTTGAAGACCTTCAGCAACAATATAAAGAATCCACTTCCCTCTTGCACGAGGGGTACGAGAAGAAGTATCAGTAAATCGTTGCCGACAAGGGATACGAGAAGCGTTTTGCTGCTTACGACATGCGGGAGAGAACGTTGAAAGCCGAGGTCGAGGAGCACAGGCAAATAGCCAAGTTGTTGGAGCAAGAGAATAACAACTTGCAAAGAGAAGTATCTCAATTAAAATCTGTTGCCTCCACCTCGAATGCTTTGGTCCCAATGACTGACGAGGGATTTTCTTTCTTGGAGGTCGAGAACGCCAACCTGAGGGATGAGTTGGAAACCTTGAAAAGGTCTGGGCCTTCTTCTTCTGCTCGTGGATGAGTAAGAGCTCCTCGGGGACGAGCAAGAGCGGCTCGGATTCCTATCGAGGAACAGAGGACTCAATCTGCTCTAGAGAACCAGGCCTTCCAGCTGATGGCGAAGAACCAGGCATTGACTGAGATGTCTAAGAAAATCAGGGTGGAAGAGCAGCTTTCTGCGCAGAAGTATGTATTGGAGAATAAAGAACTCTTCATCAAAAATCTCCACGAACAGCTAGAAAGATTGACATATCAATTCCACAAACAACCCATGGAGTTCTGGATGGCTGGGTACAACGAGGCTCTCTACCACTTGGATGATCGTATCCCGAATGCCAATAATGAGGGCTACAAACAGGGCTGGTTGAATGCCTTAGGTGTGCTGCAACTAGAACAGGGTCATTACCTATGGGATTACCATAATCCTGGGCTGCTCGACCTTCCAGTGCCACCATTCAAGCTCAACATGAGTTGGATCCCTGCTCGGGCCATCCCTCAGTGCTTAATTTCCAAGTATCTCGGCGACTACAATCTCCATTCAAATGTCGAGATATCTTGTCCCGAGCACCTCCTAGATCGACCATCCGTGATGAATATTAGGATGTTAAAATATCTTAACTTCATAAACTCTCCTCTTGCTTTAAATGATCCGCCTGCTGGCGAGGAACCTGTTTCAAAAGCAGAGGGGAAGAAACCAATAGAGTAGGAATTTTGATGTAATAGTTAGTATACATTTCATTATCAATGTAATCTGTTCTACATTTAATGAAATAATTTTATTTGCAAATCTTGACTGTTATTGTTTTATAACACTTTACATCTGTGCATGTGTGTCTGTTAAAAAGATAATAATATTGTGTTATTTGTCGATCAACTTATTGTCGACTAGTTTGAATTTGTGGTAGTCATTTGGCAAAAATAATGTTTTGTTTCTCGACCAACTTAGTAAAAAGTTACGAGTATAAAAAATGTTGCTCGATCACTTTCTCGTCTTCATAAAATGTTTCCGACCAAACAAGGTCGGTAAATTTTCCTTTTCGACTAACTACAGTTAGTGGATTTTTTCTTAACGAGCAATTTTGGCACTTTTTGGAATAATTTTACCTCCCGACTAACTCTAGTTGGCATTTTCGAGAATATATTTACTTTCTAACCAACATAAGTTGGCATTTTTCCACTTTGAGTCCTCTCTTCCTGTCGAGGAACAGATAGTTTTACTTCCCATAGGAATACAAGTTTTACTTCCCGGAGGAATACAAGTTTTACTTCCCGGAGGAAGTTTTACTTTTCGGAGGAATACAAGTTTTACTTCCCGGAGGAATACAAGCTTTACTTCCCGGAGGAATACAAGTTTTACTTCCCGGAGGAATACAAGTTTTACTTCCCGGAGGAATACAAGCTTTACTTCCCGGAGGAATACAAGTTTTACTTCCCGGAGGAATACAAGCTTTACTTTCCGGAGGAATACAAGCTTTACTTTCCGGAGGAATACAAGTTTTACTTCCCGGAGGAATACAAGCTTTACTTCCCAGAGGAATACAAGTTTTACTTCCCGGAGGATACTTCCCGGAGGAATACAAGCTTTACTTCCCGGAGGAATACAAGCTTTACTTCCCGGAGGAATACAAGTTTTACTTCCCGGAGGAATACAAGTTTTACTTCCCGGAGGAATACAAGCTTTACTTCCCGGAGGAATACAAGTTTTACTTCCCGTAGGAATACAAGCTTTACTTTCCGGAGGAATACAAGTTTTACTTTCCGGAGGAATACAAGTTTTACTTCTCGGAGGAATACATTTGTTTCTCGACCAACCTTAGTTGGCGTTTTCGAGAAAAAATTTGAGTAGTCCGAGTTTTGCCGAGTTTCGCCGAGTAGTGTGTAGCACTAGTATTCCCCTAAAAACTTTCAATAAAAGGAGAGAATATACATCACTGATAATACTTGCGCAGGTGCTCTGCGTTCCATGCATTCTTAAACTCCTCCCCCTCTAAAGTTGCTATTCGGTAAGTTCCTGGTCGAACAACTTCTGTAACTCGGTATGGTCCATGCCAGTTTGCCTCTAGTTTGTTGTGCTTTTGAATCACTTTCTTTAGCACATAGTCTCCTTCTTTCAGGTCGCACTTCTTCACCCTCTTATTGTAGAACAAAGTTGTTCGTTGTTGGTATGCAGCATTCCTGATGGCTGCTTCTTCTCTAACTTCCTCGAGCATGTCTAAATCCAATCTTCTTATTAAGTCGCTGACAGGGGAATTAAAATTCAGTACCCTGTGTGTTGGGAGGCCTAACTCGGCAGGTATAACAGCTTCACTTCCAAACTCTAGCATATATGGAGATTCTCCAGTTGCTGCTCGGGGAGTAGTACGATAAGCCCACAGTACTGACTATAACTCGTTGATCCAATTTGCTTTCGCATTGTCCAGTCTTTTCTTCAAGCCATTCAGTAGCGTTCTGTTTGTCACTTCAGTTTCTCCATTTCTTTGAGGATGGCCTAGCGCTGAGTGGATTTTCAAAATGTTTGACTGATGACAATAGGCAGCGAACTCCTCGTTGTCAAATTGTGTTCCATGGTCTGTAATGAAAGCATGAGGAAGACCATATCGACAAATGATATTCTTCCAAATAAATTGGTACACCTTCTCCTACGTCATATCAATGAGAGGCTCAGCTTCCACCCACTTAGTAAAATAATCCACTGCGAGGACGAGGTATTTGAACCTTCCCCTGGTCGTTGGCAGTGGCCCAACCAAATCTATTCCCCACATGGCAAATGGCCAAGGGGAAGTGATGGGTGTCAACAATGCTTGTGGAGTTCTTCGGATGGAGGAAAAGCGCTGGCACTTGTCACATTTCTTGGCATAGGCTACACAATCAGCCCTCATCATCGCCCAGTAGTATCCCTGCGTCATCACCCTTTGCAAAAGCGTCTGACCTGCTACATGGGCTCCACAGGACCCTTCATGGATCTCTTCAATCAATTCTTTCACTTCGGAGGGATGCACACATCTTTGCAAACCTGCCATAATTCCTCGTCTATATAGAATACCGTTAGTTAATACATACCGAGCAGCTTTAAACTTCAATTTCTTGGCTTCGAGCTTGTCAATTGGTAATTCTCCCTTCTCAATATATGCCCTGATGGGATCCATCCATGATGATCCTAAATCGAGGGTAATAAAGTTCGTCGTCGGATCTTCATCTATACTCCGACCAGCTAAAACTTCAATTGGGATTGTTCTTCGCAGCTCGGTACGAGTAGCTGATGCTAATCGAGCTAGGGCGTCTGCTCTTGAATTCTCCATTCTTGGTATTCTGAGCAGTTGAATAACAGCAAATTCTGATGCCAACTTCATCACCTTTGTATGATACTTGATCATTAATTCTCCTTTGGCTGCATATATTACCAACATTTTATTTACGATCAATTGAGAATCACTGAAGACAATAACCTGCTGTGCCTCCATAATTTTTGCCAAATTAAGACCTGCAATCATGGCCTCATACTCAGCCTCATTATTGGAAGCTTTGAATTTGAATCGTAGGGCGTATTCCATGTCGACCTCGTCCGGGCTATTCAAAATGATCCCTGCCCCACTGCCTGTTATGCAAGATGAGCCATCTACATATAGCCTCCATATAGGTAACTCGTCTTCAAATTTCTGATCTGACAGAGTTCCTCGGTGAAATATTTGGTGCTTCCTTTCATCCTCCCTTGATATTTCTTGCTCTTCATCGATCATCTTTTCTCGCCCTTTTACCAACCTAAGTTGGTCTGGGCTCGAATTTGATGATCCTGTAACATCTACTTGCCCTTTTACCAACCTAAGTTGGTCTGAGCTTGTGTTTGATGATCCTGTAACATCCACATGTTGATCAGCGAGCAACTTTTGCTCCTCGGGGGTATCAGGATAGGTGAACTCTGCTATAAAATCTGCTACAACTTGCCCTTTTAGCGATGATCTGGGTTCATAAACTATATCATATTCACCAAGTTCTATTGCCCAGTACATCAATCTCCCTGATTTTTTTGGTTTATGAAGGGCTTGCCTCAACGGCATATCAGTATATACGACTATAGTATGAGCCTGGAAGTATGGCCTTATTCTCCTACTCGCCTCAATCAGCGCCAGTGCTAACTTTTCCAGCCTTAGATATCTGATCTCTACTCCTCGAAAAGCCTTACTTGTGCAGTAGATTGGTTTTTGTACTCCATTCTCCACTCTTATCAATGTCAAACTAACTGCATTCTCGGACACTGCCAGATATAAGTATAATTTTTCTCCCATCACTGGCTTGGATAGCAGTGGAGGTGCTCCCAAGTATTTCTTCAAGTCTTGAAAAGCTTTCTCACATTCATCATTCCACTCAAAAGTCTTTCGGAGTATCTTGAAGAATGGGAGACATCGATCAGTTGCTCGCGATATAAATCTGTTGAGTGCTGCTACTCGTCCTGTAAGACTTTGCACCTCTTTCTTCGTCGTCGGAGATCGCAGCCCTAATAGATCTTTGATCTTTTCAGGATTTGCCTCAATGCCTCGTTGATTGACAATGTACCCGAGAAACATGCCTTCTCGTACTCCACATATGCACTTCGTCGGGTTATGCTTCATTTGATATTTATCTAGTTGATCAAAAGTCTGACTTAAGTCAACTAGATGATCGACAACTTTCTTGCTCTTTGTCAGCATATCGTCAACATAGACTTCCATATTGCAACTGATTTGTTCAGCGAAGACCTTGTTCATCAGCCGTTGATATGTCGCGCCTGAATTTTTCAAACCAAAAGGCATAACATTATAACAATAAGTTCCCCTAGGGGTAATGAAAGAAGTACTCTCCCTGTCTTCAGGTTTCATTTTAATCCGATTGTAACCAGAATAAGCATCCATGAAGCTCAGCAGCTCGTGTTCCGAGGTAGCATCGACTAGTCGATCAATACGGGGCAACGAAAAGTGATCCTTTGGATATGTTTTGTTGAGGTCGGTGAAGTCTACACACATCCTCCATTTGTTGTTCTTCTTTTTCACCATTACCACACTTGCTAACCAGTCTGGATATTTAACATCTTCAATGAAGCAAGCTTTCTGGAGCTTCTCGACTTTCTCCTGTATAGCTTGATTCTTCTTGGGACTGAATACTCTTCTTCTCTGCTTCACAGGCTTGATCTCCTTATTCACATTGAGTTCGTGACATAAGAAATGTGGGTCTATTCCAGGCATATCCTCATGACTCCACGCAAAAGTTTGCTTTCGGCTCCTTAGGAAAGTTATCAATTCCTGTTTTAATGAGGCTTCCAACGACGAACCTACTTGAGTAGTTCGTTCAGGGTGCTCGTCGTCCAGAATGATGTTTTCAGTAGCTTACACCACTTGACCCTTCACGAGTTGCGACTCATCTCTAGGATCCAATGTTTCAATTTCTGCACCTTCATCCACTTGATAAGTAGTAGTATTTTTCCTTGATTCCTCCAGTTCCTCTTGCTCGGCGGATGAATAATAGCATTCCCGAGCTACTTTCTGATCACCTTTCACAACTCCTACTCCAAAATTTGTTGGAAATTTTAGGCACTGATGCACTGTAGATGGTGCAACCTCTAATTTCTTCAATCCTACTCTTCCCATGATGATATTGTATGATGATTGAACATTCTTATCCATCACGAAGAATCGTATTCTTTCTGTTCGACAAGCAGTCCACATACCAATGAATATATCCAACTTGATCGTCCCAAGTGAAAAAACTTTCTCGCCAGCAAAATCGAGGAGGGGTCTATGATAAGGCTCCAGTTGAGATAACTTTAGATTTAAACTATCGAAGCACGAGTAGAACATGATGTCTGCCGAGCTACCATTATCTACCAGTACTCTTGAAATCATTACCTCCTTCATTCTCATCTTGATCACCAATGGGTCATCATGAGGATATAGAACACCTGCCAGGTTATTCTTTGATAAACCAATGACTAATTTCTCTTTGTTCACCTTTCTCGGGCGATCCTCCTCAACTAGATTTATTCGTTGAATGTACGAGCAAGCTTGAGCCTCACAGAGGTAAGGTTTCTCTCTGCAGTAAGGTCTCCTCATCCTGCATCTCCACCTATAATAACATACAATCAAATGATCCAAAGCGTATTGAAAATACCTCTCGTTATGGCTGCCTTGGTCTCTTGGGAAGATCGGGGTCGTCTTCTGGATCAACTTCATGGTTTCTTTTCTTATTCTCTTTTGCTCGATGAGGAGATCTAGACCTCTCTCTTGTTCGGTCGTTGTTTCTTCTTTCGCTTCCACGATCAACATACTTTGCCAGTTTTCCTCGTCTGACGAGTTCAATCTCATTCTGAAGAGCAATGTAATTTTTTGTCATATGGCCATGATCTTTATGAAACTCGCAATACTTTGCTTTATTCCTCCTATCAGGGTCTGCCTTCATTTTCTCAGGCCAGTTTAATTCCTCGTTGTTCTTGATTTCTTCTAGAACATGGTTGATATCCTTCTTCAAAGGAGTATAATTATCAAATTTCTTCATTATGTCCCATACCGACCTAGTTTTTGAATGTTTGTCATTACCATTGTTCTTATGCTCTTTCTTCTTAGCTTTTTCACCTTCCACCTTGGTTTCTTTGGCATCCATGTTCTTCTTCGCAGCCATAGCCTCCTCGGCATTCATAATCTTTGTCGCTTTTTCCATCAGATCTGACATGGTTCTAGGTGGATCTTTGGACAAAGTGTAGTACAATTTGTTGGGCAGTAGTCCACTCATCAAGGCGGTAATCGCTGTCTTTTTCTCATAATCAATGACTTCGAGCTTCTCGTTATTAAAACGAGTTATATAATCTCTGGTACTTTCACCAGCTTTTTATCTAACACTTAACAAATGCGCTACTCGTTTAACAGGCTTTGTCCCAAAACAGAAATTCCCAATGAATAACTCGGCCAGTTGAAAGAAAGTTGAGATCTTAACCCGAGGAAGATTATTATACCATATTTGAGCAGATCCGGTAAGAGTTCTCGAGAATGCTCTGCATCTCATCTCATCTGGAACAGCATAGATATCGGCTGCAACTTGGTATTGTTCTATATGAAGGACAGGGTCAGTCTTTCCATCATATTTGGGGGTCACAACAGGTGCTTTGAACTTTGATGGTGTTGGAAAATCTACAATGGTCTGGACAAAAGGTGTTCCTCGAACAAAAGTTCGTTGTAGAGGGTTCTTAGCCTTAGCCATTTCCCCTAATCTATCCACCAGCCTTTGAATAGAGCCTTTCCATGCATCATTTCCTTTCTCGGGCCTGTCGGTTCGAGCAACTGATCGCGTTGATGTGGCTTCTTGGGATCTATCTTGACGAGCAGATGGTCGCGACTGGGCAGATCCTTCCCTTAAATCTGATGGTCGTCGAAAACTCCTCGATGCGACTTTAGGAGGACTTCTACTCCTTTTAGGTCCTAATCGATCAAAAGGTGATACCCTGCTTAAACTCTCTAGCGCACTAGTCCTTTCTGGAGAGAGAGTGATACGTTTTTCAGTATCTGTGGCCCGCACTCACGAAGTTCGTCCAGGTTGATAAGAAAAATCTTTAGATTCCTCAGTACGATATGAATCAGTACGTCTAGTACGTGAAGAAGGTGCACGGGTATTTCTTTGAATACTTCGTAGTCCTGAATGGGTTGGTGCACCGCCATTGAGGGTTTGTATGAGTTGTCGCATAGTTTCTTGCATGACGGTCTGGCCCTGAGCCAGATTTGTCATTATTCCAGCCAGATCTGAAATATTTGGCGGAGCAGATGGATTTGGAGGGCTTCCAGCGTTTCGATTGCTAGATTCTGGAATATCAGCCATTTGTGATGGATTGTTTTTTATGAAAAACGATATTACCAGTCGTTTACCACAGACGGCGCCAATCTGTTGATGTAAAAAATTAGATCCTATCTAATTATATAATCACAGATAAAATAAATGAGACACAGAAGTTTTAAAGTGGTTCAGCCTTATAAGAATGGCCTACGTCCACTATTTCTGTTATTGATGACTGTTTGGGAATTCTCGATTACAAGTTCAATCAAGAAATTTCGGTCCCCTTACAATGAGGGTAATACAATGTATTTATAGCCCTGAGGCTGTAATGTGAAAGGGTAATACATTAAATGTTGTATATGTGAAAGGGTAATACATTCAATGCCCTTTAAGTGTATACGTCTGAATGATAAGCATTTAATGAACAGTCAAACTGTTGGTTATCCCGCTATTAATGCTTTGTTCGAGGTGCAGCTCGGACCGCCTAAGCTGCTCGGACCGCCTAAGGTCCTCGGTAATCAAAAGTTCCTCGGTACTCAAAAGTTCCTCGGAGAGTTCTTGTAGGTCGGAGCGTCTGAGTTTCTCGGGGATGCAGTGTTCCTCGTTGTAGTATGATTCCTCGGAGCGTCTGAGTTCCTCGGAAGTGTTTGTTGTTGCCACGCAGATTACCACGTGTCTTCACTCGATTGAGCCATGTCAGCAGACTAAATTTGGTATCAACACCCCATTTGACAAAAAAAAAATTAACTCCATATATTTTACACCCAACATGATTTCAATAATAATAATAATAATAATAAATGAGCCTATAAAATAAAATTTCAAGTCTATTACAATAATAAAAAAAGGTTCAAGTCTATTACATCTTGTCCAAAAAAAGTATATCACATCATCTTGCACCAACAGACTTGTTCAAAAAAAAATATATTCCAAAACATAATTTGAAAAAAAGTATAAAAAAAATGAGCTACAAGAAATAATTTTAAGTTTATTGCAACCAATAAAAAAAAAAGTCATTCTATGCCAACTCATGATTTCGATAAATTTGGTGCGAAACACTGACGTGTCGCACTCGTATTGGCTCGTGTTTGGGTCTAATACTAGAAAACCCAGGGCAATTCGGGTGCAACACATCACTATGTGTCATATCATTATGTGTCGCAATTAGGGGTGCAACCGGTACGGGTTTTTACCGTATCGTATCGTTTTGGTCCGGAAAAAATGATTTTGGTTTCATATTATGAAATACCGAAAATCGATTTTACCGAGAAACCGAAAATACCGTCAAAAATTTGGTTGGTTTTGATTTTTAGATACAAAAAACCGATTTACCGAATTTACCGTACCGATATCGTACCAAAATTACCGTATCGAAATACCGTACCAAACTTTTTGTGCAGTGTCAAATTATTTTGGATATCAAACTACTTCTATTTATTTTATTTCTCATGAGTGAGTTTTTATATTCTCTTTGAATTTAAATTTATTTATTTGAGTATTTGGTTTAAGTGTTAAATAATCATGTTAATTAAACATATATTTTGTTTAATTAATCAAACATTTAACACAAAATGAATTAGGCAGCATTTTGTTAAAATAAAAAGAGCCATTTGTTTTGTTGGCTATATTTCCGTTTTGCCCTTATTTCATTTGGGTTAATATTGTGGTTGGTGTAGAGATCTTTTTTTAGGGTTTCCATTTCATTTTTTTTTTACCTTTTTCTCTCTCAAAAAGTGTGGTCGTCATTTTTGTTTGAGTTCTCTTTCTCTCATTTTTTTTTCTTCTTCAACCTTGGGTTGATTTTGAGAAATAATTTTTTGGGGACTTTTATTTGAGAACACCATTTTTTTGTTTTGAGTTGGCTTTCGATTTGGTGTGGTTACTTCGTTTTGAGATCGGGTTTCCGGTGACAATTTTTTCGGCGCGAGCTGTATTCGGATCTGAGTTCCCTCCGTGTTTTCCGGTGATTTTTTTCCCGACGAGTTGGCTTTTTCGGTGAGTTGGCTTTTTTGGCGAAGGTTTGTTTTTCCGGTGTTGGAGGTGTGGATGATTTTGACTTTCCGGCAAACATTTTTTGAGGTAACAGCTCCCTCATTTTTTGAGGCTCATCATCTTGGTTCACTCTCCTCAGGCACCAGCTCCCTCATCTCGTCTCACTCTCCTCCGGCTCCGACAAAAGCAAACCGGTAGTTTGGTCTCTCTGTTTAAATCTATTGTTCCAAATGCTACAAATGCTAGAAATTGTACCTGTTTGTGTATGTTTCTAATTGTTCCAAACAACTAGAAATGCTAGAAATTGTAATCGCTAGAAATGCTAGAAATTGTAACAGCTAGAAATGGGTATATCGAAATATATACCAGATTTACTGAATGCATAAACCGATTTGAAATTCTGATATTTACCGGGAAAAAACCGAATTGAAACTGAAATTACCGAAACCAAAAAAACTCGAAAATACCGAAAAACCGATCGGTTTGGTTTTGGTTTTTGTTTTGATGTACCAGTCGGTAAATTGATACGGTACGGTTTTACCATATAGAATGTTGTTTTGGTATTGGTAAGGAGTCGTTACCGACCATACCGTACCGGTTGCAACCCTAGTCGCAATCATGAGTCCATTTAGAATTATTATTAAAAAAATTGATGTGTTATTACATCATGTAAAAAAAATGTATATTACAAAACATAATTTAAAAAAAAAGAGCCTACAAAACAGAATTTCAAGTCTATTACAACCAAGATGCAATTTTTTGGACTATAGGGAATTAAGAGCCTCATTTTTTATACTCTTTTCAAATTATGTTTTGTAATATACTTTCTTTTTTTGGACAAAGTCTATTAAAAACCAGGTCATTGGTGCAAGATTTAATATACTTTTTTTGGACAAGATGTAATAGACTTGATTTTTTTTTATTGTTGTAATAGACTTGAAATTCTGTTTTCTAGGCTCATTTTTCTTTTTATTATTATTGAAATCATGTTGGGAGTAAAAGACATCGGAGTTATTTTTTCCTATTTTTTTATTTTTTGTCAAATGGGGTTCACTATGTGTTTGACTGTTTTTTTTTTTCTTTCCTTTTTGTTACAAGGAGATGCAAATATGTGTGGCCAACTGTTTTTCTGTGTTATATGGAGATGGAGATGGAGATGAATTTCAAATGTATGTGGGTTTGTAAGTGAGGATGAAAATGAAATCTTTTGGGGGGAATACATTTTTGGCTGTTGGGGATGGAAATGAAATAAAGACTTGGGAGGTTTTGTTTTTGACGTGGCTGCATTCACCTCACCAGGTCTCTCATTTGCATGTCGCTCTAGTTTTAGTCCAAAATCAATATGGGCAAACACCTCAATAATTCATAATAAAAGTTAAAAGGGAGACAAAATAAATTTATAAGAAAGATTCTCTTTACACCCACTAAATTCTCCAACTCACCCTACTGATGTACTTTCAGAATTAATCAACATTCACTTTTTCCCCTAAAATACTCTTTAAAAAACAATTTTCTCATCCTGTTCAACTTAAGTTCTGATGAGATTGACCCTCTCTCCCTCGCACCCAAACCCACACCCACCCACACAAGGAAAAAATACATCTTTTGGGGAACAATTTCATATAATTGATATATTTTTACCTGATAGATATATTTTTTGCCTGGTAATTTGTTTTTTTATTTTGTTTCAAGTGTTCCCACCCCTTAAAAAAGGAGAATTAATGCTTTTGTATAACACATATGATTTGTACATGAACTTTTTACTCCAGTCTAATTGTCTCAAAGTTGTGATACCGATCACTCTTAAACAGTAGAAATCAATATATTTGCTGAGAAACTAACAATACGAAAAGAAAATTACCCACAATTTCCAGTTTTTTTAATTCTCAAGTGAGTGGAAAGAAAAATAAAGGATTCAGAAAATCTTAAAAGTGGTGAGATGAAAATTTATTAAAATAAGAGTGAGATAGATAATTTGAAGGGTTTATTAAAAAATGAAAAGTATTTGATATTTAAAAAAGAGTGGGCTCCTACGGCGAGCACGGTCCCGGGGAAAAGTTTAGGCAAAGAGAGGCAAATTAGCTCAAAAAGGTAGTGGTTATAATAAGAAGTAAAACATAAAAGGGAAAACGATTGAAAAGGAGATTTATTTTCATAGAATCGAATAATGGTCTGTGTGTAGCTAAGAATAGTCGCATAGCTCCATAAAGTACGCCCAAGAATGACTCACTTTTTCAGTACACCAGCTCAAATCACCGATAACTTCTAAAATCTGAATCTTTATATGATTTGAGGCCAAAACATGGGAGAAAGGAGTGTAGATGGAAATTCTTTTAAGTTCTCTTATTCCACGTTCCCTTCAATATTATATTAAATAGAGTTGATAAAATAAACAGGCAGAAATATTATAAAAGCACGTCATTAAACAACCAAGCGTTTGTATCATTCTATTTGATTTTATAATAAAACATGGAAGAACAAAGGGGTGGATGGAAATTTGTTAAATTTCTTCCACTTTTCCTTCAAGCCTTACAGAGTAAAAAGATCATTTTACTCTTTTGTTACCTTTCCACTTTCCCCTTCTTTTTCTCACTATTTCCCATTTACATCCCTTCCCTTCCCGCAAAACCATACAGAATAAAACTAAATAAAGATTAAAGTACAAAACCAAAACAAATGCAGTTAGTAACTTAGTACTGAAATATTATAAAAAAGATAAAGCACATGAGTAAATCAATTATCGTTTATGTATGTTAAAAACCTATTATGACTGTACCAACAACATTTAATCCTCTGAACCATAGTGACAAATAAGATAGAGTGATTACAACTTTCTCTTGGACCGCTTGTTCTCCACCGCCTCAATATCTTCTATCTTGGATTTGTCCTCTTCGGCCAAAGTGGTGAAGAGAGAAGGTTGTGGGAATGGGTTTGCTGTTTGGTAAAGGAAACAAGAGAGCCTGTTATGGAGTGAGTGAAGTGTGGCATAAATTTGAACGATTTCTGAAGGGTCTGTGGTGTTTGGGAGCTTTTTTGCCATTAAAGTTGCTTGCTCTAAAGCCAACGCTAGGTTTGTTGATGATGGTTTCTTCTCTGTCATCGTATATCAATATTGAAATTTACTCTCGCTTCGCTTTCTCTCTCTTATACAAAAAGAAGATGATTGTTTTTGGTTACTTGGTGACGACTGAAGAGGTTCTTGCTGGTTAAGTAACTTTAAGTTCTATGCCACGGTGGTCCCACACCTATTTATTGTTCTTTACAAGGAAAGAGTCGTGTTTTGAAACCTGTTACGGTTCCGAATGCAATAAGGACTCGGGGTCGGGGTGTTACTCGTCGTCGTGTAACGTTATAAATAAAGTTTAAGGTGGGGATAAACCGTTTTCGGTCGGTCAACATCAAATAATTGAACCACAAAGAACATCAATTCAAAACTTAATATAAAAATATTATTTTAATTCTTTTCAAGCACACAAAAATATAAATAAGATAACACTAATAAATAAGTATGAAATGAATAAATTCTCTTCATTGTCTAACACGAATCATTACGCGCTTGTTGGGGTAATATATTAAAATCATGTATTATGTATTAGTTTTACTTATGAAGCTATTGTTTAATTAATAAATTAATTTTCCTCTGTTAAATGAGAATCACGTGTGACATAATGTTTGCATTATTTATATATTATTGGTGTCTTTTATTCTGCATAATAGGTGATGTGATGTGTAGAGTACGTTCTACGCATGGAAGATCATATCACCAGTTCTTGTGACATGTAAGTCTTTCGTTCATAGTTTTAGTTAGATAAGGACACACCATTAGTAGGGTGTGATGATGCTAAGATTTAGCACCACCGGATAAGTGATAGTGAGCTCAAACAGTAACAGCCATGCCAGCCATAGAGATGTATAAGTGTATAAAAATGTAGAAGGGGATGAGTATAAGAGGAAATAAGACAATGATGTATAGTGGTTCAGCCAAATTGGCCTACATCCACTGTGAGTGTGTGATCCACTAAGTATGGGCACTAATGGCCTTGGATACAATGCACATAACCCTCTCTCTCTCTCTCCACTGTGTGTGTACGAGCAGAGTTTTAGCTAGGGCTCCTGTTCATGGATCGATCCCCTGTAGGGTTGGGGGTGACTAGTATATATAGGTCTTGGGGGGTGTAGTGTACCCCCCAAGTAAGCATGGTGCATGTGAATGATGATCTAACCAATCCCCTGTTGACACCTGTAGATGCCAAATGATGACATAATATTCCCTCACGTGAGGGTGTGATTCGGTTATAACGGTCTGCCACGTGTCATATGAGCCTGACGCGCACTGTTCCACGCGTGTCCCGAACCACGCGCCGTCATGATGTCACCCTCGGCCTATGAGCCGAGGCCGAGGGCAAAGTTTCTTCCGGTGGGGAGCCTGGCTTCTTAATGGCCTCGTACTGTCGTACCATCGTAGGGTCGTCCGGAGCCTAGGGAAGGGTCGGCCCCTCGTAGGGTCGTCTGGACCCTGGTGAAGGTCGGCCCCTCATAGGGTCGGCTAGAGCCTGGTGGAGGGTCGGCCCCTCGTAGGGTCGTCTGGGCCTGGTGGTGGCCAGCTGGGGCCTGGTGAAGGGTCGTCCCCTCGTAGGGTCGTCCGTATTGGAGGTAATCCTCATCCAGGCTGAGGGTATAAACGGTTATATCAATCACCCCCCAGCCCTTAGCCATAGGTGTCATTGAGATGGCTGAGGGATATTTGCTGAATTCGAGACACGTGTGATCAGTTAGGTGAGTGACACCTGCGCAGATACTCATTGCTGTTCCAGTTTCCAAGGCAGGGCGGCTGCGCAGTACGCTTGGGGCCTTGCGCCCTAATTATATCTTTCTTTGGTAAATGGGTCCACTCATTACCAATGTATATAAGCAATTTTTAAACTCTCTTTCCAACTTCTTCTTCTTCGCGCCTAACCATTTTCTCTCTCTAGAACCAGTCGCCATTTGCAGCCTTCAATCTTTCAGGCCTTACTGCGCTCTTGTTCTCTCGTCATCAGGTAACCTTTTTCTCCCCGTGCCTTCTTTTGTCTTCATTTCTGTATATTTTTTAGGGTCGTAGGTCGGCAGTTTCTTAGAGTTCCCCTATTGCCTTTTTCCGGTGTCTTCTCCGGTTGGTAGTTCTTGAACATTCTTGACGAAAAACGTTTGAGTTCTTTGGTTTGATCCAAAAGTCTAACCTGGTCAATCCCCCAAGTGTTTGTAGTTGAATTAGCCAAGTCTAGTATAATTTCTCCAAGTGTAGGGTCTTCCCCTTAATGCTTAGGAGGCTTTACCACTTAGTGTCTGAATTCCCATCTCTGAGAGAGAAACTCTTTACCGAGATCAGACGAATAGAGGAGAAGGAAGAGAGGAGACGAGGGGCCGACCCTAATTGGGTACGACCCATCTTTCCCATTCCTCTTGCCACCATAAGACCATCTGAACCCTCTGAGTCTTGTGGGTCGTCGTCTCGTCCTGCCGACACTCCCAAACCAAGTGAAATGGACGAGAGAACCTCCTCCCCAACTGGTGCTGGAACGTCTGGTAGAAGGGACACGTCTGACCCTAGCCCTCCCCGAGAGGCCGAGGGTACGATTCCCTCTAAGGCTGTCCCTGTGACAACCCTGCCCCCCAATGCCTTCCAAGTGGCTTTCCCTCAGGGTCCTCCTGCAGGTGATGAGATGGAGGGGGATGAGTACGAGGACGATGATACAGATGATGAGGTTGACACTTCCCACGCCTCGTCTTTTATCTCCTCCGTTAGGGATAGGGACCTTCTGATATGGAGGCATACTTACGGAGTGCCCTCGGGGGTAACTATGAGGGTTCCCTCTGAGACTGAGAGGGTTTTTGAGGGTGAAGAGGGAGAGGTTGCAGTCTACGAGCAAATGTTCAAGGTAGGTGTCAGACTTCCCTTCCACCCTGCCATTGTCGATATTCTGTCAGCTCTGGGCGTCTCCCCCTCTCAACTTCCACCCAACTCTTGGAGGACGATTCTGGGTTACATTTCCTTGTGGAAAAACTCTTTTACTGATGAGCCCTCGTCCGACGTATTCTTGGCTTGCTATAATATCACCTCTTCATCTAAACAGCCCGGATGTTATCATCTTGGGGCGAGAAGGTCTGAGAAGAAACTTCTTCACGTGTCTCAAACTTCCAATCATGATTGGAAGAAGAGATTCTTCTTCATATCTGGGGCGTGGGAGCATTCCGCCGAGGCGTCCCCTTCTGCCGATGGTCCGAGGGTCCCTAACAAATGGTCTAATCCCTCAATGAAAGCTAGGTCAGACCCCGGACTTAACCTAGAGGAAAGGGATATTGTTGAGTACCTGAGGGGACGAGGGAGAGAGGGTGAGATCCCAAAGTTTGAAGATCTGATGACTCCGCGCTTCCTTAAAGAAGCTGGTCTGAGGGTCGGCCCTCTGACAGAACTATGTGAATTATACTGAACATTTTCCCTTCTTTACTTATTTTTGTAGTGTTCTCTCTTTATCTCTGAACTTTTCTGACATGTCGTCCTCTTATCAGATCGTCCTGCAGGTACACCAGACTACCTCTGGGAAATGACTGCTCCAAGCCTACTTGCTGGTTTGTCGAAGAAAAAGGGGAAGGAGCCTCAGCAAGCTCCCAAGAAGACGAGGGCCTCAGGGCCGACGGTTGTTGAGCCGACCTCTGATAGCCACAAGAGGAAGGAGCCTGAGACTCCTGTTGAGCATCGGCCTGATCCAAGGACGAGGGCAAGGGTCGAAGCCTCTGAGGGTACGACCTCTTCATCGAGCATGGGGGCCTTCTGGTCTCAGAATCTGTCCCATCTGAGGGCCGACCCCTCATCCCTTATTGCCAACTTGAGGGCGGCCAAGGCCTCGATGTTCTCTGCACCATCGGCCTCTGACTTCGAGTTCTTGGCAAAGATGCCTCCAGCTAAAGTGTACGACTTCGGTCTGCATTCCCTTGCTCAGGTATTGGTCTCGACCTTTAATTTCATTCTTTCATTAACTGTTCCCTCGGCCCCTCTTGACATTTGTTCATTTTTTCTTGCAGTCCGTCTGTGCCCTCACCTCAGCCACCAAGTGGATGGCTGAGAACCAACAGAAATTCCATGAAGCTGAGAGGGCCATTCAACAAGAGGCTGACCTACGGACAGAGTTGGACACTACTAGGGCCGAGCTGGAGAGCACAAGGACTGAGCACGCTAGAGTCCTTGATGAGCTGACGAAGCAACATGACGCCGATCTGCAGGCTAAGGACTTGTTGATCAAGGACAAGGACGAGGCTCTGATCAACCTGGAGGCCCAGCATAAGACTGATCTGGAAGCAGCCATCAAGAAAGCTGAGGCTGATGCTGTGGAGGCATACAAGACTTCAGATGAATTTCAAGGCTTCGGCCTTGAATATCTTGAAAGGGGGATTAGGACGGCCTGCCGATGGGCCGTCCTCAAATTTGGCGATGTGGTTTCCTCTGTTCGCCCATCACTGGAGGGTGTTCAATTGGACGATCCCCTAATTTCCGAGGCCCTCAACCAGGTGGAGTCCCAAGTCCAGCTCGAAGGGGTCGGTACATCTGAAGATCATCCGGTGCTGGTAACAGAGGAGACCATTCCCATTGATGTTGAGGCTCTGCCCTCTGATGTCGTCCCATAGGGTGGCTGCCTGTAGCCCATACCCTTGTTTTTGTATTTTTGTTCTATGTATTGTAAAACACTTGATGCTTTATATTAATACCATCGTCTCTTCCTTTCACAACTGTCTCCCATAACTGCTGTCTTCCATATTTAATTCTGTTATGGTTTGTTCCTTGCTAATTTGCTTCTTCGTTGATGATGATGATACTAACCCTTCCCTCGTCTTTTTGAGGACCAATGTGGCGTTGTCCCCTCATCAGGACTCATTATAGCCGAGGGTTCAAATAATCAAATTAATGATTTTTAACGAAGTCTACCCTCGTCTTTCTTGAGAACAGTGGAGGGGTCGTCCCCTCCACTGGTCCTCATTATAGCCGACGGTTCAACTTACCAAATTAATGGTATTTATGTAGTCTACCCTCGTCTTTTCTGAGAACAGTGGAGGGGTCGTCCCCTCCACTGGTCCTCATTATAGCCGAGGGTTCAACTAACCAATTTAATGGTATATATGCCTCGTCTTTCTTGAGGGCAGTGGAGGGGTCGTCCCCTCCACTGGTCCTTGTTATAGCCGAGGGTTCAACTAACCAATTTAATGGTATATATGAAGTCTACCCTCGTCTTTTTTGAGGGCAGTGGAGCGGTCGTCCCCTCCACTGGTCCTCATTTTAGCCGAGGGTTTAACCAACCAATTTAATGATTTTTAATTAAAGTCTACCCTCGTCTTTCTTGAGGACAGTGGTCGGGTCGTCCCCTCCACTGGTCCCCATTATAGCCGAGGGTTCAACTTACAAAATTAATGGATTTTAACAGTCTACCCTCGTCTTTTTTGAGAACAGTGGTGGGGTCGTCTCCTCCACTGGTCCTCATAATAGCCAAGGGTTCAACTTACCAAATTAATGGTATATATGAAGTCTACCCTCGTCTTTCTTGAGGGCAGTGGAGGGGTCGTCCCCTCCACTGGTCCTCATTATAGCCGAGGGTTCAACTTACCAAATTAATGGATTTTAACAGTCTACCCTCGTCTTTTTTGAGAACAGTGGTGGGGTCGTCTCCTCCACTGGTCCTCATTATAGCCGAGGGTTCAACTTCTTTGCATGTATACTAGAACTGATAACCACTGGATGAGGGAAACACTGATACTTCTCATGAATCTTCAATGTGTTCTGTCGAAACAATGCTTATTACAACTATGGCTTATCAAGACCTTACAACACTACTGGTAGTATTTTTTCAAATGATCTGCATTCCAGGGGTTTGAGAAAGGTTCCCCCTCCAGGTTTTCTAGCCTGTAGGTCCCAGGGATGACTTCATCGATGACCCTATATGGGCCATGCCAATTAGGGTGAAGCTTGTTGGGCTTTTGCCAAGTCTTCTTGAGGACCAAGTCCCCCACTGCGATGGGCCTATGTTTCACCCTCTGATTGTAGAACCTTGCGGTCCTCTGTTGGTAGGAAGCCTGCCTCATCTCAGCATCCTCCCTTCTTTCCTCAATCAAGTCCAGGTCAAGTCTCCTCTCTTCTGTATTTCCCTAGGGGTCATACACTTGGACCCTATGAGTGGGAAACTCGACTTCGGTGGGGATGACTGCTTCTGACCCATAAGCTAACATGAATGGGGTCTCCCCAGTAGAGGTCCTTACTGTCGTCCTGTACGCCCACAACACTGCATATAACTCCTCGACCCATCTTCCTTTTGCCTCCTCAAGCCTCTTCTTAATCGCATCTAGGATTGTCCTATTCGTAACTTCGGTTTGCCCATTGGCCTGAGGTCGGCCTGGGGTGGAGAAAAATTGTTTGATGCCCACCCTCTCACAGTACTTCTGCAGAGAGGCATTCTTGAACTGGGTCCCGTTATCCGAGATGAGGGTGTTGGGTAGACCATATCTGCATATCACATTCTTCCAGATGAACTGGAAGGTCTTCTGCTCTGTAATCGTGACCATCGGTTCGGCCTCTACCCACTTTGAAAAGTAGTCAATTGCTACGATGAGGAACCGATAGTTATTGACTGCCCTCGGTAAGGGTCCTACCAGGTCAATCCCCCATACTGCAAACGGCCATGGGGATGTAATGGAGGTGAGGGGCTGATGAGGTTGGTGAGGGATGGTAGCAAATCTTTGGCATTTATCACACTTTTTAACATATGCGGCAGCATCTTTCCCTAAGGTTGGCCACCAGTAGCCTTGGGTGATCACCCTCTTCGCTAAGGATCTACCCCCAATGTGGCTTGAGCACGACCCTTCATGCACATCTTGCAGAATGGAAGGGACTTCTGAGGGATGCACACACCTAAGTAAGGGGAGTAGGAACCCCTTTTTGTACAGCGTGTCTCTGATGACAGTGAACTTAGCAGCCCTGTATCTCAGCTTATTCCTTTCTTGGCTTGCTTCTGGCATCTCTCCCTCTTTAATGTATCTGATCAGATGATCCATCCATGACGGTTCTTGAGAAACATTCATGCAAATGCCAAGTGTTCCCTCGACGTCTTCGATAGCTGGCTGAAACAAAATTTCCACTGGGACCGTCCTCCTGATGTCTGTTCTTGTTGCCGAGGCCAGCCTAGCAAGGGCATCAGCGCGGCCATTATCAAGCCTAGGTACCCTCCTTAATTTCACTTCTCTGAAGCCCTTCAGTAATGATCTCACCTTCTCGAGGTACCTAGCCATCCTTTCGTCCTTAGCCTCGTAGGCTCCTAGTATCTGATTTACGACTAGCCTTGAATCACTATGGACCAAAATCTCGCCGACACTAAGAGACTTGGCCAAGGAGAGGCCTGCTACTAAGGCCTCATATTCAGCCTCATTGTTGGAGGCTTTGAAGTAAAACCTCAGGGCGTATTCGACGTCTGTGCCATTGGGTGCTGATAGTATCAGTCCAGCACCACTTCCGCTATCACAGGAGGACCCGTCAACGAAGAGGCTCCACGGAGTCTTTCCTTCAGAAAAATTTCCCTCAGAGAGGGACCCCTGTCTAAAGATGTATCTTCCCTCTTCGTTTTCAGTCACCTTCCTTCTAGCGGTGCTCGTCTCAACCATATCTGCGGGTGTGTCTGCGGGTCTGTCTTCTGTATCTGCCTTCCCGAGGGTCTCACCCTCGGCCTCATCATCTTCCCAGGTGAACTCAGCCACGAAGTCTGCCAAGGCCTGCCCCTTAATGGCTGTCTTAGGCTGATACACAATGTCAAACTCCCCCAGCTCTATAGCCCAGGTCATTAGCCTTCCTGATTTTTCAGGCTTGTGTAGGACCTGCCTAAGAGGAGAGTCAGTAAGGATGACCATAGTATGGGACTGGAAGTACGGTTTCATCTTCCTTGAGGCATGGATCAAGGCATAGGCCAACTTCTCCATCCTCGGGTATCTCTGCTCTGCCCCCTGGAGTGCCTTGCTGTTGAAATATATGGGCTTCTGTATCCCATCTTCGTCTCTTACGATTGCTGCACTGATAGCGGACTCTGAGACAGCAAGGTACACGTAAAGTCGTTCACCCTGCACGGGTCGTGACAGCAGCAAGGGAGACCCTAAGTACGATTTTAGCTCCTTGAAAGCCTCATCGCACTCTTTGCTCCATTCGAAGGCCTTCCCGAGGATCTTGAAGAATGATAGACACCTGTCTGTAACCCTTGACACAAACCTGTTCAAGGCAGCCACTCTCCCTATGAGCCTCTGAACGTCTTTAATGGACTTGGGGGTCTTCATCTCAATAAGGGCCTTTATCTTTTCGGGATTGGCCTCGATGCCTCTTTGATTGACAATGAACCCCAAGAACTTCCCCGCTCCGACCCCGAAGACACACTTGGCCGGATTGAGCTTCATTTTGTATTTGTCCATTGTATTAAAGGTCCTTTCCAGGTCTGCCACATGGTCCTCGGCCTTCAGACTTTTAGTCAGCATGTCATCTACGTAAACCTCCATAGACTTCCCAATTTGGTCTTCGAACATTTTATTTACGAGGCGCTGGTACGTTGCCCCCGCATTTTTTAGGCCAAAGGGCATGACCCTGTAACAGTATGTCCCCTTGTCAGTGATGAAGGCAGTCCTCTCCGAGTCATCAGGGTTCATGAAGATCTGGTTATACCCTGAGTAGGCATCCATAAAACTCATGAGCTCGTGGCCTGCAGTAGCGTCTACCATCTGGTCAATTCGGAGGAGAGGGAAGCTGTCTTTAGGGCAGTGCTTGTTGAGGTCTGTGAAGTCCACACACATTCTCCACTTGCCGTTGGCCTTTGGGACAATGACTGCATTGGACAGCCACTCAGGGTAGATGACCTCTCTGATAAATTCAGCGTCTTCTAATTTTTTAACCTCATCCCTGATGACCTCATACTTCTCTCTAGAGTAAATCCTCCTCCTCTGCTTTACCGGCTTCACTCCCTCTACCACATTGAGTTTGTGGCACATGATTTCAGGGTCGATCCCTGGCATATCTACATGACTCCACGCGAAGACGCTTCGCCTTCTCCTCAACAGTTTGATGAGGTCTTCCTTGATACTGGGCTTCAGAGACTTGCCAACTTGGACGGTTTTTCCCGGGTCATCCTCATCGAGGATGATGGGTTCTACCTCCTCAGCGGCCTCCCCTTTTTTGAGCTTCGTCTCATCCCTGGGGTCTAGGGTATCAATGTTGTAAGTGGTTGTAGCCCTCTTGTGTGCCTCCTTTTCTTCAGCGGAGTTGTAGTAGCATTCTCTCGCTGTCGTCTGGTCTCCCTGGACTTGCCCCACCCCATAAGGGGTAGGGAACTTAACCATCTGGTGGACTGTGGACGGCATAGCTTCAAACCCCTTGAGGGCCACACGTCCCAGTATGATGTTGTATGCCGAAAACACATGCTCATCCAGCACAAAGAAACTGACCCTCTTGGTGAGCCATCTCGGCCATTCATCCCCCATCCTGACATCAGCCTCATATATTCCCAGGGGGTGAAACTTCTCCCCACTGAGCCCAATCAATGGATGATGGTATGGGACAAGTCTGGCACGACTGAGGCCCAAGGCCTTGAAGCATGGCCAAAACATCACATCTGCGGATGAGCCCCCATCTACCAGGATCCTCGGCACTTCGCACCCGTGCACCCTGGTAGTGATGACAAGAGGGTCATCATGCGGGGCCAAGAGGCCTTTGAAGTCCATCCTTGAAAATCCCACTATCAAAGTGTCCATGTCAACCTTCTTCCTTTTTTCTGACTTGACCTCTAGGAAGGTTGAGTGCACCATCTTCGTTACTGCCTTAGCCTCCGCAACATGGGCCTTCCTGTCAGCGACCTCAGACCCTCCTCCTGCTAAACCCCCGGAGATCATTCCTACACCGAGAGAGATCATATTGAGCCTCTTGACAGGACCGTGGTCGTCTCTCGGCGGGAGGTCAGGGTCGTCCTCATCATCAGAAGGCTCGTCCCCTCTTTTTTGAGGACCTTCTCTGCAGGCATCGACTCGCTTCTTTCTGGGGTCGTCCCCTCGGCCCCTCTTGAAGTCGGCTTTGTCGACGTACTTTCTGAACTTCCCTTCCTTTAGCATCTTCTCAATCTCATCTTTCAGAGTGAAGCATTTGTCCGTTACGTGGCAGTGGTCTTGGTGAAACTCACACCACAGGTTCTTATTCCTCTTGCCAGGTGCTGCCCTTAGCTTCTCGGGCCACTTCAGGGATCGGTCACTCTTAATCTCATTGAGAATCTGTTCACAGCTGACCGTCAGAGGGGTGTACCCCGCGAACTTTTCATCCGAGGACCTCTTCTTCCCCTCTTTGTTCTTCTTAGGGTATTTACTCCCACTAGCACCTCCTCTCTCGTCTTCATATTTTGCCGCCATCGCCTCTTCGGCGTTCATCACCTTTCCTGCTGTCGACAGCAGTTCAGCCATCGTCCTCGGAGGGTCTTCAGCAAGCTTCCATAATAGCTTCCCCTTCTGGAGTCCTCCAATTAGGGTTGTCATAGCTATGCTTTCCTCATAGTCTTCCACCTCCAGCTTCTCCTTGTTGAATCTGTCTATATAGTCCCTCAGACTCTCACTCTTCGCCTGCTTGACATAGAGCAGGTGGGTGGTCTTCTTCTGTGGCCTCACCCCAAAGCAGAAATTATGGATGAACAGGTCTGCCAACTGCTTAAAGTTTCCGATGGAATTCTTCGGAAGAGATGTGTACCAAACATGCGCAGCCCCTGTCAAGGTACCAGAGAAGGTACGACACCTCATCTCATCTGAGATAGAGTATATGTCTGCCACCGACTGATACATCTCCACGTGGTGGACGGGGTTGGTGCTCCCGTCATACCTTGGGGTGACCATTGGTGTCTTGAATTTTGACGGCGTGGGGAAGTTGACTATCTTCGCCATGAAGGGTGAGCCTATGGTGTACCCCCTCTGAAGAGGGTCTCGGCTCTTCAATATGTCACCAATCTTATCCTCTAACCGCTGGATTGAGTCATTCCAGAGCCTCATAGGGTCGGCCTGGCCGATGTTATCCCCTGCCGCCTCTCCGAGGTGGACGGAGGGTTCTGCTGCAGCAGGCCTGTGTCGACTGTTCACTTCCCTCTGGCCGTCATCTCGTCCTCGGGGTCGGCCATCTGCTGCCCTCCCCCTGGATCTCGCGGCGCTTTTTGGCCTGGACAACTGTTCCCGCAGGTCATTAACTGGGCCTAGCCTTTCAAAGGCCGACCCCCTGCTCAAGCAATCAAAGGCAGAGCCTCTTGGGCGGTCATCAGGGTTTGGTCTCTCGCACTTTCCCCTACTGTCCTGGAGAGGTCGCACAGTGTTGTTGGAGACCTCATACGGTTCCCAGCATTCTATTGGGGCCTCCTCCCCCTCCAGATCGTCATACCTGTTTTCAGGGCAAGGGTTTCCTTGCCTCCCCTGGCGTAAACGCCTGGGGTCAGCAACATCCCTGCGCCGCTGAGGGGGTGGCAGGTCTTTGCGTGGTGCCTGGGGTGGTCCCCTGGCCTCATGCTGTCCTGGGGCTGCTGCCGGAGTAATCATCTCAGGTGAGACCCCTGGTGGTCTCAGTATGTTCTGGCTCAGAGCTGTGAATTGCTTCTGCATCATCCGTTGGCTTGCTGCCAGAGACTTTAGGGCTGCCGCCACATCAGCCATCTCAGACTGAGGTGGCGGCTGACTGGAACTAGGTCTTCCCCCCTCATCCGGCGGGGGAAGCGGTGGCGGTGGCATCTCAGGTGCCATGTGCTTGAGCTATGAAAAGCTGAACTGAATAAAATACTGGTTAGCTTGGGAACCTTAGTGGGTCTCTTTTAATGGTGAAACACCTCCTCTCAGGGGGAGTGTTGGTTCACCACCAGAGTGCCCAGTGAGGTCAAGCTGTACAAAGGAAGAGATGTCTTCTCGTTCCCACAGACGGCGCCAAACTGATGATGCTAATATTTAGCACCACCGGATAAGTGATAGTGAGCTCAAACAGTAACAGCCATGGCAGCCATAGAGATGTATAAGTGTATAAGTATGTAGAAGGGGATGAGTATAAGAGGAAATAAGACAATGATGTATAGTGGTTCAGCCAAATTGGCCTACATCCACTGTGAGTGTGTGATCCACTAAGTATGGGCACTAATGGCCTTGGATACAATGCACATAACCCTCTCTCTCTCTCTCCACTGTGTGTGTACGAGCAGAGTTTTAGCTAGGGCTCCTGTTCATGGATCGATCCCCTGTAGGGTTGGGGGTGACTAGTATATATAGGTCTTGGGGGGTGTAGTGTACCCCCCAAGTAAGCATGGTGCATGTGAATGATGATCTAACCAATCCCCTGTTGACACCTGTAGATGCCAAATGATGACATAATATTCCCTCACGTGAGGGTGTGATTCGGTTATAACGGTCTGCCACGTGTCATATGAGCCTGACGCGCACTGTTCCACGCGTGTCCCGAACCACGCGCCGTCATGATGTCACCCTCGGCCTATGAGCCGAGGCCGAGGGCAAAGTTTCTTCCGGTGGGGAGCCTGGCTTCTTAATGGCCTCGTACTGTCGTACCATCGTAGGGTCGTCCGGAGCCTGGGGAAGGGTCGGCCCCTCGTAGGGTCGTCTGGACCCTGGTGAAGGTCGGCCCCTCATAGGGTCGGCTAGACCCTGGTGGAGGGTCGGCCCCTCGTAGGGTCGTCTGGTCCTGGTGGTGGCTAGCTGGGGCCTGGTGAAGGGTCGTCCCCTCGTAGGGTCGTCCGTATTGGAGGTAATCCTCATCCAGGCTGAGGGTATAAACGGGTATATCAGGGTGTAACACAATATTTTAGTAGATCTATCTTAATTACAGAAAATGGTATAATTTCAACTTATTGTAGTAGTTTATTTTGTGTATATTGAACTTCACCATGTTATTGTCATGACAATGTACACATCATAATTATTAAGTTTACTTAAGCTCTTAATTCTGATATACTTGTTGGACACGTGCACTAGTTATTTATCACTTTAACCTATTACGTGAGATTCATTATTGGATCAATATACTTGATAGAATGGGCGGTGGTTATTAGTGTATGGTGAAAGTCAATTGTGGATGGAATCCACGTCTCGGTGTAGAGATTGATGATACCCACTTGAAATGCTTCTAAAGTTTATACCTGCCAAATTCTGCAAGTGCATTACGTTAATCCAACACTAGAAATAAGTTAAGCTGGACCGCTAAAGGAACTAAAGAAGTTAATTAAAATCAATTTTCAGTAATTTATTTTATTAATGGGTATCTGTAATCTCAACATTTGGAAATATTAAGTAATTAATAATAAAGATCTTGAAATATAATTTGAGTTAAAGAAGTTGAGTTGCCGATATAATTATTTAGTGGAGTTAATTATATTTAATGGAATATGAATAGGAAGAGGATCCACGCTAGATTTTTTTTTACCCATTAGGAGCCATGCCTTTTCAACTCCCCAGAGTCTCTACTGTAGCCAATATATATATGTAGGTCAAACTCTCGTTTTTGTAGCGCTTGAATTTACACAAGTTTCAGAATTGTGAGAAACTGATAGAAAGAGGCAAACAATCACCGCGAAGACGAAGAGTCCACCCATTTCTCGTGATAGGCATAACAAAGGAATACAGTAGAACACTCAGGATTTCTTATGCGTCAATCACTGTGTGTTCTACAACAGGTACCACCCCAATTTTGCCTTACAGGGTAGATTTATTGGATTTTTTTTATTCAACATATACGTAATATAAAATGTTTCTGGGATAGTCGTTCCAACAATTAGTATCAGGGCCTTGTTGATACTGCGTATAGGTTAAATATAACCATATTGTCCAATCAAAACGTATATATTTTCCATGGATGTTAGGTAGAACATAGAACTGTATTAATGTAATAATATATATTTTGTAGCGTTCTTGTCCCGTTATTATGGTCACATATTTTAATTTATCGTTTTATGTGATTGGATCTCACGATGGTTTATTCGTGGTTAATTTATTGCATTGGATGAATATAATATTGACGTAGCATGTAACTCCTTCAAGGAGTCATAGGACCGATGTAATTGATTTACTGCTTCTAAGATAATCTGGAAAGAAAAACGTTTTTTCAACATAGATTCAAACCCAATTTTTGATGAAAGAATTTTCGTCGGTTTTCGAATAAGTTTTCAGGTTGGAGTGGTTTTAGCCACAGTAATTTCGGGTAGGATTTTATACAGGGCCCCTGAGCCCCCGTCGGGGGGGGGGGGGGGTGACAATATCCGTTGAGGAAAACATGGACCACATTAGTTTCCATAGCAGAGTTGCATCTTCATCATAATTGTTGATGTAAAAAACTATATTTGATCTAATTATTTTAATCACAGATAAATATGAATAAGTAAATAAGAGACAACAGATTTTTAAAGTGGTTCAGCCTTAAGAAAATGGCTTACGTCCACTGTTTTTGGTATTGCTGACTGTTCTCCTAGAGTTCTTGACAAGTGGTTTTCTCAAGAAATTCTGGGTCCTCTCTAATGAGGAAGTTATAATGTGTTTATAGCCTTGAGGCTGTATATGTCAAAGGACACTGCGCTGTTATCTAGTAAGCGTATACATCTGTACGATAATAATGAGCATTTAATGCGCAGTCGCCTCTTTGATTATCCTTATTTGAGTGTTCTGTACGCTAAGTAGCTCGGACCGCTTAAGCTTCTTGGAACGCTAAGTAGCTCGGGGCCTATGAGTAGCTCGGAGTCCATGAGCTGCTCGGGGAGTCTAAGTTGATCGGTACGTTTGAGCTATTCGGAATGTATGAGTTGCTCATGGTGCTGGAGTAGCTCGGTGGAAATGAGTTGATCGGTAGAAGTATTTGTAATTGCCATGTTGGTTGAAACGTGTCATCAAATGATGGGTTCATGTCAGCAGACTAAATTTGATATCAACAGAAGCCCCCAATGTTTCATAGTTTGATGTTAAAGAAAAGTATGGAACATTATGCTAGAAAACTGCATAGATTATCGGTTTGTATATTTTTTAGGAAAACGATCGTTGTATATAACTCCTTTTTGAGTGCATAGTATCGGGCCCCATAATTATGTTGAATGTTCATGACCGCTTTGATATTTGTGCCCCTTTTGTCCTTTTTAACCGTCGGATACGCAAACGTCCTCCCTTATAATCATTGCTTTCTCTATTCCCGAGGTAAAGTATTTAAACGCGGTAAAAATCTTATCGTCTTTCACCTTTCAAATTTGTATCTTTGAATTCTTTATTTTCTCTCTGTCTCGTGCCTTCGTTCTTTCCGTCGTTCATTGTCACCTGGTCTCTTTTTCCCTGTAAGATTTTCTTCCCTTTCTTTTATTTTTTCTTTGTTCATCATGGTTTATGTTGTTGAGTCATTGGACAAATTTCGGGCTGAATTTTCAATCCCTTCATGGGACATTTTGGAGGATCTTTCTGAACCTTCAGATTATTTTTCTTTGGTTGAGGGACATTGGTTACCAAGTCTTTTTGTGGCCGAATGTGGCTTTTCTTTTTTGCCAAACCCCCTATGTTTGGAGTTCTGTCAATATTTTGATGTTGTACCTGCAAAAATAGCTCCAAATACCTGGAGGTAGGTTTATGGTGTTCATAGATTGAACCAACTCCATGGAACCCGTTTAGGGATTCCTGAGATTATGTACTGCTATAGATGGGTTGTCAGTGATTCCACATTCTATTTAAAAACTAGGTTTTTGAATAGGGCTTTAGTTGTCAATCTTCCAGATGCCAATAGGGATTACTTTCAGCATGGGGTTGTTATGAAAAATTGGCAACACGCTCCATTAAATGGAGATGATGTATATCAGGGTCCCAGGTGTCCCCCTTATGGCAATGGAATAGGTTATTTTTCTTTTTTGAAATATTATTTTCTTGGTGTTTGATAGAATGTGTCACTGACATTTATTTTTATTTGTTACAGTTGACAGTAAAAGAAAACCTCCAAAAGAAGCTGACGTTAATTTGAAGCATTTGAAACTTATCTGGGATTTGCACCAATCTGTTGCCGAGGAACATATTAGATCGGCCTCTTATTTGTTGCAGTACAAGAGCTATACTTTATCTTTTACTGCTCGTCCAGTGGTGGTTAATCTTGACCAAGTTTCGGTTTCTGAGACTAGGGTGGAAGGTTCTTCCTCTGAGTCAAGTGTTACCATCAGTGATCTAATGAAGAAGAGAAGAGCTCCTGCCTTCTTTGATAAATCTGCCTCTCCTGCTGTGGAGGCAAAGAAAAGTAAAAAAAATATCCCAGAAGAAGGGACGAGAACCATTGATGCATTTCCTCCTGCTGCTGCCAAGAAAACTGGTGAGAAGCCCCCTATGGCTCCGAGCAAGATTATGGCTCCCTCTCCTCTGAGTGAGGTTATTGTCTCACCAACAAAGACAACGTCTTTGGTTGAGAATGTTCCTGTTCTTTCGAGGAGGTTAGAGAAAAGTTCTTCTGAGAGACCTGCTGAACTTGTCTCTCATCCTTCATCTATTGAAGGTGGTGTTCCAACCTTCATCCCCCCGAGTTCCGCTGTGAACTTGGTAAACTCTTGGACTATCCCAGAAGTCCAAGGCATTGAGGATACACTTTCTCGTGAGAGAATTAATACCTTGGCTGCTCAACACATTGCCTCAGTAAGTATATTCAACTTGACCCCTTTTGTTTTGTTATTATGTTCCTGGATTGACTTAAACTACTTTCTTTTTCCAGATGGTGACATATTTTAACAGCATTCTGAAGAAGGATGAATCTATCAAGGCTTCAAGCTCCTCGGGAGGAGTAGAGGAGGATTTTATTGGTCTGACCCAGTATTTAAAGGAATCTCGTCAAAAGTACGAGGAAGATAAGGTTGCCTGGGAAAAGAAACTCAAGTCCATTGAGATGGACAAAAATCAAGCTGAGAATGCCTCCAAGGAATTGGAGAAGAAGTTGAAAGAATTTCATCAGAGCAACAAAAATCTTGAACAAAGCAATAAGGAGCTTGAGGCTAAACTCAAGACTGCTGAAAATGAAGTTGTTACTCTTCAAAATGTTTAGCGATAGAAAAAGAAGGTGGAGGAGAAATTGAAGACTGCCGAGGAGCTCCTTAGGGAAAGGACCTCCTCGAAGAAGGCAAAGAGGAAGAAATCAGTAAAAAAATCCTTCAGTGCTGGTTGGGATAAAGGCTGGAACAAATTCCTGGCTGCCATGTCTTCTCAAATGGAGTATGCTAGCCTTAAATATTTTAGGGACGGATGGGTAGCTGCTTTGCAAGAGCTGAAAGTTACTAAGAATTCAGAGTTATTCCAGCAACACACTCATGGCCCTCCTCCCTCTCCTGGAGAAGAAGAAGAGGATGAAGACGCCTGAGATGAGTCTTCCATGATGATTGGAGATCAGGTTCCTACTATTCCAGTTGTTTAATCTACCGAGCAACTCCGACCAACCAGTACTTCCATCGAGTAGCTATCATTATCCTCCGAGCAACCAATCACTTCCTCCAAACCTTCTGAGCAAGTCAAAGGGAACAAGAAAAAGGTGTAGAGTTGTTCGGGTGTTTGTTTTGTTATTTTTTAATATAACCTCAGACTTTGTATTTTCTTCTATGATGAAATAAAATTCAAAATTTGGTTGCTCACCTTGAATTTCTCTTTTACTTGCTCTGTCTGTGTTATTATTGATTCTTTTTATTTCTTCTCTTTGCTAGTTTGTAGCCAAGATGGAGCTCTTATCAGCTCATGACACAGAATTGATGAAGAAATGCAACAACTATTTTAAGGCGGGTCATGCAGATCTTGATGAGACTCAAATCATTGATATCCTAGGTTCAGATGCTTCTGAACGAACAGTTGGAGCTTACCAGTATCTTAAGTGTTTTCTCGATCGCGCCGTCGCCAATAATGTGGCCTATTATGAGATGATTATGGACCTCCAAGGAACGATCGAAGAACTCCAGAAGCAGTACAAAGAATCCTCGACACTTCTCATCAAGGGTACGAAAAGAAATTTCAGCAATTGAGTGCTGAAAAAGGATATGATAAATTCATCTCTGCTTATGAGAAGAAATAGAGCGTTCTGAAGCTTGAGGTTGAAGAGCATAGGCAGATCACTAAACTGTTGGAGTAGGAAAATATTATTTTACAAGAAGAGATAACACAACTAAAATCTGCAGCATCTTCCTCGGGAGCCTTGGTCCCTGTTAATGATGAAGGTTTCTCTTTCTTGGAGGTAGAAAATGCCAACTTAAGAGATGAGTTGGAAACTTTAAAAAGGGATGGACCTTCCTTATCTACTCATGGATGACCAAGGTCTTCTTCTCGTGGAAGAGCTAGGGCTGGTCGGGTCACTATTGAAGAAGCTAGAACGCAATCTGCTTTAGAGAATCAGGTTTTTCAATTGATGGCGAAGAACCAGGCCTTAGCAGAGATGTCTAAGAAAATTTTGAGTCTCATCGAGCAATTTACTACTCAGATTTCTGCCTTAGAAAGTAAGGAAATCTTGGTAAAGAATTTCCATGAGCAACTGGAGAGGTTAACTTACCAATTCCACAAACAACCCATAGAATTTTGGATGGCTGGGTATAATGAAGCTCTTTACCATCTTGATGATCGGATCCAGCAATCGAATAATGAAGGGTACAAGAAGGGATGGTTGAACGCTTTGTGTGTGCTACAACTGGAGCAAGGACATTACTTACGGGATTATTATGAGCCTGGAGTGCTCGACTTTCCCGTGCCTCCTTTTAAGCTTGATTTTAGTTGGATACCTGCTCGAGCAATTCCTCGATGCTTAATCTACAAATACCTTGACGACTACAGTCTTCTCGCCCAGAGCATTTTCTTGATCGGCCCTCTGTGATGAATGTTAGAATGTTGAGAGATGTAAATTTTATAAATTCTCCGTATGCCTTAGATGACCCTCCTGCTGGAGTAGAACCTGTTTCAAAGGCAGAAGGGAAAAAATCGATAGAATAGGATTTTTATTGTAATGAAGTTTATTTTTCACATCATGTGTAATTCTATTTGATTTGAATGAAGAAATTTTCCGCCATTTCATTGTCTTCTAAAATAATTTGTAGAATATTCTTGCTTTATGACTGATAAATATATGTGAATATAATATTTATCCCATTTGTTGTTTAATTTGAGTTAATTGCTTTCTGACCAACCGGAGTTGGTGGTAATAAATTTTCGACCAACTGGAGTTGGTGGTGAATGCTTTCCGACCAATCGGAGTTGGTGGTAAATAGGTTTCTGACCAATCGGAGTTGGTGGTAAATGCTTTTCGACCAACCGAAGTTGGTGGTAAATAAGTTTCCGACCAACCGGAGTTGGTGTTAAATGCTTTTCGACCAACCGGAGTTGGTGGTAAATAAGTTTTCGACCAACCGGAGTTGGTGGTAAATGCTTTTTGACCAACCGGAGTTAGTGGTAAATATCTTTCCGACCAACCGGAGTTGGTGGTAAATGCTTTCCGACCAACCGGAGTTGGTGGTAAATAAGTTTTCGACCAACCGGAGTTGGTGGTAAATGCTTTCCGACCAACCAGAGTTGGTGGTAAATAAGTTTCTGACCAACCGGAGTTGGTGGTAAATTCTTTCCGACCAACCGAAGTTGGTGGTAAATAGGTTTCTGACCAATCGGAGTTGGTGGTAAATGCTTTTCGACCAATCGGAGCTGGTGGTAAATAAGTTTCCGACCAACCGGAGTTGGTGGTAAATGCTTTCCGACCAATCGGAGTTGGTGGTAAATGCTTTCCGACCAACCGGAGTTGGTGGTAAATAAGTTTTCGACCAATCGGAGTTGGTGGTAAATTCTTTCCGACCAACCGGAGTTGGTGGTAAATAGGTTTTCGACCAACCGGAGTTGGTGGTAAATCCTTTTTGACCAATCGGAGTTGGTGGTAAATAAGTTTCTGACCAACCGGAGTTGGTGGTAAATGCTTTTCGAATAATCGAAGTTGGTGGTAAATAAGTTTTCGACCAACCGGAGTTGGTGGTAAATGCTTTCCGACCAACCGGAGTTGGTGGTAAATAAGTTTCCGACCAATCGGAGTTGGTGGTAAATGCTCTGAATTTGATGTGTAACACTAATATTCCGAAAAATTTTCAACAAAGAAAGAAACTGGATGAAGCATCACTTTATTCATATTGAAGAAGCTGCATTACATATGAATTACAATAATTGATAATACTTGTGCAGATGCTCTACATTTCATGCATTCTTGAATTCTTCTCCTTCTAGGGTTTCAATTCTGTATGTCCCTGGGCGAACAACTTCTGTTACTCAGTAGGGTCCGTGCCAGTTGGCTTCCAGTTTGTTGTGCTTTTGGATCACTTTCTTCAGCACATAATCCCCTTCCTTCAAATAACATTTCTTCACTCTTTTATTATAGAACAAAGCTGTTCGTTGTTGATATGCTGCATTCCTGATTGCTGCTTCTTCCCAAACTTCTTCAAGCATATCTAGGTCTAATCTTCTCATCAAGTCACTGATAGGAGAGTTGAAATTCAGTACTCTATGCGTAGGTAGACCCAATTCCGCAGGTATGACAACCTCACTCCCAAATGACAGCATGTATGGGGACTCTCCAGTTACTGTTCGCGGTGTGGTGCGATAAGCCCACAACACAGAATGTAGTTCATTAATCCAATTTTCTTTTGCACCATCTAGCCATTTCTTCAATCCATTTAGTAGTGTTATATTTGTCACCTCAGTTTGTCCATTGCTCTGGGGGTGACCTGGTGTAGAATGAGTTTTCAGTATATTGGATTGATGACAGTATGCAGCAAACTCCTCGTTGTCAAACTGGGTTCCATTTTCAGTAATGAATGCATGTGGGAGACCATATCTGCAAATAATATTTTTCCAAATGAATTGATAGACTTTGTCGTATGTCATATCAATAAGGGGCTCAGCTTCCACCCATATTGTAAAATAATCCACAGCAACCACAAGGTACTTGAACCTTCCCCTGGTCATTGGGAGTGGCCCGACCAAGTCTATTCCCCCACATGGCAAATGGACAAGGGGACGTTATGGGTGTTAACAATGCCTGAGGAGTTTTTCGGATGGACGAGAAGCGTTAGCATTTGTCGTACTTCTTAGCATAAGCTGCGCAATCACTCTCATTATCGTCCAGTAGTACCCCTGCGTTATTATCCTTTACAAAAGCGTCCGACCTGCTATATGGGCTCCACAAGACCCTTCATGGACCTCTTCGATCAAATCGTTCACTTTGGAGGGATGGACACATCTTTGTATCCCTGCTATAACTCCTTGTCTATACAAGATACCGTTGGTCAGTACATAACGAGTAGCTTTAAACTTTAGTTTCTTGGCGATGAGTTTATCAGTTGGTAAAGTCCCATCTTTAATATAGGCCCTGATGGGATCCATCCAAGATGGTCCTAAGTCGAGGGCAATGAAATTCATCGTTAGATCTTCGTCTATGCTCCGACCAACTAGGATTTCTATTGGGATTGTTCTTCGTAGCTCGGTGCGTGTGGCTGATGCCAATCGAGCTAGTGCATCTGCTCTTGTGTTCTCCAATCTTGATATTCTAATCAACTGAATTGCAGTAAGACTTAATACAACCTCCATTGCTTTGGCATGATACTTGATCATTAATTCTCCTTTTTCTGCATAGACCCACAGAATTTGATTTATAATTAATTGAGAGTCACTGTACACAACGACTTGCTCTGCCTTCATAGTTTTGGCCAGGTTTAGTCCCACGATCATTGCTTCATATTCGGCCTCATTGTTAGAAGCTTTAAATTGAAAGCGCAGAGCATATTCCACACCAATCTCATCTGGACTTTTCAAAACAATCCCTGCTCCACTGCCCGCAGTGCACGAAGAGCCATCCACATACAAATTCCATATGGGTAACTTATCATTGAAATTTTAATCAGAGAGAATTCCTCGGTGGAATATCTGGTACTTCCTCTTATCTTCTTCCAATACTTCTCTCTGCTCATCAGTCATCTTTTCCTGCTTGACTGGCATTTCTTGCTGCTCGTCAATCATCTTTTCCTGCTTGACTGGCACTTCTTGCCGCTTGCCTACCGACGTAAGTTGGTCGGGGTTGGAATTTGATGATCCTATAACATCCACAGGTTGATCAGTTTTCAAATCTTATTCTTCGGAGGCATTTTCTTGAGTAAACTCTGCGATAAAGTTCGCTACTACTTGCCCTTTGAGCGACGACCTAGGATCATAAATTATATCATATTCACCGAGCTCCACCGCCCAGTACATCAATCTTCCCAATTTCTCCGGTTTATGCAGAGGTTGCCTTAATGGCATATCAGTGTACACAACTACAATATGGGCTTGGAAGTATGGTCTCATTCTTCTGCTGGCTTCAATCAGCGCTAATGCTAACTTCTCCGACCTTGGATATCTGATTTCTGCTCCTCGAAAAGCCTTGCTGGTGTAGTAGACTGGTTTCTGCACTCCATCCTCCACTCTTATCAATGCCAAGCTAACAGCATTCTCTGAGACTACAAGATACAAGTATAGTCTTTCTCCCATCACTGGCCGGGACAACAATGGAGGTGTCCCTAGATATTTTTTCAACTCTTGAAAAGCCTCCTCGCATTTATCATTCCACTCAAAAGTTTTTTGGAGTGTTTTGAAGAATGGGAGGCATCTATCAGTTGCTCGTGACACAAATCTATTAAGTTCTGTAACTCGTCTTGTGAGACTTTGTACTTCCTTCTTCGTAGTTAGAGATCGCAGCTCCAGTAGAGCCTTGATCTTTTTAGGGTTTGCCTCGATTCCTCGTTGGTTAATAATATATCCGAGGAACATGCCTTCTCGTACTCTGAATATGCATTTGGTGGGATACAACTTCTTTTGATATTTCTCTAGTTGATTAAAGGTCTGACCCAAATCAACTAGATTATCAGCAGCTTTCTTGCTCTTCGTCAGCATATCATCAACGTAAACCTCCATGTTATGACTGATCTGCTCTGCAAACACCTTATTCATTAGCCGCTGATATGTTTCACCTGTATTTTTCAATCCAAAAGGCATAACATTATAACAATAAGTTCCCATGGGGTGATAAAAGAGGTACTCTCCCCGTCTTCAGGCTTCATTTTAATCTGGTTGTAACCAGAATAAGCATCCATAAAACTCAACAATTCGTGTCCCGAGGTCCGATTTAAGTTGTTTGTTCTGATATTTTTGGTAGCCTCCATGACCTGGCCTTAACGAGCTGAGACTCGTCTCTTGGGTCTAAAGTTTCAATCTCCGCAACTTCTATTTCATCTACCTGATAAGTAGTAGTCTTCTTCCTAGACTCTTTACGCTCCTCCTGCTCGGTAGATGAATAGTAGCATTCCTGAGCTACTTTTTGGTCACCTTTCACAACTCCCACTCCAAAATTGGTTGGGAATTTTAAACATTGATGTACAGTAGATGGTACTGCTTCGAACTTCTTCAAACCTACCCTTCCCATGATGATATTGTAAGCTTATTGGATATTGTTATCCATTACGAAAAAGCGTACTCTTTCTGTTCGACAAGCAGGCCATGTACCGATGAGCATGTCCAACTTGATCGTCCCAAGTGGAAAAACTTTCTCCCCAGTAAAGCCGAGGAGAGGTCTGTGATAGGGCTCCAATTGGGCTACCTTCAAATTCAAACTATCAAAACATGGGTAGAACATGATATCTGCCGAGCTACCATTATCCACCAATACTTGTGAAATCACTACTTCTTTCATTCTCATTTTGATCACCAATGGGTCATCGTGAGGATATAGCACACCCGCTAGGTCGTTCTTAGAGAAACCAATGACCAACTTGTCTTTATTTACCTTCCTCGGGTGATCATCTTCAGCTAGATTTATTCGTTGAATGTACGAGCAAGCTTGAGCCTCATTGAGGTAAGCTTTCCTTTCCGCAGTAAGGTCTCCCCCTCCTGCATCTCCACCTGTAATAACATTACAATCAAATGATCCAAAACGAATTGAAAATACCTCACGTTCTGGTTGTCTTGGTCTTTTGGGGAGATCGGGTTCATCTTGATCATCTTCTAGATCTTTTTCATGACTTCTTTTCTTATCTTCTTTTCCTCGACGAGGAGATTTGGATCTTCTTCTTCCTCGGTCGTTGGTCTTTCCACCATTTTGGCGATAAACATACTTAGCCAACTTTCCTCGTCTGATGAGTGCTTCAATTTCATTCTGAAGAGCTATGCACTGTTTAGTCGTATAACCATGGTCTTTGTGGAATTCGTAATATTTGGACTTTTCTCTTCTGTCCGAATCTGCCTTTATTTTAGCTGGCCAGGCTAGCTCCTCGCTATTCTTGATTTCCTTCAGAATATGATTTATATCTACCTTTAAAGGAGTGTAATTTCCAAATTTCTTCATCTGTTCCAGTGTTTGCTTTTTTTTTGATTGCCTGTTACCACCATTGTTCTTCTGATCCTTCTTTTCGATTTTACCATCTTCCACATTGGTCTCTTTAGTGTCTGCGTTCTTCTTTGCAGCAATGACTTCCTCGGCATTTATGATTTTGGCTTCTTTTGCCATCAATTATTCCATGGTCCTGGGCGAATCTTTGGTTAAAGTGTAGTACAATTTATTGGGCAACAATCCACTCGTCCGAGCAATAATTGTTGTTTTCTCCTCGTAATCAATTACTTCCAATTTCTCGTTATTGAAACGAGTAATATAGTCCCTGGTGCTTTCACCTGTCTTTTGTCTAACACTTAGCAAATGTGCTACTCATTTGACTGGCTTTGCTCCAAAACAAAAATTCCCAATAAAGAGTTCTGCTAGTTGAAAGAAAGTCGCAATTTTCCCCTTGGAAGGTTATTGTACCACATTTAAGCAGATCCGATAAGAGTTCTTGAAAATGCTCTACATCTCATCTCATCTCATCTGGAACTTCATAGATGTCAACAGCAGCCTGGTATTGTTCTATATGAAGGACATGGTTAGTTTTTCCATCACATTTAGGCGTCACCATGGGAGCTTTGAATTTTGATGGTGTGGGGAAATCCACAATTGCCTGTACAAATGGTGTTCCGTGGATAAAAGTTCTTTGTAGAGGATTCTTGGCTTTAGCCATTTCCCCTAGTCTATTTTCCAACCTCTAAATAGAGCCCTTCCATGCATCGTTTCCCTCCTCGGGCCTACTGGTTCGAGCAACTAATCTCGTTGAATTTGCCTCTTAGGACCTTTCACGACGAGCAGTTGGTCGTGATTGGGCAGAGCCTTCCCTTAAATCAGATGGTCATTGATAGTTCCTCGACACAATCCTAGGGGGACTTTTATTCCTCCTAAGTCCCAAACGATCAAAAGGAGAAACTCTACTCAACCTTTCAAGGGCACTTGTCCTCTCTGGAGATAGAGTGAGGTTTTATTGAGTATCTGTAGCTCGTACTGAGGAAGTCCGTCCAGGTTGATAAGAAGGATCATTAGATCTCTCATTATGATAGGAATCGGTGCGTTTGGATCGAGATTCCTCTAGAAATAATGTTCGCCTAGTTCGCGAAGAGGGTAAACGAGTATTTCTCTGAACACTTCGTTGTCCTGATTGGGCCGGTGCTCCGCCTTGAACGGTTTGTATAAGCTTTCGCATGGTTTCTTGCATGGCCGTCTGGCCTTGGGCCAAATTAGCCATTATAACCGCCAGATCTGAAAAATATGGGGGAGCAGAAGGGTTCGGAGGAATCCCAGTGTTTCGATTACTGGATTTTGGATTATCAGCCATTGATGATGAGTTATTTTGGTGAAAAATGCTAATTACTGTTGTTTCCCACATACGGCGCCAATCTGTTGATGTAAAAAACTATATTTGATCTAATTATTTTAATCACAGATAAATATGAATAAGTAAATAAGAGACAACAAATTTTTAAAGTGGTTCAGCCTTAAGGAAATGGCCTACGTCCACTGTTTTTAGTATTGCTGACTGTTCTCCTAGAGTTCTTGACAAGTGGTTTTCTCAAGAAATTCTGGGTCCTCTCTAATGATGAAGTTACAATGTATTTATAACCTTGAGGTTGTATACGTCAAAGGACAATGCGTTGTTATCTGGTAAGCGTATACATCTGTACGATAATAATGAGCATTTAATGCGCAGTCGCCTCTTTGATTATCCTGATTTGAGTGTTCTGTACGCTAAGTAGCTCGGACCGCTTAAGCTGCTCGGAACGCTAAGTAGCTCAGGCCTATGAGTAGCTCGGAATCCATGAGCTGCTCGGGGAGTCTAAGTTGATCGGTACGTTTGAGCTATTCAGAACGTATGAGTTGCTCGTGGCGCTTGAGTAGCTCAATGGCAATGAGTTGATCGGTATTTGTAATTGCCACGTTGGTTGACACGTGTCTTCAAATGATGGGTCCATGTCAGCAGACTAAATTTGGTATCAAAAATAATAGTTAAGCACTTTTATTATTATGTTTTCTTATGATCTTTATAGCCCTACTACTCATGTTTTTATTATTGGATTGTTAACATGTTTTAACTGTGCCCATAATATAATGGACAACATGGATTATTGAAAGGACTTAGATCATATAGATGCCCGCGTGACCAATTTATATTAATTTGATTTGTGAACATGAATATGTATAGTTAGAAAATAAAATTGAATTTCCAACTTTACATTTTTTGTCACTGGAATACAAAATTTTATTTATCACACATATGCTTGATATATATTAAAATATGTTGTCCCTGTATTTTTTTGATATATCAAATTTTCTGGTATTTTAAATTAATTAAAAATGAACACGTTATTTTTATAACCCTCACAAAATTTGCTAAATTACTAAGTGGGAGAGGAACTTTGTCTAGAGCAAATTCCATGGTTTCCACCATTTGTAGGCATAATAATTAATCTAAGCTTCCCTATCAAATTGGGTTAGTTGTGGTTTGCCGGTACAAGTTTCTTTTATAGATAATTTAATGTTCATTTTTGCATAGGAAATCACCCCACAGGGAGATACATTACAAAGTGAGATAGTCTAAAATTAATTAGCAGTATACACTTAAAAACTAAATAATGGTATCCTCCCCCACCCGAGTCACAACTATTATCTGGTGGGACCAAAGAGTCATTTATTTAATTTTACTTTGGTATAATCTTTGTATAGAAAATAAAATTAAAAGGAAATGGTTTGTCTAATTTGATAATTGGAGAGTAGACTCCCTACCACCGAGGCATGTTATTTAACGGCAATTGGAATGCTGACTAATTCTTTTAAAATTTGTACAGGGAACCTTAATTTTAAATTTGAATTCAAGAAGTTTATGCCCTATAATAATTAATTTTATTTTTGATTCTCAATGTAAAAATGAGAAGTTCTTTCAATCCACCTTTTGTCATTCTCAAAGAAAAGAAATTAACTGGACCAAATTATATTGACCGAAAAAGAAATTTGAATATTGTGTTGACTGTTGTAAAGTACAAGTATGTACTCATTGAAACTTATCCTGAGAAACCCGGTGAGGGGGCAACCAAAAAGGAAACCAAGGCTTAATAAAAATGGGTGAAGGATGATGTTATGGCAGAATGTTAGATTTTGGCATCCATGTCAAGTATTTTACAACATTCTATCACATGATGATGAACTTCAAAGATATATTTGGGGATCAAGGTCGTTGTAACACCCCGATAGTTTTGGACAATTTATTTAATCATTGTAATAAAAATTCAATTTTTTTTTTCAATTTGGTTTATTTTTGGCATTTAAAATTTTGTTTCTATTATTGGAAAAATTGAATTTTAATTGGATTTTAAACTGAGGGAAAAATCGGATTTTTATTCACTTGTAAATATTTTTGGGCCCCATGGGCACCTGCTTAGGGGCGGATCGATTCGACCTTGGGGGCGAATCGATTCGTGTTGGGCAGTCCCGACAGATTTGGTAATTTTTAGAGTTGTGTTATATTAAAACTCATTCACTCCTTAATATAAAAATAATTCGGGATTAGGATTTTCTAAACACTTTCACGTCAGGCCTAAGAGCAGTAGCCTCCCTTGTTTACATTTCCTTTTATCTACAAAACCCTAACCCCGCTTAAAAGGAAGATTCAACCCAAGTTTTGAAGGTTCAAACCGAGTTTTTTCAAGATCGTCCAAGAATGCGTCTTTCTTGTTTTCTCGAGAGGAATGCAACCATCCAATCAAATTTTGCAAATGACTTTTTACAGGAATGAATACTTCTATTGTTTCCCTTTAGTATTATGTATTTTAAGTGTTGTTGAAACACTAATAATCATTATTTTCCTTAAATAAATTAGAGATACTAATTAGGGAAAGTGAAACTAAATACGAGATTGCTTTTATGAAAATCTTTAATACAAATTAATACTCAAAGCACTCGCATGCTTAGATTAGAGGTTGGGATTCCGTAAGAATATATGGACATTCGCATGTTAAAATAAATCGTATGAAGTTTATAAATTAATTTTGACTCGTAAAATCATGTTATTTATATGTATCTTATAGAATAGAAAATTATTATTATATGCCCCGAATTATGTATATATATGGTTGTTTTATAAATTGTTAAAAACAGAATTGTTTCATTGAAATTAAAATTTAAACAGACGTATATTGGTTAAATTGGATTCCTGGAATTTAAGTGGAAGAAATGTGTTATGATTGGAAAATATGCCTTAGATGAACATTAGTTATGTGAATATTCAATACCATGGTGACGATGGGATTTTTGGGGCAGTTATGCTTTCACCTTATTTTATGTTGCTTGCTATGTATGAGACTAGTAGGTAGGCTCTTGCTGTTATAACACTTTATAGGTATGGGGATAGTTAGTGTAGGTTTCATGGATTGGTAATTTCGGGGTGGGCCTGAATTTTACGTCATTCCATTGGTTTGTTAGCTTAGGTGCGAGACTAGGTGGTAGCAATGGGTAGGTATTCTTCCTAAATGATAGGTTAGGATATACTTATGTTTTGAAAGCCTCTGGGTATGATACTAGGGGTGGTTTGAGGATTTATGCTCGATTAAAGGGTGGGGCTAATAGAAAATAATGATAACTTGAGAAAATTGATAATTAATGCCTAAGATAATGAACGGGTATAAAAATGCTTCTGCCTGGGTTTACGGACCCTAATTGGGAGGAGTAGCTAGTATTTATGTGGTGGGATATGACCCATTGTATTGACTAACATTTCAGGTATAGTGCTAGAGTAGCTGCATAGGATGGATTGGAAGTTTTAAAGAGTGCAGCTGGAGATTTATTTTATCATCTTTAGTAGTTTAGATTTACTTTCCTTTCCTTCAACTTTATTATGAGACTATCATTATGGATTGGGTGGGCCGATTGGTTCCATAGTCGTTTATAGTATCAGTCAGATATTTATAGTTAGATTATTTCATTTGAGTTTTATAATTTGGAGTTGGATTTGTTTTGGAGATTGCATGGTGATGGATTTTAAATAGCATAAATGTTTATATTGGTTGGATTAATTTAAATATTATCTTTTGAGGAAATTTTTTTTAATGTCTCATATTTCTATCACATGCTTATAATGATAACTTATTTAGTGATTCCTGACGTAGTTTGGCGACTACGGCTGGCCACCTTGCTTGTCAAAATGCGCAGGGTGTTACAGATGGTATCAGAGCATGGTCTTAGGTATCGTAGGTTGTGAGTCCATTTTAGCTTCCGCATTACCTATCTTTGATATCCTTTGATGATGTGTACTCTTAGTTATTCCAAGTCTGATGTTATTTGTTCCTGTCTTTTCAGATGGCAAACACTAGGAGATTTGGAGATAGGAGAGAGGTTCGATTGTTGCTCCCGCAGTTTAGGAGAGGCGGGGATAGTTTTTTATGGGTGCCAAGGAGTTAGCGAATATCGTTTGTGAGGACACGACGGCCGGTATTGAGATAGGGAGACAAAGGTGGGGAAATCAAGAGGTACAGCAACAGGGTACACCCATTTCAGTTTGGGACAGGGTAAGAGCCAGTTTCCATAAGGGAAATCCTCCCACTTTTGCATGGGGATCTTACCCCATGATTTCTCACCAATATAGGCATGATATAGAGAGGCACTTGAGATTGGTGGACTATACAGATGTGTAGAAACTGATGTTGGCTACATTTAAGCTGGCGGGAGATGCGTTACAGTGGTGGGAAAGTGTCATCACATTTGAGGATAGGGATCATCATAATTATTGAGACTTTTTGGTAAAATTTAACGACAAATATTTTCCATATTCGATTAGGAGTGCGAATAAGAGGGAGTTTCTGGATTTAGAGTAGGGTTCGAAAGCAGTTGCTGAATATGAGAAGGAGTTCACAAATCTATCGATGTTTGTATCGGAGGAGGTGAATACCGAGGCAAAGAAGATGGAATATTTCATCAAGGGTTTTTCATATTGTATTAAGAAAATAGTAGTTGGGAATCCGGCGCACAACACTTACACCCAGGTGGTGGACGTCGCATTGTTGTTATGGCAAGAGAAAGTGAATTACCAAAAGAAGTTGGGTAAGAGACATGAATAGAGTGGTCAAGGAGGGGAGAACAAGGGTCCTAATGACCAACCGTGGAACAGGCAACTATTAGGACAGGATCAGCAGGTCATTTAGTAAGGCAATGTTGTCTCACAGGGCCCTCGGGGATAGGGGTAGGGACAGCAGGATGAGCGAGCGTCAAATAGGTAGTATAAGCATTTTAGAGGCGCATGTTTTAGTTGTGGGGAGATAGGTCACTGATCTTCTAGGTTTCCTAAGACACAGGGCCAAGGTCCCCCTATACCGGCAGCACCAGTAGTGGGTACGTAGGGACCAGTTATGCCTAGGTGTTATTTACTTCCGATTGAGGAGCCTCCGACGGGACAGGCTTAGCAAGAGCCAAATAGTGGCTAGTGGGATAGCCTGGTACATATTATTTTCTTTATATATATAGTTGATATGTGTATTATATTTTTTGTTCATGGAGTAGGTGCGTGTAGGATTGGGTGTATGAGCGCCCAATTGTGGCATTCTATAGGTAGGTATATGTAAGCCTTATATTTGCTCGATTTTTACCTTTATGGTTCGTCGAATTTTGAGGAAGAAATTCCTATTATAGTGAGAAAGTATGTAACACCTCGTAGTTCTGGACCATTTATTTAACCATCGTAATAAAAAGTCAATTTATTTTATTTTAATTTGGATTTGTTTTGGCATTTAAAATGTTGGTTTTATTAATGGAAAAATAGAAATTTAATCGGATTTGAAATCGGGGGAAAATTGGGTTTTTATTCACTTGTAAATGTTTTTGGGCCACCTGAGCACCTTCTGAGGGGAGAATCGATTTGGCCCTAGGGGAGAATCGATTCTCGTCAGGCAATGTCGGCAGATTTATTAATTTTTAGAGTTGTGTTATATTAAAACTCCTCCCCTCCTTAATATACAAATAATTTAGGGTTAGGATTTTCTAAATACTTTAACATCAGACTTAAGACTAGTAGTCTCCCTTTTTTACGTCTCCTTTCATATATAAAATCCTAACCACATTTAAAATTAAGATTCAACCCAAGTTTTGAAGGTTCAAACTGAGTTTTCTCAAGATCGTCCAAGAACGCGTCTTTCTTATTTTCTCGAGAGGAATGCAACCATCCAATCAGATTTTGGAAACAACTTTTCACAAGCATGAATATTTAAATTTTTTCCTTTAGTATTATGTGTTTTAAATGTTGCCTAAACACTAATAATCATTATTTTTCTAAAATAAATTAGAGATACTAATTAGGAAAAGTGAACAAAATTTGAAACTATTTTTGTGCAAATCTTTAATACGAATTAATACTCAAAACTCTCGCATGCTTAGATTAGAGATTCGAATTTCGTTAGAATATAAGGACATTCGCATATTAAAATAAATCGTATGAAGTTTTAAATTAAATTCGACTCGTAAAATCATGTTATTTATGCGTTTCTTGTAGAATATAAAATTGTCATTGTACGCCTCTCGAATTGTGTATATGTATGAATATTTTATAAGTTGTTAAAAATCAAAATTGTTTAATGAAAATTAGAATTTAAATGGAAGCATATTGGTTAAATTGGATTCCAGGCATTTAAGTGGAAGAATTGCGTTATGATTCGAAAATATGCCTTAGATGAACATTAGTTGTGTCAATATTTAATGCCACGGGGACGATGGGATTTTTAGAGTAGTTATGCTTTCATATTTTTTTAGGTTGCTTGCTAGGTATGGGACTAATAAGTAGGCCCTTATGGTTATAACACTTTCTAGGTATGGGACTAGTTAGTGTAGGTTTCATGGATGGGTAATTTCAGGGTGGGGCTGAATTGTACATTATTCCGTTGGTTCGTTAGCATAGATGCTAGACTAGGTAGTAAATATGGGTAGATATTCCTCCTAAATGGTAGGTTAGGATATACTTGTATTTTGGAGACCTCTAGGTATGGGACTATGGTTGGTTTGAGGAATTATGCTCCATTAGAGGGTGGGGTTAATTGAAAGTAATGAGAACTTGAGAAAATTGATAATTAATACCTAAGATAATAAATGGGTATAAAATGGGTTTGCGTTTCGAGTATGTGGAGAACTAACTATAATTGGGTTGACTGATTATAGCGAGATGAGTGTGTGTTGGCATCCCGAGTATGTGCGAGGCTATCAATAATTGGGCCGATTGACTATAGTGATGTGTCATGCTCGGAACCTTAGAGTATGTGTATAGCTAACGAAATTGGGTTGAGTAGCTATAGTGAGGGGAATGGGTATGATGTTGTAGAACCTTAAGCCCTCCAAGAGTATGTGCATGACCAATAAAAAGGTTAACTCGCTATAGTGTTGTCGTATGAATAAGAATAACTAGATAATTAAATTAAGTAAGAATAAGAGTTGAGGTTTAAACTTAATGATCGAAATGTCATTATTGGAATTGTACATTGGGGGTGGCTTAGTTGTGCGGGTAGATAGTGGTAGTTATTTTTGCTCGCATGTTAATATATATATCGTTTAACTTAAAATACTCTACTGTGATATTTATAATGTATAATGCTTTTATATGGGTTTACGGACCCTAATTGGGAGGAATAGCTAGTATTCATGTGGTGGGCTCTGAACCATTACGTTGACTAACATTTCAGGTATAGTGCCAGAGTAGCTACATGGGATGGATTGGAGATTTTGGAGAGTGTAGTTGGAGATCTATTTTATCTGCTTTAGTAGTTTAGATTTAATTTCCTTTCCTTCGTTTTTATTATGAGACTATCATTATGGATTGGGTGGGCCAATCAGTTCCATAGTTGTTTATAGTTTCAATCAGACATTTGTATTTGGATTATTTCATTTGAGTTTTAATAGTTTGGAGTTGGATTTATTTTGGAGATTACATGGCGATGGATTTTAAATTGCATAAATGTTTATATTGGTTGGATAAATCTGAATATTATCTTGTGGAAAAAAAATTAATGTCTTATATTTCTTTCACATGCTAAGAATTAAAGCTTATTTAGTGACGACTGGCGTAGTTTGGCGACGACGACCGGCCACCTCGTTTGCCGTAATGCACATGGTGTTACAATCGTGTTGTAAGGTAGGTTGATATGAAGGATCTTATGAACACGCATATGTCTTAAGGGACCCCAGTGAGGGATCGCATTCTAAAGATGACAACTCTTCTCAACGAGATTTAAATCCTTGGATCAAAAATCGATGAGGAAAGGTTGATATTATTCTCCGATCGCTGCCTACATCTTTTAAGAAGATTTTCTTGAATTACAGCATGAAAATAATTTCTTACTCTTTATCGAAACTACTTAAAGAACTTCAAGAAACAGAAGGTCTCATCAGAAAGTCTGTAAGTGACTTTGTTATTTATAAAGGTTCTAATTCTAAGTCTGATGGAAAGAAGAAGCAGAAAATGGTTCAGAAACATATTAAGGGACCTTAGGCAACTCATGGGCCTCAAGGAGGTGTGAAAAACCCCAAGGGCGGGTGTTTTATTTGAAAGAATTCAGGACACTGGAAGAAGAATTATCCAATTTTTGTTAACAAATAGAACAATGAAAGTATTTTCCATTCACTTGTCGTTGAATCTTGTTTTGTGGTTTGTACTATCGGTACCTGGTGTGTAGATAGGGGATTCATTAATCATGTATGCAATTCCTTATAGGGATCTAGGAAACTAGGAGGCTAAGTGATGGAGAGATGTACTTGACTATGGTAGGTGCTACGAGAGTAGCAGTAAATGTTATGGGAGATATTTATTTAAGTTTCAATAGTAATAAAACTTTTCTTTTGAAACATTACCTTTATGTACCTTCCATTAGAAGGAACTTGATTTCAATTCAAGTTTGGCACTTTATGGATATTGAATTTGTTTTAATGATGTAGTTATTATTAAGAATTTTTTTATTTGTTCTAGTACATTAGTGGATAATCTTTATGCTGTGAACCCTATCGCTCCCACACAGTAAATTAATATTTTGCATAATTTAACCGGATCAAGTTTAAATAGAAAGAAACCTTCCTCAGTAAACCAAATGAATCTTTGGGCCTTACGCCTAGGTCATATTAACCAAAAAAGGATTCATAGACTGGTCGTAAGTGGGAAACTAAGCTCATTGGAAGTGGAGGTGCTTCCAATTTGTGAATCCTGTTTAGAAGGTAAAATGACTAAGAAGCCATTCTCAGCCAAGGGATATAGAGTTACAAAATCATTGGAATTAGTTCATTCTAATCTATGTGGGACTGTGACAACTTGGTTAGATGACTACTCAAGGTTCGGGTACATATACCTAATGCACCATAAGTCTGAAGCTTTTTAGAAATTCAAAGTGTATAGGGTGGAAGTGGAAAATTATTTAGGTAAATGTATCAATAGAGTACGTTCTGATCATGGTGGCGAGTACCTTTTAGGGGAGTTTTGGTAGTATCTAGAAGATGAAGCGATTAAAAGTACCCTTTCAAAATCTCATGGGGTTTGTATTGGCTCAATTTTATAAAAACAGTCCCAAATACACTCAGGTCATTGAACACACTAAACATATTCATAAAAATATTTTTAAAGTATTTGAAAATCAATTTTTTTATCTTCAAAAACCTAATTTGAAATTATTTAATATAACCTATAATTTTGTATTTATGCATCCTATATGTATTTTATACTCAAATATTTTTATATTATCAATTTCTTGGTTTTATAATTTTCTAAATATTTAAATTAATTTTCATATTTTATATGATTTTCTCGATTTTTTAAATGATGATTTAAATATTTTAAAAGAAACAAAATTAAAATCATTTTTGTTACTTAATTAAATTCATCTTATATTTGAAACGACGGTGTTTTAACTTATGAATGATCATTTTGGTTTGATCCGCGTGATTGGTTTTGGACCAATCAGAGGCTGGTGTGTTGTCCATGCGATTTCATCATGCATGAGCCTTGATCTTGACTTCTCGAATGATGGGTTTTGGAACTATTTCACCATATTTCCCTCCATAATGCCATGGTTATTTATGCATGTACCCTCACCGACCCCTATTTTATGCGATGCTTATTCTGTCCTCGGATGACTTTGATGTTTACCTCTTTGCATTTATTTATTGGGGAATTACCTTTTTACCCAAGTCATTACTCTGTGTTTATAAATAGAGGGCTTGGGGTTTATTTCTAAATAGCGAGAAAAATCCTAAAAACCAAACCAAACACTGTCAAAATTTCTTTAGACCCCTTTATCTCTGTAAACTAGTTCAAATCTTATATCAATTTGAGAGATTTACTAAGACCTTTTCTAAATACGTTTTATCCTAAAAACCTTACAACACAAACTTTATGTGAATATGAGTGTTTAGATTTAGGGTTTGGAAGTTTAAGAGTTATTCTGGGTATGAAAGTTAGAGAGTTATTATGGGTATGATTGTTTGAAAGCTTTTTGGAGTTTTCTGGATTTGATCGTTTTAAAGTTTTTTGGGTTAGATCGTTTGAGGCTAGGTGAGTTCACTGACTTAAAACTCCTGCTTTTCTTTTGATCTTCTGGGGTATAACTTCTAACTCTTTTACATACATTCAAACCAATATATTGTGTTTATATGAGTTTTTGAGATTTTGTATGTGTTAAACTACTTTGACATGTTTTAAACAAATCCAAGTTTTTGTCAACCTTTTTTTTTTCTCGGATTGATTTTTGTAGGTTCATTTGTAGTTTGTAAAACTCGTGATCTAAAACCTTTTTATACTCAAACTGACTTTTTATTTTCCACGGCTGAAACATCAAATCCTAAAGTAAAGACTCTTTTTATCTTTGACTTCAGGTCTGATCTTCCAACCATCTGTAAAAACGAAAAAATATTAAACTTGAATTTTGTGTTACATATTCACTGGATACTCATGTCTTGAGTGTGAAGATGTGTGTGTATACTAAGTCTCTTATTTTACTGTTTGGTATATTTTAGTAGTCGTGGAATTATTTAATATTAGACTTAGTATATTGGGTATATTGATTGTACTAATTCATTTACACATTACAAATTGTATTTTGTACCTAAAATGTTGTTATAGTGGACTTGTGGTGTGTGTGGTCTTGGAACTAAAAGACCCAGAGTTTTTTAGTACGCTGGTTTTCTCCCTTCTCCTCATCTCATTAGGTTTCAACTTTTTTTAATTACAATTTGAACATCACACCAACCTGAACTAAGTTTTTTTTTTGTGTGCATATATTTAACCATTTAAGTTTAAAACATTTTCAACAAATAGTTAAAGGATAATTTTAATCTTAATACTTTTGTGTAATAGATTACTTTCAAGTGGCATCAAAACAACAAGATTACTTTGGTTTTAAAAGTTATTTTTACTCTTTAAGATCTTGAACTCTTTTAAAACTTATTTTAAATGGAAGACTAAATTTTAGTTTTGTACGTCCTCCTATGTTTGATGGTGCAAACGTTTCTTACTGGAAAGTAAAAATAACTGCACATATCCAATAGTTGGAAATATTATGTATGGGATATGGTTGAAAATGTTTTTTCTGTACCAACTAAAGTTATTGATGAAGGTGATGTTCAAATAAATCAAACAAAACCTCTTTCTGAATGGACTAGAAAGGAGAAACTAAATTTCATAGTAAAATAATAAAGGTAGTAATGCTATTTTGCAAGTAGGGGGTGAGTCTGAGTTTAAAAGAATCTCAATCTGCACCTTCTCCAAGGTCGCTTGGGACATTTTAATGTCTACCCATGAGGGCGATGCTACGGTTAAAAAGGCTAAGTCACAATAGTAAGTTCATATGTATGATACCATGTTTACGAAATATAATGAAAAATTTGATGATTTTTATCTTAGGTTGCAAGATATAGTTATTCAATCAATTGCTAATGGTATTGTATATGATGATTCTAAAATTTTTGCTAAAATAATTAGATTTTTACCTCATACTTTTTCTATGAGGAAACACGCGATAGAAGAAATGGTTGATCTTAACATGACACCTGAACTATTATGTAATAAAATGAAAGCATTTGAACTTGAAACTGCATTAAGTGAAAATAAAGTAGGAAAAGAAAAATCACACACTACATAACCACATTTAGTGTTTAAATCCTCTATTAAAAATCATGCCTTTGCATCTTCTTTATCTAATATAGATGATTATTCTGTTTCTCTTGAGTCATTAGATAATGAAATGTCTTTACTGTCTAAACATTTTAAGAAATTTGTTAAGTTTAGGAACAAATTTTCTTATGGAGAAGGACAACCTAATTATACTAATAAGCCAAATGAAAAATATTTTGAAGAGAAATATTTTGAAAAATATGACCATAACAAGGATTTAAGTCATATTAAGTGAAAAATTTGTAATGAATTTGGTCATTATACTAATAAATTAAGTGAAAAACTAAATGTCAATCTTCTCAAAAATCCCATTTATCTAAAACTTGGGATGGTAGTTGTTGATGCAAAAAACTGGACTGAATCCCATTTTTATGATCACAGATAAATAGATGAGAGCAATTCCAATCAAGCACATAAGAGACAAAGATTTTTATAGTGGTTCGGCTATGAATAAAGCCTACGTCCACCGTTATTTTATTCCCAAGGGTTTACAATAGCACCATAGGGTGTAGAGAGAGAAATGATGTATATCTTGTGTATGGGGTTTCTAGGTTCTCTTGGATCTCCTCCGGCTCTCCATCGGATCTCCCTCCTTTTGGCTAAGGGGATACATGTATTTATATTGATGGGAGATAAAGAGATTCATTGTATGTAGACAATGTATGTCCACATTCAACGAATCTAATTGTTGAATTTCTTGGTATGCTATGTGTTGTCATCTATTAATACAGTATAAATGTACATTAAGGCTCATTAAATGCGCTGCCATCTTCATTAATGCACATTAAATGCATAGTTATCCTTTGATCTTCCTGGTTGGTATGCCGACCAACTCTCCTTAGGTTCCGACCAACTCTCCTCGGGTGCCGACTAATACTCCTCAGGTGCCAACTAATTTTCCTCGGGTGCTAACTAATTTTCCTCGTGTACTGACCAACTCTCCTCGGGTGCCGACTAGTACTCCTCGGGTGCCGACCAACTCTCCTCGGACGTCGAATATTGCCACGTAGGATGACATGTGTCCTTTTCTGATTGGTCCTCGTAGATGGAGAATTTTTGCGTTAACAGAAGCCCCCAATGCTCCATGCTTGATGGTTTACTTGAAAGGATGGAGTATTTATTCTGCAGTGTTTCTCGGTGCTCGTGAAATTCTTGATCTACCTTCTTGATTTGTTCAACATAAAGTTCATTATCTCCTGGATGACATATGATGCAGGCTGATCGATGGTTGATAATATTTCTTTTGAGGAACTCCGTGTGCTATGTATCACCCCTGGGAATTTGGATGCAGCCATGCCATAGTATGTAGCTTGTAGCTTGTCATAATCTTCAAGTATGTTGATTGGTTTGCTAGCCGACCAACAGCCTCCTGTGCCGAGCAACTGAGTGCTAACTTCACGTGCTTGATTCTTCTGATTTATGATCCTCTGAATACTTTATCGAGTAACATACTAGCTTTTGAACCCAACTCTTCAATCTGATTAGTACCAAGCTAGTGGTGGACTTCGAAACATTTTCATACAATTTCTTCTTTAATGTTGGTCGGGACAGTAGTAGTAAAGATCTCAGTGATGTATATGCTGAATTTGACTTCTGAACTTCAATAGTATGTGCATAATAACTCCTGAATATGCCTCCTGAACTTATGAATGCACCTCCTGAACTTCTGAATACCTCCTGAACTTCAATATACCTTCTAAACTTCAATAGCATGTGCATAATAACTTCTGAATATGCCTCCTGAACTTCAATAGCCTCCTGAACTTCAATATACCCCCTGAACTTCAATATCAAAAATAATTCATGAGCAAGAAAAACAACTCCTGAATGATAATTAGCCGGGGCCCCGACTATGTAAGTTTATGGAGTTGAATTTGGTGCTCAACTGTATGATGTTATGAGAATGTGCCACCGAATGAACAACTGAATTTTTAATAGAAGCCCCCCAAGTGTGCAATGTGAACTTTAAATGCTTTTTGCTTGATCACTTTCACATACTCATAAAATGTTTCCAACCAATTGTAGTTGACAGCTTCTTATTTCCGACCAACCTGAGTTGACATTTTTGGGAATAGATTTACTTCCTAACCAACATAAGTTGGCATTTTTAGGAATATATAGTTTTACTTCCCGTAGGAATACAAGTTTTACTTCCCGGAGGAATACAAGTAGCCCGGAGGAATACAAGTAGCTTTACTTCCCGAAGGAATACAAGTAGCTTTACTTCCCGGAGGAATACAAGTTTTACTTCCCAGAGGAATACATTTTTGATAATAAATGATAGAGACTTCCTCGGAGCTGACCAAAAAATTGTTGGGAATAGAATAAGATATAATAAATGCTAGAGACCTCCTCGGCGCTGACCAACAGATTGTTGGGAATAAAATATAATAAATGCTGGAGACCTCCTCGGCGCTGACCAACAGATTGTTAGGAATAAAATATAATAAATGCTGGAGACCTCCTCGGCGCTGACCAACAGATTGTTGGGAATAAAATATAATAAATGCTGGAGACATCCTTGGAGCTGACCAACAGATTGTTGGGAATAAGATAATATAAATGTTGAAGACCTCCTTGGAGCTGAATATATGATTATAAATATTTGTCGAGCTCCATGCTAAAATAAGAATAGAATATGCATCCAAATAGATATAAAGAATAATAAAGTGCCTCGTTGATCTGTCGAGGTAGAATTATATAATGACGAACAAGAATAAGATCTTCCAGAACATAAGAATATGGTCGAGAATGTTGTCAGGCCTGAATATAAATAAGAATTATCCGACCAACTATCCGTTGTGGGTGAAATACAACGAATGTTGTAATTCTCCTCAAAGCTGAATAAGTATCTTGTCGAGGCACAATTGCATAATGCCGAATAAGAATAATATTTTCCATAACATAAGAATATGGCCGAGAACTTTGCTAGGCCTGCATATAAATAAGAATTACCCCGACCAACTATCCGTTGGGGGTGATATATAATAAATGTTATAGTTCTCCTCGGAGATGAATATGATAATAAGTATCTCGCCGAGTTCCATGTTGAGATGAATATAGAATATGAATCCCAAGGGATATATAGAATAATTTGTGCTTGAGCCGATATTTGGGCCTGAATATAAATAAGAATTTCCCCGACCAACTATCCGTTGGGGGTGAAATATAATAACTGTTGTAGCTTTTCCTCGGAGCTGAATATAATAATAAGTATTTCGCCGAGCTCCATGAAGAGATGAATATAGAATATGAATCCAAACGGATATATAGAATAATTCGTGCTTGAGCATAAATCAAAGCAATAATAAAATATATAGTTCCTTGCTGATGTGAAATTTCATAATGCTGAGCAATGATAATAGTTTCCAGATTGTTTCCGAGCATTCGTCGGCGCTGAGTCATGTACCTGTAAAAATTAATATCTTGCTCTACCATTTGTGTAGGCTGAATTGATTAGTCGTGAGAATAATTTACTCATCCAATCAATATATGATATGTATATGCTTGAGAAATAAAAATATTAATTTCAAAAAATGAAATAATATATGTTGGATGATATGTCGAGGCACAATTGCCTGATGTCGAGCAATACTACTTTTCGAGAGGTTTACGAGAGCTTTCATCGGGATTAAATCTCGTCCCTATGAAATTTTAATAAGCTTCCCGAGCACCTGTCGAGACTAGAGAAAATAATTATTATCATGAGAATAATTATTCAGCCAAACAATATGTGATGTGTATCAGCATAAAATAATAAAAATTTCAAAATATGAAATAATATTTTTATGCCAAATGTGTGTGAGATGGACAAATTTTTATCAGATATGCATCATAAATAAGACGTAGAGTTTTTTGTAAAGTTATTTAATCTCCAACAACTAATCAGGTATAAGTTGCTGTTTGAAAATTATTTATCACTTGGTTTTAAAAATATTTTTGGGGTGATCACAAGTTAAAAAAGACTTAAGCCCCTGTTTGTCCCCAAGCTGAACTCGTGTTTAAAGAAATATCTGGGGTGCTTCGTATTTTTTAATACCCCAAGATTCAACTGCTGCCGACAAACGACATGGATGTTGCCGACTAACATTTAAGGATATCTCAAGTTATAGAATATATGGTGCCGACCAAGAAGCAAATGGTCCCCGACCAGCAGAGCAATTTCGCCAATCAACAAAAATGGTGCATTGATATTGCCAACCAGCTGTTGGATGGTCACCGAATAACATCAGATGTCGCCAACCAAGAAGTGGATGGTTGGACAGTTGTCGACCAGTAAATTGAACCCTCCGAACAAGACTGAGATGTCGCGGATCAAGAAGTAGATGATCGTCGACCTGCAATTGGTTCCACCGAGCTACAATATGGGGCTCCGACCAATAATAAGATACCTCGTAGTTGGATAAAATTATTTCAACGTTGCTGATGGATCTTCACATCTTATCTCCGACAAACAAAAATGGTCTGGTTAAGCTTCTCTTTAATAAAATATGGCCCAAGATGATGCTGACCAACAATATAGATGGCTGACCAGAATATCTCGAATCCTTAGATCAGAAAAATATCATTCGATGTAAAATTTAAGCATTAAGAATGTTAATTAAATGAATAATTATCTAATCCACTAGATCGTGTGATTTCGACAAAGAAACCCTTTGATGTGATGAACGAGGGGCCAACATATCAAATTTGTGCCGAGAGTCTTAATATGGTCATGATTGTTTTTCTGATCCTATTTTACAAGAGGTGGGCAATGATTTTTTTTTGGTTACATAAAATTATTTTTTATATTGATCCCTTCCTATTCCCCATTTGCATAGATAAAAATATGGTGAATGATCGAAATTATTACCAAATTTATATCAAAAATCAATCAATTTGACTTTATTGACATAGATGGAAGATGAACCAAATTAAGTATATAGTTCATAAAAATGAATGCAAAGAGACTCAAACTTAAAGAGAGAGAAAGTAGATCTGGGTCATGATTTCCATGAGAAAACTTTTTATTGTCTTTAAACTTTTCCCATTCTCTGATTAAAAATCTAATAGGAATTTGAATAGTCATCAAAGATCTTTCAAAAATTATTTCAAAATCAACAATGAAAATTATCAAATCTTATCATCGTCGTATATATTTGTATATGTAATCATTTAAAATATTGATTTCATGAGATAAAATTTTAACTTGAGAATCAGGCCAAAAGTTTTAATTTATGAAATCCACCATTTCACAGATTTCTCAACAAGAATTAATTTAACAGTTATGATTTTGAAATCATGATATGCAATTTTTGCAGATTTCATAAATAAAAATTGGACAACTAATTTATGTATATAAACATAAAAATCATGATTGAATCAACATATGTATGCATAATTGATTATACGTAGAGAAAATAAAAACTTAGCTTTTGATGGAGAACAATGCTTGTAACACGTTCCCACAAACGACACCAATCTGTTGATGCAAAAAACTGGACCGAATCCCATTTTTATGATCACAGATAAATAGATGAAAGCAATCCAATCAAGCACATAAGAGACAAAGATTTTTAAAGTGGTTCGGCTATGAATAAAGACTACGTCCATTCTTATTTTATTCCTAGGGGTTTACAATAGCACCATAGGGTGTAGAGAGATAAATGATGTGTATCTTGTGTATGGGATTTCTAGGTTCTCTTGGATCTCCTGCGGCTCTCCATCGGATCTCCCTCCTTTTGGCTAAGGGGATACATGTATTTATAGTGATGGGAGATAAAGAGATTCATTGTATGTAGACATTTATGTCTACATTCAACGAATCTAATTGTTGAATTTCTTAGTATGCCATGTGTTGTCATCTATTAATACAGTATAAATGTACATAAAGGTTCATTAAATGCGCTGCCATCTTCATTAATGCACATTAAATGCATAGTTATCCTTTGATCTTCCTGGTTGGTATGCAGACCAACTCTCCTCGGGTGCCGACTAACTCTCCTCAGGTACCGACCAACTCTCCTCGGGTGCCGACTAATACTCCTCGGGTGCCAACTAATTTTCCTCGGGTACTGACCAACTCTCCTCGGGTGCCGACTAATACTCCTCGGGTGCCGACCAACTCTCCTCGGATGTCGAATATTGCCACGTAGGATGACATGTGTCCTTTTCTGATTGGTCCTCATAGATGGAGAATTTTTACGTTAACAATAGTTCTAATTCTAACAAAGAGTGTAGTGATAGTTGTAATAAGCTTATGGCTTCACTTCTATTTGTTTAGATGAGTTTGATGATGGTTTTGATAATTTCTCTATTATGTATGATGATTCTGAATTATTCATAAACAATTATGATTTACATCTTTTAAATATTTTATTACTTGTTAAAGCTCCTGTGCATAATCTTATTCCTGCTATTGTATCTAAACCTCTTAATGATTCTTATTCTATTTATCACGATGAAAATGATAATTGATCGAGTTTGAAAAGTAGTGCGTGTAAAGATGCTAGTCATTGTTTTTGTTTCGCCTACTCAATACAAACAAACCTAAATTACGACTACACTTGCGAGGCAAGCACACCAATAAGTCGGGTATCGAAAATCCACAGGGACGAGATGCTAGAATTTATGAGATTTAATACTCCGAAATAAAAGTGCAAAAGATGATTACAAACTAAAAAGGAAAAGATGTATAAAAGGGAAAGATTAATCTAGGTGAGGGTATTTAAACTAGATTAACAAAGCGGTAAACTATAGGTTGCGTCGAATATCCCTCACCCAAGTTAATTTGTATAAAATGGATACATGGGTCGACGAGTTATTTAGAATGCGTCTCGTTTCGATAGTTAATTGAATCAAGGGTTGTCACGCCCCTAAATCGCCTAAGAGGATTTTGGCGTCAACAAATATCCCGAGAATTGCGCACACAAGGTCGTAAGCACGGGACATACATGATATGCCCCGTCAAATCTCCTAGGCGCAATAACTGGGACAACGAACTCTAAATAAACCCGTAAACACCATCACCAAAGCAAAGCAATACGTCAACTCGAGTGAGTTCAATTCAAGCACAGCCTAATTTAATTTAGCTAGAAAGCATATTAAAAATGCGGTAAGTAAAGCGAGTAAATAAACGCGATAAATCTACACCGGAAAGCAAGTAAATCAAAGCATGTAAACCTAAATTAGAAAGCATGTAAATTACACTACAATGCAAGAATTAACAAAATACAACTATATTAATGGAGATGGAAGATGGTAGCACAATCTTACAAGCCCAAATGGGTGTCAATCCAAGAAGAAAAGAAGAAAAGAGCTCTCAAACCTCCAAAACCCTAAGCTAAACTATCCTAAAACGTTTTTTTTTTGTTTATTACAACAAAAATGTCTTATATAGTAAGTGGGAATAAGAAAAGAAAAGAAAAGAGAAAAGAAATTAAAGGCCAAAGTATCTCCTGGAAACGGGGGATCGATCGATCGACCCCTTTGGTCAATCGATCGATGGTTAACAAAATATCCACTGTCGATAAGGATTGATCGATCAACCCCTTTGGTCGATCGATCGATCAAGCAGGTATCAGCACACTGCATTGCTATTTTTTCTTGATTGCATTTCCCGTTCGCTAAAATCGTCGTAACTTTTTCGTTCTGAATCGAAATCGCTCACCGCTCACGGCCACGCGAAGCTTGCGAGGAGGGATACAACTTTTATCAGATGTTGGGACAGATGACTAAGCTGTGAAAAGACTAAAATGTCCTTGAACGTGCGATCGCGTACGAAAATCAAGCGGAATGCGTCCGAACTTCACACTTAGCATCCAAATACCTATAAAAGCTCAATTAACCCTTGCAAAACTTGTTAACGTAGAAATTCGAGGTTGTCTGGTTAACGAGCATAAATATAGGGAATAAGATACCCGAGGAGGCTAAAATGCGTCCGTTCAGAGGATGAAATACGCAATATTTACGGCGTATCACACCCCCTAACTTACACATTGCTAGTCCCTAGCAATGAAATAGGATGCAATAAGAACTACAGCAAACCAAAAGTAGGAGATAGTACAAAATTATGGTATAAAAGCAAAAGGCCACTTTCGTGAGCGATTTGATTTCATTTAGCGTATGCAATAAGCCGTTAAATCCCTAGGTCCCCCTAGTGGACGAGTGTCATCTCGTGAGGGTTTTTAGGGATGATACCCACAAACATCACATGGTTTCCTCAAAATATGCCCAAACCAACATGCGACAAGCCTAACAATGGAGAAAAAGATTTCATACACATTGTTAGCAAATTGAACGAATTCAAACAAAAGTCTGAATCATTAACATTATAGAATGCACCTTATAGAATTGAAACCTTAAAATGACGGAGGGAGAGCGAGCGCATGCAAAGTGTGATTTGGCAAAAAACTTAAATAAATCGGGTACTAATCAAAGCAAGCATACATTCAATCCTCATGGGCATTACGCTCATCAAGTGAATTCACTCAAAATAGGGAGGTAACACACGGAACATGCGGGCATAAAGAGTAAATGTAAATGGAAACTAGGCCGCACACATGTCACAAATGAAGAACGCTATATATAAAATGAAAAACTGTAATCTCAATGAAAGGATACCGCACACTAAAAGAGGCGAAATGCATTTTCACAGATTATCAAAACTATTATGACTTTTGAATTACATCAACCTAAGATCACATAGGACTTTAATAAGGTTATAATGTAAGCTAGGCTAGGGTACAAAATGAAGGAATGTATATACGGATTCAAAGTGTTCGGGATGAAAACTCGGGATAATGGGAAAATGCGGGCAATATTAAAATTGGAAAATGATTTCCAAACAAGCATGAATATATCATCGGGGAGAGTAATCAAAGCTTATTGAACTATATACAACATTTACAACTTTCTCTTTCTTTCTTTTTTCTTCTTTTTCTCATGTTTTCTTTTGCTTTTTTGCTTTCTCTTTTTCTTCACTTTTTTCACTACTTTCTTTTTCTTCATTACTTATCAAACTCTCATATGCCTAAATTGCAACCGACATCACAACAACATCATTCAATCCCAAGTAACATTCCAAACAAAGGTATGGAAAGTGTATGTATGGTGTATAACTCCAATATGGAGTTGGTTATGGGAATGGGCTTATGAAATGAAAGGTTATATTTAGGCTCAAAGGGGTTAACGAGGGTAAACATATAAGGGTGAGGTCAAGGATAATATGGGTGATATAACAAAGAGATCCTATGATCATTTCAACAAGTTTATGCAATTCTCGAGTCAAAACAATATATGAAAATCATGCTCAATTATCACATTTCAAGTATGAACTCAATTATTGAACGATCAAATGAAAGAATAGTGAGATTACCGACGAATTCAACGTTTTCAATGAGAAAAGAATAGTGTGTACACTCACAAATGACGAAAGGTACAAAGCTTACTCGGTGTAAGTATATACAATGCAACAAAAGATTATCGAGTTATAAAAATCTTAAACCAAATCAATAGAACAAGAAAGTGCATGTGCTCATGGGATTAAAGTTTAATTCATGAAGTTATTCATAATATCAATAATCGAGACTAAAGTCTAATAACTTTTAAAATCGAGAACATGCATCATTAGGTTGTCTATTGGATCGGGTAATTATTGAAATTTATCATCGAAAACAAAGGCAAAAATCCCAAAAAAGGATAAAAAAGAAAGAAAATATTTTTGAAAATTTTGAATTTTTCTAAGAAAAGCCTACTAAGTAACTAACATGTGAGCAAAAACATGGACTAAATAAAGAAATGGATAGAATATCCCACACCCCTAACTTAAAACTTGACAATGTCCTCAATGTACATTAAGAACCAAGTCAAAGAGAGGAAAAGAGCGATATTACCCAAAATTGGAGCGATCCCCATAAGAACAAGTCCAAAGAATCTACAAAACAAGTTAGTACCGAGCATAGAAAAACAAATAAACAAAAAGTTAACTAATTGCACTAAACTAAATTAAAAGGTAAAGAAAAAATAAAAAGAAGGAAAGCTAACTATATACAACCTACTATTTAGGCTTCACACTAACTCTACACTAGAAGTCTAAATAGCTAAGGGTCCACCAAAAGAACGATTTGACTTTGGAGGATAACTGGTGTACCCTCACAAACAAGCATGCCTTCCAAAAAATATGAATTTTGTTTGAACAACAGAAGGCATGTGTAAAGTGGAAGAAAGAAACCATCGCCAATTAAAAGTTTTGGAGGGACTATGGGGGGTTTGGATTGAACGGGTGACAAAAACATGTGGGGACTGAGAAAAGCTGAATACCCTCCCAATGATTTTGCAATTGGAATGGGAGGCGGCGCACACGAAGGCACGATTGTGATCGTGGAAGGCGACTCGAGCAAGTACTCCTCATCGACGAAAAGGTTTAAAACATTAAAGTTAGAAACCGAATCATCGGGTACTTGAGACGGTGTGATAATAGAGAATGAAAATGGGGATGAAAGAAATTCAAACTCATGAGATGAATAATCATCGCATGAAGATTGAGTTTCTAAGGAAATAATATCATTTTCAATTAAATGTTCTTCTTTGGGGGCCAAAGAAGAAATCATTTCATTGCAAATAGATATTACGTCATTTTCATCCTCACTTTTAATATCTATTATGCAATGGGCAAAGTCTAGAATGGTTTATTCCAAAGTAGGTAAAAGTACCTCGTTTGGTTCAAAACATTCCTCAACTTTGAAAGTCTCGGAAACAAAATCATCGTTGGATTCAAATAATAAATCCAACTCATGTTCCCAACAACGATTTTCTTCTCGATAACGATTTTCAATTTTCTCATTCTCATACATACGCAAACCCTCACCAAAAGTCATAGGTCGAGGTGCGGATGCATGAAAATGGAAACTTTGAAATTACCATCGGACTTAAACGAAAACTCATTATTATAGGAATTTTGAAAACTATTCGAATTCGTTTCAAAAGTCCTATAATAAGGAGGTAAAGGCCCAAAATCATTATCATCATCATCAAAATTCCAATAACTTAAATTATGTCTTTAGTTATACTCGCCCAAAGTCATATTTGAATTTGTTATACTTTGGGATTCTAAGTATTCACCGAAAGTCATAGGTTTGGGAGAATTTTGATAATTATAACAATGATTACCGAAAGAATTGGAATAAGACATGCTTACCCCAAAAAGGGCTCGAAGTGACGGATTCCACAAAGTAGGTGCGCGCGGGAAAAATTCAAGCGTTTCTAAGTGCTCAAATATGGAAGTCCTGCAAAAATATTAGCAAATAATATAAATAGAAAGAAAATACTATGAAATACTAAATCAAATAAAGTCTAAAACAAACTCATCCCCGGCAACGACGCCATTTTGATCGAGTGCGAAAAGTAGCGCGTGTAAAGACGCTAGTCGTTGTTTTCGTTTTGCTTACTCAATAAAAACAAATCTAAATTATGACTACACTTGCGAGGCAAGCATAGCGGTAAGTCGGGTATCGAAAATCCACAAGGACGAGATGCTAGAATTTATGAGATTTAATACTCCGAAATAAAAGTGTAAAAGATTATTACAAACTAAAAAGGAAAAGATGCATAAAAGGGAAAGATTAATCTAGGCGAGGGTATTTAAACTAGATTAACAAAGCGGTAAACTATAGGTTGCGTCGAATATCCCTCACCCGAGTTAATTTGTATAAAATAGATACATGGGTCGACGAATTATTTGGAATGCGTCTCGTTTCGATAGTTAATTGAATCAAGGGTTGTCACGCCCCTAAATCCGTATAAAATCCTAATAGGATTTTGGTCTCAACAAATATCCCGAGAATTGCGTACGCAAGGTCGTAAGCACGGGACATACATGATATGCCCCGTCAAATCTCCTAGGTGCAATAACTGGGATAACGCACCATAAATAAACCCGTAAACACCATCACCAAAGCAAAGAAACGCGTTAATTCGAGTGAGTTAAATTCAAGCACAACCTAATTTAATTTAGCTAGAAAGCATGTTAAAAATGCGGTAAATAAAGCGAGTAAATAAACGCAATAAATCTACGCTAGAAAGCATGTAAACCTAAATTAGAAAGCATGGAAATTAGGGGTGCACAACGAAACCGAAAATCCGATAAACCGAACCAAACCGACTGCATTGGTTCGGTTTGGATCGGTTTTTTTGCTCAATGATTCGGTTCCGGTTTGAAAAAAAAATCGATACATCGGTTCGGTTCTCGGTTCCAAGGTAAAAAAACCCAATCCGATCCGAAAACCGATCCGATTCGAACCAATTCGGGACCGAACCGATTTATAATTACATATATATATTTATTTAATATATTTAACACTTGTAATTTATATTTTTGTGATTATTTGAGTTTCTAACTTAAGTTATTGAGGACAAAATTAATTTTGACCTTAAAAAAATTAGTCATGAAACACATTAATCTTAAAAAAAATTAGTTATGAAATATGATTTTGGAATCGAAAATCGATCCGATCCAATCCGAGAACCGCTGGTTCGGTTTGGTTCAGTTCTGTATAAATGTCGGTTCGATTTCGGTTCCAAAAATTTGGAACCGACCCAGGTCGGTTCGGCTCTCAGATTAGTACCAAAACCGATCCAAACCTAACCGTGTGCACCCCTAATGGAAATTACACTACAAAACAAGAATTAATGAAATACAACTATATTAATGGAGATGGAAGATGGTAGAACAATCTTACAAGCCCAAATGGGTGCCAGTCCAAGAAGAAAAGAACTCTCAAACCTCTAAAACCCTAAGCTAAACTATCCTAAAATGTTTTTTTTTTGTTTATTACAACAAAAATGTCTTATATAGTAAGTGGGAATAAGAAAAGAAAAGAAAAGAAAAGAGAAAAAAATTAAAAGGCCAAAATATCTCCTGGAAACAGGGGATCGATCGATCGACCCCTTTGGTCGATCGATCGATGGTTAACAAATTATCCACTGTCGATAAGGATTAATCGATCGACCACTTTGGTCGATCGATCGATCAAGCAGGTATCAGCACACTACATTGCTGTTTTTGCTTGATTGCATTTCCTGTCCGCTGAAATCACCATAACTTCTTTATTCTGAATCGAAATCGCGCACCATTCGCGGCCACGCGAAGCTTGCAAGGAGGGATACAACTTCCGTGAGATGTTGGTCCAGGTTCCCAAGCTATAAAAAGACTAAAATGCCCTTGAACGTGCGATCGCGTATGAAAATCGAGCGGAATGCGTCTGAGCTTCACATTTAGCATCCAAATACCTATAAAAGCTCAATTAACCCCTGTAAAACATGTTAACGTAGAAATTTGAGGTTGTCGGGTTAACGAGCATAAATATAGGGAATAAGATACCCGAGGGGGCTAAAATGCGTCTGTTTGGAGGATGAAATACACAATATTTGCGTCATATCAATAATTATAATGGATGTTCTTTTAGAATAGAATTTTTTAATAGTGAATGTGATTATGATAACCTACATTTTAAGAAACTTTATGTATGCTGTAAAAAAGTGTATTCATTTAGTAAAAGTTAATGCTAGGCCGTTATCTAAAAATTTTGTTCTCAATTATCAAAGTAGATTAATTTCGGATAAATCTTCTATGTAATTAGAAGATCCCGAGACTAAAAATTTGATGTTAGAGAAAATATTTCAAAAATAAATGAAAGTTTTTTTCATTAGAATAAAAACACAAAGCTATCCGAACTGATTTTCATGAATTAAAAATTAAATTAAAAGAAGCTTTGAACAAACTAAATGCTTTTAACAAATATGGAATCATTTTAAAACAACTTTTGAATTCTGGAAAGTCTTCTTATGATGATCAAGAAGGAATTGGTTTTAGAGGAAAGTAAAGTTTTGAAACAAATTTTGTATCCTCCATTATAAACTGTCCAGGATCCTTAAAAGTTCGTATGTCTATTCCGTATTTTCAAAAATAGAAACTTGCTCAAGCTCCTAATACTGGTAAGCTGATTTATCACAACAATTTTTATTGCAAAACTAGTCACTTAGATTTTTTTTTTATAAATGATTAAATCAAAACAGAAAAAATGGAAAAATTAATGGACCTTGGAGAACCATTAATGTTGAACTTGTTAAGAAACCCATGCCACCTAAGCCAATGATATACAAATTAAAAAATTATTTTCCAAAAACTAAAGCAGTTTGGATTAGAAAAGAAAAACTACGTTACCAACTGAGATGTAATGTTGTTGTATCAACATAAATATCTCTCAGTGGTAACTTGATTCTAGGTTTTCAATTCATATGACTTGGGACAAATCAAAATTTTTCTTTTTAAAAACTTTTGTTGCAGGAAATGTCACTTTTGGAGATGAAAAATATCCCGAATCATGGGTAAAGGAACAATTAAAGGTGAAGGTAATTCTAACTTGGATGAAGTCTTATTAGTTGAAGGACTTAAAAGTCTTATTAGTTGAAGGACTTAAAGTCAATTTGTTAAATATAAGTCAATTTTGCGACAGTGATCACAATGTTAACTTTTCAAAAACAGTGTGTAAAATTTTAAGTCTATATGGAAAAATAATTCATTGTGGTGAAAGAACACCGAACAATTGCTATGTTGTTATTCAAAATAACATTTTTGGAAATTATTTGTCTACTAGGATAAATGACTAAGACTGTGGCATAAGGCTAGGACATATTAATTATGATAATATATCTAGATTAACTAGTCAACACTTGGTCTAAGTAAAAATACCTAAAATCAAACATTTTGTTTGTGGACCATATCAAATAGGAAAAATGAACAAAGCCCCTTTAAAAAAGTCAAAGATATTTAAATATCTCAACCTTTAGAATCACTGCATATGGATTTAATAGGTCACTTTAGGACTACTAGTATATGTGGTAACTCCTACATTCTTGTCATTATAGATGACTTTTTAGATTTACTTGGGTTGTATTTATGAAAGAAACATCTGGCACATTTCAAAACTTTTTAAGAATCCTTCTAAGGATTGAGAATGAAAAGGATATTCAAGTAACTAGGGTTCGAAGTGACAGGGGTGGAGAGTTTAAAGATACCGATTTCATAGAGTATTATATAGAAAAATGGTATAAAGATGAGTTTAGTGCTCCCAAAACCTCTCAAAAAATGGTATAGCCGAAAGGAAAAACCAGACCATACAAGAAATTACTTGTGTCTTACTTCACACTAAAAATTTGTGTCACACCCTATCCCCATTAGGATATAATTAACTAACCAGTTCACAAACCACATTTATTATTTATTTTCTTATTTATTTTGTAATACACATTAAAACAACTTGAAGGTCAAAATGTGGAATACTAAAATCCAATCGTTCAAAGGAGATATAATTTAAACATACCCCCATACAATTTATCTCAACTACAACTAGTACAATGTATAAAACAAAATTGACGAGACCCTACTACTATTCACCCAACATCCTAGACCTGCCCGTGGCAGCTTGAAAACCTGAAAATGTAAACATATAAAACCATGAGTTTAAAAGCTCAGTGAATGTACTACATTTCTATATAGTAAAAGTACTATATTAACATCTCAACATATACATTTCTATGCTAAATTAGGCCATATACATATCCAGAGTTAATAAACCCTACATCTCTTGCCCATAGGCAATAATCATGTCCATAGGTTTTAATAACCCAACATCTCCTGAATTGCATAGCAACTCAACATACCTTGACTTTTATAAATCCATAACATCTCAACATATCTTGACTTTTAATAAGCCATAACATCTCAACATCTATTGACTTTTAATAAGCCATGTCCGACACTTGTTCAACCGGTTCTTCTTTCCTTCCTATCATTTTTACAATATTAGTATCATCATAATAATATTAACAATCCAAGTAATAACTTAAGCGTAACTCGATTCATAAATATCATATGATTCCATTAAAATCATTTATCATAAATGAAGTTCTATCTAAATACATGTTAAGATGTTTCACATATCCAAATCATAGTCTAAACATACTTTAATTTCTTCTACAATCCTTATCATATTAGTTTTTTTCTACAAAAGACTACACATTATTTCAAGTTTTCTAGAGAAAGGTATGCCCATTTCTTCATAACATAGTAAATCTGTCATATAAGCTCTTCTAGTATACAATCAACTTAGATTAATTTTCTTAATTTTTCTACAACATAACTTTCTATGATTTTACATCCGTTTTCCACAAACATAGTTAATAATATAAAATTAAAGGTGAAAATTTTTTTGATTTCATTTTCTATTCCAAATGGCACCCTAAACTCAGGTTATGTAAGCACAAACCCTAAGGACAACAACTATGTATCAACTGCAAACTATCACCAAGGTCTAACCACAAGGAGTTAAATTCTAATTTTGGGCTATGTTTTTCATATATGAGTATATTTTAATCTCCAATTGGAATTACTCAATTCAAGTAAGTATACAAAAAGATATAGATGTTTTAAAAGACTAGGTTTCCAATTAAAGCAATATAAAGGGTTTACACCTTCAACTTTCTTTAAACTTGTATCTACCCATACATATACATCAAGGCATAAAATTTTAGTAAAAAAATGATTATATCTATCATTTAAATTAATAATACAAAAAAATGTAATAAGATTCATGGATAGAATTACCTTAGGGACTTTTATGTAATTTTCTATTGATTTTTCTCAATTTTTCTCCTCACTTTCTTCTTCCCAAACTTCACGATCCTATTTTCTCAAGATCCAACTCTCTCATGGATGAATTTGCTGAAGGAGGAGGTTATTTAAAGGGTTTGAAGTAGGCCAAACAAGACCCCTATTCCATCCAATCAAAATATAACACATGGTGTGCTAATAAGACGAAATACCACTTAAGGGATGGACAAATTTGCCCTTGTTTCGTAATTTCGGTATAACTTCCTTCTCGAACCTACATTTTACACACTGCTCATTGTGTTACAAACCTAATTCATATATCTACAACTTTACTAGTTTTACCTCAAGTCAATTATTATATTATAAAAGTCAAAACTAGCCTCCAATATAAGCATTCCTACCGAAAATTTCAAAATTTTATGTTTGTAACCAATTCGATATTTCATGATTTTTGAAGGTAGGATTAGATTAAATATAATAACCTAACATCACACACACACACACACACACACACACACACACACACACACACACACACACACACACACACACACACATATATATATATATATATAGAGAGAGAGAGAGAGAGAGAACACATTATCCATAACTCATAAGGTAAGCATGATTCAAACATAATTAAACATAATTATATTTGGGTTTTCACAACTCTCCCCGCGTTAGGAAATTTTGTCTCCGAAATTGACATACCTTGGTTGTTCGAGTCAAACAAATACGGATAACACATTTTCATGCTCTCTTCGATATTCCATGTAGATTATTCCATGGAATTTCTACTCCACACAACTTTCACAAGTGGGATTACTTTGGATCTCAATAATTGTTCCTTCCTATCCACGATAGAAAGTGGTTCTTCCATATAGCTCAAGTTTTCCTTCAACTCAATAGGTTATTCTTCCAATACATGTGAAGGATAAGCTACATACTTTCTCCATATAGAAATATAGAAACATCATGTAATCGGGTTAACTTCGGTGTTAATGCTAACTTGTAGGCAACCATCCTGACTTTCTCAAGAATTTTATAAGGCCCAATGTAGCGTGTACTAAATTTCCCTTTCTTTCCAAATCTCACAAATCCTTTCCATGGTGATATCCAAAGAAACACATAATCCCCATTATTGAATTCCAAATCTTCCACCGTTTATCCGCATAACTTTTATGTCTGCTTTGAGCCATTCTCATTTTATCTTGAATGATCTTCACTTTTTCAGTGGTGACTTTAATCAACTTTGGATCTTCTATCTTCCTTTCACCAACTTCACCCCAATATATCGGTGTATGGCACCGTCTACCATACAACGCTTCATATGGCACCATACCAATATTAGATTGAAAACTATTGTTATATGCAAATTCTATCAAAGGTAAATACTCATCCCAATCACCTTTGAAATCAAGCGCACAAGCTCTAAGCATATCCTCCTAAATCTGTATGGCTCTTTCAGACTGCCCATCCGTATGAGGATGAAAAGTTGCACTAAACTTTAAGTTAGTACCCATAGAATACTATAAACTACCCAGAATATGGATTTAAAAGTAGGGTTCCTATCTGAAATAATAGAAACAGGTGCTCCATGCAATCGAATAATCTCATTAATATACAATCTGACATACTTATCAACTGTATATATAGTTTTGACTCCTAGAAAATGAGCTGACTTCATTAATCTATCAACTACCACCCAAATAGAATCATGTCCCTTCGGAGAGCGAGGAAGTCCTATCATAAAATCCATGGTAATATGCTCCCATTTCCACTATAAAAAAGGCAATGGCTGTAGCAACCCTATCGATTTTCGATGTTCCACCTTAACATGCCGGAATGTCAAACAATTGGCAACGTACTCTGCAATCTCACGTTTCATATTATTCCACCAGTAAAATCCTTTCAAATCTATATACATTTTAGTTCTCCCTGGATTCATAGAGTAAACAGAACTATGTGACTCATCAAGAATATCTCTTTTTAATTCTATATCGTTGGGAACACAAATTTTGTTTTATAAGAAAGAATCCCACCATTAACAACCAAATCAGTTGGCTCACCTCCTTGAGCTTCCAGACATTTATTTTCTAAAAACGTATCTTGTTCTTGCAATGCTCGTATGCGTTCTGCCAATATATGTCTCACTGTAACGTGTGCAATTAATACCTCCGTTTTAGTCAAGTTCAACTATAATCTCATCAGTCTTATTTCCATAATATTGCCAAATCGTGCACATTGAATACAAGATAACTTCCTTGATGACTTTTGACTTAGAGCATCTGTAACAACATTGGCCTTCCCGGGATGATGGTGAATGGTATAATCATAGTCTTTAATTAACTTCATCCAATGTCTTTCTCTCAAATTTAAGTCGCTCTATATAAATAAATACTTCAAACTTTGATGGTTAGTGAAAATTTCACACGTCTCTCCATATAAATGGTGTCTCCATAATTTTAAGGCAAAAACAATAGCCACAAGTTCAAAATCACGTGTAGGATAATTACGTTCATGCGTCTTTAACTGTCTAGATGCATAAGAAATTAACTTTCCATGTTTCATGAAAACACAACCCAGACCCTGATGTGAAGCATTAGTATAAATCACAAAACCTTCTTCACTAGATGGAACAGTGAGAACTGGAGCTGATACTAGCCTGTCTTTCAACTCTTCAAAGTTGTGCTGACATTCGTCACCCCACACAAATTTTACCTCCTTTCAGGTTAATTTAGTCAATTGTAAGGCTATAGATGAAAACCCCTTTATGAATCTTCTATAATATCCAGTCTATCATAGGAAACTTCTTATCTCCGTTGCATTTCTTCGTCTTTCCCATCACACAATTGCCTCTACCTTCTTAGGGTTAATATAAATTCCATCTCTCGAAACAACATGCCCCAGAAATACTACCTAATTGAACCAAAACTCACATTTGCTAACCTTAGCAAATAATTTATTATCTCCCAAAACTTGCAATACAACTCTTAGATGCTTCTCATGTTCCTATTGGCTAGGTGAGTATATCAAAACATCATCGAAAAACACAATCACAAATGAATCTATGAAATGATGGAATAATCAATTCATTAAATCCATAAACATCGCAGGAGCATTTGTTTACCCAAATGGCATCACCAAAAATTCATAATGACCATAGCTGGAACAAAAAGTTATCTAAGGAATGTCACAATCTCTCACCATGAATTGATGATAACCCGATCTCAAATTAATTTTTAAAAACACTATATCACCCTGTAGTTGGTCAAACAAATCATCAATACGAGGCCATGGATATTTATTTCGAATGGTTATCGTGTTTAACTGTCGATAATCAATGCAAAGTCGCATGTTGTCATCTTTCTTCTTCACAAATAATACCGAAGCAGTCGATGGTGATATACTGGATCGAATAAAACCTCTATCTAGCAAATATTGCAGTTGGTCCTTTAACTCCTTTAGTTCCACAGGTGTCATTCTATATGGAGAAATAGAAACTGGAGCTTTACTAGGCACTAAATCAATTGTAAACTCTAACTCTTTGCTAGGTGAAAACCGTGGTAATTCGTATAGGAAAACATCTTCAAAATCCTTAGCTAATGGGATATCTTCTAATTTTTGTAATTCCCTATTTATATCCTCAATATATGCTAAAAGCCCTGACAAACCATATTTAAGAATTTCCTCCCCTGAAGGGCAAAAATAAGACAATTTGGAACCACATTTCTCGCCCCAATAAATTTGAATTCTTCCTCCTTGACATATTAAATGTAACTTCGTTGAGAAAGCAGTCAGTCGATGCATGGTAGGAAGATAACCAATCCATACCCAATATAATATCAAAATCTCGAATATCTAGTGGAATTAAAGCAATGGTCGACTCCCTCTGTCCCACATACAATACATAATTTTTATACACAAGCTCCACTAACATCACATCCCCCATAGGTGTAGAAATATATAAACCACAGTTTATATAAGAACATGGTCTACCCAAATGCATGGTAAATGACAGTGCTACAAATGAATGAGTAGAACTTGGATCAATAAGCACATAAGCAGGTTTATTCATGACAGAAAATGTACATGTCACCACCTCTGGAGTAGCCTGAGTGTCCTGTAGAGTCATAGTAAATATCCTTCCCGGAGCCCTAGAACCACTAGACTATCCTCTACCTCCTCCTCTCCCTATGCCTCCAGGTGATGAACCTTGACTAGAAGTAGTTGTTTGAGTCCCTCCTATTAGCATATGACAGTTCTTTTTGGTATGACCAATTTAATGACACTGATAACACTCTACCCCCTTTAACTTGGGTCAATCTAGACTCATATGGCCCTCAACCTTGCAAAAATAGCATGTAATAGGCTTAAAATGCCCATTCGCATTCTCCTGCTGTCTATTCTATTGGCTCGTCGATCCCGCACCCCTAAAACTGCTTGGTGTCCTATTCTAAACATAATTTTCAGTCCCTCTATCGCGCTGAAATCTTTGACTCTCCTATTTTGAGTATTCTATATTACCTTCCTTTTGCTGAGATGGATCAAATGTACTCCTCTTTCCCCTTTGTTCCCTATTATTTATTGCATCATTATCATCTCCTTCAACCATCATATGTTTATTGACTAAAGAAGTATAATCTACCATTTCAAATGCAGTGTGTCTAGACTTGATAACCAAATTCAATCCATCTTAAATCTAGTTCATTATTCCTCCTCCTCATCTAAGAACCGTAATGAAAATCAAGACAAAGATATAAATTTAGTTTCGTACTCCCAGACCGACATATTCCTTTGAGTCAATGATACAAATTATCTCTCTTTTTGCTTCCGATACATGCGAGGAAAATACTTTTCATATAAGAATTTAATAAAGGAATACCAAGTACTTACATCACCCCCCCCCCCCCCCCCCGGGAGTAAGCAATAAATGTTTGGAAGACTCCCACAAATATTTAGCTTTGCCCTTTAACATGAAAGTAGCCAAAATTACCTTATGTGCACCAGGTACATTCATCATCCCGAAGATAGTTTATGTGTCTCTAACCCAAGACTCAACTTTTAAAGGATCTACAAAACCAGAGAATGATAGGGGGTTCAATCTGATAAACTTCTCATATAGAGTATTCTTCTTCTCTCATTGTATTTCTCTTTCTGTTATGGCCAAAGTCTGATCCTACGAGTACTTGGCTTGTTGTTCGGCTATTTGCACCATAAACATGTTTTATTTTTCCGCTATTAAAGTCATGGCACGAGCCATTCTCTGTATATCTGTAAGTTGTGCAGGTGCCCCCTCTACATTATTTGGATTTTATTGGTTTACTCAATTGAAATTGGTGTTTTTGAAGCCTCCTCCTCCACCCTCTCATGAACAATTTCTCTTTCCATATCTTACTATCTATCATAAACCACAATTACATAAAAAATTATACAACATTTATTTCCAACATAATGGTTAGTATTTCCCACAAGTTAATATAAATGACTCACGCCACGCTATTTCTACCACTGCCACATCTAGACTCTCTAACCCTAGAATAAATAAACCTAAAGCTCCGATACCAAGTTGTCACACACTATCCCCATTATGATATAATTAACTAAATAGTTCACAAACCATATTTATTATTTATTTATTTATTTTGTAATACACATTAAAACAACTTCAAGGTTAAAATGCAGAATACTAAAAATCCCATCGTTTTAGGGAGGCATAATTTAAACAAAACTCCCATACAATTTAACTTCATTACAACTAGTACAATGTATAAAACAAAACTGAAAAGACCGTGCTACTACTCACCCAATATCCTAAACCTGGCAAAGGCAGCCTTAAAATCAAAAAATATAAACATATAAAATCATGAGTTTAAAAACTCAGTGAATGTACTACATCTCTATATAGTAAAAGTACTATATTAGCATCTCAACACGTCAACATATCCATATATGTGCCAAATTAGGTCATATACATATCCAAAGTTAATAAACCCCACATCTCTTGCCCATAGGAAATAGTCATAGCCATAGGTTTTAATAACCCAACATCTCCTGAATTGCATAGTAACTCAACATATCTTGACTTTTATAAAGCCATAACATCTCAACATCTCTTGTATTTTAATAAGCCATAACATCTCAACATCTCTTGACTTTTAATAAACCATGTCATCTCAGCATATAATACATACAGGTCATATCTATAATCAACTCATAAGAATATTAAAAACTCATGAATAAGTGTCGTTCGAAGAAAAACTCGTGAATTGTTTTAAGAGGACCAATTTCTCGACAGTTCAAACTATTAGGTTTTACCCCTCCGTAGTCCGCGAAACAAGGTGTTTCTTAACCATTTTGGGTCTTCCAATGCATCGAAAAAATAATTTGGTACCAAAATGTTTTTATTTTACACTACGCGTGACTATTCGTCATGTCGTTTGATGATAAAACTCGTGAATGTTTGGAAGACGGCATATTTCTCGACGATTCAAACTTTTAGGTTTTGGCCCTTCATAATTCGTGCAACAATGGTTTTTTTACCTTTTTGTAACTTCCAATGCATCGGGAAAATAATTAGGTTAAAAAATGTAAACATATAAAACTATGAGTTTAAAAACTCAGTGAATGTACTACATCTCTATATAGTAAAAGTACTATATTTCTCAACACATCAATACATCCATATATGTGCCAAATTAGGCCATATACATATTTGGATTTAATAAACCCCATGTCTCATGCCCGTAGGCAATAATCATATCCATAGGTTTTAATAACCCAAAATCTCTTGAATTGCATAGCAAATCAACACATCTTGACTTTATAAAGCCATAACATCTCAACATCTATAGACTTTTACTAAGCCATAACATCTCAACATCTCTTGACTTCTAATAAGCTATATTATCTCAACATGTAATACATACACATAATATCCATAATCAACTCATAAGAATATCAAACACTTTGTCTGACACTTGTTCAACTGGTTCTTCTTCCCTTCCTATCATTTTTACAACATTAGTATCTTCATAAGAATATTAACAATCCAAGGAATAACTTAAGCATAACTCGATTTATAAACATCATATGATTCTATTTAAATCATTTATCATAAATGAAGTTCTATCTAAATTCGTGTTAAGATGTTTAGCGTATCCAATTCATAGTCCAAAAATACTTTAATTTCTTCTTGGGAATCCAATCCTTATCATAGTAGGTTTTTTCTAAAAAAGACGACACAATATTTCAAGTTTTCTAGAGCAAGATATGCCTATTTCTTCATAACATAGTAAGTCAGTCATATAAGCTATTCTAGTATACAGTCAACTTCGAAGAATTTTCATAATATTTTTACACCATAACTTTCTATTATTTTACATCCATTTTCCACAAGCATACTGAATAATACAAAATTAAACTTTCATAATTTTTTGAGTTCATTTGCTATTCCAAATGGCACACCAAAGTCAAGTTATGTCAGCACAAACCCTAAGGACAGCAACTATGTATCAACTTCAAACTATCACCACGGTCTAACCACAAGGAGTTAAGTTAGAATTTTTTGTTATGCTTTCAATATATGAGTATTTTAATCTTCAATCGGAATTACTCAATTCGAGTAAGTATACAAAAAGATATAGAAGTTTGAATAGACAAGGTTTCCAATCGAAACAATATAAAGGGTTTACACTTTCAACTTTCTTTAAACTTGTATCTACCAATACATATACATCAAGGCATAAAATTTTAGTAAAAAATTGATTATATCTATCATTTCAATCAATAAAACAAAAAAAATTTAACAAGATTCATGGATAGAATTACCTTAGGGACTTTTATGTAATTTTCTATTGATTTTTCTCAATTTTTCTCCTCACTTTCTTCTTCCCAAACTTCACAATCCTCTTTTCTCAAGCTCAAACTCTCTCATGGATGAATTTCCTGAAGGAGGAGGTTATTTCAAGGGTTTAAAGCTGTCCAAACAAGACATCCCTCCCAACCAATCAAAATATAACAGATGGTGTGCTAATAAGACGGAATATCACTTAACGGATGGACAAATTTGCTCTTGTTTCGTAATTTTGGTATAAATTCCCGCTCGAACCTCCGTTTAACACACCTCTCATTGTGTTACAAACCTAATTCATATATCTACAACTATCTAGTTTTTACCTCAAGTCAATTGTTATAATATAAGAGTCAAAACTAGCCTCCAACATGAGCATTCCTACAAAAAACTTTAAAATTTTATGTTTGTAACCAATTTGATATTTCATGATTTTTGAATGTAGGATTAGATTAAATATAATAACCTAACATCATGTATATTAATAACAAATTATCCATATCACATAAGGTAAGCATGATTCAAACATAATTATAGTCGGGTTGTCATAATTTGCCATAATATTTTTGAGTTAAGGCCACTCAAACTGCATGTCAGATTATAAATAAAGTGTACTTAAGGGAAAATACAAAACAAATTGCCTATGAAATTTGGTATGAAAAAAAATCCAATTTGAAATACTTTAGGGTGTTCCGAAGTGAGTGTTATGTTTATAAGGATAAAAAACACTTGTCTAAAATTGACACTAGAGATGATGACACTATCTTTTTAGATTATTCACAAAACAGCCGTGCATATCATGTGTTTAATCATATAACAAAGTATATAATGGAATCCATTAATATTGTTGTGAATGATGGTGTTTCCTATCATTTGGAAGTAAGTGAGAAGACTATCTTAGCTGACCATACTGAAATGATAATTTATCCAAATAGTCAACGGATAGGGATTCTGACTCTCTACCACATAATGAAATCGATGTTCCTAATTGGGTTAAGGCAAATCACCGTAAGAAAAATGTTGTAGGAAATGTTAAAGACCCAATAAGGACTAGTTCTCCATCTTTCAATGCTTTATTCTCTTCTTATGTGTCTTAAATTGAACCAAAACATATAAAAGAATCATTAATAGGTGAATTTTGGTTGTTAGCAATGCAAGAAGAATCTGGATAGTTTAGACTACATGATGTTTGGTATTTAGTCCCACATCCTATTCACATTAACATAATTAGAACGAAATGGATATTTACAAATAAGTGTGATGAGCCGGTAATGTTTTGATAAATAAGTTTAGATTGGTAGTACAAGGATATTCATAAATAGATGGCATAAATATTGATGAAACCTTTACTCCTGTAGCTAGACTAGAACCTATTAGGCTCCTACTTGTTCTATTGTACCATTTCAAATTAAAACTTTATCAAATGGACGTAAAATATGTGTTTCTAAATAGAATTTTAAATGAAGAAATTTATGTTGAACAACCTAAAGGTTTTCTAGATATTTTCTTTCTAAATCATGTATTTTTGTTAACAAAATTTCCTAATGGAAAATGGCTTCCACTGAATGGGAGTCGACCTAACCATATTCATCAAATGTAACAAAAACTGTTTTCTAATTGCTCAAGTTTATGTTGGTGACATAGCTTTTGGGTCCACTTATCTCTTAGAAGCTAAAAAGGTTGCTAGCATGATGAAATCGTAATTTTAAATGTCTATGATAGGAGAACTCCAATTCTGCTTAGGTTTTCAAGTACCTCAAAAACCTTATCACACCTTTATTTATCAATCTAAATATGCTATTGATTTGATCAAACACTTTGGTTTAACAACTTCTAAGACTGCTTTAATACCTATGAATTACTCTATCAAACTTTCAAAAGACTTATCTGGCAAAAAGATTGATGTTACTTTATATTGTAGCATGATATGCAACTTACTTTACATAAATGAAAGTATACGAGATATAATGCATAGTGTTATGTGAGAGATAAATATCAATGTGAACTAAAAGAATGCCACTTATATGTCATAAAATGTATTATTAAATACATAAGTTGAACTATAAACTATCGTATCATGTACACATTTGATACAAACTCCAAAATAATTGGGTATAGAGTCGTTGACTGGGCTAGTTGTGCCGTTGATAGTAAAAGCACCTCTCATGGCCATTTTTACTTAGGACACAATCTAATCTCCTGGTACTCTAAAATGTAAAATTGTGTCTTGTTTTCATTAGCAGAAGTCGAATACGTTGATGCTGGAAGTTGTTGTACTCGGCTTTTGTTGATGAAACAAGTGTTAAGTGACTATGGCTTAAATAAAATATCTACAATAATCCTATGTGACAATCAAAGCGCTATTAGGATCTCACATAATATTATTTTCCATTCTCGAACAAAACATATTATAATGAGAGAACACTTTATTCAAGAATTGATTGAGAAAAAGGAAATTGACATCGAATATCTTAACACTACAGATCAATTGGCAAATCTTTCCACAAAACCATTAGACAATCACCGTTTTAAAAGTCTTAGAATGTCTATTAGTATTTGTGCTTGCCCTATTCAATGTGTCAGGATTGTATGTTAGTAGCTCTTTTATCATAGTATCTTGTGGTACTAATATCTTTATAGGTTCTTCCTTTCCCTTTGTCCTTTTGTGATAAACAGTGGGAGAATGTGAGACTCTTATATTATACTCTTATGTTATATTCTTCGAGAATGTGAGACTCTTTGTTTTAATTTGGGAGAATTTGTAAGGCTCCTGATTTTTTGGTTTATTTGTTGAGTCTCTTAGGATACATGTTGTTAGTTCAGTTATGTATTGTAACAACTCCCATTTTCTCACGTAAAGGTTGGCCAGACACATTATGTCGAAGTTGGGGCTTCTTATACAATATATATCATTTTTAGCATCAACCGTAATAAACATTCATATTCTTAAACTACATTCAAATTTAAAACTGAATTTGCATTAATAAATAAGAGATAATAGAAAATCCAACATCCACGTCCAACAAAATAAAATCCAACGTGAACATAACTGTCTCGACTAATAAAACCAAATGACTCCGGGCTTATGCCCTCACAATAATCCAATATAATTGAAAACAGGAAGAAGTGGCAACCTAAACTAGAATAAATAAATCGATCTTCAAGAAGCCACACGTGGCGACAAGTCTAATATTCCTTCGGTCCCACTATCTCAGTCTAAGAAAACCTAAGGGGGGAAACATTATTATTTTGGGTCAGCGCCCTAGAGTGTGCAAGAATTAACTTACCGAAATTGAAATGCAAGAGTACATTTAATTTAAATGAAATACTCCCATCGTCAATCGAAAACGATAAGTATCTCACCTCTCAGCTAGGTGCCATCATAATCGTAACCTAACCCCACGATCCAAAAATCAATATAGATAACATGAGCATTATTTAAACATGTGATGTGTCTAGAGGAGAGTAGATTTCAAAAATGCTCTGTAGAAGGACTCGTACCCGTATTGTCGCATATGAGGTACTTATTAAGGTTTTGTTATGGAAGAACCTCGACTATTCTCCTTCCGTATGTTTAGAGGAGAGTAGATAATCAGAATTTTTGGATCAGTCGAGAAAATATCCGATAACTATGGTAGAATTCCACGACTGTTTTAGACGAGCAAGAGTGATCAAATGTTCGTAATATTTTCTCAGAATGGGAGTTTTGTATATGAATAAATCCGAGTATTTGTCATGTAGTGAGGTGCGGCCTCCTAATGATAGTGAGATAATGAAATGTATAACGTACAGGCGTGACCTATGCGAATGTTGTCAGGTGGGAGCACAATGTGAAGTGTCTCCAAAGGGAATGCAAAACAATGTTACTGTGAGGAAAGGTCTATAGTGATTGAGCGCCGTACTATGTATTTAGTTTGCGTACTATCGAGAGAAATCCAGAATTGTGCTACCTATTAGGCCTTATTTTCTGAATTTCGGGACGAAATTCAGTTATTAGGGGGTAAGTATGTAATACCCCGTATTTTTATAGCTTTTAAATTATGGGATTTATTAAATTTATTTGAGATAAATTAATTTAATTTTAATCCGGAATGTTGCTTTAAATATTTACTAGCGTGACGAGAGTTAGTAATTATTGGAAATTTGTTATTTGTTGCATATTACTGGATGAGCATAGTAATATATTATATTGGTTATATTGAATGTCATAAGTGAATTAAATGACTATTTCGGAAATTTAAGTAAGGACGTGCCCGTGTCACGTCGGGACTTATTTTGTTAAATAAAAGTGAATATTTTATAAGTTGTTCGTATGGTTGTTTTGAGTGCGCCAACGCGTCCGGAAGGGTCCAGATAGTCAGAAAAGTGTACCCGGGGGTTTAGTTTGGGTATCGGGATGTTTTTAGGCTTAATTAGTGACCCGGGAGGGCATTTTGGTCATTTTACAAAATAGGGTAATTAAACCCACGAATTTCAGCCAACCTATATCAGCCATTAGGTCAGACTCTCAGGGTTAGAACATTCACAAATCAAATGACGGCCAATGGAGAAGAGAGGAGAGAGCTCCAAGGCAATCCAAGGCCAAAAGGCCACCGGTTTGCACCGCCACCACCACCACCGCGTAGATCACGAGATAAGGAACGCAGCCATACCAAAATTAGCCGTGAACCAGACCTCTGAAATCCCAGGCAAGTGTTTAACTTGCGTATTTTCGTTGGTGAAATATTCATGTTAGTTAGGAATGATTAGGAGTATAATCTATGGAAGAAAACCCCACTTTTTGATAGGAATTTGCATGTAGAAAAGATTAAAACCATATTCTGGAAGTCTTATATGATGTAGATGATTAACCCACGAATTTTGATGATTATGTAGAAGGAAATTCTGGAGAAAAACTGATTAGAATAGAAGTTAAGAAAACTTTGGGTTCTTGATGATCAGATGAGATTTTAGGTTGTTTAATCATGTTTAATGATGGTTATACGCATGCTTAACGTTAGAAACATCTGGTAATATGTTATTATGTTTGTGGTATAAGTTTTGGGACGATTAGTGTTGAAAAATATGCATTTTGATGAAGAATTTTGATGAAACCCGTAACTGCACTTCTGCAGAAATCGAAACACCTGTTTGATCGATCGATCGACCCTGGAGCGTCGATCGATCGAAGGTTCGATCGATCGAGCCCCAGTCGTCGATCGATCGACCCTTCCTGACAGCCTCTTATTTCCCCTTGTTTAATTAGTTGAATTAATTTACCGTGGAATAATTTTTGGGATTGTGAATAAAATGTTTTGGGATATAGGAGAGACCAGTAGGACATATGATTAAGTGTTGAAGAACTTTATTATGTGACGATAATTGGGTTTTAGGGACAATTATTTAAAGAACGAGGAAACTACGTATTTCAAGTGAGAGATTACGTCGAATACTTATGATAGTGCATAAACGTCTACCTACTGAATTTACTACTTGGATAGTTAGAATCCACGAGTGTTACATAATTAGTGAGAAAACCCTTCGAGTTAAGGTTAGAGACGAAACCTTATACGTAATCTTAATAATGTGAAATTAAGGATAAATGTTGTAATTATGGGTAATGAGAGGAACCTATATTAGCATGACGAAATGGTTATATTTATATGATTGTGTGTACATATATTATATACATGTGAAAAACGTACCCGCGCTACTTGCTATCCCTGAGGTTACCGCGCTGGGACGATCTTATCCTGTGTTGACTTATGGAGGATATTGATTCGTACCCTAGAAGATAGAGATCCTAGGTACGGGCTATCAAATTGATAGTTGGACGGTCCTAAGAGACGTGAGGGTATGTACTGACCTCTTGGACTTGGAAATCTATGCTTCGCCTCAATGTTGTTTTGTTTATGTTAATATAGTTCGAGAGTGATTCCGAACTTGTATTTCCCTTTGTGTGAGCGATATGGGGATTGGATAACAGAGTATGCCCACACCATAGTTTTAGTTGGGGTGCTGTTATATATATATATATATAATATACGAGTAGTTAATATATATATGAGATTATGAAATTTAAACTGTCTACTGTAAATTGATAAGTGGGACATGGTTGTTGACTCAATAATAAATGCTTGTTTTGTGAAAGTATAATATGTCACTGTAAAACTTTATTGTTTTTATAAAGTTAGAATTAGAGAAATTTGGTTAATTTGGAACATCTCTTTTAAATGAAATCGTGAATCGCAAATCTTTCGGGTAAGTGATGTTAAGTCAAATCTTTTAGAAAGACTAGTTCGTTATGATAAAACAAACCAATGGGAAGGATAGTGCGATAGGGGTGCACATTAGAAGAGAGGTGAGTATTTTCTCAAGAGAGCGGCGCTCTAATATGTTATTGCATTGGCATGTATCAATAAATACTTGCTAAACTAATGTTAAATCATACACACTTTCGGGCTCTGACCCGTTTTATCTCTCCCTCTCCCCCTTGTATATATATATGTATGTATTTCAGGTGGCCAGCCACAGTGGCGTCTTGCTTAGGATCTTTTGTAAGGAACGCGCTGCAGCTTAGGTGGGAGTTGCAGGTCTTTTGATTAGACGACTTCGTTCATTCAGATCCACTCCTAGCATTTTCATTCAGATGGGCATGTGTAGCCCTTTCCATTATTTCTTTATGTTGGGACATTGTTATTTCAGATATTTCCTAGTTCGTTATTATGGGATTTTATTCAGGAAGGATGTATTACTTTATTTTCTCGCATGTTGACATTCGTTGATGAATGTTTTATATATTAGATTCTTTCGTTCTAGTTTATTGTGGTGTGAATCTTATTCTTTGAGCTTTGTTAATAAATTAAATAAATGTTTTTCTTTAAATTAAAATTTGGAAAGTATGTATGAAAATGGTTTTGACACTTAGCTTAATTATTTAGGGTGTTAAATTGGAAAAATATATTTTATCGACAGTGATGCTGAGAATGAACCAACTGTATACCTTGATTTAATTTAATAAAGGAGTGATCGCCCGGTATTTAATTAGGCGGGGTGTCACAGGTGGTATCAGAGCATCAGGTTCTAGTGTCCTTAGGATCTGTACGGCTTATTATGCTTCTAGCGTTGCTTTGTTTGTTATAGAGCCCTATGTTTAGGATTGTCGATTCCTTTGACGAGATTTCGTTCTCCTGCTATAATGTGTATACACTAGTGAATTCTATTTTCGTTCGGATGTGTGCGTGAGCCGAGCAATGACGGTTTCAGAAGAGGACCGTTAAGTGTACATCAGGGGGCAGGGCTCAGTTGAGAATTATGAAATATATCCGAGGATGATGACCGTAGTCGAGGTCACCTCCGTTATGGCACGAGAAGCCACGACTAGAAAGGCGACTAAGGTGCAGCAATGATTTTCAAATGCTGTTATAGCCAAATGAAGTAAAGTATTCACATGCTTAAATATAGGACGGAGTGTGGCAAACCGAAAGTGAAAATTTAGAGAAAAATTTTCTTGGCTTTCGGGACGAAATTTTAATGGACGGAGTCAACCACAAATTTTAGAGGTGGAATGCTATGCCTATGGGAGGACCTTAGGTACAATGTTGACCGTATGATCCTTCCTCAACTGTCCAGGATGAGGCAAATGTGGTTCTGAACTCATCGAGGAAGGGCATGTCAAGGGCCCATCCGTGAGTATAATTCTTAACCGTTAACGAATTTTGTATCGAAGGATGTAGATACAAGTGGGGGAAACGACTCCAAGTGGGAGGCCAACTTGTAATAATATTTGAAAATACTCGAGGAGGAAAATTTTGATGGGCGACAGATTCGGAGGTTGACAATGTCATACTTTGTCAATATAGATGATGACGCTTCTTTGTGGGGGAAGTTAAAGGAATTGAAGAATTTAGTCGGGAATAGACTGAATACAATAGTGGTGGTGTAGCACCACAAAAGAATGTGGATACACATAGGGAAAACCATTTAAATGCTTCATATAGCTAAATTCTTACCAAGTGATGGTAAATTCAGTACGTGCTATTATAGATAGTAACATGATCTTTATGGCCTAAAAAGGCACCGATTAAAATAATTTTGTTTTGGTTTGGACAGACGTGTTACGTCCGAAACCATTTGTGCAGTCAAGACGATTGCCAAGATGGAAGCATAGGTTGTATCCTTACAGGATGCGGCGTGTTTATATGACACGAGCGAGTCACCATATTTTGTTCATTGCTATATTAGCATGTGAGACGAGTTAATGCATATAATTATAAATGTTACCATTATGTGAATATTTTTTTCCCTAGTGTAGCGGGATTTTTCTTTAGTGCTATCCGCGGAGGATGAATGAGTATATTAGCAGTGTTTTATACTTTATAGAGGTTACTCATTGTAGAGATGCGATACACAAGTATAATATTATTGTTGATAAAATGTTATATAAAATGGGTAGTATGTTAGTGTACATTGATTGCGAGGATATCAGAGTAGTTGCATTGGTACAACATGTTTTATGTTTGTTTTGGGCAAGGCCTTACCTGTAAGAAGGTGGACTTGAACTTATATTGTCTATCCTAGATACTTTAGAGGAGATAGCGGGCTCGAGATATTCGATGCCATACTATGTGTAGACCTTGTCAGTATAATTCCGTGTGTATCGGGATTTACCCTTGAGCGATAAGAATTGACTCAGTATTATGTTTAGCACTCCGGACTTAGTGATAGGAAAAGTGCGATGTTATATTAGCCTTTAGATGTGGTAGTTATTAGTTATACCCCTATTATTAGGGAAGGGAATTTCGAGGATTCCGATCGTATGTATCCGAGGTTAATAGAATGAAATTTCCATCAACCAATACGATAGTAAAATTGGGAAACGATATTCGTTAAGCATAATGACAGTAGAAATTACAAATTTTCTGTCAAGGGACAGAATAAAGGGGTACACGCTATGGACGGAGGACCTAACGGATCCCGATAACCGACAATGCTAGGTAGTAGTGTATCGGGGGGGTTCCTTGTTTGGATTTCGCTTTGCGAGACATCCCACGCATGAAACTTAGCGTAAGGTTGGAAATAGGGAGAAGTTTGGTCACTATTCCATAAGTACGGTACTCTGGTCGAAATAGGATCAAGTAATTATATATGTACGTTGGAAGTTGAATTCTGTTTTAAGGTCATTGAAACCGGATTTTATGGCAGGAAAGCATTGAAAGTTATCCCCACGAGTTGAGGAGTGGAACGATGGTAAGGAGAATTTAAGAATTTTTGATTTTCTAGGGTGATTGGAGGTACTCCAAATGTCATAACCGCGTACAGAACACAAGGTGAATAAAGAGTTAAAATGATTTTTAGTATGGAGTATCTGAAAAGGACTTCATATCATACAAGAGATGACCTGTAATTATTTTGATGAATAAAGCGTTAGTGATTTATTTTGGTTGATTGTACCTATTTGGGAAAAAATGTTGTGCTTATCTGAGGAAGGTTGAGAATTATTATTTCCTCTTTTGTTGTCATGGAATTTGAATGCCTTATTCCTTCTATTCCGTTGAATTTAGTTAGTCCTACAGATGAGTAGCACGCCGTTCAGAATGTTGTAAAAATGTGGGTATCTTGGTTAACCACAGTTAAAATAGTCCAAGTCGAAGGGACGTGATAATAGATGTGTGAAATATAAGTTTGTGGGACTAGTATAACGAAGTGGAAGTGATAGAGTGGATTAAACGTCACATGAGGGGCGATAATCCATACATAAGTGTGCAATTAGAATAGCACGCCCTAACTTGATTGGAAGGCTGTAGGAAGCCATTCAAGAAATGGTATTCCTGGAATAGGGTAGAACTAAATTGTTATGAAGCACACCCGGAGCGGAGTGGTCAGTAGTCAAGTGTGAGAGAGACTTGCGCATACAACGAGTAATGATGTTAGGATGGCATAAGAGATCCAGAAGTGCGCTTCGTGGAGAGGAAAGCACGTGTCGGAACTCTCGGAATGCTCCAAGGAAGGAAGGGGAGTATTACGTGTCACTTAATGTAAGACATTCCAAGGGAAGAATTGATGTTTAATGAGACGTAGTTATTAGTCTCTGCATGCACTGCCCATAAGTAAGGTTCGGTTGAAAAAGGAGAATCAACCAAAGAATTTTGTGATTACCGAAAATTACTGATATTGGAATAGGTTGGAAAAGTCGGTAAAGTTCTTGGATGAGTTGCCATCCTCAAAATAAGATCAAGGGTTTATCCCGAACTTGCGAATTAAGTCGCCGAGAGAGAAGTGATTGATATTCCTTTGGACTGGCTTACAATATTAACTAGTATGCCCCAGACTTCCTTTGAAAGGAAGGATCGCGTCAGTGCATGGTCCGGCGCAGGATAAATTTCTGAATCAGGATGACATTGGTGAATCTCACCTTTGATATGGGATTTCAGGAACCAGCGGAGATAAAATTTCGTTTCAAGTAGGATGTATCACCCTTAGCCAGAGAATAAGCGCATGGGGATTAAAGATTTGTGGAGCCACGTGAAGGAGATTTTTGGATCTTGGTACGATGATTTCAAAAATGCTCTGTAGAAGGACTCGTACCTGTATTGTCGCATATGAGGTACTTATTAAGGTTTTGTTATGGAAGAACCTCGACTATTCTCCTTCCGTATGTTTAGAGGAGAGTAGATAATCAGAATTTTTGGATCGGTCGAGAAAATATCCGATAACTATGGTAGAATTCCACGACTGTTTTAGACGAGCAAGAGTGATCAAATGTTCGTAATATTTTCTCAGAATGGGAGTTTTGTATATGAATAAATCCGAGTATTTGTCATGTTATGAGGTGCGGCCTCCTAATGATAGTGAGATAATGAAATGTATAACGTACAGGCGTGACCTATGCGAATGTTGTCGGGTGGGAGCACAATGTGAAGTGTCTCCAAAGGGAATGCAAAACAATGTTACTGTGAGGAAAGGTCAATAGTGATTGAGCGCCGTACTATGTATTTAGTTTGCGTACTATTGAGAGAAATCCAGAATTGTGCTACCTATTAGGCCTTATTTTCCGAATTTCGGGACGAAATTCTGTTATTAGGGGGGAAGTATGTAATACCCCGTATTTTTATAGCTTTTAAATTATGGGATTTATTAAATTTATTTGAGATAAATTAGTTTAATTTTAATCTGGAATGTTGCTTTAAATATTTACTAGCGTGACGAGAGTTAGTAATTATTGGAAATTTGTTATTTGTTGCATATTACTGGATGAGCATAGTAATATATTATATTGGTTATATTGAATGTCATAAGTGAATTAAATGACTATTTCGGAAATTTAAGTAAGGACGTGCCCGTGTCACGTCGGGACTTATTTTGTTAAATAAAAGTGAATATTTTATAAGTTGTTCGTATGGTCGTTTTGAGTGCGCCAACGCGTCCGGAATCGTCGAGATAGTCAGAAAAGTGTACCCGGGGGTTTAGTTTGGGTCTCGGGATGTTTTTAGGCTTAATTAGTGACCCGGGAGGGCATTTTGGTCATTATACAAAATAGGGTAATTAAACCCACGAATTTCAGCCAACCAATATCAGCCATTAGGTCAGCCTCTTAGGGTTAGAACATTCACAAATCAAATGACGGCCAATGGAGAAGAGAGGAGAGAGCTCCAAGGCAATCCAAGGCCAAAAGGCCACCGGTTTGCACCGCCACCACCACCACCGCGTAGATCACGAGACAAGGAACGCAGCCATACCAAAATCAGCCGTGAACCAGACCACTGAAATCCCAGGCAAGTGTTTAACTTGCGTATTTTCGTTGGTGCAATATTCATGTTAGTTAGGAATGATTAGGAGTATAATCTATGGAAGAAAACCCCACTTTTTGATAGGAATTTGCATGTAGAAAAGATTAAAACCATATTCTGGAAGTCTTATATGATGTAGATGATTAACCCATGAATTTTGATGATTATGTAGAAGGAAATTCTGGAGAAAAACTGATTAGAATATAAGTTAAGAAAACTTAGGGTTCTTGATGATCAGATGAGATTTTAGGTTGTTTAATCATGTTTAATGATGGTTATACGCATGCTTAACGTTAGAAACATCTGGTAATATGTTATTATGTTTGTGGTATAAGTTTTGGGACGATTAGTGTTGAAAAATATGCATTTGGATGAAGAATTTTGATGAAACCCATAACTGTACTTCTGCAGAAATCGAAACACCTGTTTGATCGATCGATCGACCCTGGAGCGTCGATCGATCGAAGGTTCGATCGATCGAGCCCCAGTCGTCGATCGATCGACCCTTCCTGGCAGCCTCTTATTTCCCCTTGTTTAATTATTTGAATTAATTTATCGTGGAATAATTTTTGGGATTGTGAATAAAATGTTTTGGGATATAGGAGAGACCAGTAGGACATATGATTAAGTGTTGAAGAACTTTATTATGTGACGATAATTGGGTTTTAGGGACAATTATTTAAAGAACGAGGAAACTACGTATTTCAAGTGAGAGATTACGTCGAATACTTATGATAGTGCATAAACGTCTACCTACTGAATTTACTACTTGGATAGTTAGAATCCACGAGTGTTACATAATTAGTGAGAAAACCCTTCGAGTTAAGGTTAGAGACGAAACCTTATACGTAATCTTAATAATGTGAAATTAAGGAAAAATGTTGTAATTATGGGTAATGAGAGGAACCTATATTAGCATTATGAAATGGTTATATTTATATGATTGTGTGTACATATATTATATACATGTGAAAAACGTACTCGCGCTACTTGCTATACCTGAGGTTACCGCGCTGGGACGATCTTATCCTGTGTTGCCTTATGGAGGATATTGATTCGTACCCTAGAATATAGATATCCTAGGTACGGGCTATCAAATTGATAGTTGGACGGTCCTAAGAGATGTGAGGGTATGTACTGACCTCTTGGACTTGGAAATCTATGCTTCGCCTCAATGTTGTTTTGTTTATGTTAATACAGTTCGAGAGTGATTCCGAACTTGTATTTCCCTTTGTGTGAGCGATATGGGGATTGGATAGCAGAGTATGCCCGCACCATAGTTTTAGTTGGGGTGCTGTTATATATATATATATAATATACGAGTAGTTAATATATATATGAGATTATGAAATTTAAACTGTCTACTGTAAATTGATAAGTGGGACATGGTTGTTGACTCAATAATAAATGCTTGTTTTGTGAAAGTATAATATGTCACTGTAAAACTTTATTGTTTTTATAAAGTTAGAATTAGAGAAATTTGGTTAATTTGGAACATCTCTTTTAAATGAAATCGTGAATCGCAAATCTTTCGGGTAAGTGATGTTAAGTCAAATCTTTTAGAAAGACTAGTTCGTTATGATAAAACAAACCAATGGGAAGGATAGTGAGATAGGGGTGCACATTAGAAGAGAGGTGAGTATTTTCTCAAGAGAGCGGCGCTCTAATATGTTATTGCATTGGCCTGTATCAATAAATACTTGCTAAACTAATGTTAAATCATACACACTTTCGGGCTCTGACCCGTTTTATCTCTCCCTCTCCCCCTTGTATATATATATATGTATGTATTTCAGGTGGCCAGCCACAGGGGCGTCTTGCTTAGGATCTTTTGTAAGGAACGCGCTGCAGCTTAGGTGGGAGTTGCAGGTCTTTTGATTAGACAAGTTCGTTCATTCAGATCCACTCCTAGCATTTTCATTCAGATGGGCATGTGTAGCCCTTTCCATTATTTCTTTATGTTGGGACATTGTTATTTCAGATATTTCCTAGTTCGTTATTATGGGATTTTGTTCAGGAAGGATGTATTACTTTATTTTCTCACATGTTGACATTCGTTGATGAATGTTTTATATATTAGATTCTTTCGTTCCAGTTTATTGTGGTGTGAATCTTATTCTTTGAGCTTTGTTAATAAATTAAATAAATGTTTTTCTTTAAATTAAAATTTGGAAAGTATGTATGAAAATGGTTTTGACACTTAGCTTAATTATTTAGGGTGTTAAAGTGGAAAAATATATTTTATCGACAGTGATGCTGAGAATGAACCAACTGTATACCTTGATTTAATTTAATAAAGGAGTGATCGCCCGGTATTTAATTAGGCGGGGTGTCACAGATCCCAACATTAACACTTAACTCCTATAAGTGGCGCTGCCATGTAGTACCTAGAATATGAGCTACACTACACCTAGCCCACCCGTGCCAACGTATGCTCCGGTCCCAAATGCGTGCAACCCCAACCGATAGAACCATCCATGAACATAGGTATGTTCCACACACATAAATAATTGCGTATTTATGCCACATCATATATATGCACGTAATTACCCTATAATTTTGTCGACGATATATTATTGATTTGACCATCAATATTTTCCTTTTAATTAACCATCTCGTTAAGTATTAGTTTATGTATTTAAATAACAGTCCCAACATTCCTAGAATTTATCCCCAATTAATTTAGGTGTTTACCAACCTTCCCGTTAAATATAAATTTCCTCTATTTTAAATAATCATTCCACTATGCTAAATTTCTACAAATTACTTACATAATCCCCAGCCTTCCCGAGTCCCACCATAACTTCCATGGTCCCACGTCCCGGATCCTATTCCCGAATATCCCACTGAATGAATTATCCTACCAATTTCTCCAAAATTTCTGGCTAGCCTAAATGGGTATATTTTAATCCTACCAATATTCCAGAATTGTTAAATTAATATCTCACAACTCTTAAATTCATCAGGATCCCAAATGACTATTTTAGAACACAAACTAACCAACCTGGGGTGAACTGGGCATTCGAACTAATTCGCCCCCAGGGCCGAGACGGTTCGCCCCTAGATTTGGGCAGTTCGGGGTTGTTATGTGATTTGGGAGAAATTTCCATATATTCTTCATAAATTACCCATTATTCATCACCCAAAAGTTATCAAAACATCACATATGATCATTAACTAGTTTTATATCATCTAACAACAATTTTTACATGATAATAACACCTAAATCATGATTAATTCGTAAGGGTACCAATTTCTCCAAAAACTAAAAAGTGGGTGACTCCTAATATTCAAGATCCGTATCTTTTCATAGATTTGTGTCAAGATATAATCTTTCTCAAGGGTATACATTAGATTTACATTATCATATCATAATATCTCAACATCCATCCCTAGACCAAAATTATTATTATTTTTTTGGATTTTCTATTTAACCTTGCAATTCTACAATTTGCTAATCATCAAAGTGAGATACTCTGCATGCATATAGTGAAACCTATCCTGTAATATTAATTACAACCCGAATCCAAAAATCTTCATGGGAGCCTACATAGATAAATTAAGAAATAACTTGGAAATCAAAGTAAGCAAGAAAATTATTGCCCTATGATGAAGGTGGAAACTCATCTTCTTAAATCTTCAATTCTCCTCCTTCCTTTTAACCTTGGTATCTCCTCTATGTGGGTGGGGATGATAGGTTTCTTTTATTATGTAGATGGTGTTTCCCAAACTCTAATTTAAATTATAAAAACCCTTAAACCCGAGTTAGACCGAAATCGCCATTTTCACCCCTAAATGGGCCCGAACCCAATAACCCATAGCCCGTAACCAAAATAACCAAAATGATATACATATACCACGAGTCCATTTTTAAAGGTCTAAAACACCTAAATGAGTTCATACAATCTACTGAATCACGTCCCAATTATTTTTATTCAACATATACATTTTTATTGTGTTTAAACGGCGCATAACCATAAATTAATTACTATATGATTTCTTTTCCAGTGAATGAACCTATCATGACCAATTAAATCCAATAATTATAAAATCAAGAATAAGTATTGTTTCTCAATTTAAATCTTACTCCTTTAAATTTAAATCCCTTCGATTTAATTTGTTCCCAAGTTAAATCCGAAATTATTAAATTACTTTTTGTCATAATATTTTATTCCGAAAACATGGGGTATTACATGTACTCTTTCTTTTAGGACACATGTTATTAATTTAGTTATCTTCTCTTCTTTTTAGGAATCTTGTGTATAGTTGAGTTATATATTTGAGTGTGTTAGACTTATTTTTTCAGTCTCAATTTTGTTTGTTCCTAATTTAGCCAAATAGAGATATTGAAAATACCCTTTCTAAATCCCACGGGGTTTTTATTGGCTCAATTTTATAACAACAGTCCCAAATATACTCAAACCATTATACACACTAAACATAATATGTAACAGATTTTTAAATAATTTTAAAATTATTCTTTCTTTTTTTAAAAACCCTAATTTGGATTTATTTAATATATCCTATATTTTTATATTTATGCATCCTATATGAATTTTATACTCAGATATTTTTTATATTATAAATTTATTGGTTTAATAATTTTTCATATTTTAAAATTAGTTTTCATGTTTTATATGATTTTCTGGAATTTTTAAATAGTGATTTAAACATTTGAAAATAAACTAATTATAATTCGTTTTTGTTTCTTAACTAAATTCAGTTTATATTTAAAATTGCAGCATTTTAACTTATGAAGGGTTGTTTTGGTTTGATCTGTATGATTGGTTTTGAACCAATCAGAGGCTAATTTGTTTCCCACTTGATTGATCGACTGTTTGGGACTATTTCACCATACCGCCCTCCACAATGCCATGGTTATTTATGCATGTACCCTCATCAACCCCTATTTTATGCGATGTCTATTTTGCCTTGTTTACCTCTGTACCCTTATTTATTGGAGAATTGCCCTTTTACCAGAGTCATTCCTCTACCTCTATAAATAGAGGGATTGGGGTTCATTTCTAAATGTCGAGAAAATTTTTAAAAACAAAACCAAACACTGTCAAGATTTCTTTAGACCATATTCTCTCTAAACTAATTTAAATCATATATATGTTTGAGAGATTTCCTAAAACCTTTTCTAAATACATTTTACGCTAAAAACCTTACAGCATAAATTTTATGTGAGGACGAGTGCTTATATTTTGGGTTTAGAAGTTTGAGAGTTATTATAGGTTTGGAAGTTAGAGAGTTATTCTGGGTTTGATCCTTTAATTTTTTTTTTTTGTAATTTTCTGGGTTTGATTGTTTGAAAGCCTTTTGGAGTTTTCTGGGTTGAATTATTTGAGGAAGTTGGAATTCATTGACTTGAAACTCCTGTTTGTCTTCTGATCTACTAGGGTATAACTTTTAACTATTTTACATACATGTAAACCAATATATTATGAGGGTATAAGTTTTTGAGCTTTTGTATATGTTAAACTGCTTTGACATGTTTTAAAAAATCTTAGTTTTTGACAACTTCTTTTCTCGGACTCATATACTTTAACTTGTTATAATATAACACACACACACACACACACACACACACACAGATATATATATATATATATATATATATATATATATATATATATATATATATATATATATATAATCTTTTTTGTTTAGTAGATCTGATTTTTTAATTAAATCTGTTGTTGAAACTGCTATATACTTTGAAACAAGAATTGATTATGTTATGTTCATATTTGTGTATATCAATTTGTAGTTTGTAAAACTCACGATCTAAATCATTTTTATACACAAACTAACGTTTTGTTTTCACATGGTTGAAACATCAAATCTTAATGTGAAGACTCTTTTTTATCTTTGACTTTTGATTTGATCTTTTAACCATCTGTGAAAACAAAAAACTATTAAAACTTGATTTTTGTGTTACATCTTCACTAGATATTCTTGTCTTATGTGTGAAGTTGTGTGTGTAATACTAAGTCTCCTATTTTGTTGTTTGATATATTTCAGTAGTTTTGGGGTTGTTTAGTACTAGCCTTAGTATACTAGGTGTATTGGTTGTACTAATTAATCTACACATTGTAAACTATATTTTGTATCTAAACTATTGTTATAGTGGACTTATGGTGTATGTGGTCTTGGAACTAAAAGACTCGTGGTTTTTTAGTATGTTGGTTTCCTCATTGACAAAATTATTTTGTTCAAATCCCCTTCTCCTCATATCATTATGTTTTAACTTTTATTCATTGTACTTTGAACATCACACCAACCTGAACTAAGTTTTTGTTTGTCTATATGTATTCATCCATTGAAGTTTAAATGATTTTTATCGAAGAGTTAAAAGATAATATTTAATCTTAACACTTTTGTGTAATATATTACTTTCAGGGATCACATCCTAATTGTATGCACCTGGTATGCCTTTGCAAAATGGTGTAGGAGAAAGGAGGAACCTAACTCTTTTATGTATGATTAGGTTCATTATTAGTTATACAAGTCTCCCTGATTATTTTTGGGGACATGCTTTAGATACGACAACATATCTGCTAAACTTGGTACCTTCAAAGGCGATCTCTACTACACCCATATAATTATGGAGGCATAAGACCAGCCCGCAACATATTTAGATCTAAGGTAGTCCATCACATGTGAAAGAGACAGATATCAATAAGTTGGAATCAGGGATATAAGTGTGTTTCTTTGTTGGATACCCCAAAAAAACCAATGGTGGTTTATTCTATGATCCTAATATCATAAGGTCATTATCAGCACCAATGCCCGATTCTTAGAAGAATTATATGATGGATGATAAACCTTGAAGTACAATTATTCTAGAAGATTTAATAAGAGACCAAACAATTTATTCAACACCACAAGCACAAGATGAGACAAAACAATGTGTTAACACAAGTGTACCAGCATAGGGAATACCTCGTCATAGTGAGAGGGATGTTCTTCAACCTGAATGGTTTATGTTCTTGGGAGAGTCTTATGGCAAAGCCCCTCATGAACTTGAAATCGATCCACGTAACTATAATGAATCTCTCCAAGATAAAGATGGATATCTTTGGCTTAATACTATGAATTATAAGATGGGATATATATATTACAATCAAGTCTGGAATCTTATAGATCCACCCAAAGGGATAAAAACCATAGGATGTAACTGTGTGTATAAGAAGAAGAGAGGCATGGACAGGAAGGTGGAAACCTACAAGGCAAGGCTTGTGGTGAAAGGGTTTACTCAGAAATAAGGGAACAATTATGAGAAAACCTTATCGCCAATAGCTATGCTAATTTCCATCTGGATTCTCTTACCATTGTTGATCATTTCGATTATGAGATTTGCCAAATGGACGTCAAAAGTTAATTCCTTAATGGGAATCCTAATGAATGCATCTACATGGTGCAACTAGAAGGTTTTGTAACTGAAGGCCAAGAGAAAAATAAATATATAATCTTAAGAGTCCATTTATGGACTTACGCAAACATCTAGATCTTGGAACATTTTTTTTTATGAGGCAGTCAAATCTTTTGGGTTTTATCAATGCCCAAATGAAGCTATTATGTACGATAAGTGCAACATAAATGTAGTGGTGTTTCTAGTATTATATATGAATGATATTATAGTCATTGGAAATGATGTTGGGGTGTTGTCTACTATGAGAGTATGGTTATTTAGCCAATTTGATATGAAGGACTTAGGAGAATCCAGTTGCATCCTTAGAATCAAGCTTATGCGAGATCGCAAGAACATGATATTGGAATCTATCACAAGCCTATTATATCAACTCCATTCCTTCCGGATTTAGAATGCAAGATTCTAAGAAAGGTTTCTTACCCTTTATATATGGAATATTTATATATAAGGATCAATATCCTAAGACATATGAAGAGATAAAGAAAATAAAGTGTATCCCATATACTTCAGCAGTTGGGAGCCTTATGTATGTAATATTATGCACTATACCTGATATTTGTTTTGCTATTGGCATGGTTAGTAAATATCAATCTAACCTTGGGAAAGAGAAATAGACTTCGGTAAAGAACATACCCAAGTACTTGAAAAAATACAAGAGACAACATGCTAGTTTATTTGGCAGAGAGTCTTGTACCCGTCGTGTACACTAACTCGGATTTTCAATCAGAGAAGGATTCCAGAAAATCTACCTCGAGATTTGTCTTTACCCTAGTAGGTGGTTCCAACAATTGGAGTAGTATCATGAAATCATGTGTTTCTGATTCCACCTTAGAAGATGAATATGTGGAGGCCTCGGAGGTATCTTATTGCATCATAAATATGTAATAACCCTCGCTTGTGAGACCGTATTTTGTAGTAATTACTTAGCATAGTAATTAGAGACCAGTGTTGGGTTATGATTTGAATGTTAATTCAATGTAGAAAAGTTGATATTTATTATGAGGTTGCATACATATCATAATTATGGGAAAATATTGCTATGTCATGCTTATTAATATCATCTGAATATAAAATGATATTTGGCTTAATTATGAGACCGGAACCTAAGTTGAATTTTTAAAATGTCCAAATGATAATTTGGAGGTTGCAGTTGATTCCGGAACGTGCGGAATAGTCAAATAATGTACCATATTGTATTTTGTAGTTTTGGGCATTTTTGACTAATTGCGCTTTAATTATGCTATCGCGTATTATTTTATCGCACTTTTGATTTATTAAGTGGAACATTTACCTTAAGTCACGACTTAAGCCTTTTTAGTCTTCTAATTTCCCCAAAATCCCTTCCTAACCTAAGAGAGAAAAGAGAAGAGTGGAGAGAAAGCTTTGGAGATTGAGAGAGATTGTTGCTACACCAAGGAATCTGCATATTTGCTGAATCAAGGCAAGTTTTTACTTGCTATTTGTGTCTTGAGATAGATGATTTGTTATGATAATGGTGTATTGATTTTGGTTTAGAAAACTTAGGGTTTTCTTATGTATTTTTGGGTTTTGATTCCCTCTAAGATGATTCATGAGGTTTTAGATGATCAATAGCATCTTTGATGTTCCTATAATGTTGGTATATGAGTTTGGTTTGGAGAAATTTGGGTTTGGGTAGAAAATGGAGTCCAAGACTCCATAGCCATTTCTTGGCAAAATCGCAGGCCCGAATCGATTCGGCCCCCTGGGCGAATCGATTCGGTTAGTTCCAGTGCCCAGGTCTTGTGGACCGAATCGATTCGGAATTTATCCGAATCGATTTGGCAGTTATGCAGAAACCCAGATTTTCGGTCCGAATCGATTCGGCCCTCTGAGCGAATCGATTCGGCCATTAAGAAGAATGTCACATTTTCTGGCCGAATCGATTCGACCATGGGGGCGAATCGATTCGGTAGCCCTGCATTTTCCAACTTTTTTTTTTTCATTTTTTTAAACCCTTTTCTTTAGGATTTTTGATTAGGGACCTTCTTAAATGAAGTAAACATAGGGTTAGAGTTTTAGTTGAGTTGGGTCGACATCCTAGACTCGAAAGGGTTCATCTAGGATTCGTTCAAGGGAGAATTTAAAGTGATGCTTAGGCATTTCTTTGTCTTGTAGTTTTATAAGGGTCTAGAAGGTATTAAGGTCAATTTTGGAGACTTTAGAATTCAACTTGAGTTACATTTTGACTTGATGATTTATATTAAAGCCTAAAAGAGGCCTTGGGGATAACTTTGGAGTCTGAATTCCTTATCGAGGATGTTATGTCGGTACGCATCATGTGTAGTCCCGATTTAACTTATACATTTATTTAAAATGGGAAAATTGTTCAGGTAAATGATAATTTACTAATCATGTAATGGAAATTAATAAAAAAAATGGATGATACACACCTCTCTAAATGCCATCTTAAGGGAAGTCCGCTCGTTAGGTGAAGCCCCCTGGCTAATGAATGCAGGGTGGATATAGTCCTAGGCCATGGGAGCGTTTATGGTTATTTATATGTTCTGCGGGGGTAGGGAGATTCCGGGTGTGGTCTTGGCTACCACGCAGGCTCATGGCCGCTTCCCGACGCTTTCGATAGGATCCCAGGTTGTCTTATGTTAGGCCCTGGAAGATGATGGTTATTTAGGGACGCGCTCAGTGGGGAAACCCGGACGAGCGGTCTTAGAAGCGTTATATTTATAAATATGACTATTCAAATTATCGAGTTGGACTCGATGGAACATTAATGCCATAAAGAGCAAAATTATGCCGCAAAGAGCATGTTATTGAGATTAGTGCCATATAGAGCACATGATGACAATTATATTCCTGATAAGGAATGGAAAATGAATATTTGAATTGATATATGATTTAAGTTGATAAAGGCTCATAAGCACTTTTAATTCTATTTTATTATGAATCTCACTCTATGTAGTCCTTTACCAGTTTCAGTTCCTTATATGCCGTTATCATGCTAGACTAGCATCCATGCTTCATTGTGCATCATTATCATACTTGTCATTTATCTATTGATCACATATACCCGGCCCTGACCGGTTTTTTTTCCTTTTCTTGTTGTGTATGTATATCTATATTATCCGTTCAGGTGTTCAGCCGCACGGCCGCCCGTAATGACCTTCCCTTCCACATGTTTCGAGGAGCCGTGACATTGTGCGGGTTTCACGGGATTTTGAGTAGACGCCTTTGTTTATGTTTCTAGTTATGTTCAGTTCATTCGGGATTGTTGCCCAAACAGTTGTAAATGTATAATGAATTTATTATGTAACACTTGGTACTCTATGTATGTTGTATGGATGTTACTGACCGAAGTTTTATTCGGTCCTTTGTATCTTTTGGGATTTCTTATATGCGCTTGTGGGGGTTTCCACCCTCTATTTCTAGTATGGGTTGTTGAAAAATGTTTTTCTTTTTATTTCAAATCAAAGTTTTTGATAACCCGTTTTCTGGAATATAAAGTGGTTATTCCTTATACTTTGTATATTGTGGTGATGCTGAGGATGATATTATCCATGATTTCCTATTTTATCGGGGTATAGGGCTGGCCACCCTTTATTTCGAATAGCGGGTTGTCACAAAATATGGAATTTGACATGGACTAATGGTATTATGACACCTGTCATTAAAAGATGCTTAGCTCACTCACTGAATGTGGTCGGTTCATCATCTCCTTGGTCAGATCAACATTATTATTGGCCGACTGGGTAGCCTACCATAATAAATTGATGTTATTAGTTTGAATCACTAAGCAAACGTGTAGGTCACATGTGGGAATATGTACAACTCCCATTACACACATGTGGGTTAGTCCCTCCAGCTGATTGTAATTAAATCCTCATTAACTACCCTTAGAATGTAAAAGGGTGCAAAATCCTAACTTATAAAGTCACTCCACCTATCCACATACTCTTTATCTCCTATAAATAACACACACTCCCACCTGAGGGGAGATAGAATATCCTTACACGGACAGAGATAACTTTGGGATCTTGTACCCATCTCTGCTGATGATTGAATAATAAACTCCTGCATAACACTTGTGGATGTAGGCACTATATTGGTTGAACCACGTTAATCCCCTATCTAATTCCCATTTTCTCACCTCTCTCTTTAATCTAGTCTGTTGATCTTATAAACATAAAATCACTCTAATACCAATTTGTAAGAGGTGGCGTGATACCAATTTTCAAATTTGCAATATTTCAATGGCCCAAACTTATTTAATTGGATGCCAAACTTCAAAAACCAATTTTAATTAACCCTAGAGCATGCAAATATGTGATTCAAATCAAGCATGTAAAGAAAACACCATCTTACGGAAAAAGACAAATGGAAAAACCTTTTATTTCACTAAAGTTTTACAAATCGCAACTTACAATACAGTAGAGAAATACAATAATGAATTACCACGAGAACTCACAAAGACTTATAGCCTTCAATCAATAATTATTCCCTCAAGAATAACAAGAATCTCAGTCCTCCTCCTTCAGCAATGGTTCCTACAAGAACCACAAGATCAGCAGTGGAGACACCTTCTCCACAAGAGAAACTCCAGTATGGAATTGTGTTTGAGGGTTTCAAAGTGATTCAAAAAATATAAATGGGGGGATGTGTAAATCAAAAAGTGTTTTTGGCCTTTTCAAAGAAGGCTTTTTGTGCAACAGGTCTGCAGAAAACATAGGTTGAAAATCCTTGTAAAATAACTACACGAAGTAGGTTTTTATAATCAATCACGAAAATCGAGGCGGCATTGATTTCGTTAGAACAAATTCATCAAGTCGTTCGAATGAGATGTTAATATCGCTAGAAGCCACCTTTTAACGACCTTGAAAAACTAAAACACTATGCCCTCGTCAGAAGCATGTTTGAAGCAGTCCATCAAACGAGACGTTTAAAGACATAAGTAGGTCGTTTGAATAGTGCATGTCGTTCTAACGACTGTAGACAAAAATCATTTTTTTATTAAAATCTAGCCTCATTTTTTATTAAAATAAAACCAAGTAAAATAAAATAAATTTCTCCCATAAATATTTAAGAAAAACTAAGAACTCAAAATAAAGAATATACCATAAGGAACGTGGAGTTGTGGAGAACCGTTGAAGATGTTCTTGTGGCACAATGAAGATGAGTGGTGCCATTGATGATTCATGTTACCAAATGTTCTGATTATGGACATCGCGAATGATCGTGAAGACGTGATCAATGTATTGGTATATGCCAGATCTAAATTAATCTAGAATGCTACAGACAAGTCTTAGATTCTAGGGACAATAGCATAAAATATCCTTACAAATCTCCCCTATGGCTATGCCGGTACATACTTAAAAAAATCCGAATTATGGAACAAAAACATCTAACACATACGATATTCTAATACCCTCCCAAAACCCAAAAATGAAATGATATCAAAATATATAAGTCTTGAAATCTTAAAATCTTCAAAGTCTTCAAGTCTCAAATTTATTTGTTTTCATCGAGTGTATCATGAGTATGATCTTCAAATGACCCTACACATGAAACAAGAAACAAATACCCGTGACATGCAAATGTTTGAAATAAAATGATAAGCATAAATAAGCACAAACAAATCATCAAACTCCCCCATCATTCGTTCTCCGCCTTTTTATGATGTCCCAAATAGACAAGGAAAATAAACATAAGCAATAAAAAAGGGAGTATGTCACAAACCAATTAAACAACTATTTTTGAATTTTTCAAATTTTTTCTCAAGTATAAAAAATACAAAGATAATACACACCATGAACTAACACTAAGAAAACTAAATTTTGGAAATGGAATGAATGGGTGTGAACAAATTCGATAGGAAAATCAACTCAAATAATCATAACATATGTGCACGATGAATTTTAGACACTCCTAACGAATGAACTAAAAGTCATCCTTAGGTGTAAAAAATGTTGAATTCATATGATATTGACTCAATATAATCAACAACTCAAAGTCTAAAATGATTTCCACACAAATAAAGCCTAAAACTATGTAATGCATTAATGAGACTTTTTCAGGACGTGAAAACCCATCGATCTTTGACTAAAACTCCCTCAAAATTCACGTATAGAATATTTCTCTCAACTCTTTTGTTTTCAAGATATCAATACTCATATATAGCGAAGCATTAATATTATTTGAAATTGGCCTGGCACTTTATATTTTTTCTTTGTGAGAGCCTTTAATCTTTTAGGCTCTTTTCTTTTTGCAAACAGTGGCTATTCACGCAAAGATCCTTTTACTTTCGCAGCCCGATCCATTGTTTTAAAAATAACACATTTACTGGAGATATAAATTTTAATTTTTTCAATACGGGAAATGGTTCTTACAAGATTAAAGGCACTCAGTTTGTCATTGATGAAAACAGACGAAGGACCACGCTCAGTTTGTCATTTGGTAGGTATGGGCTCCCGTCCTAAAAAAAGTGATACAGAAGAATGAGTTTACAAAAATCTTTACAAGTGTTTTCATTGTTAAGTCACCGTTACTGGTGGAGTTTAATGAAAAAATTTAACAAGTGTTTTCATTGTTAAGTCACCGTTATAGGTGTCACCGTTATAAGTGCCTCGTTAATTTGAATTTTTTTCGAAGAATATTACTCAATAATAATTTGTTTATAATTCAATCGACACTTGGCATAATACCATTTATTTAACAATATGAATAAATATACCTCTCAATACATATAACATAAGCTCAATTATTCAATAATATAATGATTATATTATAACCATTGGGTAATCCCATGAAGTGGATAGTAGCACTCATTTCTTAATTATACGCACACACCCAACTCGTTCCAACATGTGTTATATTGGAGGGAACACGTGATTCCAAATGATACGTTAGAGGGAACGCGTAATATCAAACGTCCTTTTGTAGGTCTCTTTTTAAAATCCTTCCCGTTCAAATTGGCAAACACTCTTCATAAATAAAGCCAAAAGATGAAGGATGAAAGTTGTCTCCCTATTTTGTACCCATGAAACCCCCGTTCGTTCATACTACCAACTTCTTCCATGGTGAGTCCATCTTAAGTTGCCCGCCCCGTTTAAAGTTTCAATCCTATACGGTATAAAATAAGGTTGAACGGATTTCGACTCTCAGATGCGTCGGCGACGAATTCCAGTCGGACCAAGGTCTATCGGAGTGATATCCCAGTTAAATCTCTTTCTTGTAAATGGATGTTCGATTTGGGTAGCAGTAATGGTCTCCCACCAGTTCGAGTTTCATCGGGTAGAGGTTCCTCAGAGCAAGCTCCATCGGTTTTGAGGAAATCTCAGATGAATCTGTTGAATTTTATGTCAGATCTACCCATACACACAAAGACGAGGTTCATCGAAGCAAAGCTCCACCGGTTGCTGACCGAGGTTTGTCGGATTTGTGAGCTCCCATGAAGTTATTTTGTATTTCAAGCTCCCACGGGTTCGTCATTTTTTATGGTGGTTTGTCAAGGTTCTTGGGATTTTAATTTGCAACGGTGGTTGGTGTTATTTCAAGCTCCAATGGTGATTCTTCGTATAGGTGCTACGGTTCAGTTCGAGCTTCATCGGGAAGAGGTGTATTGGATCAAAGCTCCGTCGATTTCTATCGGAGGTAAGGTTCTTTGGAGTAAGGATATGGGAAATCTCAAAGGTTCTTCGGATTTTAAGATCCCACGGGGGTTCTCACCTTTTTTTCGGTTTATACTTGAGTGTAAACATATGATGAATAAAAAAAAGGAATTCCGTGTGTGTTTGTTGAGTTACAAGTCATCTTTTTTTTTTATTTTGCCAAACCAAATTCAACCGGAGCTTCCTCCTATTTGTCTCTTTTAGCCAAGCTATAAAATTTGTCTGAATCAATCTCTTCTTTATTTTGTTTTATAGTCTGACACGTAACCGAGTTTCATTTATACAACTAACACACAATATATATTTTATTAAATATTTACACAGCTGTTGGACAAACTCTAATCTGACACGCAAGTAATTTTTTTTACTTTCTTTAAAGACATATATTGTACTATCAGTACAATTTTACAGGTCTAACTAGACATAGCTTTTGGCTACTCTAATAAAGTTACATAACATTAAATCGTGAGTGACATGTTAGATATATATATATATATATTTTTGTCAGATGACTCTTTTCACAGTCCATTAGGTACACTCTAGTGACATGCTAGCTAGACCTTTATTTATATACAGCTTGTCATCAGTTATCTATCAAAGGCCCTCATAAATGCCAACAATCTCTAAACTTGCAAAATTTATGAAATAATATTTTATAGAAATAATATCACCTCTTTTCGTGATAGTCTTCTATCAAAATTTATTAAACACCGCAAATTGATTCAGTCGAATCGAGAACTATTTGACAAGTAAGTTATACATTTAACTACTAACAAAAATATCTTTTAACTCAAGATATCAAACTCTTCCTTTGTTTCTTAAAATAATAATAATCTAAGCAATGAAAATCATATTTTTTGCTTAACCGCAGATATAATGGTTTCTCATAACCAAAGTAATCAATGCTCATATTGTGATATACCAGTCTGTATGAAAATATCAACTAACAGGTGATTATAAGTATACCACACTCAATTCTTTTATGTAAAGTATATATGATTATAAGATATAAGGATTAGATTTCTTATCTGAAATGAAGAGTTGAAAACTGGTTTGTCAATCCATGTCCTCTGTCTCCGTCCACTTTTTCGAGCACGAACGAGGCGTTACACGATAAAAAGTCACGAATATGTCCCCAGCAGAGTCGCCAAATGTAAGAGAGTAGTCTAATTTTGGAAAATATCGGATTATAGCACGTGTTTGACTTGAGCAACTTCGGTTGCTCCTACGTATCGGTTATGCTCAGAATTAAAGTCAACGTAGTTCGTGGGTTCGTACTATTCGCCGAAATACCCATTGGGTAGTTTTTTGGAGAGGTGGGAAGTGTTGAAACTCATCTCAAAACAATTCTTAAAAACGATTTTTTAAAACTCTCTCTAAAAACTCATAAGATAAGAAATCACTCTTTTCTCCCAAGAAGATCCTTCTCAAATGTATGGGGTGAGGCTTATTTATAGCCAAAGCAACCCAAGTGGGTCTCCATGTGTCAAATAACCCGTAGTGACACATGTCCTATTTTAAGTGGCATGTGTCCCATAACATATGTCAAAACTCTCAATACAAGAATATTGTCTAGTTAATACGTAAATAATACACAAATACGCGTAATATATTCGACGCGCATAATAATACTCCAGTCACATAAACACATGAAATTTTGTCAATTTTAATCATCTCTAATCTCATTTAATAATTTAATGAGAGGCTTATCATTAAGCCCCTCCTACAGATATAAGCATGAAAAACATCCTATGCTAGGAAACAAGTCTAAACCTCAATCATTAGGTCTGTAGGTGTTCTCCAAAGGAGGTGACATCAAATCATGTTAAGTTTCGACCAAATACTCAACTTGTTCTCGAAAACTCTCAAAATCTCTCATGTGATGTGCAGGAGCATGTAGAGTAACATGTGTGGGAGTGCGTGTGGGAACACGTGTAGTAGCATACCATGAAAGATACCTATAAGACACACTAGCCAACATAAAATAAAATTCCCTAAGGTGTACTTTTTTCTTGTAATGGGAACAAACATAAACGGGCTTAGGAACACTTATCTCAAACAGTCTAGGATGCGCTCTCCTATGGGTACATGGACGCCTAGTTAGGTTAGGTTGAGAGCTACAAGGATCTATCATAAACTCGAAAATCGGCTCGGGTGCAACACGGGAAGTGGACATATCATCATAACCTATTCCTAGCCTCTCAACATTACCCAAAACAGGACCAAGGAGCATCTTTCCTACCTTCTTAGATGTGTCCTCTAAAGTGACCTTGACCTCCCAGGCACATTTGAGATATTTCTCGAGTTGGGATACATGGGCTTTAAGTTTCTCATGAGTCTCTAGTGAGGATTGAATATCTCCCGTGAGATTAGCCACAGTGTTGGTCAATTCACTTTTTTTCGACCTAAGATGATTAACTGTTCACATAAAGAAATCGTCACCTTCTCGAGTTGACTCTCCGACGCCTCACGCACCCTTATAACTTTCACCTCTCTCTCCAAATCTGTCACCCTAAGACTCAACTATTTATTCAACAATGTCTCGGTGTATAAATCACTAAAAGCAATTTGGAGATCCCCTTCTCCCTCACAACAATCTCATCCTCACACTCACTCGAATGGCTCAAAAAATCATCGAGGCTCTCACATTTACATGTGTTCTCATCATTGTGGGACAAACTAGAAGTACTCATGTGACTAGACATGAAAGCAACGCACTCTTCATGTGGTGATTCTCCTCCGAAATCAACCGACTTGATGTCACTATCGCTAAGAGTGGTCATATTAGAAACTTTCTTGCCCTTTATCTTTAGCATAGTGGGACACTCAAATGCCTTGTGTCCTTTACCCTCGCACTCAAAGCATCTTATATCTTCCTCTTTCTTAGCGCTATCCTTGACCTCATCGTTCTTTTTATTTTTTCAAAAATCTTTTTTATTGGAAGAATTTTCTTTGGAGAATTCGCTAAAATTTTAAAAAATTTCACAAATAAGGCCAAGTCATCGAAATCATACTCTCCCTCAGAATCAGACTCACAAACTCTCTTTTTTTTCTTTTTCTTAATTTGAGTCTTTAAAGCTACCCCTCTATCGTTAAGCTTAATGGTTTTTGAAAATATGTCCTCCTACAAATTCTTCTAACCTAAGTGAATCTAACATCCCCATTGAGTTCAAAACAGTGACCTTAGGAATAACTTGGGAAGGTATTGACCTCAAATATTTTTCTCAACTCTCGACTCCTCAATCTTCGCACCCAAATTAAAACTCGTGTTAACAATGTCCGACGACCTAACATAAAACTCATCAGAACTCTCATATTCTAACATAGAGATAGTTTTAAACTGGGTGGTCAAATTTTAAAGCTTGGATGCCTTGACAGCGTTGGTACTCTCATTGTCAACTAGAGGATATCCCGTGCCTCTTTAGACGTGGTGCATGTCATAATACGTCAGGAACTTGTCAGGGGTGACTTCTCTAAAATATCACTAAGGCCGTGGGAGTTATAGGTACACCATTTTAATTCCTCATCATCCCAATCTGAGATGGGTTTAAGCCTCATGACATTATCGACAGTGACCGTGGAAGGAGTCCACCCGCTTTCATAAATAAGACAAACTCTTTCATCAATTTCTTTTAAAGTGGATCTCATATGGGCTTTCCAATATGCATTGTTCGATCCATCGAAAATTGGCATCCTATTATATTATTTCTCCATCGAAAAAGTTACGAATTTTCAAAATAATTAATATCACATAATTTTTTTGCGAAAAAGGATCTCATGGCAATTTGGTGAAACACGCTCTGATACTAATTCGCAAATATAAAAATGCTCTAATACCAATTTGTAAAAGCCGGTGTGATACCAATTTGCAAATTCGTAATATTTCAATAGCCTAAACTTATTTAATTAGATGCCAATCTTCACAAACCAATTTTAATTAACCCTAGAGCGTGCAACTATGTGATTCAAATCAAGCGTGCAAAAAAAACATAATTTCAGGGAAAAAAACTAAAAGGAAAAACATTTTATTTCACTAAAGTTTTGCAAATCGTAACTTACAATACAATAGAGAAATACAACAATGAATTTCCACGAGAACTCAAAAAGACTGCAACCTTCAATTAGCAATGATTCCCTCCAGAATCACAAAAACCTCAGACCTCCTCCTTCACTAATGGTTCCCATGAGAACCACAACATCAGTAGTGGAGACACCTTCTCCACAAGAGAACCACCAATATGGAATTGTGTTTGAGGGTTTCAATGTGATTCACAAAATACAAATGGGAGGATGTGTGAATCAAAATATGTTTTTGGCCTTTTAAAAGTAGACTTTTTGTGCAGCGGGTCTGCAAAAAATGTAGGTTGAAAATTCTTGCAAAATACCTACATGAAGCAAGTTTTTATAGGCAATCACAAAAATCGAGGTGGCATGGATGTCATTAGAACGATTTCATCAGGTCATTCGAACGAGAAGTTAATCTTGCTAGAAGCGACCAACTAACAACCTTGTAAAACAAAAACAATGCACCCTCATCAGAAGCATGTTTGAAGTAGGCCATCAAACGAGAAACATAACGACATTAGTAGGTCGTTCGAATGAATAGTGCATGTTTTTCTAACGAATGCATGCAAAAATCAATTGTTATTAAAATCCAGCCTTGTTTTTTGTTAAAGTAAAACCAAGTAAAATAAAATAAATTTCTCCCAAAAATATTTATGAAAAACTAAGAACTCAAAATAAAGAATATACCATAAGGAACGTGGAGTTGTGGAAAATGATTGAAGATGTTCGTGTGGCATAATGAAGATGAGTAGTGAACATTGATGATGCACGTTGCAAAATGTTCGAATTGTGGATGTCGTGAATGATCGTGAAGACATGACCAATGTAGCGGTATATGCCATATCTAAAGTAATCTAGAATTCTACAAACAAGTCATAGATTCTAGGGACAATGATAGAAATGTCCTTGCAAATCTGTTTATCTATTTTAGGTTATCATAGGTATTCATGAAGCTAAGACTCATAAATCCACATACCAATTTTAAACGATAACACTATTGAAGTTGTGTTGCTCAAAAACTTCCTGATAAATGTAAGAGTGGTGCCTCAGGTACAAATAACTATGACACTTTATTGCGATAATAGAGGTTCAATTTCTAACTCAAAAGAACCCATGACCCATAAGAGAGGTAAACATATTGAGCATATGTATCTCATACCAATATTGCAATATACACATCTTTAGTATAGGTAATATAGAAATCCGAAACATATGTATATCGGTGGACATCCCCACTATAAGTCATTTACATCTCTAGTATAGCATATAAATTGGTACAACTATCTATGGTACCACTACACATTAATCATATATGGTAAGAGAAAGACTCTACTCATGTCTAATGTCCATAAAAAGGTATATCCCCCGACATGTAAAAATAAATGAGCTACTCATACATCGACACGTAACGAAGGCATACTCTTATTGACTTTGGGAATCTCTAGCACGTATCAATGTAGTCTTAGGTCATCCCAAACCTAACTTTATCATGGAAAGGGATAAATCACAATGTCTACCCATTAGTCATAAATCCTATCATACCTAAGACTTATGAAATAAATATCCCCGTAAACCATATCAGTCACAGGTACCTAGACGTGTGAACCAGGGGTAAATATGATTAAAGAAGAGCTCGTCTACTCATCGGGGTACCGACGCGGTCCACTTCTCATGTGCCCCATCATGGAATACCTACTAGTACACTTAGTAACAAGAACTCACACATGGTATGCATTTCACACAAAACATGCAAGTAATCATAACCCTCACTAACGGGATAAAGCAAACACATACATAACCCTCATTAACTGGTGAAAGCCAACACATACATAACCTTCACAAATGGGTTAAGGTAAATTACATACCCATACTGACCCCAACGCTATTGGTTCATATTGTCATTGCTATCATAAAAAGGTATAATACATTTATATCCCTATATTACCCTAAAATTCATATATCAATTGTATTCACTATAAATTAGCCATAGTCCAATCTCCCAAGGCATGACGTTTAGGTATCAATTCACACCTAATTTATACAAAACCATCGACTACGATAACTACCCTTCCCTCGGATTTTTTAAGCAAATTCCTATTTGCACCCAAAGGATATAACCCAACATGACCATCACAATGTATCCTTTACTTCCAGGTCAACATCCCACTGCTTTATAACTTCATAATTCTGACTCACATCACAATCTGCCCTTGGGTTTGTAAGCCACAGTCCTATACCTAGCATAATCCCCTTTTTAAACCAATAATTTCACCAATATTCTAATAACCACAAGGACCTATCCTCAAAATCTCACATCATTAGAATTCATATCCATTCTATAAGTATAGGAAAACTTAAGGGCAAACAACCTAACCCTAAGTACCAAAACCCAAAAATCCAATCAAACAAGTAAAAGACTAAACTAGGCAAAACCTACTACTGTCAATCGAACGATGACCAAGTGTCGATCAATCGATCAACTCATAACAACCCCAATTTTCCTTGTTATGGGATTCTTCATCTTCAAGCCCTATTTTTCTCTCTCAGTCCTCTATTAATGAACCTAAAAACTTCACCGCAAGCATCCAACCAATATTCAAATGATAAAAATATATCATCTACACAATTAGAATCTATTTCCATCATCGAATCTTAAATCTACCATAAGATTTAAAGGACCCCAAATTCTATTCAAGAACCCTAGAATCTACCCAATTCTAAAAATTGTAATTGATTGATTCAATTAAACATGGGTTTTTTATATGCTTATCAATATAAAATAGATTCAAATCATTATCCATAAGTTCTAATCCAAGTTAATAAAGAAATCAATCATTATAAAGGGGAAAATCAACCTAATTAACAACTAGATTAGGTTAATTTTGAAAATGAACTAACTATCTGAAACTTAGATTTACAACATAATTCGATTTAGATTTCTAATGAATAGATGCAATATTGACACGCATACAATCATAATAATATTCCAGATCAACTTACCTCATGATTTGTGGAGAAAGACACATCCAAATATCCCACTTTCTTATCTTCTCTTCTTGCTCCTTATCTTTAGATCCCCAAAGTGATTACCAAATGTGTTGTCTAGTAAATGAGATCCGTAGTAGCCCCTCAAACCCCTTTAATCCTAATATTGGGTTTGGGAACCAAATGGGCCTCACCTAAAAGAGCCTGAAAAGAACTCCAAATGACTTAAAGCCTTGCTCGAGCCTTATCCTAACCCAACATGCCTTTATACCATAGTTTTAAATTTAAAATGGAAATTCTACGTGTAGTTAGCCGTAGTCAACTCAGTCCGACTCGAGCATTAGGTGTGAAGTGCAATGAAACAACCTATGTGATGTTGCTAATCCATTTTTATTTTAATTAATGTTTCACTTGTTTAGTATGAGATTCCAATTTCAAATCAAACTACGTGAGGGACCTGTGGGAAACATCCTAGGAGTCCAAGCATACAGATCTACTAACATAAAATAAAAAAGAGTACTCACTTGTGTAACACTATAAAAATACAAACCCGCGCCCAACCTGCCGTAACAAAGATGAGGGTGGGAGTTGAATGCTCACTAGGAAATATACAAATACAATATAGAATCGAATGATAAAACGAATACTCTTAACACATTATACCCACGTTCACATGAAACTACCTTATACATACATACATATATATATATATATATATATATATATATATATATATATATATATATATATATATATATGCTTAATGCATGAAACCTTCTCTATTACCAAAAATGTGATTTACTCTGATTAAATTACCTTAATATTATAAAGAACTTCCTCTTTCTTGACTTGCAATTTGTCCCTTTACTTAACACATGTGGTTAAATACTTGAACAGCTACACTTTATTTAACTGAAAACCATTTCTTTATTGAAATCATCTTTTTCACTTGAACTAATTTACATTTGCATTTTCATTGAAAATCACCCATTTCAACACACGCAAACATCTTGTTAAATATACTTATTTAACTTCTGATAAACCTTTCAAAACACACCCTTGTGTTAATTATTGTTATACCTTCTTAGGTTGCTTAACTCACCCGTTTAACCACTATACTTTACTTTTCCTTTACTTTATGGACATTAATCGATTTACACATTTCTTGCCCATCTCAGTCTTTACCGGAATATTTATTAATTCATCCAGTTAGGTTGTCTTAATACATTTTCACCACACAAACCATTTCTTGACATGTTCCTTATTCCTTTATCATTTCTCAAAATCTTCCAATAAGTGGCATACTTTAACGAGCTCCGCGCCGTCGACGACGCCAATATAAGCTCTGTCCAGTAATTTTGGGTCTTTCACCTTGGGCACCGAGCCCTTATTAATTATCCGGTTGTCATTCAAGTTTTCTTTTTAATGTGTTTTAACATTTTCAAATGTCCACATTATTCTACCTTTCCCCTATTACCCGACCAAAGCCAAAATTTAGGGTTTCACCCCAACTTGTGTTACACGTTGAAAATCATCATTTCACGTCCTTTACACCTTAGCCTTGATTAAACTCCAAAATCATGTTCATTTAGGAACAATTTGTGTAACACCATTTCCAAAATTTTTATTTCATAGAATGTTCCGCTTTTAGTAAAATTACCATTTTTGTTTCCAAACTTATCCTTTTCTTCCAACTTCATAAGTGTTAATCTCTCAAAAATATTATTAAGTTACACATACTAAATTCTCAATATTTTAATCCATTAAGACTTATTAAACACCTCTTCCATTCATTTTCTAAGTTAGGTATCTCTTCACATTCTTCACCAAGAAACCCAATTACATTTGAAAACTACTTTTATAAGAAAATTACCATTTCCTTTTACTAACACATATAGTCTTATAATTTTACATTTATCACTCCTTCAACCTCTTTTTTACGCACTTTAAAAACTAGAATTTTTATTTTTCTCATTTCATTTTTAAACCCAGCAAACCTTCTTTAAACCTGTTTATGTGTTCATCATTAAGATACTACAAGTCTATATGCATGAGAAGATAGATTTAACTCTAAAACTCCTATTACATGTGTCAAGCATACAATTTAGTCTAGAAATTCTTATTACTTGCAAAATATACCCTATAAAAGACTAAGAGGCATTTTCATTTCTTCAAAGCTCAACAAATGTCCAACTTTTTTAAAATCTACTTTATTGCAAGAAATTTTGGAATATTATTTCACCAAAATATTTTCGGAAGATAAGTATTATTTTAAAACATTTTATTCCATAAAATGTTTAGCTTCAACTTCTAGAAATTTACAATTTTCATGCAAATCCCAAACTTTATTTTTCAAGAAAACTTTGAAATATTCATCCATAATTTTTCTCGTGACAAATGACAATTTGCAACATTTTTATTTCATTAAATTGTTAAATTCCCATTTTACTTGAAACTTATCATATATCAAATGCATCATGCTCTTATAATCTAATAAAAAGACTACAAATACGTAAAAGAGTCTTAATACTAAGAGTAGAGTTTTACACCTCAAATGGAGCTCGAACAATGGTAGGCATAGAATGTCTAAGAAGATGGCAACCTCCCACCTCCTAAGGTGGCCTTAGAGACGTTGCCTAGCTCCACCAAACATTTTTCTCCATGAAAGCTTCATCAAAATCCTCTTCAAACTCCATGAATCTCCCATATTTATCTTCTCCAAAAAAAAGACCAAAACGCCTCTGCAAATACGTAGCTATGCCCATCAATGGTGGAAATGGGTATCTAAAGCTTGGATATGGCGAGGACTAGAAGAGTATGATAGCTTAAGGTGGATATTTGGTGGTGTAATGGTGGTTTGAGGTAGAGAGAGGTGGAGGGATGCTCAACAATGATGGAAGACCCACCATTATCTCTCCCTCTATCTCTCTCTCTCTCTCTCTCTCTCTCTCTCTCTCTCTCTCTCTCTCTCTCTCTATATATATATATATATATATATATATATATATATCCTTCCAACTCTAAATGACCCAAATGAACTTGACAGCTCATCATAATAAAAACACGATTGATTAAACACACATACAATCATAATAAAAATGAGATAGCGCACACGATTGAGTAAACGTGCTTTTATAAGCCTTAAACACCCAAAAGCCTTAAAATCCCGTTTTTACTCAATCTGGGTTAACCAGAGCTCGACAGCTCATCATTCCAATAACCTAGAACGAGATAGCGCACAAGGACAACTTGACTTAAAAATCTGAATGACCTCATTCGAACGAGATTTACCCCTCGTTCGAACGAGAAGGGCATCTCGTTCGAACCTCGTTTGATCCCCACTTCAAACGACCTTCGAACAACCAAGACCTATTATACAGTGGGATCTCATTCGAACCTCGTTTGATCCCCCACTAAAGAAAGAGAACACCAATCGTGCGATCAAAAATGCAGCCACTCGCACACGGAGCTTGATATAATAATAAAATTAGCTTAGACAAGAGTGCACCCAGTTATCGAGATCCACTGACCATGCTAGGTCTAATCTCCACATTATGGTACAAGTCTGGATTATCACAACCGTTAGGAATATAATTCTCTATCATCGAAGCCGAAAAGAAACACAAGAATTAGAAGAAATAAGCAATAGATCTGATAATACCCCACTCACATAAAACTGTGATGTTCCACGTAGGTGAGCCTATGCCACACATTCGGAGTCCACATCTCAACCTAGGAAAACTCAATGGATCTTAGCATGTCCACACACCCTGGCTTGAGTCATCAATCATGACCAACCTAACGACCCAGTTATTTCCCCGACAAGGGAGTAACATACGAACCTAACTGTCCTTGGGAAGTTAAACGCTGGACTTTCCTCCTTAAGGAAAAGGTTTCCATCTTATAACCTCGACTAGCATGAGCCATTCCAGCTGGTGACTGTCAATGCCCATGTCAATATCGACCTTGTCCATCTCATCAGTGAAGATGTCAATGATCTAGTACAATAGATTTCCACCCTACTCTATTATTCCAGAGTCGTACCCAATGCCTCCTTAGGCATTACCTGATTCGAAAAACACTTACCCTATCACGGCTATCATCGTCACAAGGATATTGCCATCTATTCCCAAAGTTCAATTCAATTGATTCCATGTGATGGCCAACCGCTCGTAATTAAAACCATAAGGGTAACAAATATCACTCAGACGTAGGTCTAAACATTTCCCTACTAGTGTCATCCTAGCACACATCGATCATGCTTCAACACCCCATTAATTTTGCTATACGCATGGACTCAACCATAACATCGTTGGGCTAAATCTCTAATGCATTCCTAGTACTTGTCAAATCTAACATTACACTATCTACATTGGTGTCTTTAGGACAACGAGTATTTTACCCAATCATGATATGAATCTCTAATTTCATTTTGGAAGATTGCACAACCTATTTAACTTAAACTTTAGTAGCCTCACCCAAGGCTATATGAAGCGACTCCTTTGGACCTAGTCTGTAACCCAGGATCATCACCAAATTTTCACATCCTATCACCGGACACAACACATTCCATGAAATCAAGCTTGACTGGTCCCCTAAGGACACCAAGTATACCCAAGCAATTGTCACCAAGACTAGACAAGACTTTATAGACCATAATTTCAACAAAGAAATTTTGTCCTAAGATTTCTCGATATTTGTTTTATAGATCGATAGCCACTCACCCAAATATTAATCTATGATTCTCTAACATGGTAGGTCATATTCGTCGAACACCTAAAGGCGTCACAACAAGTTGACCTTTCATCCCAAGGAGGATATAAATACCTTCTCGCAACAATTAATGCTATGCACCACACGTTGAATCACAAGCCAACACAATTAAGGATTTTTTGTATAACCAGTACATCTCTAGGTATTCACTACATGTGTCGCTAAAGATTCTCTTCATCAAATGTTGCATCATTCCTTCCAACACTACCTAGAAAAAGCTACCTAAAGTTCACTCCCCTATCACTATAATTCATTATTGTTATCCATGTGACACCTTTGCCATAAATGGCTTGTGACTCTAATCATGACTTATGAGATAAATTTATCGGCCAACAATCACTAAGGCACTCAACCACAAGGATAGTACCCTATTAACTAAGACTGAGTGCATATATCCTCAAGCATTGACCCTCGTAACTTATAATGTTTATTGAACTATCCATCAATCACGCTATTACCCCAACGATCGAATTTTCCTAATTACATTATAATCCTTAACTACCTGTAAGGGTCGTACTTAGGGTCTATATGCATTTTAATCACCAATCATACTAACTTAGTCAAGACACCCTAACTATCAACCTCCACAGTTGACTATACACAATTTCTGCCACCTTCCCAATGGGTGTCATCTCAATCTATTAACATCTCAAAAGACTCAACATCATCAAAGGTTGGAACACAAGCACCTCACACTAAAGACCATCTTGTCACCGGTAAGGACATTTTTTCTCATGTTCAATATGTTACATTTGTGTATGTTGTACGCCGTTACATTTGGCACGTCACTTTACGATCTCACGTGATGTCTTCTATCCAAATTCTAAGAATCAATCATTCAACATCTTCATCAAGTGTCCCACATCTGCCTCAATGACTTCATGTTCCACGAGTTTATGGATTTTATGCAAGTGGTACGCTAGAGAAGTCAAAATAATGATAAAAAGGAAAGATAGGAAAGTTCAAGGGTATTTTGGTAATTTTGTAGCCATAGTCTGGACGTCTGGTTAACTGTAAAGTTGAAGAGATCGACACCACAAAGATACCGAAAAAATTGACACCTCAATCCGAGTTACGGTGAAGAAGTTATGCGCATTTGAAGAAAAGGAAAAAAGGTCCCTCTAGAAAAAATAGGGGTGATCCGAACCTTTTAATTTTAAAGGATTCAGACCGCCTAAGAAAATAAGGATCTGTCCGAAATAAGGAGGAGATCCGGAACGCCCTGGGAACCCAGTCTGGACCACTTCGAATATTATCAAAAGATCGCATCTTATTTTTTTATGCCTATAAATACCTATTTCGGCGGTGTATTTGTTTAAGGCTTAGAGAGTCGTTTTTAATAGTTCTATTAGCTCAAGTCTTCATAGTTTTGAGTCCCAAAACTCATGTTTTAATTCACACATCATTCCCATAACTTTGTGAATCCTTTTGGAACCTAAGAACATATTTTTGCTTTTGTTCATTCTTTATGGAAAATCCGTCTCTTTTCCATTGCTGACCATCTGGAGTTCTTGCGGGAGATTCAAGTCGAAGACATCGGAACCGACACTTGAGGGTATTTCGTATGTCACTCTTATTTTCATTGTAATCCGTGTAAACCGTTCTTTACAAATTATAGTGAAAATAGAAGGTTTTGCCCTTCGGGGATTTTTCCTGATTTCTGTATGTCAGCATATTTATATCGCATAATTTGTTTTTGTGATGGATTGTTTTGATTGAACGCATAGTTGCATGTTTTAGGGATGAACTAAAATTGGTTTAAAATTAAAAGTTTGTGAAAATCACCATTTAGAATTATTTTCCTTTTTCAAATTGGTATCAGAGCGGGTTACGCTAATTTATCGCGTAATCCTGATTTTTATAAGGATTTATTTTTTTGATACAATTTGACTTCTCACGTCGTTAAATTGTTATCAGAGCCTGTTGCACTAATTTACTATGTAGATCCTGTAGTGGAATTTTTTTTGGGGTGGTTATTTGTGTTCCTCTCCTGATTTGTTTTTATCAATGGATCCTCATGGTGTTGACTGTGTTAATCGAGATGAGTTTGTTAAAGTTCATGACCATGCTGAAAATTTAAAAAGTTTGAATTTGAAACTTTGCAAAAGAATAAAAGTTTTGGAAAATGAAAATTCTCTCTTTAAAAGTAAGATTGAATATTTGCAAGAGTTTCAAACTCAAAGAGATATTTGTCATGAGCACTTTGGTAATTTGTGTATTGACTTTGATTCTTTAAAAGTTGCCAAAAAGGAGAGTGATGATAGAGTCCTGTTTTTAGAAAAAGAATTAGAGGACTTAAAAAATTCTAGGGTTTTTGTTTGTGCCCTCGAGGATAAAAAATTAATCGATGATTTTATGGCACGTGAAAAGACTCTTAGGAATAAGTTTGTTTTAATTAAGGGGGAGCGCAATAAACTGTTAAGTTTAATTGATAATTTGAAAAAAAAATCCCTATCTTTGGTAGAGTCTAATTCGTTGCTTTAATCAAATATTTTGAAGTTGAAAAATGACTTAAATGATTCAAGTACGTTTGATAGTGATGGTAATGGCTCGTCATGTTCTAAATCTTTCATTGTTAAAGCCAAAACCATTATTTGTTTTAGAGGGTCAACCGTTCCAAAGGACATTAGAAAAGGACAACCTATAGGTGTCGTTCCACCCATTTACAGATGTTCACATTGTGGTAGGAAAGGTCACCTGAGGATTTTTTGTTTTGATCTTTGAAAAGGTCCTAGGAAGTTTATATCTAGTGTTCCCTTGGTTTCCAAGGCCCCCACACGTCGTTCAACATCCGTTTGGGTTAGGAAATCACTTTTAGATACGCTAGATTTTAGACTAGTTTATTCTCGTTTAATTGCACATGATTCTTCTCTTGCCATATCATGTAGATGATTGTGCCTGCATGTTTGTCATACGCTGGATATGTTTCTTGATATATTCTTGCTAGTGTTATGACATGTGTACTTTTTGTATTAAATTTTTGTTTTGAAAAATACAAAAGGATTTTATTTTGATAAAATTTTTAGAAAATTCAAAAAGATTTTTGTATTTGTTTACACCGTTTATGGATGAACACTTAGGATGACTATTTGATGTTACTATTTGATAGTGTTTTGAGATAATATGTCATGTCATCTTTGTGCTTTACAATGTTTGGAGTCATTAAAATGTAATTAGATGTTACTTCCTATATGTTTGACTCAAGATTTCCTTTGTTGCACACGTACACAAATTTATTTGATTATTGCTCTTATGTATCACATGTTGATTGAGTGTTTCCATCTCAATTTTGTCTATACAACGAACCAAATGCGATAAAAAGTGTGCACATTTGAACCATGTTTGTGAGGATTTGTGTGTTTTGTTTGAAAATGGTGAAGGGCTACGAAAGGTTATCATTTATCCTTTGCGATTTAGTCGATGTTTAATTGGACCTAAAAAATTGAGAAATTTTATTATCCGGGGTCCAAAGAGGTTTAAAAGAGCCCGAAAAAATTGAAAGGCAATAAAAAGAAATTTATGCCAATTATGGGCCATTTAGGTTTTTCACCAATTCTCCAAAGTTTAAGAATTTAGTTGATACACCTCTAAAAGAAGATATGTTTGAGGGAGATTGGTTGGATTTTTAAATGAGTTTGCACGTCCTTCAAAAATTCTTGAAAAAGCATTATAGTTTTGGACGTTATTGGTGTGGAAATCATCGTGACTTTGATTTGTTGATATGATTAAGAGAATGTCATCTAAATTCAATAATTTCACACCTGAGGACGATTTTGATGTTCATTCGTTAGGATTACACTTATGCATGTTGCACATATGATATGATTGAGTTGATTCTCCTATCGAATATGTTCACACACATTCATTCCGTTTTCATGATTTGGTTATCTTAGTATAAATTCATGGTGTGTGATTTTTGTAACATCATTTTTTTGCATTTTTGTATGAAAAAGTTTGAAAAATAAAAAATAGTTGGTGAAGATTCTTTGAGTATCTCTTTGCAAGAGCACGTTTTCCATTTGATTGATGCCTTGTTTTGAATATCGTGACACCCCAATTTTCCTTATTTGATTTATTCTTCTCATTTTTCTATTTGGGTACATAATAAAAAGGGGGAGAAAGAATTATCATATTATGGGGGAGAGTTTGAATTTTGGAGGAGTTTTTGAGATTTGCCTTATGGTTTTCTCATAAATTGGTATCTATGCTTATATCATTTCATTCTCGATACGTCACGAAGGTATTTTCTTTATCTCATGTGTGTAGGTATGAATATTGAAGATTCTATGTTGCACACCCTGACGAGAAAAGATTGGAGATCTTTGAAAAATTTGAAGTTGAAGAAAAATTTGAGAACTTGAAAATTTTAGTATTTTCCATTTTTGGGTCCATGGGGGATATTAGATTCGTATAGGGTTTTGTTTTGATAATTCGAATGATTTTTATGTATGTACCGGAATAGACATAGGGGAAGATTTGTAAGGACATTTTTTCTCATGTCCAATATGTTACATTTGTGTATGTAGTACGCCGCTACATTTGGCACGTCACTTCACGATCTCACATGATGGCTTTTATCCAAATTCTAAGAATCAAGCATTCAACATCTTCATCAAGTGTCCCACATCTGCCTCAATGACTTCACGTTACACGATTTTATGGATGTTATGCAAGTGGTACACTAGAGAAGTCAAAACAATGATAGAAAGGAAAGATAGGAAATTTCAAGGTTATTTTGGTAATTTTACAGCTATAGTTCAGAGGTTTGGTCAACTGGAAAGTTGAATATCTCGACGCCATGACGATACTAGAAAAAATGGCACCTCAATCCGAGTTACGGTGAAAAAGTTATGTACGTTTGAATGAAAGGAAAAAAGGTCCCACCATAGAAAATAGGGGTGATCCGAACCTTTTAATTTTAAAGGATTCGGACCGCCTAAGCAAATAAGGATCTGTTCGAAATAAAGAGGAGATCCGGACCGCCTTGGGAACCTGGTCCGGAATGCTTCAGATATTCTCAAAAGATCGCATCTAATTTTTTTTTGCCTATAAATACCTATTTCGATGGTGTATTTGTTTAAGACTTAAAAAGACATTTTGAAGAGTTCTATTAGCTCAATTCTTAATGTTTTTGAGTCCCAAAACTCATGTTTTGATTCACACATCATTCCCATACCTTTGTGAATCCTTTTGGAACCCAAGAACGTATTTTTTTCTTTTGTTCATTCTTTGTGGAAAAGCCGTCTCCTTTCTATTGCTGACAATCTGGAGTTCTTGCAGGAGATTCCATACGAAGACATTGGAACCGACACCTAAGGGTATTTTGTATGTCACTCTTGTTTTCATTGTAATCTGTGTAAACTGTTATTTACAAATTATAGTGAAAATAAAAGGTTTTGCCCTTCAGGGATTTTTTCCTGATTTCTGTGTGTCACCATATTTATATCACATAATTTATTTTTGTTATGGATTGTTTTGATTGAACGCATAGTTCGATGTTTTAGGGATGAACTAAAATTGGTTTAAAATTAGAAGTTTGTGAAAAACACCCTTTGGGATTATTTTCCCTTCTCGTCACCTTTATTAGCTTGCAACGACACTCGTAAATTACTAAGATATCTAATCAGATGCACGAAAGCAATTAATAATAACTAACTTAGTCGTATGCCACTTGGAATTAATTCATACGTCGTGCTAACCTCTTTGACTTCACCATCGAGGACACTAACTAAATCGTCACCAAAACTAGCGTGACTGGCCAAAACCAACACCAACATCAAAAGATCCACTACTGACCTCACCACATCACTCCCGAAAGGTACCTTGAACCTAGAGACCTGATACCATTTGTAACAACCCGACCCAAATTTATGGGTTACCCGTAGCTAACCCGACCCAACCCAAGCGTTAGGTGTGAAGTGTAATGAAACAACCTATGTAATGTTGCTAATCCAGTTTTATTTCAATTAACTTTTCACTCTTTTAGCATGTGATTCCAATTTCAAATCAAACTACGTGAGGGATCCATGGAAAGCATCATCGGAGTCCAAGCATACAGAGCTACTAATGTAACAAAAAAGAGAGTACTCATCTGTGTAACGCCTTCAAAATACGAACCCACAACTAAACTATCTTAACAAATATGAGGGTGTGAGCTGAATGCTCAATGAGAAATATACAAATACAATATAGAATCAAACGACAGAAAGAAGACTCTTAACACAATATACCCATGTGCTCATGAAACTACCTTATATATATATATATATATATATATAATAAAGTAGGATGGTGTTTTCACTATTCATAAGTTGGAGAGACATTTCACGGTTCAGATCGAAGCCAACAAGGCACGAAATGAAGGGTTCAGATTAACTTATGTTCTGCAATACCCTTTTTACCCCTCAAATTTTTGGTTCCCCCTCTTTTATTACTTTACCAACTTACAATTTAATTCAAAATTAGGGGTATTTTGGTAAAAATGATAATACCTCTCTACTTCTCACCCGCTCACACAAACCCTATCCCCCCCCCCCCCCCCCGCTCACACAAATCCTCTCTACTTCTCCACGACGTATCTCTTTCTCTCTCTCTCTTTGAATTAGGAAACGACAGCCTCTCTCTCTCTCTTTTCATTTCGCATGTTGCCACCCTCTTCGAATCAGCACATCAGGTATAATCTATTTAGGGTTTACACCCTTTACACATCAACAAATCAGTTATACTCTATTTGGGGCTTATTTAGGGTTTGATTTTTAGAATTTGGCTTATTTATGGTTCAAAATAATGTGTTTTTATTCCTCTTTGCAGAGATCTCACCCTCGATTCTCGACATACTGATTCAAATCAGGTATACCTCTATTTTTTTTTAAATCGATGAGTTTTCAATTTTGGGGGTTTGTATTGTTCATAGATGGGTTTTTTTTGTGGAGATATTTATGGGTTTTTACCCTCTTCAAATTACCAAATCGGTTATACTCTATTTGGGGTTTATTTAGGGTTCGAATCATCTGTTTTAATCCAGACTTTGCTTGCTAATAGTTTTGATGTTTGTTTAGGTTTTATTCCTCTCTTTGTTTGGGTTTTATTCCAGTCTTTGCTTGGTTAGATTATTAACTTACTCTGTTTGTTTATATTTCATTGTATAAAAATTCTTATGTGTCATATTAGAAATGACATTTTGATAAAGTGTGTGTGTGTGTGTGTGTGTGTGTGTGTGATAGTTTGAATTTCATTGTGTAGGTTATTTGTTCTGTTTGACATTCCACATTGTACATGACCTCTTAGGACTATATTTAATAGTATGGTTATTAAGTAAAAATAAATATGTTAGACGCATGACATACTATTACGTCACCTCCTTGCTACTAACTAACTTAATTTTTTGTCACCACTCATATTCGTACCGTCTTACAGATGAATCAACCCATGGATTGGCTGTACTTTATCCTTCCTTTATTATCTTCATAAAAAACCTCCATATGTTTAATATATGAATTGTTTTGTTTATCTAAGGGTGCAGATTCAATGCCAATATTGAAGAAACACCGACACTGTGACTCGCGACGAATCAGAACATGACATCATTCGTATTGAGGTGAATCTAAACGTTATTTTATTTGTCGAACTCTAATTTTTTTCCTACTTTTTATTAATTGCAATATTTTTCCACAAATTAAAAACACTCGGACCAAGTTGTATATAAGGTAAATGTGAAAGGGAAAGAGAACCAACTCCCTTTTCCAGTATGATTCTACTTTAATTTGTATTGTATTTCCATTTTCAGAAAGCTTGGCATTGTTCTGTTGTCAAAGAAATTGGAAAAACCATTGGTTGGAGAAGTGAAAAATTGATTTATAACTGGAATCTCCCCATGAGATTGTTGCTTTGTGGGAGCAGCAGTCGTGTTATTATCAATCCATGTACAAACATTGTTAAGCTGTTCATTTATGGCATGGGAAAAATGCATCCGTAATGAGACAATGTGCCCAAACATATATGAATATGAAAGTATTAAAGAAACATGCTATTAGTCATTTAAAGGTATGATTGAAGGGTCTGTACTAGAGGATGACTACTTCATGTCGCGTTCACTAATTGCTAAATTATGATTAGTGCAAGGTGGAGTTAAGTTGACAGCACGCTTAATTAAATATTTGGTAGAGAACATAGCTGATTAAGTTATAATGTAATAGGATAAATCAGAGAAAACTTAATGTGAACATTGTTTGTAACATTATTCTAACACTCTTATCAAGGTCAAATATTTAAAAAAATATATTGTTACTAATATCGTCATTATAAACTCAAACAATCCTTTTCATTCTTATTTATTTTATGAGATTTGACATTTAATATTTTTCAAAGGACTAATTTTTCTTTTTATTTTTCGTCTTCTCAGATCGGTATATAAATTGGAAGGGATCTTCACATGGACCAAACATATCACATTGCATAGGTTGGTTTGTTAAAAAGGAAGAAACTGAAAACAAATGCATCCTTTACCCTTATGTAATCAGTTGTAATAGGAGACGCTTAACTTGATAAAATGTAATAGTACCCTAATGAGGACAGGTCCACCAGCTCACCTCCTCTTCCAAACTTTTCGATGATGAAAAGTTGGTGAGGCTTGGATCTCGCAGCACTGGCAGACCCATGGTCAACAATCCTGATGAGAGGCTACCTACTATGAAGCAAGGATCGCATCACTTAAGAACTCGATTATGGAAAATTAGTGCCTTGGTCAAAGCATATGGGATGTCACCACTCATTTTCAGATTCGCTCGGGGGTCGTATGGCCTGGATTTAATCACAACCCAATGCTTTCATACATGACTCATCCCAAAACCTTCCTTTTTTCCTCAGAACCCTCCATTTCTGAATCCATTGCAATCCCGATCATCTTCTCAGGTATGAATTTCCATATTTTTCATTCAATTGCTATAAACCTAGGTTTTGGTGTTTGTGTTGGTTTTTTGTCCTTTTCTTGCTCAAAATACAAGTGTTATACATTATTGTTGTTGTACACACACATTTCCATCATGTGGTGGCTGCAGATTCTATACAGGGTGGCTGGGGATGAAGTTGTTGCGAAAATGTCAAATGGAGAATTCAGCTGCCAATCAAAAGTTGTATCGAGGATAGAAATAGCTGTATCCAAAGTTTTCATTTGGCAGGGTCTGAGATTGCTTCACATTTTTGTTTTAGTGTTTAATGAATATTCCATATTTATTTAGAAGTTCCATTCTATGAATCGTGATCGTGCTTACGGTCTTTATTGCACACAAAAAACTATTTGTAGAATAATGATTTCATTGTGCAGAGCATAATCAACATTTACCGGTATTAATTTCTCCCATTAGTGTAGCATGAAAATGTGAAATTTGCGTAGAATGTGGAACAAATAGAGTATTTTTTACTAGAATTTCGGTGCTCTTATGCTATTTGATTGCAGTACTGCTATGCTATTTGATTCCCGTAAGTATTGCAATGCTATTTTTTACTCCCGTAAGTACTGTTATGCTATTTGATTGCACGTATTGTCACCAAGAGAGCAGGTAGCAGTGGTGAAGATGGATGCACGAAGCCATTCTAAATACTACTAAACATGTAGCAGTAGCAGTGGTAATATTATCACTTTAAAAAAATTCTATTCTCTCAAAACTCTATTTTTGAAAAATCTAATTATTTTCTATTCATCTCATGCTAATTCTTTTCTATTTGACTACACGAGATTATTTGTTTAGCCCAGTAAAAATTTGATCTTAGCAGCTCATTTACTGTAAGTTGATTTTACCAGCCAAGTAAAATGCCAGGGCCGATATATTAATTTAATATGAAGTGAATCTATATCTACATTTTTTTTAAATTCAATTCTAAAATAAGGTCAAGTTCACTTCTTAATGTTAAAATGGCAGGGCCTATGTTTTATGCTTAGCTGTAGCCATATTTGTCACTTCAGTAACAAGCCTTGCACAGTCAAATGGTCATTGGCTCGGGTGGAACCAGTGGGGTTCACACGCGACAGAGTGACGTGACCAGTTATTGGATTAGAGGGTTTCATGATTTTAGCCGAAGAACTAATCGAGAAGGCGTGTAAGGTGGGAACCGGGTAACAAGCAACTCAAGAAAAGAAGAGAACGAGAGTTTAGTTTTGGCTAAAGATTGAGGCTGCAACTCAAGAAGGCAGGCTGCAGGTAAAGGTGAGACTCTTTGAGAGAAAATCGCTCTTATATGTCCTTGAGGTGATGCTACATTCAAGTTTTCTGTTGAACTTTGTATTCCTTATATGATTTCAGTTCCTTATTGTGGTTCCTTATTAAATTGTTTTTCTCTTAGAATAATAGGTTAATTGAGCATCCAATGTGTGAATCTTCAAAGCAAGAAACCAGCAGCAGAAAGACAAAGGAAGGTCCTAATTATTGAGATTGAATGAAATAGAGGCAGGTCCTAATTATTGAGATTGAATGAAATAGTTAGCTATAAGATATCTTTCATATATTTTTTTTCTTAAAAGACCTTTTGAGATCAAAACATAAATTAGTTAACTGTTCAGGAATGTTATGTTATTATTTTTAATGAAGTCCACTCTCTTGCATTTTCTTTTCTGCGGGTAATAGTTTTAGGTTTTCTACAACAAAAATTAGAGATATTGATAGGTCAAGCACGAGATTGGGATGGATCATCTACATAATGTATTCGGTTTTTGTTTTTCCATATATATTCAATGGACATATTCCACCCTTTTACCCACATAACCACTCCACACTCACACACAGACACACAGACACGCGACCACTGGAACCCTCTGATCTCCGCCTGTGTGATGGGATTTAGTAGATGGGATGCCATTGTCACAAATCTCTCACTGAGACCCTTGTTTCAATTCACTTCCACAACCCCAGTGATGAATCCAAACCCCAACCTCAGAACTAGAGAATCCACTCAGTCAGAACATGCTACTATTCAAAGAAAAATGCACTGACAGCTCCGGTGACAACACTGGTGGACACGCAAAAATACTTATTGAACAATTGCGTGGATGTTTATACTTATTTTTTGGCAGTGTTTCTAACACACATTTGAACGTATAAAACATACTTATATTATGGAAGTGTTAAAAACATATGTTATATGTTCTTTATAGGTTAGATTTGATCATATTGGTTAATTTGAAAAATTTATTCTAACAGGTGACAATGAAGAAAAAGAGTAGCGTAAAATACACTACCGGACGCAACAGAATGGAGCCAAAGCCTAAGCGCATGGGTTACAAATGATAATTCAAAAGAGTAGTCTAAGATGGGACTCGGTGATAAGGAGCACAACCATTCGTTTGCCATTTAAGTGGTGAGTGTGTGCAATCAGATGTGTCTAACAGAGCATCCAATGATAACGTTCCACCACAGCATCCATGTTAATGATTACCTTGTTTGTATCCCATTTGCGAGACGCATGATGGAGAAAAAATAGTTGTAGGCTAAATCGGAGAAGGAAAGGCGAAAACCTTGCTACATTATCGTAGTAAGGTGGAGACTATCGATCAGATTGCAGGAGGGGGAAAATCAAAGAAGTGAAGAGTTTAAGGTGGAGAAAACTCTACGATAGTTCTGAACTGAGAGTTTAAGGCAGAGAAATGAAGAAATGATTGAAGTGTTTCAGCTTCTGATTTTCACTAAGCACAAAACTCATGATAGTAAATCTATTTGTTTCTATTGTAATTACGTACAGTTATCGAATGCTTTTAATTCAAATTAAATCATTTATTGCATCTCTGAGTGAGATGAATTTTAAAAAAAATGTTTATAGTTTTCATAAGTCATGACATAGTTTATAATGTGCTATTTGAAGTTTATTGATGTTAGATTCATGCATTTTTCATACGAGTTATGATGTTGTGGTATATAACTTTGGTCGGGAATTTATGCAAAAGGTGGTGGAGGGAGTTGTTTGAGTTGTTGTGATATTGTGGTCAGCATTTTGTGAGCTGAGCAGCATATAAATGAACTTAGTTTGCTCTATATTTAGTTATATGCTATAATCTACCAGAGTATTATAATTTGAACATTGAAATTTTGGGATGATAAAGTATAACATTAGTTTTGTCAGATAATATACGAACACTATGTTTTTTGGGAATATAAAGTATAATATTAGTTTCGTCGGATAATATATGAACACTACATTTGTTTAGTGCGTATGACTATTATTTTTTTAAATTACACTATGTTGTTGGGGAACAATTTTTTTTTTTGTTTTTTAATTATGAAGTATGGAAATTTTTCGTTGTGCCTTCAGGCACGGACATACGCTAGAGAGTTGAAGTTGTAGGATTACATGATACATAAATAATGTGGCATTACATACGCCATTTAGCTTGGCATTCTGACGAGCATCTGAAATGGGTTGAGGAACTACATGACCATAAACATGCCTTACCCTTTTGGCAAGTGTAAGACCAATGGTTCCACTCCCACATAATATAAAGAAAATAATTTCTTTGTAGGTAATATATTGTTCCAAAAGTCTTTGTGGAGAGAGCGTACATTGCCGATGTTATGCAGATTTTAGACAAATTAAAATTCTATTTTTGAACGCTTCCAATTGTCTTTTTATGAACTGCTGAGCATGTTCTTATATTGAAAAGTAGGCATCATTTAAAGCTATAAATTTCTATGATTTAGATCAATATTACAGTATGTGCATAATATGTAATGCTCTTTGTTCATCTCTCGGCTTAGTTAAGAAATTTCTGCTCAGTTTGAATATTAGGTTCCCCAGGCATATTTAGTTGCTCAGGTTGTTTATTTCTTTATTTTGATTGGCGACATTAGTAAATGATGATGATGAATGTTGTGGTTGTATATGACTGAACTTAATATGACACGACATGAAATAGTATTTGGAAAATCAATCATGAACACTATCCAAGAAAAAGTGGCAATATACAAAATGTGTTTTTATAAACTAAAAACAACCCCGGCCAAAATAAACGTGACATGTCATGAAATATTATTGTTTACCTATCTCGAACACGACCCATGTAAAAGCGACATAACACAATGTTTTTTTACCAAATACAAACTTGACCAACATAAACACGACACGACATGAAGTTTTGTTACTAATCACGAACACTATCGTTTTGCAGGATAGTCTTATAAACAAAGGATATCATGGTTATTTTTTTAAAAATTTCACTTTGTTTTGTCAGGGGAACGAAAGTTTTGCCATTTTGCGATTACGTACTTTGGAAATTTTCATCGTGCCTTCAGGCACGGGCATACCCTAGTATATATATATATATATATATATATATATACTTAATGCATGAAACCGTCTCTATTACAAAAAATGTGATTTATTCCAATTAAATTATCTTAATCTTACAAAGGACTTCCCATTTCTTAACTTGCAATTTGTCCTTTTACTTAATGCACGCGGTTAAATACTTGAAAACCTACACTTTATTTATCCGCAAACCATTTCTTTACTGAAATCACACTTTTCACTTAAACCAATTCCCATTAGCATTTTCATTGAAAATCACCCCTTTCAACGCGCGCAAACACCGTGTTAAATATACTTATTTAACTTCTAAGAAACCTTTCAAAACACACCCTTGTGTTAATTATTATTAAACCTTATTAGGTTGCTTAACTCACCCGTTTAACCACTATACTTTACTGTTCCTTTACTCTATGGACATTAATCAATTTACACGTTTCTTGTCCATCTCAACCTTTATCGAAACATTTATTATTTCATTCCAGTTAGGTTGTCTTAACACATTTTCAGCACATAACCCATTTCTGTACATGTTCCTTATTCCTTTATCATTTCTCTAAATCTTCCAATAAACCGCGTATTTTAACGGGCTCCGCACCATCAGCAACGCCACCATATGCTCTGACCCGTGATTTTGGGTCATTCACCCAAGGGCTTCGGGCCCTCCTTATTATCCCGGTGTCATTCGAGTTTCCTTTTTAATGTGCTTTAACATTTTGCTAAGAGTGAAATATTGACTTCCCAGCTCTTCTCGACTCTCTCTCTCTAGCCGTCTAACCCTAATTAGGGTTGCATGGCGGCCACCTCTCATCCCTCTCCTTCTTCCTCCTTGGATCCCAAACCTCTTGACCCATTGAATACTTAGCACAAATACTTTCTGCAAGTATTAAAGTAATCTGAAAAAACTCATGCAATCCCTATTAAGACTCTTTCCAAATATAAAGGGGAACCTTCCATAATGTTATCTAATGAAGAAATGAATCACCTTTCATCTCCGTTTAAGCATGCAATTATTGGTAATTTTTCTCATGGTAAACCTACGATGGATTTTATTAGAAAAAACATTGAATCATTTGGATTGAAGGCTGCCTATAACATTGGTCTGTTAGATTATTAACATATTCTTATTAGGCTTAACTGTGAGCAGGATTTTATGAGATTATGGATGAAAGACACCTGGTTTATTGGAAAAAGCCCGATGAATACCTTTAAATGGTCTCCAAGATTTTGTACTGATCAAGAAAGTTCTATCATTCCAGTGTGGATTACCTTTCCTAGTCTTCCAGTTCATTTATTTGCAAAGGAAGCTCTCTGTACGATTGCTCAAGCAGTGGTATCCCATCTAAAAATTGATAACTCTACAGCCAATATGAACAGACCAAGTGTTTTCCGTGTTTGTGTTGAATTAGATCTCCTTAAGCCTAAGACTAAGAGAGTTTGGGTTTCTTGTGGTGATTTTGGTTTTTGTCAAAATATTGAATATGAATCTACGCATGACTACTGTACTCAATGTAGTAAGTTAGGAACCCAAGCAAGCCAATGTTTTCTCAAAAATGATTCAAGAAGTCTATAAGTGAGGAAAGGACGGAAAATTCATTAAAGAAGTAGGTACTAGCAAACAAGGAAAGCGTTTCAAGGAACAAAGAATGGTATTCAGAATTAAGGATAATAAGATAGCAGCAGACAAAGAAACTCCAGCATTTCAAGAAATTAACAAAGGAACTTCCAGTAAAGAATCAGTAGAGCCTCAGCAGAAGAATGTTAAAGATTTACAAATGACTAAACCAACATCACCTCCAACTCAAATGAATGAAGGGAAAGAGTGTTTTAGAAAATAATTCTCAACAGTACAAATCGGATGAAGAAGATATTGAAGAAGGTGAGTGGAAGAAATTAACAAAGGAACTTCCAGTAAAGAATCAATAGAGCCTCAGCAGAAGAATGTTAAAGACTTACAAATGACTAAACCAGCATCACCTCCAACTCAAATGAATGAAGGAAAAGAGTGTTTTAGAAAATAATTCTCAACAGTACAAATCGAATGAAGAAGATATTGAAGAAGGTGAGTGGACTGATTTTTCAGAAGATGACCTGGATATTGAAGGTTGGTAAATTCCAAAAAATAGCTCCCAGATGATATAGAAATATACTTCATCTCGGATTCAAAAGTAGAGAAACAAGAAGAGAAGTTTACTACTCAGATAATGACACTGCTAATAAAAAAGAGGCAGTGTGGGAAGATATGATTCAATTTTCTGAGATGCTATCAGAAAAGATTGCTAATTATTATAAATCAAAGGAGTTGTCAAACAAGAAAAGCCCCAAAAGTCCTACCCTTCCTCCAATAAAAGATAAAAATAATGGTCAAATTTCCTTTAAAAAATGTTGTTGTTAAGAGAAGGTTCACCAGATCAGCCAACAAAGGTTTCAAAAAGGTTCTTATATCACAGTTCAAATGATCAAAGCCCTTGTATGGAATGTCAGAGGTGTGGGGAACAAGTCTACTAGAAGGAGATTGAAAAAGCTATGTAAGTATCATAACTTATCTTTCTTGTCCATTCTGGAGCTAATGAAAGATAATTCTTATATTAAATACCTGAGATTTATTCTAAATTTTAAGGAATTTTGTTATAATGTATCCAATAAAATTTGGTGTTTCTGGAGACATTGAGTAACTAGTGAAGTGTTAGATGATGGAACTCAAAATTTACTTCTTAAAGTTGTTCACCCACAATTTCCAGAAGAGATTGGCTTTAACATTGTCTATGCTAAATGTAATAGGCAAGATAGAAATGTTTTATGGGATGATATTGCAATTAGTTCTTCTTATTTTAATAGTAAACCAATGGTAGTGATTGGAGATTTCAACATTATTTCTTCATGTGGTGATAGAGCTGGGGGTAGAGATATTGACGTTAAAGGAGCAGTTGAGTTTAATGAATGCATTTCTACTTGTTCTCTTCATGACATGGGATTCATTGGATCTAAATTCACCTGGACTAGAGAAGCCAATGGTTCAATGATTTTTGAGAGACTAGATATAAGGCTTATCAACTTTAATTGGAATGACAGTTTCCTAAATTCCAGTATCAACCATCTAAATAGGAATTGTCTAACCATAATCCCCTTCTTATCTCTATTCCTTAATCTGAGGAAATAGTCATTAAGACTTTTAAATCCCTTAATGTGTGGAGTAATCATGAAGATCTTAAAAAAGTGGTGAATATGTCTTGGGAGCAGCCTGTTATAGGTAGAAAGATGGATGTTTTTGCTTTTAAACTAAAGAGATTGAAGAGCACATTGAAGAATTGGAGTAAAGAGGAATTCAAAGATGTTTTTGTAGGGATAAATCATTTGGAGGATAAAAATTTTCAAGAGGAATTAGTATTGGAGATAGATAATAGTGAAGCTCAAAGAGAAAATTGCTCAAACGCTAAGGCAGAATTGAATTCAGCTTTAGCTATCAAAAATCAAGAATGGATTGGTTGAAAGATGGAGATAGAAACACAAAGTTTTATCATTCTAAAGTTCAACAAGATAGAAAGAAGCTTAGGATTCAAAAAATTTAAAAATGAAGATGGATCCGGGTCAGAGTTTACAGAAGGAATTTCTAACATGTTTATCTCTTATTTTTCAAGTTTATTCAATGCATGTACCCAAGAAGAAAGAAATCTATTGAAAATCATTCCAAAAACCATTACAAATGAGATGAACAGAATTTTGGATGGTATTCCAGATGATGTAGAGATTTTGAAGGCTATAAAAGACATGAATCAAAACAGTGCTACTGGTCCTGATGGTTAATGGTCACTTTTATGTTTCTTATTGGGAGCTAATTAAAGAGGATCTTATTCTTGCCATTCAAGACTTCTTTCTAGGTGCTGAAATTTCTAAATCATGGGGCTCAACCCATTTATGTCTCATTCCTAAAGTAGCCAGACCTTTCTTTTACAAAGACTTTATGCCAATAAGTCTTTGTAATTTTAGCTATAAAGTTATATTCAAAATCATAAATTCTAGACTAAGCCAAAATCTTCCTTCAATTATTTCCAAAAATCAGAATGGATTTGTGTCAGGCAGAAACATTTAAGAAAACATTTTGTTAGCTCAAAAGATGATGCACCTGATGGATAGAAAAATCTCGAGAGGAAATAGTATTATCAATCAAGATATGGCAAAGGCTTATGATAGGACTTCTTGGTTCTTCTCGATCAAAACTTTGAGAGCTTTTGTTTTTTCAGAAACTTTTATAGAATTAATTTGGAGGTGTATCTCCTATCCTTGGTTTTCTGTGAATATTAATGGCCAACATAAAGGTTTCTTCAAACCTTTTAGGGGATTAAGGCAATGAGACCCTATTTATCCAAGCCTTTTCATTATCATGGCTGAGTCTTTTATTAGGGGCCTAAATGATCTAAAGTCTAGAGAGGTTATTAGTGATTTTCCCCATCCCATAAACTGCCACCTAATCAGTCACTTGAGTTATGCAGACGACATTATTATATTCACTAAAGGATCTAAGAGGAGCTTATCCAATCTAATGAAGTTTTTGCAGAGATTTGAAACTAAATCAGGCCAAATTATCAGTAAAGAAAAGAGTAGCTTCATAATGACTGTTAATATCCCTACTTTGATGAGGAATAGAATTGCTGAAGTCACTGAATTCAAGTTTAATAAATGCCCATTAAGATACCTTGGTTGCCCTCTTTTTAAAGGTAGAAGAAAATCCATATACTTTAAACCTCTTATCCAATCAATAACCTCTAAAATTCATAGTTGGAAGTCAAAGTTCTTAACTATGGGAGGTAGATTAACTCTTGTTCAAGTTGTCCTGTCCTCAATCCCTCTTTATACTCTATTGGACCTTAAGCCTCCAAAGTTGATTCTTAAAACTATTGAAAAATTACTTAGTTCTTTCTTTTGGGGAGCCAATAAAGAGTATGGTAGAAAGTATAACCAGGTTAATTGGGAGTCTCTATGTTATAAAAAGAAGGAGGGAGGTTTAGAGATCAGAAGCTTAGAAACAGTTATGAAAGCAGCAAATGTTAAACTGGCATGGAAAATAAAAGTTAATGGGCCAATTTCATGAACTGTAAGTATAGAAACTTGGATATGAGGTCTGGTTCAATGACTTTTAAAAGTATTCAGTCTACCTGGGACTTAATGGAAGGCAACTCAGAGGTGATTGATGGTTCTTTAATGTGGAAGCTTACCTTATCTAGGGAATTTAGCTTTTCTTCAGCTTTTGATCTCCAATGTAGTCACAAAATTTTTTCAATCGATTTGGCATCCTAAGATTCCTCCTAACCTTTCAATTTTCTCTTGGAGAGCCCTCTTGAACTGTGTTCCAATTGATTCTATGGTTCAAAAGTTAGGAATTAGGATGGTATCTAGATGCCAATGTTGCTTATCAACTTCTGATTCTCCTAGTCATTTATTCATCAATGGGCCTATTGCCTCTAAAGTGTGGAAGCTTTTTAATTCTTTGATGAATATTTGCAGCAGGTCTACTTCAATTGATGGATCTCTCATTCAATGGTAGATTCATTCAAGTAATTGTAAGGTTTCTAGATGTATGCACAGTAGCATTCCAGTGTGTATTTTGTGGGAAATGTGGTTGAGTAGGAATAAGTCCCTTTTCGAAGGAATCCCAATGAAATCTAACCTCATTATTCACAAATTTATCACTAAAATCACTGAGCTTTCTAAAGATTTTTAGTTAAGAGGGGTGACCGTTCTATTCATCAAGAAGCCATCATGTGTTTTGATCCCAAACATATACAAATATCCCCATCTTTCCTATCTCATCACATTTGGTCAAAGCCTGGAATAGGGAGAGTTAAGCTCAACATATCTAGTTATAGAGATCATAATCTTCAATTGGGAAGTGGTGCAATCCTGAGAGACTGTCAAGGCAAATTCGTTTGGGCTATCTTAAATTTCCAAGCTTCTGGTTCTAATCAAGAGTTATAATTCCAAGCTATGAAATAGGGTCTTCAATACTGTTCAGACAATAACCTTATCAATGTAGACATTGTAGCAGATTCGAGAGGCTTGATTGATTCTTTCTCACCATCTTCTATTATTATAATTCCTTAGTATGCTAGATCCAAATTCAAATTGACTCAAGTTCCTTACAAAAGGCTACTTTGTTCAATCTCAGTCTACTCAAAAAATGGTAATCAAATGGCAATTCTTCTATCCAAGCATGGATCTTCTCATCACAAAATCACCTGCTATTTAAATCAAAATGATCTCCCAAGAAATATCAAAACTGCTATTAGTCTAGATGCTCAATAATGTTGTTGCTTTTGTTTTTTCATTTCTGTAATCCATCTAGAGAGGGCATTTCTCTCTAAATCTCAATAATATTTTCTTTTTCTTAAAAAAAATGTCCACGTTATTCTACTTTTCCCCTTTTACCCGACCGAAGTCAAAATTTGGGACTTCACCCCAACTTGTGTTACACTTTAAAAATCATCATTTTCACTTCCTTTACACTTTAACTTTGGTTTTATTCCAAAATCATGTTCATTAGGACAAATTTTTATAACAACGTTTGCAACATTTTTATTTCATAAAAAGGTTCCACTTTAAGTAAAATTACCATTTTACCCTTTTTGTTTCCAAACTTGTCATTTTCTTCCCACTTCATAAGTGTTAATCTCCAAAAAAATTTATTAAGTTACACACACTAAATTCTCAATGTTTTAACCCATTAACACTTATTAAACACCTCTTCCAACCATTTTCTAAGTTAGGTATCTCTTTACTTTCTTCATAGAGAAATCCAATTACATTTGAAAACTACTTTAATGAAAAAACTTACCATTTCATTTTTTTAAGACATGTAGTCTTATAACTTTACACTTATCACACCTTCAACCTCTTTTTAACACACTTTAAAGACTAGAATTTCTATTTTTCTCATTTTATGTTTAAACCCAACAAACCTTCTTTAAACTTGTTTATCTGTTTACTATTAAGATAGTACAAGCCTATATGCATAAGAAGATGGATTTAACTCTAAAAATCCTATAACATGGGTCAAACATACAATTTAGTCCAGAAATTCATATTACTTGCTAAATATACCCTTTACAAGACTAAGAGAATTTTTTTATTTCATCAAAACTAAAAAAATGCCCAACTTTTATAAAATCTACATTTTGCTGGGAAATTTGGAATATTATTTCACCAAAATATTCTAGGAAGGTAAGTATCATTTTAAAACATTTTATTCCATTAAATGTTTAGATTCAACTTCTAGAAATTTACCATTTTCATACAAATCCCAAACTTTATTTTTTTAGAAAACTTTGAAATATTCATCCATATTTTTTCTCCTAACAAATGACATTTTGTAACATTTTCATTCCATTAAAATGTTAAATACCCATTTTGCTAGAAACCTATCATATATCAAATGCATCCTGCTCTTATAATCAAACAACAAGACTATAAATATGTAAAAGATTCTTAATACTAAGAGTAGAGTTTACCACCTTATATGTAGATCCAATAATGGTAGTCATGGAATGTTTATGAAGATGGCAGCCTTCCTCCTCCTAAGGTGGCCTTAGAGAGGTTGGCTAGCTCTACCGAGTTTTGTCTCCATGAAATCTCCATCAAAACCCTATTTAAATTTCATGAATTGTTAATCTCCAACTTCTCCAAAAACACCCAACAACACATCTACAAATTCGTAGTTATGCCCAATAATGGTGGAAATGGGTATCTAAAGCTTGGATATGGTGAAGACTTGAAGAATATGATGGTTTATGGCGGATATTTGGTGGTGTAATGGTGGATTGAGGTAGAGAGAGGTAAAGGGATGATCAAAAATGGTGGAAGACCCGCCCTTCTCTTTTTCTCTCTCTTCTTCCAACTCTAAATGACCCAGATGAACTTTAAACCCCTTTTAAAAAAAACACCCAAAAACCTTAAAATATCGCTTTTACCCAATATGGGTTCACCAAATCTCGACAACTCATCAATCCAACAACCGCGGACAAGATAGGGCACAAGGGTAACCTAACTTAAAAATCTGAATCACCTCGTTCGAACGAGATTCGCCTCTCATTCGAACGAGAAAGGCATCTCGTTCGAACCTGGTTCGATCCCCACTTCAAATGACCTTCGAACGACCTGAATGTTATGCAGTGGGATCTCGTTCCAAGATCATTGAATCTTCCACTTTGAACGAGCCTTAATTCTCGTTTAAACGACCTAAACCTGGTTCGACAAACTGTTTTCTCTATTTTCTCCAAATTTCCAATTTTAACCCACAACTTCCAACAATTACAATTGGGATCCCAAACCGTCAATTGTAGCTATAAACTTAATCACAATGATCCAAATCCCAAGGTTTTCGTATTATTATAACTTGTGTGGGAAAATTAATAAAATATTGGGGCGGGGTATTACGCTTCAAGTCCCAAAAGCTAATTACCAAATATACCAAAAATAAATAACTAACAACTCAGTTATTTAATAATCACCCGGTATGAGTCCAAAGATAATAATTTAATTAATTAATCATCGTGTATTAAATCAAAATTTAAATCACTATTAAATATCATATAAACATATAATTATTAAAATCTACAGTCAGAACAAGCACACGTAACTAATTTTATTAAATTTAATAATTCACAAAAATTACGGGGTATTGCACTAGTCTTATACCCTTGAACTATTTAAATGGTTCAGACTTATGGTGCATAAGGTAAACAAATCCATACCCTTGAGTAATCATTAATTAAATTGAAGAACTCAAAGACACATCTTGACCGGATAATCACAGTAAAACACAAATTAAAACGAACCATTTCCAAACATATATTTCTATTTACACTACGTCAACTATTTAAAATTGTCACGATTTTAGATCGTGACCAAAGGCAATTGTCATGATACTATACTGTGAATATTTTATGGGTGAAAATTTTGGAGGTCACGGTCCAAAACTGTGAACCCGTAAAGATTCAAGGTTGCTTTCCATAACCTAAGGTCAGGGAAATGGTCACGATTATGGACCGTGATCAGTGTTCATGATCACGAATCATAACCCCCTTTGTGACTTCCTTACACTGGTCACGGTGATGAACCATAATGGTCACGGTTATTGACCGTGACCACCATTGGTGAAATATTATTGGTTGGTCATGGTCTTAAACTGTAACACTGTGACACCCTGTCGTGACCACACATCCTATGGTCACGGTTCTTAACCATGACCACCTTTTAATCCATTAAAATTTTGGCGGATATGGTCACGGTTTTGGACCATTACTAATAATAAATTTATTTTTAAAGGTAAACTATATTTGTTTGCTTCCAAAAAAATTCTTGTACATTATTTCAGACTTTTATACAATTCCATTATAGAACTAACTAGTACATCAATTAAAAAACATTACATTCATCAATCCATCAAATTAATTACATGAATTCAAAACTAATAATATTAAAATCCTCAAGCATTTTTCCCCGAAACATAACCCCATTGTAATCGACATCTGTGTACACCCAACTAGTATTGCAAATAATTCAAAATGTTCTACGTGGTAAAAAATGACATGAATCCCAAAACGAATTTAAGATGCCTACATAGCCAAAAATTGCATCAAAGTCCACGTAGTTCGTAAGATGAACAAGGTTAGGGTCTAACCCATAATCCAAATCGAAGGTGTCTGTTTTGATTTATGAAAAGGGTATAAAATGTGGTGAAAGTGTAGAAAATTATGAGAACACTTTGAATTAGGAATTATGGTATAAGCCCTACTTTGAGTTTTTGATTTATGATAATAGATGTGAATGTTTATATGATAGTAAAAAGAGTATTATTAGTGATAGAAGAAAAATAAACAAGCAACAAACGGAATAAGAACACTAAAATATACCAAATAGCATTTTTAAGACTAGTAAAACATAAAGTATATTACAAAATGTGAAGGATGAAGTAATAAATGCAAGATAACTAAATATATGGGTGGAAGATTCTAACTAGATGAATGAGAAGATAATATACCAATATAAACTAAAGGAGAATTATAAAAAAAGAACTTGAATCCCAAAATGACTTCGGGACACCTACATATCAAAAAATGACATCAAAGTCCACATAGTTCTAACACGACATAAAAGCCAGGCTAATATCCTGCACTTCACCTGACGGGTTACATAAATTGGGAACAGGATTGTTTTGTTGAGAAAATTGGTGGTTATCAATGGTACTCAAAAATTAGTTTTGCATGATTATCCTTGACGTTTTTCTTCGAGGTATAACTAAATCCAACTCTTTTGAGGTTCCTAACTTTATAACAAGACTATGGCATAACCTTATTAAGATAAAAATCCTGAATCAGTTTGATCGGTTATACATGAAAAAAAACTTCAAGGGTAATAACACAAAACAAAAATTAGATTTTTGATTACCCTGATCAATATCAATTTTCTCAATAAAAAAAACACATTCCTAATTTGTGGAATCCATTGGGTGAAACACAAACTATTAGCCGGGCTTATAGACTTGGCCCAATGTTACAAATATTACAAAATGTATTGAATATAATTTATAGGCAAACAATTATGGTCCTGACGTGTAATCGTATCAGTTGTATCAAAACTATCAAACCGAACCATTATCTTAACAAGTTTATTGGGCATAGTGCATTGATGTGAGTGAAAATGTGTGTGCACATGTGTGAGGAGTAAAGGAAATTGTTAAGAAAGGACTTGAATATCAAAATGACTTTAGGATGCCTACGTAATCAAAAATGACATCAAAGTCCACATAGTTTTATTACCACACAAAATTTGAAGTTAATTTCGTATTGGTAATTTGATTAATGTGTTCACTGATACAAACAATGAAGCCAAAATCCTGCTAGCATCAACAAAGTGCTGTTTAGAGGGGATTAGCGTTATTGGGGAATCAAGAGTGATTCTAATCGATGTTGTGTGGAACCAACTGGTTGAAACGTAGGCTATTAGTTGAGATTATAGATTTGGACAAATTATAGATATACATAAAAAAAAAAATTGGCCAAGTCTATAAACCCGAATAATAGTTTGTGTTTTAATTGATGGGTTCCAAAAATTGGGAATGTGATTATTTTGTCGAGAAAATTGATATTCAAATAGGGTTCTCATTATTTTACATTTACTTATGTGTGAGTACCCTTGAAGTTTTTTTTCCACTCTAAAGGCATTCCAACCCATTTGGGGTTTCTAGATTCATAACAATACTATGGGATATCCTTATTACTCATGAAATTACGAAAGACTTTGATGGATTATATATTGAAAAAAACTTCAACGGTACTCACACAAAACTAAAACTAAAATAGTGAGTGTTATCGTACAAAACTAGTGTATGGGTTAAGTCTTACCCGGAATATAAAAATCTTAAACTATAATAGATAAAGAGATATACATCCAAGTTCTATTGATCTTGAGAAATTATAAAGAGAAAAGATGAGAAAAAATGGAAACCGAGTTTATGTTGTTCGGCCCAAACTAATCCCTACGTCCATAGGTGTAATTATGATTATACTAGTTTTAATGGGCGAAAACCGTGGATGAAGGATGGTTACTGTGACACCCCGCCTAATTAAATATTGGGCGATCACTCATTTATTAAATTAAATCAAGGTGAACAGTTGGTTCATTCTTAGCATCACTGTCGAAAAATAACTTTTCCAATTTAAACACCCTAATTAATTAAGCTAAGTGTCAAAACCATTTTTAAACATTACTTTCCAATTTTTTTTATTTTATAAACCAAGATTTAAATCTTTACAATAATTAAATATTAAAGAATCACACCACAATTATCCTGGAACATATAATCCGAACAATTTAAACATTCAACAACTAAATCCCAACATTTAATACTCAAAAGAAAACATCCAGACAATAATAAATCCCAAGGAATAAAATACTGAAAATAAATGAATCACAATGTCCAATAAAACAACTGGATAATGGAAACGGGCGACACATGCCCAACTGAATAAATATGATAAGAGTGGAATTAAATAAACGAAGTCGTCTAAGCAAGAGGCCTGGAACTCCCACCTAAGCTGCAGCACGTTCCTTCCAAAGGATCCTATGCAAGATGCCCCTGTGGCTGGGCACCTGTAATATATACATATATATATACCAGAGAGAAAGGAAAATAGAAATGGGTCAGAGCCCGATAGTGTAAATGATATAAAATTTGTTTAGTAAGTATTTAAAATGTTACAGGACAATGCAACAACATATTAGTGCGACACTCTCTTGAGAAATTCTCACCTCTCTTTTAATGTGCACACCTATCGCACTAACCTTCCCAACGGTTTATCCTATCTTATATCGCACTAATCTTCCCCATGGTTTAACTTATCCTAGGTTACTCGTAAGATCTAAAACTGAACAATATAATTGTTTAAGAGGAAAATTTCATTCAATAACAAAGCTCTCATTTTTAACTTTATTTATTAATAAAGTTTCCCAGTGTCATATTATACTTTTCAAAACAAGTATTTCCAATTTGAAATCATTATTCATTTCTTACTTACCATAAACACAATAGGAAGTTCCACATTTCAGAATTTCATATATATATTAAATACTCGTATAATATATATATTCTAACAGCACCCCACATAAAAATTATGGTGCGGGCATACTCTGCTATCCAATCCCTGTATCAATCGTACTAAGGGAAATACAAGTTTGGAATCACTCTCGAACTGAATTAATACATACACAAACAATATTGAGGCGAAGCATAGTTTCCAAGTCCAAGAGATCAGCACATACCCTCGCGTCTCTTATGACTGTGACTATCGATTCGATATCCTGTACCTAAGATTCCTATCTTCTAGGGTACGAGTCAATATCCCCCATGAAGGCCCATTCGAGATAAGACCGTGCCAGCGCGGTAACCTCAGGGATAGAAAGTAGCGCGGGCATGATTTCCACATGTATATAATATATGCATACACAAAGTCATATAAATATACTACTTCTATCATATCAATTTAGGTTCATCCCATAACCCATAATAACGACATTTATCCTTATTTTCCCATTATTTGTTATCACATATAACGGTTCGTCTCTAACTTTAATTTGAGGGATTATTCCAACTTACTACGTAACACTCATGGACTCTATCCTCCCAAGTGTAAAATTCAGTAGGTATTCATCTATTTTCCAACGCAACTATTTTATGTATCTCTCCCTTTAATACAAAATTCCATCGTCTCTTATATATAAACACCCAAAAATGTAAATCTCGCCTTACATTAAAGGTCTCTTAATCATTAATAAATCCTACTGGTCATCTTTATCTCCCAAAATATTTTAATAAGGATGTCTAAGGAGTATTATTCATTTAGAATTAATTCAACAATTTTAAAAGGGGAATTTAAGTCTGCCAGAAGGGGTCGATCGATCGAGGGCAGGGGCTCGATCGATCGAACCTTCGATCGATCAAGTAGGTATGGCGAATTCTGCAGGTAACCAGTTACGGGTTCTAACACACAACTTCATCCAAATTCAGATTTTTCATTCCCAATCGCCCAAAAATTTGTACTACTAACAGTATAAACCCATATCATACATCTTCTACGTAAGACATGCAAATTTACATCAATAACCATGGATTAATAGGCCAAAAACTCATATTAATCTCAAGAACCCTAGAATTTCTTTAACCTTGTTCTAATCTGTATTTTTCCATAATTTCTTCTTCTAAAACATCATAAATTTGTGGTTCAATCTCTACATATGAAGGGGATTTTCAGATTTCCATTTATAATATTACTATATGCAATTTCCTATCTCCAACTTGGGTTTTCTTCCATGAAACTCATCCTAACCAACCCTAGACTAACATGAGTGATGCATTAACAAAAATAAGCAAGATAAATACTTGCCTGGAATTTCAGAATTCTGATTTCTGGATGATTTTGGTGTGGTTGCGTTCCCCGTCGCGCGATCTACGCGTTGGTGGTGGTGGCGGTGCAATCGGATAACGTTTTGGCCTTGGACTGCTTGGAAAGCTTCCTCCTTCCCTCTCCTATGTCCGTTCTAAAGTTTTTGAGTCTGATAACCCTAAGGGACAATTCTCAATGGCTGATATAGCCTAATAACTTTCGTGGGTTTAATTACCCAAAAATGAAAAATGTCCAAAATGTCCTCCCGGGATGCTAAATAGGCCTAAAAATTCCCCGAGATCCAAACTAAACCCCCGAGTACACTTTTCTGACTACCTCAACCCTTCCGGACACGTCTGCGCACTCAAAATGACCATATGGATAACTTAAAAAATATTTCACTTTTATTAATCAACATTTATTCCCGACGCGACACAGGCGCGTCCCGACTTAAATTTCCATAATTGCACTTTTATTCACACGTGACAATTTTATAAAAATTAAATCTCATATATTACTATACTCATCCAGTAATATTCAACAAATAACAAATTTTCAATAATTACTAACTCCCGTCACGCTAGTAAATATTTAAAACAACATTCCGGATTAAAATTAAATTAATTTATCTCAATTTAATTTAATAAATTCCTAAATTTAAAATCCATAAAAATATGGGGTATTACAGTTACAAGCTCTCAAGTTCACTCTGGAGTGTGGCTACATAACCGTAGGAAAAGTCTCTCTCAATCTCCCTTAATGAGGGATTGTGTGTTATTTTATAATCTGACCGAAAGTGAGAGTGAGAGAAAAAAGTGTAGTGGGATAACTGTCATGCCCTTTTTGATTGGGCAAATTAACCTTTTACAAAAATATGGGAGGATATTCAAGAGGTTGTTACCCACACATAGGCGTGGGTATTTTATTATTCCCCACTTGTGCGCATGATATAAGTGCTTGTAGATGTCATCTTATCCTCTGTCTCATCATTATCTTAACGGTGATAAGTAATAGTATTCAGGAAGGAAAGGATATAATTGAGTTAAGCTCCTTTAGACCTGAGTTGATCTCATTGTTCATATTCGAGAAGATGCTGAGGCATGTCGACCTCACTCTTTGCCCTCAATGGGGATGTGTGTCATCTTCCGAGTGGCTAACAATATGTCCCATTTTTTAGGTATAACAAAATCCCCCAAGATTTTACTCATGATTGGAACTTGTAGAAAATTCTCCGAGGTGTTGGATATTCTAAGCATATTCTTGTTTGATTGAATGTGTGAAGTGTTAATACGAGAATCTCATCATCCTTTGGAATTATAATTGCACCTAAATCTCTTCGTCCCGCACCGACTAGATTTCCTTACAAATTTCCATCATGGATTGATTTGGACGTAAGTTAAGACTGGGGAAATGTGTCAAGATTCATTATAATGTGTGGGCTTGGGGTGACTTATGTCAGCCCCCAGACATCACTTATATTTCCAATGAGTGACATCACGGGTTGCCCTTTCCAAAAGTAATCATTTCCACCTTTGAAAGTATAAATATTTATTTCAAAAATCTTTTCACCTTTTCCAATCGGTTATCTTCCTTCGAACGTGTTTTTGAGAGAGAAAGTTCTAACTTTTAAAATCTTTCTTATTTATCCCAAAAATTCTCTCCATCTCTGCCATAACCAATTATCCTTACAAGCTTTTCCTTATTTTTCTTCGAAGTTAAGGCGCTTCCAATTGTCTTCAAAACTCATTAGGGTTTTTAGGTACGCCCGCTCTCATTTCTCTTCATTTTAGGGCCTTTTCATAAAAACCTTCATTCTCAGCCATTTCTCCCTCTCACTTTCGTTGTGGTTACTTTATTGGCTGGTAATTATTGATTTACAGGAGAAGAATTGGTATTTAGGTGACCATTGAGTCGGTTGGCTTAGCGTTCTAAACTTTTTAGGGGTTTTTTCTTTTTCAAATTTCTAATTAGCAAAGTTAGTGTTGTTTACCCAAATTGTCATTTCCTCTTCTCTTTGATCTTATCCAAGTGATGAGTTATGAACCCCATAGAAGGAGGTTGCTAGAGGATTTGGACAACTTAGAATGATCTTACCCGGGTATTATAGAAAGGAGGTTCCCCGGACCTCTTTAGTTTATCCGACCTGAGGATGAGCCAAGACACCTTAAATTTACCTCTATTATTAACTCGTCCATAGGGTCTTTCTCACAGCCCACAGCTGTTGAACTTGTGTCTCCCACTATTGTAGACACGATTGTGGTGGGTCGTCCTATTGGTGGTGAGAAACTTGTTAACACTATTTCCATGTCTGTGATTGACTTGGACTCTTCCCCTCCTTGTATTGTCCCTACCGACCAGATGGACTCCATATCTCTCGTTGTGGTGCCCCTTACTGATGAGGGTACTTTTAGAGCCTCTGACTCCTGGGATCCATCCACCACTGATGCTTTAAGCCATGTTGTGATATCCTGGAGGACAAGATGGAGGACTTTAGGGATAGGTATAACATCTCTAAGTATCTCTATACGGTTGTCGTACTTTGATGACAGGGTCCATGATCCGCCTAATACTGACGAGATTTATTTCCACGTTTGGGCTTTGTAGGTAGGACTTCATTTTCCCCTTTAACCCATCATCCGATAAATTATGAGGGGTCATGGTGTGGCTCCTACTCAACTCCCACTAAATGCTTATAGATCCATCCTTAGGTCTATGGTGTATTAGCAGCTCCATACAGACTTTGACCTGACCGGTGACATCTTTCGATTGGTGTATGGCGTGAAAGACAATGCCAAAGATAATGGATATTACTATTTTTATCCTCGAACGTGCGACCATAAGATGGTGAAATTCATATAAACGAGCACCACAATTGGAAAAAATAGTTCAGTTTTAGAAAAGGTGATTGGGAATTTCATTTTGATGAGAGGGATAAGTCCTGCGGTATCCCTCGCGATTAGTGTTCCCCCATCATATTGGTATACACTTATGTATACCAATATGATGGGGGGAACACGGTCGTATTTCATTGATGAAAGATCCAAAACTTCCATATATTATGAGAGAGATGATTAGGACCACTTGTACTCCTAACCCCATAGAGTTTGATAAGCTATTTTTTGTCTGGAAGTTCATCGAATTTGAATACTACAGGCGTCTTTCCTAGAGACGAGCAGGTTAACTTAGTAGACGATCAGGTGGTCCAAGAAGTATTTGCCCAAGAGGAAATCAAAGAAGGTAAAATGTTGAACCTATGGTCATCCTTAATTAGAACTTTTAATTGGTTTGCTTATTATCTAGTGTTCTCATCATACTTCTTTTTATGCAACCTCCTCTCCCAATTCGTCTAATCCAACAGATATAATAGCGCCTCTAACTCTTTATCATTTGATGATGGAGATTATTAGAAAAAAATTGGATGCCGAGGCCAAGAAGAGTAGGGTTTCTACCACTAATGGAGGTAGGGAGTAGAAGAAGGCTGAGGCAGAGAAAAGGGACAATGCTGAGGCCAGAAAAAAGTTAGGTATGCAGCGAAGAGGCAAGCTGATGCTGAGGCTACTACCAAAGCCAAGGGAAAAAGAAAAGTTATTTCTTTCTATAACGGGCCTTTGTTTCATTAAAAAAGGCCAATGGAGGGACCCCTCCCAATCCCAACCCTAAATAATAGAAAATCAAGGCTAGGGGATAAAGAGTTTAAATTTTAAGAGCACGTTGTCAGTGAGTGGTCCGTGGTGTTGGGTCTTTAAGCCCCTATAGAGAAATGGAGCCTTATAGATGGAATCCCGAGAATCCAATCACCCAAGAGCAGCTAAAGAGTGAAATGTAACACCCCGTATTTTTGTATAGTTAATATTTAATTAATTCGGGAATTTTAAAATTACTTGTGTGTTGTAATTTTAATTGAATTAATTATGATAATATATATATTTAAATATTAATCGGGGAGTGAATGGTTAATGTTTAAGGAAAATTTATTTACTAAGTGAATAGTAATAATTTAATTACGTCATTTCGAGTATTAATGACAAGGTATACACTTATCCCAGCCAGGAGTCGGTATAGACTAAATTGGGCGTGAGATAAGGATTTTTATAAATTAATTCGGATGCCAATTCTGAGTGCACGGTTGAGTCCAGATGGGTCGAGATAGTCAGAAAAGAGTACCCGGGGGTAGTAATTGGGTCTCGGGGTATTTTTGGGCATAGTCGGGCCCACACGGGGTGAGTTGGGCCACTTTAATTAAGACCATTAGGTGAAAAACGGGATTGAGAGTTTTAACCTAAGTGAGGGATTAGGAAATCAGCAGCCATCACAAATCTAAGCCTAGGGCTTGATAGGAAAATTGGGGGAAAGCTTAGCAAAAGCCAATTTGGGGATTTTGGAGCCAAACCGAGGGACTACGCCAACGGAATCAGACACTACGAACACTTTCAGGCAAGTGGTTAACTGTTTTGATTCTTAAAGTGTGATAATCAATTCATATCATAGTGATGTGTGTATGAAAATTCATTTTGGGTGTGTCACCAAAATCTAAATTGGGTTTTTATAAATTTATATACCTTAATGAGATTTAGGGGGAGATTGATGGTGTTTATGATCCTAGAATATAAAGGACTGAATCAGATGTTAAAGCCAATAAGAGTAGATGGTTAATTGCTGTTAAAAATAAATGAAATTCGGATTGGGGGTTTGAAACCCGGATAATACCCAAATCGGGAAACCTAGGAAATTTATGGATATTGAGGATGAAATTAGGTCTGTGATATGTTTAGACCCTTTCCTTACATGGAGGATGTATTATTTGTATTTGGGTAAGATCTTAAATGGAGAATCAAAGCTTAAACTTTCGTCCATGGCTGACAGCGGCGGGACAGGACGAACACTGGAACGATCGATCGATCGACCCAGGGGTTCGATCGATCGAAGGTACAGAATTATGGGCAGTTCACCCAGTTTATTATATAAAGGGAAATTTATTAAAAAGGGGGTTTCATACATTAATAAGTGATAAATAATTATGAAACAAATATTCCTAGCAATTATGGGAGAAAGTAATTGGGACTAGGATGAATTTATGTGGGGCAGTTAATGGATGAAATTGAGAGACTTCATTCCAAAATAGCGAGGTACGGATCAAGTGAGTGAATCTGGGTATAGTGGTCATGCGACCCCAAGGTAATGAATTAAGTTTGGAGATAAACTAAATAATTTTGAGTCGAGATATAGACTCGGGGGAATATTTAATTATGGACCAAGTGGGCGAGTCCGGATATGTTGGTAATTATAGGTAAATATAATTGAGAAATTATGGAAATAAATGTGTAACACATTGTGGGTGAAAAATGTGGAAAAGAAATTATGAGATGTAAAAATGGACCAAGTGAGTGAGTCCGGGTATGTTGGTTATGTGACACCAAAGTATTAAATTTATTATTGAGAGAAAGTAATTAATTTGGAGTTGAGACATTGACTCGGGAAATATTGAGGTACGGGCCAAGTGAGAGAGTCCGGGGAAAATGGTTGGGTGACGTCAGGTTATTAAATTAATAAATGTGATAATTAATTTAATTAGAGTCAGATTGTAGACTCGGGTAGGATTAAATTAATAAATGTGATAATTAATTTAATTAGAGTCAGATTGTAGACTCGGGTAGGATTAAATTAATAAATGTGATGATTAATTTAATTAGAGTCAGATTGTAGACTCGGGTAGGATTAAATTAATAAATGTGATAATTAATTTAATTAGAGTCGGATTGTAGATTCGGATTTGTGTTGATTAATTAATGTGTGAATTAATTAAATAAGAGTCGGATTGTAGACTCGGGTAAGCATTAAATTAATATGTGTGTTAATTAATTTAATTGAGTCGGGCGATAGACTCAGGGAGGTATTAAATTAAAATGTGTGTTAATTAATTTAAGGAGAGTTGGACTATAGACTCAGGGAAAGTATTATATTAATTGAGGTGTGAATTAATTATATTAGAGTCGGACCATAGACTCGGGAAGAGGATAAATGATTAAGTGAGAAAATTAACTACATTGAGTCGGGTGACAGACTTGGGAAATTTCAGGCAGTGTACGGGACTTGGAGTACATGGTAGAGCCGGGGGTTATATTATATATATACGGTGTAGTGATAGTATATATATATACGTGTACATATTGTGTGTGATATTAAATTACAGGCAGTGTACGGGATTTTGAGTACACGGTAAAGCCGGGGTTTATATTATATATATACGGTGTCGGGATAGTATATATATACGTGTATTTATTGTGCGTGATACTAAATATTAGTGATTAGATATTTATTAAATTTATATACTCTAATGCTATCAAGGGAGGTTGCGCGATGTGGGTGAATCCCCTAGCTTGAGGAGTAGGGCTTGTATATCCCCAGGTCATAGTGTCCGGTATACATGGGTGAGGGATTTATCTCACTTTCAGGGAAGGAATATGACCGCCTCCACTTCGTTTATATTTTGGTCCAAGTTGGTGAGCGATTCTAACTTGGGGAACACTAGGTTTTGTGAGCACACCTAGTGAGATGGCATTTTAGAGGGAATCATCCCGTGAGGGTAAACTCGGAAGGATGGATACACGTATGATATATGTGTGGATGTTAGTAAAGGTACGTATAATATGGTAGTAAATATTATATGTAGGTAATAATACAGTGCGTGATGTATTTACCTTATATAACTCGGGTTACAGTTATATGCTGTTAATTAATGAGAAATTAATTAAGTTAATTATTGGTGGAAATAATACAGTGTGTGATGTATGTACTTTATATAACTTGTGACACGGTTATATGCTGTTATTGAAGAGGAATTAATTAAGTTAATTGTGAGATAACTTATAATTCAAGAATCATTATACTCGGGTTAGAGTAGTATGGCAAGGGAAGGTTATACCAGGACTAGTTGGACGGGGTAGTACAACTAGGTGGGGTTAAGGTAACCGGTAGGTGTGCAGAATAGTGGAGGGGTGAGAATGTCCTCAAGGGAGTGCGACACTAACTTAAATATGAAGCGCATTCATGCATTTTAAATTACTGCAGTTCATTCACTTGCTAAATATTTTCAAAATGTTTTGGGTTCTAACCCTTGCTATAAAACCATTTTCAAAACCTTTTAGGTGTCCAGCCACAGGGACGCCAGGATTGATATTCTATTCCAGGGACACGGAGCTGCGGCATATGTGGATGCTAGCAGGAGTTTGGATTAGACGCATCACTCATTCATTCATTCATTCCTAGAGTAGGAATCTTGTATCAGTTTCAGTTTTATTTAGGGCTTGTCGCCTAGACTTCTCGGTACAATTTTAGGTGTAAATTATTCAGGTGTTTGATATTTGTATTTGGATTATTTCTTTGGTGGCCGGTGATTAATTCGGCATGTTGTGTAATTATGATTCAGTTTATTTTCATTCAGTCGTGTGAATGGTTTATATTAATTCCGCATGTATTGTTTTGTTTCATCAAAAAGTTAAAATTGGCACCAGTTTTTGGAATACTAGGTGGTTAGTAAGTTTTAAAAAGTTTTCGACTATGATGCTAAGGATGATCCAACTGGGATTCCTGTTTTAATTTGGTATAGGACTGATCACCTGGTATTTTGTTAGGCGGGGGGGTCACAGATGGTATCAGAGCATCAGGTTCTAGTGTCCTTAGGATCTGTGCGGCTTTTCACGTTTCAGCTTAGCAATCTTTGATATAGAGCCCTATCATAGGATTGTTGTATTCTCATACGTATGCGTATATACGTTCTTCTGCGAAATTTTTATTTGAGAGTGAACTCATACAAAATTCGATTCTCATTCCAGATGACGCCCAGGAGAAAGAGAGCAGCTAGGGCAGCAGGCGGAGATGAGGCGAAGGAGGCTCGTTAGGAGTAAGAGCTACCACAACAACGACCATAGATGATTTTTACAGCATAGGTCACTAAAATAGTGGCACAGATAGTTGGAGCAACGGTGGTCACAACGACAAGGTACTTTCCACGGAATCAACCACAAGTGTTAGTGGCGTCGGATGTTCAGACTCACGCAAGGTCGTCGGGGTGGAAAAAATAAAGAGAGGTTATTTTAGCGGGAACCCACCAGAGTTGCGAGGGGGTTCAGGTGTAGTACTAGCGTGTCAAGGAAGAGAGGATCCATCGTCACCTACGCATAGGAGATTGCGATGGGATCCGAAAGTAAATGCTAACCACTTGTAGTTAGTGGGAGAGATGCTACAGTGGTGGGAGTCGATCACCACCGTTGAGGAAAGGGACACACTAGCTACTGCAGAGTTTTCGCTGCGGTTCGACCGCAAGTATTTTTCCTTCAGCGGTTGAGACCGAAATGAGGAGAAAATTTTGTGAGGTGACTCAAAGGGAGACCGTTCAGTGGCCAATTACGAGGAAGAATTCACTCGTTGGAAAAATTTTGTACCGGATGAGGTAAGCGAGGAAAAGAGAAAGAAAGCAAAGTTTACGGATGGGTTAGTCTAGAGAATCAAACTACATCTAATTGATAATTTCGCATTAGTAGGTTATACTGATGTCATTAACGCAACACTCCGGCACTGTTGGGAATATCGCTTCCACGCGAAAGGAAGCGGGAAGGGAGTGGGGACTAACCAGTCGGATGAGGCAAAAGGGAATAATACCAGTGGGGTATCCCAGCAGCAGACTGGGGGAGATCATGGGCAGGATTTCCGGCAAGGAAATCATGCCAAACGATCTAGAACTTGAGGCTATTGGCAGGATGGCTAGGAATTCCAACAAGGTTGGCATGGAAGGGATCAGTGGCAGGGTGAACATATTAGAAAGTGTTTCGTTTGTGGGAAAAGAGAGACACATGAAGAGATATTGCCTTAAGCGAGGCAGTGGTCAACTACAGGATGAGGTCCTGGATGTATAGCCACTAAAGCAAGTCACGGGTGCATTTGGGCAGGGAGAAGCTCCTCCGGAACTCGAGAACCAGCCGTTGCAGCTGGGGTTTAGAGGTAATTATTTTTACCCTAGGGGCATGGGGTATATTTTTTTAGTGACAAAGAGGATGTCACAATATAAGACTTATTTTTTTCACTAGAGTTCGCAGGTGAGTCAAACTTAGTGGGTGCGTTGGCGGTAGCAGCCATAGTATGTGGGTAAACTTTCCGTAGGGTAGCGGAGTTCCTTAGTGTCCTTCACGGGAGAGTGGAGGTGTACAATGAGTGATTGTTTGAATTATGCGAAGAATTACTACTTTCGAGAATTATGGGAGTAGGGTTGATAATACTTTTTAAACATCGGTTGGATAGTGATGGAATTTAACTATTGTGGATAGTGGAGTTAAATTTTGGAGTCCGCGACATCAGGGTATGGTTGGTACTAGGTATCACCGAAGAGGGCGTATAGTCTATATATATGTGGATATATATGTTGTATTGCGTGGTGCAATGGTACATAGTGAGGTTTTGTGTTCTCACATTTTATCCCGGTAAGTGGGGATGTTTACTGAAGTGAATTTGGGTGGTTAAATTGATTTTCGAGCAAAGAGAGATAGCTCAGGGTTTATTTTGCGCAAGGACTAGTGGTAGTAAGGGCGCGGTATTATTTTGTCTTTGGTAGGATAAGGGTAAGCGTATATTCTTTTGTGATTGAAAGAGATAAGTATTTATGCGGAGATAGTTGGACGTAACATGGGTTGAGTACCCGGGCAGTAATTATATATGTATATATAATATGACTACGGGTTGGAAGTTATATTACGAGCTACGATTAGCATAGTCGGGTAACTTTCGTGCGGTAGAGCGCGGTGATAGGGTGTATGGGCACCCGAGTTAATTAAGGCAAAATTTTGTGCGGTTAAGCACGGGTATAAGGTGTATGGGCGCCCTGGTAAAGTTAAATGCATACTTGTGTAACGTATGGTTAGAATCGGATGGGATAGATATAGCGGGCTTGGAGGAACTTGACTAGTGAGTAATATGTGAATACTGGAACACTAGGTTTATCTTAATTTCGAGGACGAAATTCCTTTGTATGGGGGGAAGTATGTAACACCCCGTATTTTTGTATAGTTAATATCTAATTGATTCGGGAGTTTTAAAATTACTTGTTTCTTGTAATTTTAATTGAATTAATTATGACAATATATATATTTAATTATTAATCGGGGAGTGAATGGTTAATGTTTAAGGAAAATTTATTTACTAAGTGAATAGTAATAATTTAATTACGTCATTTCGAGTATTAATGACAAGGTATACACTTATCCCAGCCAGGAGTCGGTATAGACTAAATTGGGTGTGAGATAAGGATTTTTATAAATTAATTCGGATGCCAATTCTGAGTGCGCGGTTGAGTCCATATGGGTCGAGATAGTCAGAAAAGAGTACCCGGGGGGTAGTAATTGGGTCTCGGGGTATTTTTGGGCATAGCCGGGCCCACACGGGGTGAGTTGGGCCACTTTAATTAAGCTCATTAGGTGAAAAACGGGATTGAGAGTTTTAACCTAAGTGACGGATTAGGAAATCAGCAGCCATCACAAATCTAAGCCTAGGGCTTGAGAGGAAAATTGGGGAAAAGCTTAGCAAAAGCCAATTTGGGGATTTTGGAGCCAAACCGAGGGACTACGCCAACGGAATCAGACACTACGAACACTTTCAGGCAAGTGGTTAACTGTTTTGATTCTTAAAGTGTGATAATCAATTCATATCATAGTGATGTGTGTATGAAAATTCGTTTTGGGTGTGTCACCAAAATCTAAATTGGGTTTTTATAAATTTATATACCTTAATGAGATTTAGGGGGAGATTGATCGTGTTTATGATCCTAGAATGTAGAGGACTGAATCAGATGTTAAAACCAATAAGAGTAGATGGTTAATTGCTGTTAAAAATAAATGAAATTCGGATTGGGGGTTTGAAACCCGGATAATACCCAAATCGGGAAACCTAGGAATTTTATGGATACTGAGGATGAAATTAGGTCTGTGATATGTTTAGACCCTTTCCTTACATGGAGGGTGTATTGTTTGTATTTGGGTAAGAGCTTAAATGGAGAATCAAAGCTTAAACTTTCGTCCATGGCTGACAGCGGCAGGACAGGACGAACACTGGAACGATCGATCGATCGACTCAGGGGTTCGATCGATCGAAGGTACAGAATTCTGGGCAGTTCACCCAGTTTATTATATAAAGGGAAATTTATTAAAAAGGGGGTTTCATACATTAATAAGTGATAAATAATTATGAAACAAATATTCCTAGCAATTATGGGAGAAAGTAATTGTGACTAGGATGAATTTATGTGGGGCAGTTAATGGATGAAATTGAGAGACTTCATTCCAAAATAGCGAGGTACGGATCAAGTGAGTGAATCTGGGTATAGTGGTCATGCGACCCCAAGGTAGTGAATTAAGTTTGGAGATAAACTAAATAATTTTGAGTCGAGATATAGACTCGGGGGAATATTTAATTATGGACCAAGTGGGCGAGTCCGGATATGTTGGTAATTATAGTTAAATATAATTGGGAAATTATGGAAATAAATGTGTAACACATTGTGGGCGAAAAATGTGGAAAAGAAATTATGAGATGTAAAAATGAACCAAGTGAGTGAGTCCGGGTATGTTGGTTATGTGACACCAAAGTATTAAATTTATTATTGAGAGAAAGTAATTAATTTGGAGTCGAGACATTGACTTGGGAAATATTGAGGTACGGGCCAAGTGAGCGAGTCCAGGAAAAATGGTTGGGTGACGTCAGGTTATTAAATTAATAAATGTGATAATTAATTTAATTAGAGTCAGATTGTAGACTCGGGTAGGATTAAATTAATAAATGTGATAATTAATTTAATTAGAGTCAGATTGTAGACTCAGGTAGGATTAAATTAATAAATGTGATAATTAATTTAATTAGAGTCAGATTGTAGACTCGGGTAGGATTAAATTAATAAATGTGATAATTAATTTAATTAGAGTCGGATTGTAGACTCGGATTTGTGTTGATTAATTAATGTGTGAATTAATTAAATAAGAGTCGGATTGTAGACTCGGGTAAGCATTAAATTTATATGTGTGTTAATTAATTTAATTGAGTCGGGTGATAGACTCGGGGAGGTATTAAATTAAAATGTGTGTTAATTAATTTAAGGAGAGTTGGACTATAGACTCGGGGAAAGTATTATATTAATTGAGGTGTGAATTAATTATATTAGAGTCGGACCATAGACTCGGGAAGAGGATAAATGATTAAGTGAGAAAATTAACTACATTGAGTCGGGTGACAGACTCAGGATATTTCAGACAGTGTACGAGACTTGGAGTACACGGTAGATCCGGGGGTTATATTATATATATACGATGTAGTGATAGTATATATATATACATGTGTGATATTAAATTACAGGCAGTGTACGGGATTTTGAGTACACGGTAAAGCCGGGGTTTATATTATATATATACGGTGTCGAGATAGTATATATATACGTGTATTTATTGTGCGAGATACTAAATATCAGTGATTAGATATTTATTAAATTTATATACTCTAATGCTATCAAGGGAGGTTGCGCGATGTGGGTGAATCCCCTAGATTGAGGAGTAGGGGGAGTATATCCCCAGGTCATAGCGTCCGGTATACATGGGTGATGGATTTATCTCACTTTCAGGGAAGGAATATGACCGCCTCCACTTCGTTTATATTTTGGTCCAAGTTGGTGAGCGATTATAACTTGGGGAACACTAGGTTTTGTGAGCACACCTAGTGAGATGGCATTTTAGAGGGAATCATCCGGTGAGGGTAAACTCGGAAGGATGGATACACGTATGATATATGTGTGGATGTTAGTAAAGGTACATATAATATGGTAGTAAATATTATATGTAGGTAATAATACAGTGCGTGATGTATTTACCTTATATAACTCGGATTACAGTTATATGCTGTTAATTAATGAGAAATTAATTAAGTTAATTATTGGTGGAAATAATACAGTGTGTGATGTATGTACTTTATATAACTTGTGACACGGTTATATGCTGTTATTGAAGAGGAATTAATTAAGTTAATTGTGAAATAACTTATAATTCAAGAATCATTATACTCGGGTTAGAGTAGTATGGCAAGGGAAGGTTATACCAGGACTAGTTGGACGGGGTAGTACAACTAGGTGGGGTTAAGGTAACCGGTAGGTGTGCAGAATAGTGGAGGGGTGAGAATGTCCTCAAGGGAGTGCGACACTAACTTAAATATGAAGCGCATTCATGCATTTTAAATTACTGCAGTTCATTCACTTGCTAAATATTTTCAAAATGTTTTGGGTTCTAACCCTTGCTATAAAACCATTTTCAAAACCTTTTAGGTGTCCAGCCACAGGGACGCCAGGATTGATATTCTATTCCAGGGACACGGAGCTGCGGCATACGTGGATGCTAGCAGGAGTTTGGATTAGACGCATCATTCATTCATTCATTCATTCCTAGAGTAGGAATCTTGTATCAGTTTCAGTTTTATTTAGGGCTTGTCGCCCAGACTTCTCGGTACAGTTTTCAGGTGTAAATTATTCAGGTGGTTGATATTTGTATTTGGATTATTTCTTTGGTGGCCGGTGATTAATTCGGCATGTTGTGTAATTATGATTCAATTTATTTTCATTCAGTCGTGTGAATGATTTATATTAATTCCGCATGTATTGTTTTGTTTCATCAAAAAGTTAAAATTGGCACCAGTTTTTGGAATACTAGGTGGTTAGTAAGTTTTAAAAAGTTTTCGACCGTGATGCTAAGGATGATATAACTGGGATTCCTGTTTTAATTTGGTATAGGACTGATCACCCGGTATTTTATTAGGCGGGGTGTCACATGAAAATGACTCCTTTTTATTGGAAAAATGTTGATTATGTGCTTCGATAACATGGTTATACCTGTGATTTTAAATATCTTCGATAGTTCAATGTTTATGAGCTCTGGAATATGTTATATCATAGGATGATGGGGGTAAGCTCCTAACTAGACTTGCATTTATTAAAATTATCCATAACGTATTTAATAATACGGTGGTCCTTTCATTTTAGGGCTCTATAAGTGATACTATTATGAGGGAATGTGTACGGTGATCTAAAGGAAGAGCACAACGATGCCCTTGGCTATTATAAGACCTTGTTTAGGGAGATGGAGACTGCAAAGCTGATCATAAAAAGGTATGTTCTGAGATAAAAGAGAAGGATGATCAGTTGGTGGACAACGTGGGTACCTTAAGACAGATGGAAGCGGATAATAGGTAACTAAAGGAGTATGAAGAGACAGTTATGATTAAGCTCAAGTGATCTTACGAGGCAATTATCTAGGGAGAAGAAGATCTGAAGAAGGCTAATAATGTCCTCAAGGCAGCTAATAAAGCTCTAGAGAAGGCCATTGTTGTCCTTAGACTTGTTGAAGAGGAGAGGTTAGCAAGTTTAAGATCTCTGAAGAATACAACATCGATATGGTGGCAATCTTCATGCAGGGCTATGACAATCTCAAGAAGAGGGTCATCGCACACGTTCTTGATATTATTGAGACTGTTTATGAATGGGAGAGAGACGATGAGGAAGAAAAATCCCTAGTTACCGAAGGTGAGGACTTGGTAGTGGATGTTATTGCGGATGATGATGTAGACAAGCAGGTCGAGATTGCAGCTGACAGAGGTGAAGGACGCTCAATGGACAGAGGTTGTTGTTCGTCAAACTGTAGAGGCTGAGGTTGGGTATGCTCCTGATGCTTAAATCTCATCGCCTTTAAATTTTGTTAAGCTCTTATATCTTCTCCCTCATTTTTATCATGGACACTTATTGTTTTCTTTTTGGAGAAAAAATTTGTAAGCGGTTTTTAATGAACATGTTTACTTATGCATGTTATGATATCTTCCGTCACTTGTTGTTTTCATACACACATTTATTTGAATTTCTTTCCAACAATTTATTTTTATCATCATATGATTGGTTTTTTCTAAAAAATATTTTTGATAAGTGAATGTGATGAAATCTCTTTGACCTAGTTAGTTTTAGTTTTATGGACATACTATAGCCTAGTTATTTTTAGTTGTATGGACTTAAAGTAGCACTTTACCTATTGGCCATGACTACTTACTAGCGGTCTTGGTAATTGAAATGGGCATGCTAGTAGTTTAGCCTTACGATCATGTGGTCAGCTTATGGCCAATATGATCTGCCTTACTAACTACCAGTTTTGGATGAACCTGGGTTGTCCTGACTTATGATCTACCAATGCTTGTGCCAGTTTACTGGTCGTATGGACAGATCTAATCGTCATGGCCATCTGTTAATTATGGTTTCCAAAGTCAACAAAATTTACTATAATCCATCCTTATATTAGTCAGTTATGGTCAGATCTTATCGTCCATAAGACTACACTTGATTTCCCAAACTTGGTTAAAACATCTTGATCGCGACCTGTCCAAAGACGAGGTCATACATGAAGTGTGGTTTTGATTGTGAATCTTAATGTGATCAGCTTTTAGGTTTCTTCAACCTAGACTTCTTGAACATCTCTTATATCAATGAAATGGTTAATAAATAATGTATAAAAGCTTAAGATGACAATGTATAGGAGATGCAATTTTGATTCTCATTGATTACTGTGTTGAATTCAAAAAAGGAATGAAGGAGTTTACATGTTTGACTTCTCTTATCTATCAGTCGTGGTCATTACTACTGGTATTATTTCCTCAAATGTTTGAAATTAAAAGTGTTCTTAAACTGCTCACCTTCCAAGGTCTCAATTTTGTAAGTTCTCAGTTGCACGATAGTGGATACTCTGTACGAGCAATACCCATTGAGTTATAATTTGTTCCTTTTCTTAATGACCTTCTTGATTACGTAATATCCTTCCTTCAAAATGTTCGATTTTAGCCTTTTATTGTAAAACTGAGTAGTCCTTTATTGGTAGATAGCCACCCGTAGTGTTACGCTCTCCCTTACTTCTTCCACTATATCCAAGTCAAGTCTTCTCACTAGATCACTCCTTGGTGAGTTGAAATTGAGTATCCTATGGATGGGTAGGCCGATCTCAGTGGGCACTACTACTTCAGTACCAAACACCAACATGAATGGAGTCTCGCTCGTCACCATTCTTAGAGTTGTTTTGTATACCCAATCCATGGTCTACAACTCATTGATCCAGTTTCCCTTGGCATCATCTAGTCTTTTCTTCATTCTATCCTATAGGGTTTTATTTGTCACCTTTGTCTATCCGTTGCACTATGGATGAATAGGTGTTGAGTGCAGTTTCTGGATTTTGGAGCGAATGCAATAATCATTGAACTCTTTGTTGTCAAACAAGGTACCAAGATCTGTAATGAAAGAATACATCATTATGTAACGGCTGATGATCTTCTTCCATATAAAGTAGAAGACTTTTTGGTATGGCATCTTAACCAAAGTCTCAGCCTCCACCCATTTAGTGAAGTTATCCACTGCTAGGACGAGATACTTGAACCTACCCCTTGTCTTTGACAAAGGGACGACCAGATCAATCCCCCACATGGCGAAGGGACAAGGTGATATGATCATAATTAGTGCAGCTTCTGGGTTCTTGTGGATTACAGCATACTTCTAGAATTTATCACATCTCTTTGCATAGTTTATGCATCTTTTTCCATAGTGGGCTAGTAGTACCCTTGAGTAGCCACTTATTTCACCAGCGATCTGCCCGCTAAGTGGGCTCCACACGATCCCTCATGCACTTCTTTTATCAAATAATTTACTTTGCCAAGGTGGATACACCTACGAAAAGAAACGATAAATCCTCTTCTAAATAAGATTCTTCCTTCCAATTGGTATATTTCTTCCTTGTAGTGGAGTATCCTCACCTCCTTTAGATCTCTCAAAACTTCTTCTGTTTCTAGATATCCTCAGATAAGATCAATCCAGGAAGGACCTAAGTCTAATTCCACCATAAAAATGCATTTTTTATCGATATTGTGATGCATCAGGATTTCCATAGGTACTGTTCTTCTTAGCTCCGTCCTAGTGGTTGAAGCCAAATGAGCAAGCACATCCGCCCTTGTGTTTTCTGCCCTTGGTATCCTGACCATCTAGAAGGCTAATTTTTTTTACAACAATGCCTTAGCCTTAGCCAAGTATTTCATCACAAATTCTTCTCTTTCTTCATAAACTCTGAGAATTTGATTTACTATGAGCTGAGAATCGTTGTGTGCTAACAACCACTCGTCTTTAAGTGATGATGTTAATCCCAGACCTGTTATGAGGGCTTCAACTCTGTCTTATTATTAGAAGCCTCAAAGTGGAACCTAAGGGCATACTCCACATCGCCTCCATCAGGCATTGTGATTATCATGAGCACATGAGGAGCCATCTACTAATAATTTCCATATTGGGAGTTTTTTTTAAAAACATCCTTCCACTAAATGCCCATTTTTGAATAATTTTTTCATTTGTTCCATTTCGTCGGCCCTTTCTTCCTGCTGAACTGATGACTTCGGTCTGCAGGCAATCTGGTCTGCTGGATTTATCTTTGAGTTCTCTTTCATAAAAGTATGCTTAGTTGGATAGACTACTGAGCTCTCTTTATGAGAAGTCTTATCGGTTGGATAGACCACTGAGATCTCTTTTGGATAAGTCTTCTCAGTTGTTTTCACTATTGACCTATCTTCTGTAGAAGTCTACACGAAAGTCTTTTTGTGGTAAGTAAAATCTGCGATACAATCGACCACTGCTTGACCGTCAATTATTGTTTTGGGTTCATATTGAATGACATACTCTCCTAGTTTTACTACCCAAGTCATTAGTCTACCTGATTTCTTTGGTTTATGAACATCTTATCATAGAGGTAGGTATGTATACACGATAATTGTATGTGCCTAGAAGTATGGCTTCATTCTTCAGGAGGCTTCAATCAAGTCCAAGGATAACTTCTCCAGCCTAGGGCACCAAATTTTTTCTTGATGGTATGCTTTGCTAATGTAGTAGACAAGACTTTGCACCCTAGATTATTATCAGAGTAGTTTCGAATTGACAGTCGATTTGAAACTGCTAAGTACAAATAGAGTTTTCCCCTAGGACCGTCCTAAAAAATAACTACGCGGATCCTAAATACCTCTTTAATTCCATAAATACTGCATGAGACTCAACTTTCCTCTCGAAAGCCTTTCTTATCACCTTAAAGAACGAAAGACATCTGCCTATGGCCCTTGACACAAATTTGTTCAGTGTGGCTACACGTCTTGTTAAGCTTTGAATTTATTTTATTCTCGATGGAGGTTGTATATTAATTAAAGCTTGGATCTTATCTAGGTTAGCCTCTATACTTATATGGTTAACTATGAAGCCCAAGAACTTTCCCTCCTTGACCCCGATAACACATTTTGTGGGATTGACCTTTATTTGGTGCTTTTCTAGTTGGTCAAAAATTCTCACAAGGTCACTGATGAGGTCGGCATCTTTTTGCTCTTTGTCGACATATCATCTACATAAAGTTCTATGGTTTGGCCTATCTGATCTTCGAAGACCTTATTCACCAGCCTTTAATATGTTGATCTAGTGTTTTTGAGCCTATAAGTTATAACATTGTAATAGTACGTTCCCTGGCTAATGGTGAACGTGATCTTTTCCTAGTCTTCTTGCTTTATTTTGATCTAATTGTATCCCTGAATAGGCATCCATAAAACTGAGTAGCTCATGCCTCACTGTAGCATCGACGAGTTGGTCAACCCCGGACAAAGGATAATGATCTTTTGGATGAGCCTTGTTGAGGTCAGTGAAATCTACACACACATGTCAGTTTTCATTCTTCACTTTTACCATAATAACATTTGAAATCCATTTTGAGTACTTCACATCTTTGATGAATTCTGCCTTTTGCAATTTATTCACCTCTTCCTAGATTGCCATGTTTTTCTCTGAACTAAACACACAATTTTTTTATTTTACTGGCAAAGCATCCTTTATTATGCTGAGCTCAAGATAGATGAATTCTAAATCTATCTCAAGTATATCCTCGTAGATCCAAGCAAACACATTCTTTCTCATTCTCAATAACTCTTCTAGTTCATTCTTAAGAGTTGGATCTAGTGAAGAGTCGATCTGGGCTATCCATTCTGGGTATTGGTCGTCCAGTATCACTAGCTCTATCTCCTTAACTACATGGCCTTAGAATAGATTGTCTTTATCTTGAGGATCCAACATCTCGATCTAATAGATAGAGGTTAGTTTCTTCCACTCTTCCACTCTTCCTATTCCATCGATGTGTAGTAACACTCGTAGGCTTCTACTCGTAGGATAAGCATCCCAACCTAATTTCTTTTCATACACATTCATGCTTTAGATCTAATAGTTATTCCTATTGGATCAGCCAACTTTTGTCAATAAACTTCATCAATTTGACTCGTCTAATGAGAATCTCAATCTCATTTTTCAAATCAAGGAAGTAATCCGTGTTGTGACAATGATCCTTATTGAACTCATAGTACTTGGTTTTATCCTTCGTGTTAGGGGGAGCCTTCAATTATTTTGGCCATTTCAAGTCGTTACTTCCTCTAATCTCTTTGAGGATGTAGTGCGCCCCTATAATAAACGAGGTATATTCATCAAACTTCCTTAGTCTATAGGCCTTTTTGTTGTCCTTGGACTATTTCTTCTTCTTTGAGCTCTTGTGGGTATTAGCTTTAGAATGGCTCAACTCCTTTACTTCCATAGCTTCTTTGGCATTCATAATCTTACCAACTTTAGCTAACAGTTTAGACATTATACTTGGAGGCTTCTTAGCCAGCATCCAATACAACTTTCCACAAAATAGACCACTAATAAGTGATGTGATTGTTATTTTCTCTTCGTAATCAACGACTTCTAACTTTTTAGCATTAAACCATGTGATAAGCGGCCTTATTATCTCGTTTATTTTCTGATGAACGTTTAACAAATGAGCCACCCTTTTGCCTGGCTTATAATGGAAAAAGAAACTGATTATGAAGATATTGGTCAGCTGTAAGAAGTTTGAGATTTGTGCCTTTGATAAACCATTATGCAAAATTTAGACTGACCCAATAATCTGTAAGGACATTTTTCACATGTCCGAAATGTTTCATTTATTTATGTCGTACGCCGCTACATTTGGCATGTCTCCTCACGATCTCACATGACGGCCTCTATCCGAATTCCGGGAATCAAGCATGCATTATCTCCACTAATATGTCCCACATCTACCTCAATGACTTCACGTTCCAAGATTTTAGGGACTTAATGCAAGTGGTACGCAAGGGAAGTCAAAACAGTGAAAAAAAGGCACAATAGGAGAGTTCAAGGGAATTTTTGTAATTTCGCATCCATAGTTCAGAGGTCTGGTCAACTAGAAAGTTGAAGAGCTCGCCGCAAAGAAGATACTGGAAAAAACTGAACCTCAATCCGAGCTACGGTGAAGGAGTTATGACCTTTTGAAGATAGAGAAAATTCCTTAAAGAATGCTGTTTTTTTTGTACGCTGGATAGAATTTTAGAGTTTTAAGAACGTGGGACTCTTCATATTTTTTCCTATAAATACCAACTTCGGGGGAGTTGTTTTGCAAGACTTTAGGAGACGAATTTGAGAGTCCAAATACATCTAGTCTTCATATTTTTGAGTCCCAAGACTCATGTTTTGATTCACACATCATTGCCAAACCTTTGTGAATCCTTTTGCAACCCAAGAACACAACTTTGGTTTGTTCAACCCTTGTGGAGGAGACTGTTCTTCTTCTTCATTGTAGCCCTACTGGAAAGAGATAATTCCAGCCGCGACTACAGAATCCAATACCCGAGGGTAATTCTTAGTCAACTTGTATTTTCATTGTAATCCGAATGTAAGCCGTTCTCTTACAAATTATAGTGAAAATAAATGGTTTTGCCCCTGAGGGGGATTTTTCCTTAATTGCATGTGTTTGAATGTTCTTGCGTAGATTATCTATTTATTCAATCACATACTGCTGCATGTTTAGGGTTTATTTGTGTTAAAAGGGTTTTATATATGGTTTGATCATTTGAACGCGAGCACACACGTTTCTCAAATTGGTATCAGAGCAGGTTACGCTAATCTATCGTGTATTCTTTTTTTTTTCTCCGCAAAATTTTTCTAAGATATCAATTTTCTGAAAAAATTGATTTTTGAAAAAGTGCGTGTTCAAATGGAGAAGTCATATTATAAAATGCCTATTTTGACGGGACAAATTATGCTTATTGGAAAGCCCGTATGAGGTCGGCTTTAAAAGCCATTGATGAACGTGTCTGGATTTTGGTTGAACGAGGGTGGACTCCTCCCACCGTGACTGTTGATAATGTGACCAACTTGAAACCTGACATTTCTTGGTCTGATGAAGAAATTAAATGGTCATCTTTTAATTCTAAGGGTCTAAGTGCTATTTCTGGGTCTGTCACACCTGATGAGTTCAAACGTATAATGACGTGTACCACGTCAAAAGAGGCATGGGATGTTTTACAACTCACCCATGAAGGAACTAATGCTGTGAAAGAGTCTAAGTTGCAAAACTTGACAACTCAATTTGAAACAATCACCATGCATGATTCTGAATGCTTTGATGAATTTTATGCTAGACTTTCTGACATTGTGAATACTAGTTTTAATCTTAGTGAACAAATTCCGAATGCTAGAGTTGTTAAAAAGATTCTTCGTTCTTTACCTAAGCGTTTTATCCCTAAAGTCACTGTGCTAAATTCTATGGGTAATTTAAATACGCTAAAATTGGAAGAACTTGTAGGAGATTTGCAAACTTATGAAATTGATATGTTCCCTAAAAATGCTAAATCTAAAGATAAGGGAATTGCTCTTAAAGCCCAAGAGAGAAGGAGTGAGGGGTCAGCTAGAAAGAGGGTAGAGTCATCTAGAAAGAGAGAGACTGACATGTCAGATTCTGAGTGCGATTTTGACTTAGATGATTTGGCTCTTTTCGCAAAAAATTTCAAGAGGATTCTCAAATTTAAGAAAAATGGCAAATTTAAAGATAAAAAGAAATTTGAGAAAAATAAGTTTGAAAAGAAAAATGAAAAAGTTTCCAAAAATCCTTCTCTGAAAGAAAGTGAGAGATGTTTTGAGTGTGATGGTAGGGGTCATAGAGCTTTTAAGTGTGCCAATCGTCTGAATAGAGAGAAAGGGAAAGCTGTCCTTAATGCTACCCTTAGTGACGACAGTGAGGTTGAGACGGTGGATTCTGGAGATGAGTCACCGCATGAGTGTAACTTCACCGCATTCATGGCCAGCCAAGTGAGCACTCCTAGTTCTCCTCACGACGATGAGGATGATGCTTCACAGGGACACCTCGACAGTGAGATCGATGTGAGTGAGGGGGAGGATGACACAAGTGAGAGCGAGAGTGATATACAACGTGCCTACGCTGAGTTATATTCTGAGTCTTTTAAAACTAAAAAGCGTAACAAAGCGTTAGTTCTTAAGATCACTTGCCTAGAGGAAGATTTAAGGAAAGTGAGAGAAAGAGAGTTCTCCACCTGCACCGCCCTGAGAGAGAGAGAGAATCTACCTGTGTCGAGAATGAGAATTTGTTTAGAGAGAGAGAGAGTACTCTAGAGAAAGAGAGAGGGGACTTGATCAAGCAAGTGGCTAGTCTTACGAGTCAGCTCCATTCCTCCGTGGAGACTCGGAAGAAACTTGAAGCCCTTGTTGCCCAGCTGACTCATGATCTTGAGAAAGCACGGGAAGTCAAGGTACAAATCGAGGACAGATCTGGGAAGATGGGAAAGATGCTCCTCGGCCCCGCTTTAGGTTTTGGTGATCGTCAAGGAATTGGATATGATGGTGCCTCCACGTCGCAAATTGCACCTAGACCAGTTCCTGAGTTTACTACAACTCCTTATGGTCACCGTAAAAAACCTCGAAGGAGAGTTCGACCAAGAAAAGCAAACCAAGGTCCGCCTTTGACTGAGCTCTTTTGTACTTATTGCAAAAGAAAAGGCCACCTTAGGGAAACTGGCTATTGCATGGGTCGGACACGACGTACTACTGCTCCACCACGACATACTGATGAGTTTTCTAGTCTGAGAGAGCGAGTTGAGTTCTTAGTTGCCACGACTCAGAGTTTGATGAAAGAATTCCGACGGATGTCTTCGCCGTTAGTGAATTCTTCTTACATTCCAGCTAAAACCAACAAAGGCAAACAAAAGGTCATCTCTGCTTGGGTGCCTAAGAAAGATAAAAAGGCCTTTGTTGTTCATGTTGCTCTCAAAGCACATAATACCTCACAGTGGTATTTTGATAGTGGGTGCTCCAGACACATGACAGGTGATGCCTCATTTTTTACTACTCTTGAGGATTATCAAGATGGCAGAGTCACCTTTGGAGATGGGAGTAAGTCTAGCATTATAGGACGAGGTACTATCGAGTTACCTGGTTTTCCTAAGCTAGAAAATGTTTTGTACGTCAAAGGTTTGAAAGCAAACCTTCTCAGCATTAGCCAGCTGTGCGACACTAACTTTGCAGTAAAGTTTGACCGGGACACGTGTAAAGTCTACAATCAAGCCGGTAAACTTTTGATGCAAGGGGCGAGGACCGAGGATAATTTCTATGGGACTGAGCCCACATCCTCACTTGTCTGCAACAGCGCCACGATCACTCCTATGGATCTGTGGCACCAACGTCTAGGTCACGTGAACGTTAGAGATCTCAATCGTTTATCTAAAAAGGACCTAGTACGTGGCTTACCATCTCTCGGAAAGTCAACTTCGACCGTTTGTGGACCCTGTCAGTTGGGAAAACAAATTCGTAGTCCTCATAGGAAGTTACATTCCATTACCACCTCTCGTGTTCTGGAGTTGATTCACATGGATCTTATGGGTCCCACTCGTACTGAGAGTCTAGGTGGTAAGAGGTACATCCTCGTGATGGTAGATGATTTCTCCAGATACTCCATTGTAGGTTTTCTGAGAGAGAAATCCGATGCTGTAGATTTCTTAACGACCAAGTGTCGTGTCCTGCAAAATCAACACGGTGTCACTATTAACAGAATACGTAGTGACAACGGCACTGAATTCAAGGACGCAAAGGTGGATTTGTACTGTGATAGCCTTGGGATCAAACATGAGTTTTCTGCTGTGAGAACTCCTCAGCAAAATGGGATTGTTGAGAGAAAGAATAGAACGATCAAAGAGATGGCTAGATCTATGCTTCTAGGTCGTAAAGTTTCTAGGAGATTTTGGGCAGAGGCAGTGTCTACTGCATGCCACACGGTGAATAGGGTGTATCTGCGTCCACACACACTTCACACTCCTTATGAGTTGTGGACTGGCAAGAAGCCCAACCTGGCATATTTCCGTGTCTTTGGGAGTAAATGCTACATCCTACGGGATAAAGAGAAATTAGGAAAGTTTGACTCCCGAAGCGACGAGGGAATATTTCTAGGATATTCATCGAATAGCAGAGCGTACCGGGTTTTTAACCTGAAGAGCTCTAAGATTATGGAATCAATAAACGTCACCGTGCAAGATGACGAACCTCCGACGGTTATTGATCCTAACCTTCAGTGTGAGGATGAGGATTGTTCTGACAGTGATTTACCTATTCCTCTCTCACATTCTGTGGACCCTACTCCTGTGTTAGGGGACACACCTGCTTGGGTTCGCAAGAGTCATGACCCTTCTGCCATTGTTGGTGATCCCACTCTAGGGGTCAAGACTCGTGCTCAGCTAGAGAACGTTGTTAGCCATCTTTGCTACACGTCCAAAGTCGAGCCCAAGAACCATAAAGAATCACTCAAGGATGAACACTGGATATCTGCTATGCAGGATGAGTTGCTTCAGTTTAAAAAGAATGATGTCTGGGAACTTGTCCCCCGACCTAGTGAGATTAATGTGATAGGTACCCGGTGGATTTTTAAGAACAAAATGGATGAAAACGGTACCATAATCCGAAATAAGGCTAGGTTGGTCGCTCAAGGCTACACACAGATAGATCGTGTAGACTTTGGGGAGACATTTGCTCCTGTTGCGAGGCTTGAGTCCGTCCGTCTTCTGCTCGCCATCGCATGTCATCTGCGCTTCAAGGTGTATCAGATGGATGTCAAGAGTGCCTTTGGTTTAGACTCCGCTAAGCATGCACGTACACCTATGAGTACCACTACCAAGCTTAGTAAGGACACTTCAGGCAAGGACGTAGAGCAAACCTTATATCGGAGTATGATAGGTAGTCTCCTCTACTTGACTGCCAGTCGTCCCGACATCGCCTTTAGTGTTGGAGTCTGTGCGCGTTATCAGGCATCCCCAAAAGAGTCACATTTACTTGCTCTAAAACGTATTATTAAATACATAAGTGGGACTCTCTCATACGGGATTTGGTATTCCTTTGATACCTATGGCCGTCTGTCCGCCTACTCGGATGTCGATTGGGCTGGGGATATAGATGGATGTAGGAGCACTTCTGGTGGGTGTTTCTATTTTGGTTCTGCTCTTGTCTCCTGGCTGAGCAAGAAGCAAAATTCCATCTCTTTGTCCACTGCGGAGGCTGAGTACATAGCCGTCGGGAGTTGTTGCACACAACTCTTGTGGATGAAGCAAATGCTGGAGGATTATGGGATATCACAGGACACCATGACCATTTCCTGTGATAACACGAGCGCGATACACATATCCCGCAATCCAGTTCAGCATTCGCGCACAAAACACATCAGGATACGTGAGCACTTTATTCGTCAGTTAGTTGAAGAGAAAGTCGTATCCCTGAGTTTTGTTCCTACCGACCGTCAGTTAGCCGATATTTTCACGAAACCTTTAGATGCCCTTAGATTTGAGAGTCTTAGGAAATCTTTAGGGATTTGCACAGTTGACTGAGGGGTTGGTCTATGTCTAGAATAGGATGCTTCTTCATGTTCATATCATATGCTTCCTATTGCTAGTCTGTTTTATATGTACCATTACTTTGTTGTACAGCTTTGTTTTTTTCCTTTTTCTTTTTATATTTCTTTTAAAAAAAAATACAAAAAGATTTTCCTTTAAGAAAAATTTTGAGAAAAGCACAAAAAGATTTTATTTCTTTTTTTTTTCCAAATTTTTGAAAAAATCCAAAAAGATTTTTGTATTTTGCTTCTTTTATGGATGAGCATGTAAGATAGCCAAGTCACAACTTCATTCCATTTATCCATGTGACTGTTTGATAGAGATTTGAGAGGCTACATCATTTCATCCATGTGCTTTACATTGATTGGAGTCTTTGAGATGTAATTAGTGATATCTTCCTACATGTCTGACTCCTATATCCTTTATTGCACACATGCACGGCTATATTTGATTATTGCACTTGTCTATCTCATGATGGCTTGCGTGTTTTCATCTCAATCATGTCTATACAATGTACAATATGCGATAAAACTTGACAAGATTGGAATGCATGTAAAAACCGTTTTGGTGAGACTGTGTGTTTTTGTATAACGGGGAGGGGCTGCGAAAGGTAATCATCTATCCTTTGCGCAAAAGCCACCATTAAAAAGGACCTAAAAAATGGAGGAATTTTAATATCCGAGGTCCAAAGAGGTTAAAAGAGCCCGAAAAAATTTAAAGGCAATAAAAAGCAATTCATGCCAAATATGGGCCACTTAGGTTTCACCATCAATTCTCCAAAGTTTGAGAATTTAGAATGCCTCTATTCAATACAATATCTGAGGGAGTTTGGTTGGAGAATCTAAATGGGTTTGCACTTCCTTGAAAGTCCTGAAAAAGCATAAAATCATTTTGGACGTTATTGGTGTGAAATTCATTTTGAGCTTTAATTTGTTGATTTGATTGAGTCAATATCTTATATTGTCACTCTTTTACACTAAAGGAAGCATTTGAGTTCATTCACTAGGAATATACAATATTCATCGTGCACATATGTCATGTTTGTATGCATTGATTTTCCTATCGAATTTGATCACACCACTTCATTTACGCTATCATTGACTTGGTTGCTTTCTGTTTATTCATGGTGTGTTTTTATCCTAGTGACACCCCGCACTTGCTTATTTGATTTATTTCTCTAATTTGTCCATTTGGGGACATCATAAAAAGGGGGAGAAAGAATTATCATATTATGGGGGAGTTTGAATTCTGGGGGAGTTTTTGAGATGTTGCTTATGTTTTTATCATATATTGATATCCATGTTATCTCATTTCAAACTCGATATGTCACATGGTATTTGCTTTGTCTCATGTGTGTAGGTATGAAGATTGCAGATCTATATGTTGCACACCCTGATGAGAAAAGTTTTGAGATTCCTGAAGAATTAAAGAACAAACAATGAAGACTATTCATTTGTACCTTTTCCAGTTTTGGGTTCATGGGAGGGTAGATTTGTATAGGCAATTTCATATTTGATAATTCAGATTTTTTATGTATGTACCGGCATAGACATAGGGGGAGATTTGTAAGGACATTTTTCACATGTCCGAAATAATTCATTTATTTATGTCGTACGCCGCTACATTTGGCACGTCTCCTCACGATCTCACATGACGGCCTCTATCCGAATTCCGGGAATCAAGCATGCATTATCTCCACTAATATGTCCCACATCTGCCTCAATGACTTCACATTCCAAGATTTTAGGGACTTAATGCAAGTGGTACGCAAGGGAAGTCAAAACAGTGAAAAAAAGACACAATAGGAGAGTTCAAGGGCATTTTCGTAATTTCACATCCATAGTTCGGAGGTCTGGTCAACTAGAAAGTTGAAAAGCTCGCCGCAACGAAGATACAGGAAAAAACAGCACCTCAATCCGAGCTACGGTGAAGGAGTTATGACGTTTTGAAGATAGAGAAAATTCCTTAAAGAATGCTGTTTTTTTTGTACGCTGGATAGAATTTTAGAGTTTTAAGAACGTGGGACTCTTCATATTTTTTCCTATAAATACCAACTTCGGGGGAGTTGTTTTGCAAGACTTCAGGAGACGAATTTGAGAGTCCAAATACATCTAGTCTTCATATTTTTGAGTCCCAAGACTCATGTTTTGATTCACACATCATTGCCAAACCTTTGTGAATCCTTTTGCAACCCAAGAACACAACTTTGGTTTGTTCAACCCTTGTGGAGGAGACTGTTCTTCTTCTTCATTGCAGCGCTACTGGAAAGGGATAATTCCAGCCGCGACTACAGAATCCGATACCCGAGGGTAATTCTTAGTCAACTTGTATTTTCATTGTAATCCGATTGTAAGCCGTTCTCTTACAAATTATAGTGAAAATAAATGGTTTTGCCCATGAGGGGGATTTTTCCTTAATTGCATGTGTTTGAATGTTCTTGTGTAGATTATCTATTTATTCAATCACATACTGCTGCATGTTTAGGGTTTGTTTGTGTTAAAAGGGTTTTATATATGGTTTGATCATTTGAACGCGAGCACACACGTTTCTCATTATCGTACCAAAGAATGCTCGGTAATGCATCTCATCTAGAACAGAATAAATATCTAAAGCATCTTAGTACTGCTCTACATATTGTATGGGGTCAGACTTGCCGTCGTATTTGGGAATAATCACTAACGGTTTGAACTTTGTGGGCGTTGGATAACCCATAATTGTGGATGTGAATGGGGACCCTTGCACAAAGGGTTTTTGGTCTTTATGATTTCATCCAGACGATCTTCCAGGTATTGGATAAACTATTTCCAATGTTGTTCTTCCTTGTCGGCCTTAGCGGACACTGTTTTTTTTACTCGTCCGCTTTTAGTTAAGTTATCATCCTTAGAAGTCTGCTCAGCTTTTCCCGACCCTCGCACGCTCGATCTAGATCTATCCGAGCATTCAACTTGGCTAGTCTCAACTCTTATTGGTTCCTCTCTATGCTCCCTAAGCTCCTTGTATTGGTGGGTTCTTATATCTCTTGGGCCTAGGAGATCAAAGGTAGATCCTCTACTAAGCCTCTCTAAAACACTTGGGCGTTCTAAGGAGTAAGTTTATTCATCATCATATCCATTTTTTCTGATGGTTAATATTAATCTTAAGTGATAAGATTTATCTTCGTGTTCTGATCTGGAGTACTTGGACTTGTTATCTTCTCCTTTTAAACCCAAGTCTAATCATTTAGGGTTTTCTATAGCCTTTTTAAGGTACTTTTGTCTCATGTCCCTGCATGGGGCTGGAGGGGACATCTCTTGTCTTCGACCAAAGTTTTCACCCCTATTGGGGTAACTAGTTTCCCTTCGCTTCCCCTCTGACCGGCTAAGAAGCTCTCGGTCAACAATTGAATGCTCTCTTGCATAGCATGTTGGCTTCTTACCAGGTGCTGTAATATTCCCTACTGGTTGCCCATGCCCACAGATATGGAAGGTGAAAATTCTTCATCATCTCTACCACTTTCTAGGTTTTCACACATTTTCACATGATTCCCAGAAAAATAGAGTATTATGACCCAAAAAATAGTTTAGCAATAATAGTTACGGAAAAAGGTGGGTCTAGAGTAGAAATAACTAAATTTGATGGGGGACTCAAGTAATATTAGAGGATTCTCATGGAAATTTATCATCGAATGACTTTATATCCAACGAAATAGAGATGAATCGAATTGCGGTTCACTATTTTTCAGAACTGGGTATCCTAGAGTTCAGGAGAAAAAATAACGATAGAAATCAATGATAGGCTTGTTAGTTTCCCACGGACATCGTGAATCTATTATCGTATAAAACGGTGTATGGGTTAGGGTCTTAGCTAGAGTACATAGGTCTTAAACTATAACAGATAAAAGAGTTATGCATCCAAGTTATACTTATCTAGAACAGGTATTTAGAGAAAATATGGGAGAAAAGGATGGAAATCGAGTTTATATGGTTCGGCCCAAAATGGTGCCTATGTCCACAATTATAGTTATGATTATACTGGATTTAATGGGAAAAATCCATGGATGAAGGGTGATTACAAGATCTCAAGTTCACTCTAGAGTGTGGCAGCATAACCATAGGAAAAGCATCTCTTGATCTCCTTCAATGAGGGATTCTGTGCTATTTTATATTCCAACAAAAAGTGAGAGTGAGAGAGCGAAAGTATAGTGGGACAGGTGTTGTGCCGTTATTGGTTGGGAAAGTGCACCTTTTACAGAAATATGGGAGGATATTCAGGAGGTTGTTACCCACAAATTGGTGTGGATATCTTATTATTCCCTACATGTACGCATGATGTAAGTGCTTGCTAATGTTATCTTATCCTATGGTGCATACTTATCTTAATGATGTTAAGTAACGGTGTTCAAACGAGCAAGGATATAACTGGGTCGAGCACCATTAGACCTGAGCTGCCCTCATTGTTCTTATCTGAGCAGATGCTGAGTCATGACAACCTCACTCTCTTCCCTCAATGGGGACGCGTTTCATCTTCTGAGTGGCTAAAAATGTGTCCCATATTTTGGGTATAATAGTGAGCACTTTTATTGAATATTAATTTTCACAACAAAATAATCACATTCCCAATTTGTGGAACCCATCGACTAAAATGTATGCTATTAACTAGTATTATAGGTTAGGCCAAAAGAAAGTTGTGTATATCTACAATTTGGCCAAGCCTATAACCTCGGCTAATATCCTACATTTCAATCGACGAGTTCCACACAACATCGATTAAAACCACTCTTGATGCCCCCAACAAGTTTAATCCCCTATGAACAACACTTTTTGTTGATGCTAGCAAGATTTTGGTTTCACTATTTGGATTAGTGAACACATTAATCAAGGTTTAGCAACATTGGCTTTTAACTGTATGTATTCTTGATCTTTAAGTAATTTAGCATCAATGTTTTTATTAAATTAGTCATAATAAACATTATCTGAATACATAGGATTTAATACATTGGTGGTGGACTCCATAAGCATCATTAATTAGGTCGGTCAAAGTACGATGTGTTGGCGAATTATTCACCACTTCCACCCGATCGGGTAACGGTAATTTTTTAGGAACATATGGTACATTATTCTCCCCATGAAATGAACATATCTTATTGTCTTCAAACATATCCAACCTTAGAAAATGCAACTCAATGTCTTCCAAATGCTTAAATTTGTTATTCATATAATGTCTCATCGATATGGGATCTTGTCTCTGTTAAGATTTCTATCTACATTTTAACATAATCACAAAATCCATTTACATGCTTACTGGAGACTCTAGTACTCCATCCTATCCACTCTTTGTATTGTGGAATTTTTTTTTAAAATTTCTTCAAAATTCAATTCTCATATATAAATAGGTTAAAATGAAGGTCATATTGCATAAATGAACTCTTAATTGATAATTCAAGAAAATTCATTCAATCCAATTATTCAATCAATATAAAATAAAATCGAATAAATTAAGATGTCAATAACCCCAGAAAATTAAATTTAAAACAAATTAAGTTGTCATTACATGTCCCACAAAATTAAAATAATTACAAACTTATCACAAAATATGAAAAAACATTACAAACTTATCCAAAAATAAAACATTATTCATTGCATAATCTTCCCAATACATAAATTGGCCAGGCCATAAATTTCCTCCTATACTCGATAAACGGAAACCTCTAACCCAATCAACATGCACACCCTCTTGTTCGCAAATCTTAGCATCGCTTTTTTGCAAAGAGTGACTTTGCACAAGTGTTCTTAGAGTCGTAAAAATGATCGTGCATTGCCCAATCAACCTAGTATTGGAAAATTTACTCATATAATACTCCTTGGTATAGTCAACATGCATGGACAATGAGGATGCTCAAAAAGAGGGTGTGATAGGTGGCTGAGAGGGGAATGTTAACAGAGGCATTTGAGAGGGGAAACCTTGAGGCGTTGAAGAGGTGAAACCTTGAGGTATGAATTAAAATCCTCTTTGTTGTTGACTAAGTAGTTGGCATAATCCCTTGATTTCATTCGTAAGATGTACCAAAGTATTGTTAACAAAGCTCGTGTCCTTGTTAAGACCTAAAACTACCTCTTTTATAGCCCCTAGTTCTTCCGTCTAGTTCGACATGTGACTCCTCACCAAAGAGAGATCATCTAATACAGTTGTGGTGTGTAGTTATTTTTTCTTCAACATCTTGTAGACCATAATTCTTATCCTCCACCTTTTATGCATCATAATTACCTTAGGTATGGCATCTTATTCGATGTCATATGGGTTGTACTCAGACTGACTATTCCTCACGCCTTCTATCGTTTCTTGTAGTATAATAATATATTTATGACTATAATTTTAATATTAATATTTTATAGAGTGTATATGATCATTAAGTTCAAACTCACAAAAGTTAGAGCGATCTGGTTTATGAATTTGTTGGTGTGTTTATCGCATCGGGCATGCAAGTACAAGTTGATCTGATTAGGTTTTTTCCCTTCTTCTGGAATCCCCTTGGTCCTTCCCACCCATTCGTCCTTCAAATAATCATATAATTTGGACTTAAGTTTGTGGACATTAATTTTTGTTTCCCTATTTTATCTGTTTTTCTCCTTCCAAATCCATCTTCCTTGAATAAACTCCATGTTTGCCAATGATATGTCTTTAACTTTCTTCATGTTCCTCCATGCCAGAGATCCTTAACTAGGATATTTGTTCCAAGACTTGTATTTGTTCTTCATAAAATAAGTCCAATGAGAGTTCTGTAACACCCCGTGTTTTTATTACTTATTTTAATTAATTAATTGGAATTTTTGGGAAAAATAAAATTTTGAATTTAATAATTTTTATTGGCTAAATATGTTGGTTATGATTTTAAAAGAATAGAACTTCAATAGAAATTGAAATCGGATTTAAAATGGAGTTTTAATTGAATTTTTATTATATAGAAGAGTCCTCAAAACATAAAACTCTCTAAGAGTCCTCGGAGCATAAAACTCTCTAGAAAAAAATATTTAAAAATATTTAAAGGTCCGATCGAGTTGAATTTTTTTTTTGTAGCTTCCTCTCGTCTTCAGCTAATTCTTTGTAAAATTTCATCTAATTCCAACGGTCCGATCGTCCGGAATAAAAATTTTAGTGTTTGTATCTTATTAGAGTTCTATTAGGATTAGGTTTCCTAATGACTATATAATGACTCTAATTCGTGGGGAGACTTCTCATAATCACTTTTTCTCAAGTTTTTCACCAGAGAACACTTCTAAAAGGCTTATTTGGGGTTTAATCAAGATCGGTCCAAGAACACTTCTTTGCTAATTTTTCGAGAGGAATCCAGATTTCTAATCAGATTTTCAACACAATCTTCACAGGCATGATTACTCTATTCTTTTCCTTTAGTATTATGCGTTTTAAGTGTCGCCTAAATACTTAATTACATGTTTTCTTAAAAATAATTAGTAATTTAATTAGAAAAAGTGGATACTAATTATGGGGCTGTTTTTTTATAAAATATTTTAATCTGAATAATATTCATAACCCTTTGGGTACGTAGGATTCATGACTGATTTTAGGTTTTATTGGTGTAGGTTGCATGTAGAAAAACCCTAGCTTTAAAATAATTGACTTTTGGGGCGTATAACTCATGTAATACATGTAGAGATAATAAAATTTGGTTTTTGATGTATATATGATGAAAACTTGGTATATTTAATTTAAAATAATTAAATGAGATTATTTGGGTATTGTTGACGTTGTGATAATTAAATTAAAGATTTAATTGAATTGGACTATCATGCGCAGTTTTATACGTTGACTAATCATTCTTGTTGGTATGACTTGTTAGTATTATTAAATATCATTGTGACAACGGGTTGTTGGGTATTATTGCTCTCCATATATTTTAGAATGCCTTCTAGGAATGGGACTAGTGAGGGAAAATTGTCACGGTTTTATTGAGTTGTGGGTGGGATGATTTTTATTACTCTATCGTCATTACGCTAGTTTAGGTATGAGACTAGGTTATGATTTATGTTAGAAAATCCTCCTATACATAGGTTAGGACGTATTGATAACTTGGGGACCCTTAGGTATGGGACTAAGGGGAATTTTGAGGATCTCGCATCGATTAAAGGGTGGGGTGTTTATTAATTGAGAAATTGAGAACTAATACCTAAGATAATAAGACGGGTATTAAAATATATTGGCGACATAATCAGCGAGGGCCGACAGTTTAAACGGGCCAACCGGCGTTTTATGTCGTGTAGTGTATGGAACCTTATCAATCAGCGAGGGCCGACAGTTTAAACGGGCTAGCCGGCGTTTTGATAAGGGGATGTGTATTTTGGTGGAGAAATCACCCGAGGCGGGAGGACCGCTATAATGAATTTTGGTGAATTATCACCCGAGGCGGGAGGACCGCCATACCTAATAATTATTGAAGTAAGAACATAAATAATTGAGAAATTTGATAATTTGGGTTAATTAATAAAAGATTAACTCCGTGAGACTTGAATATTTAAAATCATATTGGTGTGCCTTTATAAATAGGGATTTCTGCGGGTAGTTAGTGATTTATATTTATCGCGTTTAATTATCCCTTTTAATTTAAAATACTATATTGTGATATTTATTGTGTATAATGCTACTGTCTGGATACAAGGATCCTATTTGAGGGGAGTAGTGTGTATTCTTGCTCGGGGCTTTGGCTCTGACCCATGCGTTGACTAATATTTTTCAGGATGAGAATTGGAGAAGTTGCATAAGTTTATCGGAGTTATCATTTGGAGGTGCAGCTGGAGTTATTCATTTTATGGCATAGTTTAGCTAGATTTTCCTTTTCAGTCGTATTTTATTATGAGACTTCATTTGAGTTTTATTGGGCCATTCGGTTCCAAAGTTGTTTAGAGGATTTCTGTTGGGGTTATTTCAGATTTTATTTAATCATTATTGAAGAATGGATTATTGGAGTTAGCATGTGATGGATCTTTTATCGCTTAGTTGTTGATGATCATTTGAGATCGATTCAATTATTTATCTTATGGACTGATTTACTTATGTCTCATATCTGTCTCATGCTAAGAATGGAATTTTATTTACTCACGCCCGGCTTAGTTTTGGTGGCGGCCGATGCCAGAATTAGGCGGGGCGTGACAAGTTCTCAGTATAAAACTTCCAAACAAGTCTCAAACAATAGGCTTGAGAGATGATATGTAGATCTTTAAACCCCATGCCTCCTTCCTCTATAGACCTGCACAGCTTCTGCCACTTAAACCATTAGTGTTTCCAACCTTTACTTGCATATCCTCTCTAGAAGAATTTATTGAACATCTTATGAATCATTGAAATAACATCTTTAGGGGACTGCATAGCTGATAAAATAAAAATAGGAATTGAATTTAAAATATGCAGAATAAGAGTGTGTTTGCCACCACTTGATAATAGTTTGGACAGCCAACCTTCTATTTTACTTCTGATGGAGATAATTAGACTTCTTTAGTAGATCACCTTATTTCTACCTTTAAACAGAGTGGACCCCAAACACTTGAAAGGCAACGGCTTCAAATAGAGACCAATACTAGAGTTAATTTTGTTTTTTAGGCCTATAGTACTTTTGGGGTCAATTGAGAATCCACTTTTTTGAAAGTTTATTTTTTTGCCAGACATACTAGAGTAACTTTGGAGAAATATCAATAGGTTTTTCAATCTTCTCCTACCACACCTATTGAAAATTAATATATCATCTGCAAAAGAAAGATGGGAGATTAGAGGGGTGCTTCTAGGGTGATAAAATGGAATAATTTTACCCTTTAAAATCAAATAATTAAGACCGTTGCTCAACACTTTAGCTACAATAATGAATAAACAATGGGGTATAGGATCCCCTTATTTAAGGCCTCTAGAAGATTTAAAATATCCCTTTGATTCACCATTCACTAGTATTAAGAACTGAATAGTTGAAATAGTTCTCCATATCATGTCAATCAACCTCTCCCCAAATCCAAAATGTATAATCACATTAAGCAAAAATGGCTAGTGAATTCTGTCATAGGATTTTTCCATATCTAGTTTAACCATCACATTACATCCAGATGCCTTCTTTAAAATACTATGGGCCATCTCTTAAGCAAAGAGAATGTTGTCTTAAATGGCTCTTCCCTTTGCAAAGGCATTTTAATTAGGAAAAATGATATTAAGTATTGAACTCAGTATTTTGGAAATAATTTTGAAAGAGAAGTTACACAAACTAATTGGTTTATAATACCCACAAGACTTGGGATTAATTCCCTTTGGAATAAGAACAATTTTAGTGCTTGGCTAACTCTTTCGAATGACATAGCCTGCGAAAAAAAACTATTAATTGCCATCACAAGATCGTGTTTGATGATCCTCTAGTAATATTTATAAAAGGATCCCCCAAAACCATCAGGACATGGGGTTGTATCCTCATTAAGATCATTCACTTCTTTATAAATTTCAGCTTCTGATGCAAAGTCTTCAAGAATTTCATTATCATCTTCATCGACTAGTTTAGGAATCAACTCATCCAACTCCAAAGAGTATTCTTGGGGTTTTTCCTGCATAACACTCTAGAAATATCAATTAATAAGCTTGAGATTGATCATACAGCTTTAACATTATTCCCATCTTTATCTTCAATGACTTGATCCCCAACTTTCAATGTTTATCTCTCACACTTTCATGGAAAAATTTAAAGTTGAAATCACCTGATTTTAGCCATTTTATAGATGATTTTTATCTTCAAAATAATTCTTCATACTTCAAAGCATATAAAACTTAGACCTACCCAAATTTAGCTCAATTTTGTTTGATTTCTTGTTAACATCTTTAAAAGTAAGTTCCAATTGCATCACATTATCTTCCAGGTCTTTAACCTCTTGGAAAATGTCTGTAAATTGATTTTTACTCCATGATCTAAGAACCCTTTTTAGCCTCTTTAATTTATGCCCAAATGCAGCCATTCCTACTACATCAATATGATCAGTCTAAGACTTTTCTACCACCTCTAAGAACTTCTCAATCCTAGTTCCCAAAGATTGAAATTTGAAAAGTTTAGGTTGTGCTTACACATGAGGAGAAAAGGATAGGAGCATAGGAGCATAATCTGAGGTAGTTCTGTTCAAATGTTGAACAAAAGAATTTGAGTAATTATCTTCCCATTTTTCATTAAAAATACATTTATGTGAGGCCTGCTACATCTCTATTATTGCTCCAAATGAACTTAGACCCTTTGTATGCCTTATCCATAAAACCATTATAATCTATAACTTGTTTAAATTCTCCCACGTCTATATTATTTATTTCATTTCCTCCAATTTTTGTCTACTTCCACAAGATGAGGGTTATCTTAACACACATTTGAGATGTCAACTAGATTATCCCACATAACTCTTCTCTCTTCTTTTCCAAAATTACAATACAACACAGTTAGCATTATGTCCTCCATAAAAGAATGATGAGATAGCCTCACAGTTAACTATCGCTCGGAGTTTAAAACAATAAAAACTATGGACTTCAAATCTCCAAAAAATCTAAATTTTACCATTCTCATTATTGCTAAAATTATCAAATCCCCATTTTAATCTGTATTTATCAATCTTAATGGCATTTACTTTGGGCTCCAAAAGGGGTAAGACTAGGATTTTGTGAATTTTTAAAAGCTTTTTGATTCTTCATAAAGGGGAGTTCTTTGCAGACCCTCTTACATTCCACACCATGAGACTTAACATTTGGGTATTTGGGGGGGGGGGGGGGGGGCAAGTGAATGATAACTTTGGTTCTTGATCTAGCTAATCTCCTTAGGATGGGGTCTATGAAGGTAGGTTTTTTGGTAGGCACCTTAGCAGCTTCAAAATTATTCTCCTTAATCCCTTTGTTTTACTCTTTATTATTTTCCTTGAATGATTGCATTTTGATCTCAAACTTCTTACTTAATTGAATCAGGTCTTCAATTAAATGCACCTGCATAATCTCCTCAATATCTTCATTAGTTTCATGCAAGTGAGCGGCTGCATTATTAAATTCATAATTAGAAATATTTGTAGCTCTTAGAGATAAGGAGCACTTATATAAAATCATGGCTTCATGGGGTTCAAAGTCCTCTTTTTGAATTTTATCAATATGATCATTGATTCTTCTAATGATTCTTTTTCTTCTTCTTGGAATAATATCTTTAAAAAAAATTTTGAGCTCAGAACTCAACATTTCTCCTTCTTCTACATTTGTATCCTTAATAAAGAGGTATTCAACTGCATTACCTTCTTAAAATTGACTCTTCTTCAGGTTATCTACAGCACCTAACTCATTATTAATAGCTACTTCCTCACAATTTATCACATTAACTGGAAGTTCTTGATATTGACAAACATAATTATCTTATTCTTCATCCATTGAGTCTTCTTCTCTTTGCATAGCTAGACTAGCATTCTTGATTTGACACTTAGTAATTGGCATTGTTTGACTCTTCTGAATCTTCTCCTCTTGAGCTTTGGGTGTGGTTTTAGAAATAGATTAATACTGAGTAGGGGCTTCTTGACTCTTCTCCTTGCTTATCTTAGCACCATGATTCTAAACTTCATACTTAGGATCTTGACTGTGTTATACTTAGTGGATCTCTAAGTAGTCTATAAATCGATTCGTATCTGTTAAATTCTTAAATCGTGCTGATATGAAAAGGCTTTGCCCAAAAGGATTTTTTCCTAAATTCTTCCTAAATTCTTCTTCTGTTTTGTTTGATTGATTAGTTTGGCATATTTAGATGGACTTTATCTTATATGTTCACATAAATCTAATCAAGATAAAAATTGGCTAAAAATTGGATCTGTGTGTGTGTCTGTGTGAACTAAGATAAAATGAATCCATATAACTCGCATTTTCAAATTGGTATCAGAGTTGGTTACCCTAATTTATTGTATGAAATTTTAGGATTATATGAATAATTGGTATAATAGGGTTCCGGTTTTTAATGGGTCTAACTATACATATTGGAAAGCTCGAATGATGTCGGCACTGAAGTCAATTAACGAGCGAGTCTGGATTGTTTGTGAAAGATGGTGGACACCACCCACTGTGACTAATGACGATGTAATAAGTCTTAAACATGTCACTGTCAGGGCTGATGATGACTTTAAATGGACTAATTTTAACTCCCGTGGGTTATGTGCAATTTTTGGTGTAATCACTCCCGATGATTTTTATTGTATTATGATGTGTACCACATATAAGGAAGCGTAGGATACCCTCCAACTCACTCATGAGGGTACCAATGCTGTGAAAGCTTCTAAACTACAAAATCTCACCGCACAGTTTGAAACCATTACCAAGCTAGAGACTGAAACTTTTAATGAGTTTTATGCACGTTTATCCGATATATTAAATTCTAGATTTAATTTGGTTGAGAGAATTCCTGAGACGAGAGTTGTGGAAAAAAATTGAGATCCCTTCCATTTTTTTTATCCCTAAAGTCACGGTCCTTAATTCATTGGCAAATTTAGATACGCTTAGGTTATAATAACTTGTAGGAGACCTTAAAACTTATGAAACCGATATGTTCCCCAAAACTCAAAAGAAAAGGAAAATAGGGATTGCTTTGAAATTTGAGTCTAAAAAGAAAAAGGAAAAGGTTTTTTATTCTGAGTGTGAATTTGATTTTGAGCTTTATGATCTTGCCTTGTTTGCGAAAAATTTCAAAAAAAATCTCAAATTAACTAAGAAAATTATTCCAAAGAAAACAAAAGTTTTAAGAAAAATGAAAAATGTCTATGAAGGCAAGAACATTTATGAGAATGATTAAGTGAGATGTTATGAGTGCGAGGTCAAGGTCAAGGGTCACAAAGGCCATAAGTGTGACACTAGGCTAAAGATATAGGACAAACGTAAAGCTATATGAAAAAACAATCTTAATGATAGTGATGTCGAGTCGATGGATTTTGGGGATGAATCACCGCATGAACCTAATTTCTTTGCATTTATTGATATTCATGTTAGTACTTCTAGTTTGTCATGCACCGGTGAGGAAATTTCTAAGTGTGATAGCCTCGCTAGTTTATTGAACCATTCTATAGAAAGTAAGAGTGATAAGGATAATTTGATGGAGGGAGAAGGTGGACTTCAACACACCTGCGAGGAACTTTACAAAGAGTATTTGATAACCAAAAAGAAAAATAGAAGTTTGACTCTTAAAGTGTTCGATTTAGAGAAGGAGGTGAAAGTTTTGAGAAAGTGTAAGGTGTCGGTGAGTCAACTCGAGAAGTTGAAAGTTTTTATGTGTGAGAAATTGATTGTGGTTGGTAGTAAAAAGACTGATTTGGCCCAACATTGTAGCTAGTCTTACGAGAGATCTTTCAGCTTGATTGGAGACTCATGAGAAACTTGAAGCCCATGTATTCCAACTCCAGAAAGATCTCAAACGTACTGAAGAGGTCAAGATCACTACTGAGGACACATCTAAGAAGGTTGAAAATATATTCTTCGATTCCGTGTTAGGTTTTAACGAGAGGCAAGGAATGGGTTACGACGGTGCATCCACTTCCAAAGCTTTACCTGAAATGATTCTCGTGTTTGTGATAGATCTTTATGGGCCTCGACCTAATCCACCAAGGAGATCTAGAATAATAAGGATATCTCCTCCTAGACGTTTTGATCAAGATAGACCCAAGAATGCCAATGTTTGTTCCCATTGAAAACAAAGAGGTCACCTTCAGGAATTTTATTTTAAGCTAGGAAGAGTTTCACACACGCGTGTTCCCCGATATTCTCTCATGTGAGTTCACACACTGTGTTCCCATACATACTCCCACACACATCTCCCCACATGCTCTTTCACATCACCATATAGATTTTGAGATTTTTTAGAGAAAGTAGATTTTTTAGTCAAGACTTCTCAATGTTTGATAGAGGAATTTCAAAGGATGTCTACTACTTTTGAGAACTCCTCTCAGACTACTGATTGAGGTTATGACTTGCATCTAGCATAGGGTGATTATAATGTTAATATCATTTGTCCATATGACTTGCATCTAGTATAGGAGGTATACTCCTTTCGAGAACTCATTCGGATTTTGTTTCCCAAAATTTTTATTTTATATTAAGCAATGGAAAGGGGCTACGAAAGAGAAAATTCTCTTTGCGTTAAAAGCCATTGTTTGTAAAAGAGCCTAAAAGATTACCAGCATACAAAAACAGAAGTGCCAACGCCATTTTCTTTTTGCATTAATGCTTCTTTACACATGAGCATAATGATATCTTCAAAATTTTGAGAGTGAATTCTTAAATATGTGAGATTTTAAGGGCGTTATAAAGTAAAAGATCAATGGGTTTGCACAATGGACTCTCTTGAAAAACATTAAATAGTTTGGAGTTATTATTTTGAGAAGCATTTAAATTCACGACATGTTGGATAAGTCGAGTAAATTTCATTTTATTCGACATTCTTACACCTAAGGTTGAAATTGAGTTCTTTATTTAGAAGTATCTCATTGAATTTGTCTGCCTTTGTTATGAATGCTTATATGATTTTCACATGGAACTTGTTCACACAATTACATTTCGATTTCATGATTAGGATATTTTAGTGACATTCCATGGTATGATATATTTGTACCTATAAGCACTTTTGTATACATATAATTTTTATGCTTGAGAAAATTGAAAATTTTCAAAAATTATTGGTATGCCTTTTAAAAATTCATTGCATGTCCTTTATTGTTTATCTTTGTGATGTTATTTAATTTGGATTTGGGTGATTCTTATTGTGGCCATCCCAGATCTCTCCCTTCCCCGGTTGGGAAAAAAGGGGGAGGTGAAGGTCTCACGCCCACTTTCTATAAGAGCGCTTCGACCGTCGTCGGAGTGGGGTAAATATAAAGAGATGGAGTCTACGGCCTATTTTTCACAAAATAGGCAAAATAACATGTCATCGCCTCTAGAGAGAAGCAACAAAGACAAACTGATGCTTATGAAACCAATAGTTCAGAGGTTCAGGGGCTAAGTTACGAAATGGAAAGGTGTTAGGCACTCATCCCGCCCTTTCAGTCTCTCATGGGCTTGTGTTACTATTTTCCTTTATTTCTTCGTAAGGTGTGTGTGTGTTTGTATATAGATGGAGATCAAAATCACCCGACTCATATCATGAACAGGATAGAATGGGGTCATCCGTAGGAATGTTTCTAAAATAATATTTTAAAAATACGATGTATGCGTTCATCGAGATATTAATCGTTGTGATGAAACGATAATATATGTTAGATAAAAATCTAATAAGGATTACAAATATAATATGTATTAAAATAATGTATAAATAAAAACAATTCAAATATGAAAATGGTTAAATTGGAGATATTAAAGAAATCGAAAAATTGGACTCGAGTTCCGGATTTTAACCCGAAACGCCTATATAGCCTATAAAGGCATCAAAGTCCATGTAGTTCGCATGAGGAATAAGGGTGGGGTTTATCCCATAAATTTGAAGGAAAAATTATTATATGAGTGTGTGTAGAAAATGTATTTTAGTTTTGAGAATTATTGGTGGATAATCCCGTTGGAATTTATAGGTGTAACCCTCTTTTTCTTTTCTTTTTTGGATTTTTTATAGAAAATAAAGTATCTACAATATAACTAATAAAGGATGAAATATTAATTTGTATGAACTAAAGTAAAATCTAGATTAAGAATTTATGTAACTAATGCAAGAATAAAGAAATTAAAGAGAGAGAAAGATTTTTGGACCTTGTTTGGAGGATTGAGGCTTGATCTTGATCTTTGATGAGCTCCCTTGAATGTTGAGATGAATGTTGGATGAGATAGGATGACATTTTTGTAAATTGGGTATGAAAATGATGGCAATAAAAGATGGAAAGTAATTTCACACAAGGAAACTTCGTTGATTACAAGAAAATGTTGTTCAGATCACTGATATTGATGGATCTAAGGTGTGCCTGGGAGTGATTTCATGCCCTCCATTTATAAGGTAAGGGGGGTACCGATCAGCATAGCCCTAGCCCTGCCAATCAGCAGGTAACCCTAGACACACTGCCGATAGGTAGGAAAATGGACTTGCCAATCAGAAGTCTCATGCATATTTTTTTTAAAAATGGCAGTAGAGCGCAATCCATTGATCCAAATCGCGCATGGGGCATACCTTTAGAAAGGTAATTTAGAGACCTTGAAGAGTAAATGGTCCACTTCTGGGTACGGGAGTTGACTTTGGGTCAAACGGGTCTCGAAAGCACTCGTCCATCCTTTGGATGGGAGATCATCGAACGGTAATGAATCGTTCATCCAAACTGTAAGTCAGAATCGCGCACGGGGCAGACCATTGAAAAGGTTATGTGAGGTATTTAGACATTCCAAAGAGCTTCACTAAATTTGGAGAGTTGACTTTGGTCAATCAGGTCCTAGAAACGCTCAGTGACCTTTCGGAGTAAAATGGGTCGTTCGTCTGCACCGTAAGTCTGATTTGTGCACGGGGCAGACCGTTGGAAAGGGTATTCAGTTCCCTTCGAATATTCCCTCGATCTTGTTCAAGATATACCATTTCGTTCATGGGTCAGACCATTATAAAGGGTTTTTCAGTGCCCTACAAAGATTTAAAGAGCTTTTTCTCTGATGATGAAGTTGACTAGGGTCAAATCAGGGCCTAGGAGCACCCGGTTGCCTCCAAATCAATTTTTGATGGTAAACTGGTTCGTTCATCCGAATCGTTATAAAAATTTGCATATGGGGCATACCATTTGCAAGGGTATTCAGAGCCCTTTAAAGATTCAATGAGGTTTCGCTATGATGATAGAGTTGACCAGAGTCAAACGGGTCCTGAGAATGCCCGATGGCCTCTAAATCAGTACTCGGAGTATGATATATGGTTTGTAGTGAAATGGGGAGGTTCTAGGGACCTAAGGATAGACTTAGGGGGTCCTATAATGTGGTGTCTTCAAAGCTTCTCGACGGGTGAGCTTAGAACAAGTGAAAGCCATCGAATAGGCACCACATAATGATTTTGGAAAGAGGTCGATTCTGAGGACCAGAAAGGATAAGGATGACCAATCCAAATGGTCAAGGACAATTATAAGGACCTAAGATAATGTTGGGTGGCCGATTCGAGCCAAGGTCAATTCTGAGGACCTAGGGTAGGGAACAACCAATTCTGAGGGTCGAAGCTAATTTTGAGTGCTTTAAGTAGGAGCGACCGATTCTGAGGGTCGAGTCAATTATGAGGACCGTAAGTGGGAGAGGCCAACTCGGGGGTTGAATCTAACTCTAAGGACTTTAAGTATAAGCGACCAATTCTGAGGATCGAAGCCAATTCTGAGGGCTTGAGTGGGAGCGACCAATTCTGAGGGCCGAGGTCAATTCTGAGGAATTTAAGTGGGAGCAACAAATTTTAAGGGCCGAGGTCAATTCTGAGGGCTTAAGTAGGGTAAGACCAATTCTGAGTGTCGAGGTCAATTCTGAGGACCTTAAGATGAGAGTGACCAATTCTGAAGGTCGAAGCCAATTTCGAGGGCTTAAGTAGAATTGACCGAGTCTGAGGGTTAAAGATAATTCTAAGGGCTTAAGTAAGAGTGACCAATTCTTAGGAACGAGGTCAATTTTGAGGACCTTAAGTGGGAGTGACCAATTATGAGGGTCGAGGTCAATTCTGAGGACCTTAAGTAGGAGTGACCAATTTAGAGGGTCGAAGCCAATTCTAAGTGCTTTAAGTAGGAGCGACCAATTCTGAGGGCTAAGATCAATTCTGAGGACCTTAAGTAGGGGAGACCAATTCTGAGGGTCTAAGCCAATTCTGAGGGCTTAAGTAAGAGCGACCAAATCTGAGGGCTTAAGTAGAAGTGACCAATTCTAAGGGCCGAAGACAATTCTGAGGTCTTAAGTAAAAGCGACCAATTCTACGGGCCGAGGTCAATTCTGAGGACCTTAAGTGGGGAGAGACCAATTCTGAGGGTCGAGATCAATTCAGAGGACCTTAAGTAGAAGCGACCAATTCTGAGGGTCGAGGTCAATTATGAGGAACTTAAGTAGAAGAGACCAATTCTACAGGTCGAGATCAATTCTGAGGTCCTTAAGTGGGGAGAGACCAATTCTGAGGGTCGAGGTAAATTCTGAGGACCTTAAGTAAGTTGTGGTGCATAGTTTTCCTTGAAAAGTTTGGAGACACCTCTGGGAAAAAATACTAACCCGAGGATTAGGTCCAGCCCTACCGGGGAATTTTTGTTTTGACAGTGTCCCTAGGAGATGTTGGTGGGGAGATATCCAATTGGATTTGGGAATTCCTCTGAAAAAATAATTCTGGGAGAAATTGTGGTATTAATTTAGTTGGGGATTTAAGAGGCTTGAAAAAATATTTTTCTTGGTGAAAAAAAGTTCTAAAATTCATTTGGTAATTTTAGGAATTTTCTGGGGAATTTTCCAAATTTTTTGGTATTTTTTGAGAAAATCTGTACAAAATTTCAAGGAGGTGCTGGCCGACAGGGTATAGGGGGTGTTAAATGATAGTGGCAGAGTCTTTTGGATCACCTCGGGCAGGTGAAGGGATAGTGCCCATTGATAAATTCTTATTTCCTCTTAAGACCACCTTTCTTCGATGTCCTTTTTAGAATATTGATTTTCCACTATGGATCGTGCAGGTGACCTTCTATCACTGTGGGATAGCCATTCAGCACACGGGGGTGATCGGGAGGAACACACAGTTGCGTCGTCTATTGGCGTACGAGTTTGGCTACTCCAAGTATCTGGGGGAGAAAGTAGTCCAATGGGTGGTGGAGGATGAGGTGACATCCAATTCTAGTTCTTTCCCTTTGGGATTGTCTTACAAATTTATTGTTATGACTGAAGGAGCTTGGCATTGGCCATGTTGTATGCTTTCATGTAGCGACATTGTACCTAAAAAGAGACTTTAAAAATACAAAAAGAGATACATATTTTGAATGATTATCAGGATTTAGTGGCTTATTCTATATGCATTTTAATTTGCTGCTGAGTTTTTATTTTGAGAAAAGTAGGAGAATGTGGAAATTTTTGAATATGTTTGAGTAGAAGATGGCCTAAGAGGCTTGGTTGAAAAAGATCTTCCCTTTTGAAGGGATTTATTTTGAGAAAAAGTAGGAAAAATGAGTTTTTTGGAATTTTTGAGTTGGGGGGGGGGGGGGGGGCTTGGAGGATTTGTTGGTATACGGAAGAGGAGATAGAAAGCTTGGTTATAAAGTGGAGCTTGCTTCTTTCGTTGGATTTGTTGAATCTATTATGTTGAAGAGATTGTACTGATGTTGGAGCTATTATCCTTGGCTTACATTCAAAGTTACTGTTGGTGACTGGGGATCCGTTGGTGGATCCTCAACTTGAATCCATCACTTCGTGGAAGTCGTACCAGAATCCTGTGGCGGTGATACTGACAGAGGCCCTGAATGGTCTAGATGCTTGGCGGGAAGGCTGTTTTGACTTTTTGAGAGGCAGCCCAATTATGTTGTTCATGTGGATGTCAAAGAGATTCCGTATGGTGGTCCATCTTGAATATCCCTTAGCAGTTGTGCTAATTTTCTTTACTCGCTACTTTATCAACTTGGGCCTAATTATCGAGAGCAGGGAGAACTGGTTTGTGGAGTACGGGGCTCGAGGTTTGCGTTAGTCAGTGCCTCAGTGGGGAGAGTTGCATACCATTCAAGAACTGGGCGAGTACCAGTTTGTTCTGTTAGTTGGTCTCCGGCAGACCTCTTTCTACTTTCCCTGGAGTGCCTTCGGTATTCCATCTAAGCAGAGGAAGTTTGGGGACCCCAAGATGGAGATGATGATGGGGTTGGTTCTTATAGAAGGTGCGGGTAGGATCCTTGAGGAATTTTATTTGTGAAGCTTTTGTAATGATGTTGTGTTTTTTTATGTTTGGGAATAAATTTGGGAAGGTTGTAGTTTGTTTAGGAGTAGTTTGGCTTATTTTTGTTTGGTGGGGGAAGTTATTTGACTCCCTACATTGATATAATTGTACCAGAATTTTTTATTTATGGAATAAAGAAAATTTTAATTATATTGTTATGCCTCTTGATAAGATTTTGCATTTGAATTATATATACCAATCGATAAGGCATACATAATCCTTTTGTTCATATAAATGATAAAAATGAACCGTCATTTTCGGAGATAAGAAAATAATAGCATTTTGTGAAAAAGAAGGGGATCATGATCATGTGAATCATATGAGCTGCGTACGTACCTCTTGAGATTTTTAAAATTTTTTGAATTTCATTTTTAAGTAAAATATTTTTTATAGGATTAGGCCCCGCATAGTTCTAAGTAGAGGTAAATGAAGAATTTTTTTTAGAATGGAAGGGAAATACGAAGAGTCTAGGGCGTCGAGATTTTGGACTAAAGGTAGAATTTTTTGAGACGGTCCAAGTTGATTGGACGGGCCATCTCGTCCCCATCGAGCTTGGTGAGCATAGCGGTGCCACCGGATAGGATCTTCTTCACAATGTAGGGGTCGCTCCAATTGGGCTTGAATTTCCCTTTGTGGTCCCAGATGGGCTCTATAATTTCTTTAAGGGCTAAATCCCCTTCTTGGACACCACGATCTTTGACTCGTTTGTCAAGTGATCATGATTTTCAGTGATGGTCACCTTGTATATAATATAGAGCCTTTAGCCTTCTTTTGTCCAAGAGTGACAATTCGTCAAGACGACTCTGATGCCAGTCTTCCTCGCTGACTTCGTTTTCATGCATGACGCGTAGTGAAGGAATTTCTAGCTCAACGAGTAGGATTGATTCCATGTCGTATACTAGAGAATAAGAGGTATCCCCAGTAGATGCTCGAACTGAAGTGCGGTAGCCCCAGAGGTCGTAAGGGTTTTGATCGGCCCAATCTTGATAACTCTCGATCATTTTACTGATGATGGCTTTGAGGTTTTTATTGGTGGCTTTAACTGCACCATTGGTTTGAGGTCGGTAGGGAGAAGATTTGTGTCTCTAAATCCCTTACTCATCGACCAATTCTGTGACTTCTGCCTCAAAATGTAACTCTTTATCTGATATTAGCTCGTGTGGGACCCTATATCAGCTGATGATATTCTTCTAGATGAACTTGGCCACCTTTTTGGCATTCAGAACTACATATGACTCTGCTTCGACCCATTTGGTGAAGTAATCAATGGAAGCCAAGATGAATTCATGTCCGTTGAAGGCTTTGGGTGTAACTTTCCCTATGATGTCGATGCCCTTTATAGATAATGGCCAGGGAGAAGTCATGTTGTACAATTCCCGTAGAGGCAAGTGTTAGAGGTTGGAAAAATGCTAGTATTTAAGACATCTACGAACATAGGCAGTGCAATCCTAAACCATGGTAGTCCAATAATAACCCTATTGGATGATCTTCTTAGCAAGCATATGGCCATTCATGTGGGGTCTGCGCTCCCCGTTGTGGATTTTTTGCATTATCTCTTTAATTAGCCCCTGCGATGTAGTGTAAATAGGTTCCATCAAAGTTTATCTTAAATAGTGCTTTATCACATACAATATACTGGACAGCCAGTTTGCTGAGGTTTGCTCGGTCTTTCTTGTTAGAATCATGGGGATACCTACCATGCTTGAGGAGGCGCCAAATATCATAGTACCAATAATCGGCTATATCAGGATCTTCTTCTGTGACGAGCTCAACGTGGTAGCAGTGGGTAGGTTTAGCTTGCTTTTGGACTAGGAAGGGGGCCATCGTTATTACTTTGGGCATTATATCATGGAGGCTAAGGCTGATTGGGCATCGCCTAAGTTGTTCTTTGCTCAGGGTAGTTAATGGAAGGTGATATCTTAGAATTGGGAGGCCAACTCTTCTAGTTGGGCATAAAAGGGTAAGAGTTTCTTGTCTTTGACTTTCCATCTTCTAAGGACTTGGTCGATGATGAGGGTTGAATACCCATAGACGTTTAGGCATCAGATTCCTTTTTTGAGAGTGACTTTGAGACATACCTTGCATGCCTCGTAGCCGGTCATGTTATTGGTGCAGGGAAAATACACCTTGATGGCAATGGGAGTGTGAGAGTCATCAGGGGTGAATTAGAGTATCCCAACGCCATACCCTTTCTTATTGACGCTGCCGTCAAAGAACATCTTCCACCGGAGGTTTTCTTGGGAGATGCGAAGGATATTTTTATCCGGGAACTCAGAAATCCAAGCATCGGTTTCGTCTATAGGGTAGTTAACGAGGTAGTCAGAGATGGCTCTTCCTTTCAAGGCTTTCTGCGTGACATACACAATATCAAATTCGGCTAGCAGCATCAACCATCAGGCCATTCGTCTAGACAGGGTAGGTTTCTTGAGCAGGTATTTGATAGGATCCATTCGAGATAGAAGTTTGATGGTAAAAGCAAGCATGTAGTGTCATAACTTTTCCATGACCCAGACAATGGGGGACACATTCTTTCTCTAAGTCAGTGTAGTTAACTTCGTACCCGACCAACTTACAACTGGAGTAATAGATGTCTCTCTCTTTGCAAGACTTCTTAAGATATTGGGCCAACAAATCCCCAGCTGCGGTGTCTGTTACGATCAGGTATAGCAGTAGGGGTAGACCAGATTATGGTGGCATGAGTACTAGAGGTCGGGTTATATATTTATTGATTCGTTCAAAGGCCTCCTGGCAAGCTTCATTCCAAACCTTGGTTGAATCCTTTCGAAGGAGTTTGAAGACGGATTCACAGATAGAAGCCAACTGGGTGACGAACCTACTGATATACTACAATTTTCCAAGGAATCCCCAGACTTCCTTCTACTTTCGGGGTTGTGTCATCTCGATTATGGCTTTTAGTTTGGTAATGTCATCTTATATCCCTTTCTCACTAACCATGAATCCTAAGAACTTTCCTTTGGTAACATTAAAAACATGTTTATGTGGGTGAAATCACGTCCGATATCACCATAGTCACTCGAAGAACTTCCGGAGAGAGTAAACATAACCTTCCCTAGTCTTAGACTTGATAATCACACCATCCTTGTAGGCCTCGACTTCTTTGTGTATCAGATCATACAAGATAGTTATGGCAGCCCTCTGGCAGGTAACCCCTACATTTTTTTAGGCCAAATGGCATACTGGTGTAACATAAGGTTTTCCAAGGGGTGATGAATGAGGTTTTCTCTTGATGATCCGGGTTATCTTAATTTGGTCATATCTGGAAAAACTATCAACAAATGATTTAAGAGCATGACTAGTCGTATTGTCTACAATCATGTTGATATTAGGTAGTGGGTAATCATACTTCGGAGAGGCCTTGTTGAAATCTTGGTAGTTAACGCACATGCGAACCTTCCCTCCTAATTTCATCATGGGTACGATGTTATCCTTCCATATGGGATATTTGATCACCCGGATGAAGCCTACGTTCAACTGTTTGACGACTTCTTCCATAAGCTTGAGTGACCATTCGTAACGGAGCTTTTGCAAATTCTGTTTGACCGGTTTACATTTTGGGAACATTGGAATCTCATACTAAGCTATCTTGAAATAAATTTCGATCATGTCATCATAGAACCATACGAAGACGTCCACAAATTCCTTCAGTAATTCCTCGAGTTGCGCGCGCTCATGATCGTCAAGGGTAGACCCTATCTTAATCTCGCACAGTTGGCTACTAGAATCGAGATTAATAACAATAGTTTCGTCTTCATTAACTTGAACACATTTATGTTTTTTATTATTAACCTTATTAAGATCAGTTAAGAATTATTCATTTGTAAAATCATCATCATTAAGAGTTTGATTAGAATCAAGAAATTAATATAAGGCACAACAAGATACTCAAAATCTTCATTTATTTAATTATTGGGAAAAATAGAGTTGAGAACCTCATCGAAGGAGGCCTCTACTACATTATGATCAGTGTAGGTAGGAATAACAAAAGAAGAGAAAATGGGATAAGCATTTGGGTTGCATTGCATTTCAACGGGTGGAATTGGTATAGTATGCCAGTTGAGGAGAGGTGCATCAGCAACTTTGATAAAGAGGGATGGATGCGATGATATAGTGCTTGAGTGGATCTTGTAGAGTGTCAGCCCCAGTGTCTTCCAGTTAAATGAATCCTCGAAGTCACTTCCCTCAAAATTTTTGGTAGTAACTATAGTCTTCTCAATAAGTGGTTACACGTGATGCTTGGAGCTTTCGACCCATGAGTAGCTGTCTTGGAAAAAGATCTCCCTTACTGGCTTCATCTTCTTGTCCACATCATCTTACCACAGTTCGGGAAAGCCGTAAAAGGGGAAATCTCCACCCTATTTGATGAATCTTACGTTTAAGGAATCCCTGGAGACAGTCTTGGCACTTTCTAGCGTTCCTTTTAATCGAGGTTGGCAGAGAATTCTGAGTTCCTCTGATGATGGTTAATAACCCAAGCCATAAGGAGGAAAGGCTTTCTTCAGTACTATGGGTTTAAGCATCCTCTGTTATCGTTGTCCTAGCCCCAGTCCATGCATGAAGTGTATGTTTTTAAACATCTGGATCACATTGACGTTGCAATGAGGGTTGTGTTCTGGACAGAATCTATCTTTGAAATCATGCCTTGCTGGGAGCGAAAGTGGTTCCACTCAAAAACTAGATAAAATCATATCATTTAACCCATGTTGTATCTCTAGTATTGGATTACTGGCTCTTATATTCTCAGTATTATCATCGTCACCCAAGATGGTGATGACCTTCCCATTGGCAAACAACTTCAGTTTCTGATGGAGAGAAGAAGACACACCCTTGATAGTATGGAGCCATGATCGTCCAATCAACAAGTTCAAACAAGTCGGGATGTTGATGACTTGGAACTCAGTAACAGGATTTATAGGGTAGGCCCCTATTATAATCTTTATGGATCCCATCACTTCTAGACGGGTATTATTATAAGCGCACACTATGGCAGAGGTTGGAGCAAGGTTTCTCACTTTTAGTCCCAAGACGTTGAGGGTTCTCAACGGGAAAACCTTAAGAACTGATCCCTAATCGACAAGCAAAAGCGAGACAGTATTTCCCATGACTTAGAATTAGATATTGAGAGCATAGTTGTGATTTGGACCAAACTTAGGGATTTATTCTTCGGATAAGGAAAGCATTCTAGTAGAGGTTAGAGATTTGGCCAGATTCACTGCTTCTTTTGGCGTGGTGGAAGGAGGGACTGTGGGCTCGTGAGTGGTTTGATTAAGGCATTCTGGTGCAGCTAAGAAGACATAAAGAGTTCCCAAGAGTGATGTTAGCTTGGGTTTTTTTCAACTAATCGAGGAACTTTCTCTCCTCAAGGGTCATTTCCGACATAGGAAGTTTTTTAACACCTTTCCCTAGTTGATCATTGATGATTGTGCGTTTGGAACATGGTAATACCTCCCTGGTCTAGTTATATGGTTCACAGAAGAGGGGGAAAATAGAAACCCTATTTCCACATCTATCTCGAGTTGTTTGGACACCTTATTAATCTGTCCTAACAGCTTCTCAAACGATATCATTCCACATATACTAACTACTGGGTCGATATCATTCCACAAAGGGGTCGATCGATCGATCAGTCAATCGATCGACACTTTTGGGTCGATCGAGTGATCAACCAGTTCTTGCCCAGAAAATGCAAATTTGACCTACGGGTTTCATTCAATAATTTTCTTCAAAACGCCATTAATGAACCCCAAACTCCTAAAAAAGTTTACTACTGATTACATATACCGTTATACTTGATTTCCTACGTGAAGCATGTACAAATTCATCAAAGGTATTGAATTAAAGGGATAATTCATCTAAATTACCAAGAACCCTAATTTCACATTGAATTTCCAATCTTCAATTATTTTTCTATATTTTTCACTTCTAAACCCATACAATTTCGTTGGTAATCCTCTACATATGTTGAAATTTCCAAAATATATTTATTTCCTCTAAAGCATGTGATTTAAACTCTCTAAATCATCAAATTCTTTCATGAAATATATAATTATCAATCCTATTCTAACATAGGTGAAACATTAACTAGAAAAGGAGCAAGATAGATACTTGCCTGGGATTCAAAAGTCTGATTTGTTGATGATAAGGATATGGTTGCGTTCCTCGTCTTACGATCTATGTTTTGGTGGTGGTGGTGGTGTAATTGAATTGATTCTTGGCCTTTTATTTCTTGGAAACCTTTTCCGTCCTTCCTCTCACTGTCGTTCTATCTTTTTTAGAGTGTTAACCCTAGAAGACTCTTTTAATATCTGATAATAATGCCCCATTTTTTGTCATTAATTTAATGTCTAATTTGGAAATGACTAAATTTCCCCTCTAGGGTGCCGGTTAGGCCTAAATACGTCCCGACACCCGAACTAAACCCCTGGGTACACTTTCCTGACCATCTCGACCCTTCTAGACACGTCGGTGCACTCGAAATGACCATACGGGGGACTTATAATTTATTCACTTTTTATAATAATAATTTAGTCCCGACACGACACAGGCGCGTCCCGACTTAATTTCCATAATTGTCTTATTATTGACTCGTGACAATTTTAATAAATACAATTATACATATTACTTTACCCATTTTGTAATATTCAACAATTTCCCAATAATTACTAACTCTCATCGCACTAGTAAATATTTAAAATAAATCTTTGAATTAATATTAAATTAATATCTCAATTTAAATTTAATAAATCCCAAAATTTAAAATCCATAAAATACGGGGTATTACAACTGATCAGTGGTGTGGTCGGCATTTTGGTGAAAATTGCAATGGCCATCCGGTTTGAAATTTTTAGAAAGTGGGCTTGTCAAATGGACGAGGGTCCAATGGCTTGATAAGATTTCGACTTTAAAGGGCTTAGTAAACGTGAGAGAGGGGAGCGTGAAGCTCGATATATTCCTTTTTTATTGGGTTAGGACGGCTTTCTGGTGCCCATGGAGTAGTAGGTTGAGAAATGTTGTTAATGGTTGAAACTGAGGTATTTGCAGGCTTCTCGTACTTTCTGGGAGTGAACTATTTGGATACTTTCTGTGGCTCAACTTCTGTCTTGGAAAGACTTTCTTCAATATCCATTCTTACTTCCCGAAGGGCTCAGAAATGGGGTAGTACTTTCCTCCCATCGTCGCTCGGACATGGGGTGAGAAGTTCTTCTTCACAATACTGACTTGCTCCTCTTCGAAAGGCCCATTAGTCATGGTGGTCGCTTTCTTTCTCCACCTTGCTATGAAGTTATTGATAGATTCCCCAAGATTCTACTTAAGAAGTTCTAAATCACGGCGGGTGACCTCCAAATCTTCTTTATACCTGTACTGTGATATGAATTCACGGGAAACATCCTCCCAACTATGAATCCTAGACTCTTCGAGAGATAAGAACCAACAAAGAGCATTGTCCTTCAAAGTATGTTGGAACATTTGGGCCATTATTTCCTCGGAGGCACCTAAGAGTGTCATGGCTCGGTGGTAACTTCGTAGGTGAACAATTGGGGGTCCACTATCCCCAAACTTCTAAATGTTAGGCATATTGAACTTTTTTGATACCCTTGTTTAGGGTAGGGAGACATATGGGTGTAATCCATGTAGTTCTTAGAGATTCTGACTTGGTCAAACTTTTTGGTCAACATCTTAAGGTCTTTCTTGACCTTGTTTAATTCTTCTTCCTTCCGATCAATGGTTATGGGTAGGTTAGCCCCTGGCTGGGAAAGATTAGGCATAGGGAGCTGAGCTGGTGGTGGCCCATTAGCAGGAGGGGCCCGTGGAGAGTGCTAATATTCCTCAAGGACCTAAATAGGCTCAGGTGCGGGCGGACCCAAAGCGTGAGGGAAGAAGACCTCGGACTCTTCGGGAATAGGGACCTTATTTCGTTACATCTCATGAACCTCGATTTGAAGGTTGTCGAACTTAGCAGTAAGCTGGGCTAGAACCTTTATCAAATCAGGTTTCACGTTCGAAATGTGGTCTGCGTTCCCCATGGAAAGTGGATGAAGGTGAATTACTGACTTGGAGGAAGTACCGAGGGAACTGATGGAGCCTCGGGCCGATTTGACGAAACATCAAAGTCAATAGGGAGCCAGGCGAAGGGTCGGTTATGTGATTAACCTGAGAAGGAGAAATGATTCGAATTTATTTTTTAAAGAGAAGGAGGAAAGTCTTTTATTATACGAGGATGATACTTTTGACATTTTTCAAAAAGATGAGGATAAAATGTTTTGGGGTAAAAAGGAGGAAAAATATTTATAGTAAAAGGAAGAAAAAAATGCTTTTGGTATTTTGATAGAAGAGGGGAAAAATATTTTTGACTGGTAAAGAAAGAGGAAAAACGAGAAAAAGGATCTAAGGATTATTATTATTATTATTATTATTATTATTATTATTATTATTATTATTATTATTATTATTATTATTATTATTATTAATAATAATAATAATAATTACGAGATTAGGTGTTCCCAGTTTATTTTACTCGCGCATTAATTATTATCGCTTTTAAATTAAAATATTCTATTGCGGTGTTTGTTATTTATAATGATATTGTTTGGGTTCACGGACCCTATTTGGGGAGAGTAGCTTGTATTCATGAGGTGGGCTCTGACCCATTGCGTTGATTAACATTTTAGTTATAGCGATGGAGTATCTGCATAGGAGTATTTGGAGATATTTTGGAGGTGCAACTGGAGTTTATTTTAGATGCTTAGTATTTAGATTTATTTTTCCTTCCCGTCAAACTTATTATGAGACTTTATTTATGGATTTGGTGGATTAATCAGTCCCATAGTTGTTTATGGTTTTATTCAATATTTACGGTTGGATCATTTTATTTAAAATTATATTTAATTAGAGTTGGGTTAATTTAGAGATTAGCATGGTGATGGATTTATTATTGCTTGAGTGGTTATACTTACTGGATCAATATTATTATTATCTTGTGGAATAAATTTTTAAATGTTTCATACATCTGTCACATGCTAAGAATGATTACTTATTTAGTAATGCTCAGGATAGTTTGGCGGCAACGGCTGGACACCTCGATTGCCCGATTGCGCGGGGTGTTACAGATGGTATCAGAGCATGGTCTTAGGTCTCGGGTTGTGAGACTATCTAGCTTCTGCGTTACTGATCTTTGATCCCTTTTGTTGATTCGTACTCTTTAAGGCATTGGGTCTAGTATACGTGTTATTTGTGTTTCTTGGAGATAGGAAGTTTTGTGTTAAGGACGTTATAGGAATTAAGGTTAGAAATAGTAATCTTGATTTGAGGATTCTTTGAGTTGATTTTTAAAATGATATTTATTTGGCAGATCGTTAGTATAAATTTTGGCTATCTCTAGTATCGATGTCGTGATGTGATTTGATTTCAGGATTTAAGTTTGCGATGTCTTTTGGAGATAGAATCGAGTGGTGACACGTGGGAGAGAGTAGTACGTCATTATTTTCATAGATATATTTTATATATGTTGTATTTTGTTCACGTGGTAAGTGTGTGTGGGATTGGATGTATAGCCGCCCAGTTGTGGCATTTTATGGATACGCATATGTGAGCCTTGTTTTATTTTTGCGCATTTACGATTCATCGAATTTCGAGGACGAAATTCATGTGCTAGTGGGGAAGTATGTAACATCCATGATTTTTCAGCCGTAAAAATCTTTATTAAAAAAAATGAAAAAAAAATTGGAATCTATTTAATATTGGTATGTAAAAAAGTTGGTATTTATATATAAAAATAAGGTTTTAAGTGGAATTTCAATCAGGATTAAAATTTGGAAATTATAACTTTTTGTATAAAAATCTGGGGAGAATCCGACCTAAGGAGAAAAAGATAAAATAAAAATATTGGATAGTCTGATTGAGCAAAATCTTTTTGTGTAGCTTTGTCTCGCCTTCAGCTACAACATGTCAAAATTTCAGCCAATTCCAACAGTTCGATCGTCCTTAATATTTTTTTTAGTGTTTGTATTTGATTAGGACTCAAATTCTTTTTGGTATATAAACATAATGTGACGAGTTTATGACTTTTAAGAAATATTTTTGCCTTCTCAAAAATAGTAGCCTCCCATAATTTCATTCTCTCTCATCTACAAAACATAAATCCCATTTAACACAACTTTCAACCCAACTTTTGAAGAGCTAAAGCGGGTTTTCTCATGATCGTTCAAGAATGAGTCTTTATCAATTTTTCGAGAGGAACGCAACCATCTAATCAGAATTTTCAACCAACTTTTCATCAGGCATGAATACTTCTATTCTTTTTCTTAAGTATTATGCATTTTAAATATCGCCTAAACATTAATTCACAAGTTTTTCTTAAAATATATTAGGAGCCTTAATTAAGAAAAGTGAAATATATATTGAGAGTATTATTATGAAAAATATTAATATGAATTAAGACTCATAACCCTTGTGTGTCTAGGATAAAGATTGGATTTTTGGTTAATATGTGTGTAGGTTTGCATGTAGAAACCATAGTAATTTTATTTAAATGAAAAAGGAACTTGTACCATCATATGAAATTATGTAGGTATGATCAAAGTGAAATATTATTGTGTGCTGCATAAATTTGCATGATGTTGATATTAAAATTGTTGGATAAAAATAAACTGTGTTAATTATGACGATGGATTGAACGAATTAAATTGAGTTTAATTGTGATTATATGAGAAATTATATATTTGTTAATAAATTGGATTGTGCAACTTATTATGTAAATTATATTCATCACCGCGGGATGACGAAATTTCGGGTAGTATGCTCCCACCTATATTTTAGGAATACTTGTTAGGTATGGAATTAGTGGGTTGTAACACCCCGCACGCCCGAAAAAGACACTCGGTGTGCTAGTAAGATAAAACTAAACTAAACCATCAATAATGAGCATAGAGCATCTAAATGTCCACAATTAAAATATAACAAATCCACAATCCTTCTATTTCTACAATAATGATTACAATAATATTTCTCTCAAAATACACAAATCTCAAATTATAATTACACCACCACTTATACAACAAAATAAATCTTCCAATACATGATCTAAAATAATTCTCCAAAATAGCCCATAGCGTCACAATCCACGTTAACCTGCCAACTAAAAGAAAATACAGGAAAGTACACAATATGACAGGAATAGATGCTCAAAAATAAATAGCACGATGAATAAATTACAACAATATGAATCGCATATCCAAATCAAATGCAACACACAAGCATTATATCAATATTAATTTCTTAATAACACATCAATGAGTCACCAGGACTCACCTCACCTCCCCTAGGCATCTCAAAGCCATATACCGATTCGTGGGACTAATGGTGGGTGTCCATTCTTCGTGTCATATTAAAATCTCATGACACGATGCTCAAATCACAATATATATCACAATGAATCAAAATTTAGATTCCAACAATTTTCGGATTTCAAATAAATATCACAATTCAACATGAGTGCAATTGACACAGAAAATAAATGGAATACTCTCGAGAGAATTTATGAGCATATTGTGTAAGTCCCGTACCTTAAAATCATTACATGAATCGTAACATAAATTCAGCTTCAAAATCTGATCGCACCATCAGATTCCTCCCATGAAAATAATCAAATCATGTTCTAGCCCCAACACGAGATAACCCCGAGTAATCCTATTTTAAAAACCCAGAAAACCAGATCCAAAAATTATTTAAATCACCAATCCGACTTCAGATTTGAATTCTACACGAAAAATTGAGTCAGGTATGTGTTTTGAATTTTTCTCAAATCTCATTCGAATGCACTCAAAAAGAAGATCTAAACCTTCTAAATTGGCTCTTCTCATTCCACTCGTTTTTGCCTATTTGGATTTCGTTTTTGGCCTCTCTTTTTCATCTCCCTTTCCTTATAATCACCCATAATATTCCTTATATAACCCCTCTCTCAAACCCTAGCTTGGAGCCTTAGCAAGCGCATATTACTATATTGCCCTTTAATTCAAAATTATAACTTTACATATTTAAACCATTACAAAATGTCCAAAAATAATTTAAATTTAAATGTTTGATTCGATTTCAAACCAAAATAAATTATTTTATCCCCGATTAATAAAATAATAATATTACTGAAATCTTGTATAATATTCATAAATAACCCTCAAAATAATGGGGTATTACATACTTCCCCCCTTGAAAAGGAATTTTGTCCGAAATTCAACGAAACCTAACACTCGAAATAAAATGCTACTCGATTCTATTTCCCAAAATCACACACTAAAGTCCTCAAATCAATTCTAAACATCCTCACCCCAACGCCTAACACATACTCAAAAAAATTTCTATCTCCAAAGAAAACATGGCTAGCCCGCATGCTAGACCCAATACCCAAGACCCGAGGGTTATCGTATACCTAAGCTCTGATACCATCTCTAACACCCTGCGCGTCCGGAGAGACACGCAACGTGCTATTACGATAAAACTAAACTAAATCCATCAAAAGAAAGTATAGAGCATCTAAATTTCCACAATTTAAGTATATCAAATCCAGTGATCCTTATTTTGGAAATGTAAGAATTATTGGATTTGATATACTTAAATTGTGGAAATTTAGATGCTCTATACTTGATTTTGATGGATTTAGTTTACTTTTATCGTAATAGCACGCCGCGTGTCTCTCCGGATGCGCGGGGTGTTACATGGGTATGCCTTAGTAGCAGTTTACATTTTCTAGGTATGGGACTAGATAGTGTAGATTTTTACAGATGGAATATTCCGGGGTGGGACTATTTTTGGTTTCGTTCCATTATTTTGGATAGCCTAGATGCGGGACTATGAAGAGATAAATTGATAGGAATCCATCATATAATATAGAGTAGGACATGTTTGTGTTCTGAAGACCTCTAGGTATAGGACTAGGGGTAAGTTTGAGGACTTATGCTCTATAATAGTGTGGGGATAATTTTAAACAATGAGAACTTGAGGAATTGAGAATTAATGCTTAAGATAATAAACGGGTATTAAAATGAATTAGCATCATTAATAAGTGCAAGACTGACAAAATTCGGGTTGGTTGGCTATTGCGATGTGTGGGTGTGTTGGCATCATCAATAAGTGTAGGGCTAATAGAATACGGGTTGGCTGGCTATTATGGCGTGTCGTGCGTGGAACCTCGTATATAAGTACAGGGCTGATAGAATATGTGTCGAATGGCTATAGCTAGGGAAATGTGTGTGGTGTAAAACTTTAGACGGGCCCGAATAAGTGCAGTACATACAGTAGGGTCGGCTACCTATGACGGTACCGCTATAATAATAATAATGTGGGAAATCAATTTAAATTAAGATGGTGACTTTAGGGTAATTGCCATATTGTGATAACATAAGTTGGACTTAAACTTTGGGGTTGCATAATTACGAGATTAGGTGTTCGCTGTTTATTTTACTCGCGCGTTAATAACTATCGCCTTTAAATTAAAATATTATATTATGGTGTTTATTATGTATAATGATATTGTCTGGGTTCAAGGACTCTAATTGTGGGCAGTAGCTTGTATTCATGCAGTGGGGTCTGAACGGTTACGTTGACTAACATTTCAGGTATAGCACTCGAGTAGCTGCATAGGAGTATTTGGAAATATTTTGGAGGTGGAACTGGAGTTTATTTTAGATGCTTAGTATTTAGATTTAGTGTTCCTTTCCGTCGGACTTATTATGAGACTTTATTTATGGATTTGGTGGATTAATAGGTCCCACGGTTGTTTATGGTTTTATTCAATATTTACAGTTGGATCATTTTATTTGAGATTATATTTAATTGGAGTTGGATTATTTTGCAGATTGGCATGGTGATGGATTTATTATTGCATGAATGGTTATATTTAGTGGATCAATTTGATTATTATCTTGTGTAATAAATTTTTAAATGTCTTATAAATGTGTCACATGCTAAGAATGATTACTTATTTAGTGACGTCCGGCATAGTTTCGCGGCAGCGGCTGGCCACCCTGTTTGCCCGATTGCGCGAGGTGTTACATACTGGAATAGCAAAAGGGGGATATTTGTAAGAGCAAGATTTTATAATTGTTCATAGTTTTGATAATTTGGCATATCTCATTACAAATCTAATGCTACATCCGCATACCACATTCATTGAAGTTGAGTTAGTGACCGAGCAAAATTCTGAAGTTCTAACCGTTGGAATCGTCACAACACTTTTGGAGGTATATGGAATTTGGATTTTTTATTTAATCTTATGTATTTTCTTCTGGGATGTGGTTTAATTTATTTGAGGTATTTTTCTAACATGACTTTTCAAAATCAAAATTTTTGTTTTTGATCTCGTTTGAACGATATGTGCCTCGTGTTTGAACGAGATCTAGTTCTTATTAGAACGAAGTTGTCATCTCATTGGAACAAAGGTTTGAGTTCATTGGAAAAAATTTCAAATGAGCTTCAAATGGGATCCCACTGTTTTACCGAGGTCCACACTTTGGAAGGTCATTGGAACGAAATAGGAGGTTCATTCGAACGAGTCTTAACCTCATTAGAACGACACCTGTGATTTCATTCGAATGAAAGTCCATTTTTGTTCGAACGAAGTCCGCCGCCTCGAAATTTATGTTTTCTATAAAATGGACTCTTGTGGACTGATTTTCTCATAACTTTTGGTGAAAAATGATTTTGCATACCTATCCTAAAAGTCTCACAAGTTTAGTTTATCAAAAACACTTTTGATTTTCCAAATCACATTCTCAAGGATGATTTGTTGAGTTTAGTCAAACCCTGGATACACAAATACAATCATACCCCTATAAAGTGTTGCTCTACTACTGCTCTTTGTAGAGATTTGATCTCTATTGCTAAGAAAAAAGGATATCGCATCCTGAGGCTGATTGGTGGATACCGAGGGAAGAGATTCTTCCTGTGGGTGGTGTTGGATTGCATCACTTTTTGTTGAAAATATGACGACCTACATCGCATTATACTTGGTAGATCTCTATGTAGTCTGTAAGTCGATTCGTGTTTATCAAATTCTTAAATAGTGCTGGCATAAAAAAGATTTTCCCTAAAGGCATTTTCCTCAATTCTTCTTTTATTTGGTTTGATTGCTTGATTTGGAATATTTATCATGGACTTTATCTTGTATGTTCACATAAATATAATCAAGATAAAACTTTGCTAAAAATTGGATCTTTTGTGTGTGTGACCTAAGATACAAGTGAATCCATATAACCCGTATTTTCAGTCGTCGAGCACACGCTAGATCTGGTCGTGTGGACGATCTTTTCCAGTATAGAAATCATAGCAAAGATGTTCAAACGGGCACAAAATAAGGGTCGTTCAAATGGGCATAAAATAAGACCACAAAAATCCTTTAAAAATGTTTTCCTTATAAACTAGTCTTGATCCCAAATACCAAAACAAACACGCCACTTAGAAAAGTAATCTTTAAAAAATAATTTTGTGAAAAATTCTCTCAATTTGGAAAACACTAAGTGTGTGTAAATAGACAAAACTAATTCAAACTTACATAAAAGGATATAGTGTTCACATGCAGCAACATATGGCTTTAATAAGCAGCAATGCATGATCTTCAATCTTCAAGGCTTATCTAACATAAACTAGATATTGCCTCACTCATAAAGAATTAAGTCTATTTGACTCGATAGACTCAAAAGTTTTGACATGAGAAATAGCCAATATAAAAACCTTTACAAAATATATATTTTCAAGGGCGTATCACAAAAATATATCAGTCAGGTTTTATTAATACAATTTCAATTCAGACTTAACTTATTTGCTACTCCATCGTATTATAAAATAATCCATCGTCCGGGCTTTACTGGTGGAAACAAAACATAGATCTATTAAGGGGTTATTAGAATACAAGATATCTCTTGGACGTGGATTCCTCCAAATTATGATCTCAGACCTACTCACACTGCCATTACCCAACTTACGGGGATCTCTTGGCTCGATCTATAATTGAACCGCACCCGTAGCAATAAAATTAACAATCATCCAAGAATTACAATCCTCATAACTCTCAGGATTAAGAATCTATACACTCTTTCAAAATGGTGTGAGATTACCTGAGTCTAATCAATACAAACCTTAGACTTAAATCTCACAGGTGATCATGTTCAATACATTCTTGAATTCATAATACTCTATTAAACTACCGTACATGTTCTTAAACCATCAGAGAGGTTACCGTAGTTTGAGATAAACTACTATGTTTGTATACGCAACCATACCAATAGAATGTCAAGTTCATATCTAGATTGTGAACTATTCAATTGTATTAGAATCGGAATTTCGATCTCCTATGATCAAGTCGAACCCAACTCACTAGAATTCCTACTTTATACAACTGATCGACATATATATATAATATATTTATAACATAAATATAAGGCATGCTTGTAACCATGATTCTTATTACGAAATGAATTGAAATGCCTTTATTAAAAAGTAAACGTCAAACATTATTTTAAGAATAAAACCCCAACATAGTGTCGATGGCAACACGTTGATTTTTCAGTTTTTCCATACCTTACACTGCTCGACATGGCACGCCAGCATGTACTCCTTGAGTAGATTACATACCCATGTCAGCCTAACTAATGGCTCATTGCCACTAGTTACTTTTATATGAAATTCATTACGATATCGATGGGAAAAGTGCAGGAGAGTCTCATTAGTCCCCCCTGTTTATAGGACGGTTAATTATGATGTCGTTTGTATCGATGGCGTACGTCCAAAGCTATAAATACAATAGTGTGTCCCACATAACAAGTCCTAGTGGCGCCCTTTGTGGGAGAACCATGCTAACATGATGATATGTGGACAACAGGGGTTATCACAATTAATGGGTGGAAGAGTACCAGTTTGTGTGTCATGTCGCGAGCCAAGTTGGACAAGGTATTATGCTTGATGTTTATTAGACACTTTAGGTACACGCCATTTAATATATTTATTTTAACACATTTCTCTTTGACATTATTGATTAAATTATGTCAAACATGTAGGACGGGGTCCATCATTTCTTGTATCACTACGTCAGCCTTTTGCACGGCCTAAGAGAGTAATTATATGAGAATACACAAGTATAGTTCCAGTACATCCGGCGACAACAATTCATTATGTTCCATAACATAGATAACTTCCAAGAGATGTTTTTAGAAGGTGATCACTACCGTCTAAATCATGATATTCTATGCCAAGAGTTCGATCACGGTTATATGATCGAGTTGGAAATCGAGCGTCCATGTAAATACGCTAGTCGTTGTTATCGTCTTCCGACCACAATACAAAAAAAACAAAACTTTAACAACACTCTTGTGGAGTATAGCGGCGAGTCTGGATATCGAATCCATAGGGAATGTTTGATAGATTTTAATTGATTTATTACTTCAAAAAATAAAGTGTAAAAGATTATGATTGAGCGAGAAAGGAAAAAGGGAAAAATAAAGAAGTTAACTAAAACTAATTGGAAAATTAAGGTAGAGACACAATCCCCCAACCTTAGAGTATTGATGGTATAAAACTAATCGTAAATTTAAATGATTAATTAGACCCAGAATTTAGCACTCCCAAGCATTACGTATATGAGGATCAAGCCCGCACCATACTTAATTAGTGGACGAGTAAATCGGTATAGCCTATGCCAAGAAATGTGACAAGTGCCAGCGCTTTTCCTCCATCCGAAGAACTCCACAAGCATTGTTGGCACCCATCACTTCCCCTTGTCCATTTGCCATGTGGGGAATAGATTTGGTTGGACCACTGTCGACGACCAGAGGAAGATTCAAATACCTCGTCATCGCAGTGGATTATTTTACTAAGTGGATAGAAGCTGAGCCTCTCATTGATATGACGTACGAGAAGGTGTGCCAATTTATTTGGAAGAACATCATTTGTCCATATGGTCTTCCTCATGCCTTCATCACAGACCATGGAACACAATTTGATAACGAAGAGTTCGCTGCCTATTATTATCAGTCAAATATTTTGAAGATCCACTCAGCACCAGGCCATCCTCAAAGCAATGGACAAACTGAAGGGACAAATAGAACGCTGATGAATGGCTTGAAGAAAAGACTGGATGATGCGAAAGCGAATTGGATCAACGAGCTACAATCAGTAATATGGGCTTACCGAACTACTCCCCGAGTAGCAACTGGAGAATCACCATATATGTTGGCATTTGGAAGTGAAGCTGTTATACCTGCCGAGTTGGGCCTCCCAACACACAGGGTACTAAATTTCAATTCTCCTGTCAGCGACTTAATGAGAAGATTGTATTTAGACATGCTCGAGGAAGTTAGAGAAGAAGCATCCATTAAAAATGTTGCTTACCAACAGCGAACAGCTTTGTTCTACAACAAGAGGGTGAAGAAGTGTGACCTAAAAGAAGGAGACTATGTGCTGAAGAAAGTGATTCAAAAGCACAATAAACTGGAGGCAAACTGGCATGAACCATACCGAGTTACAAAAGTTGTTCGACCAGGAACTTACCGAATATCAACTTTAGAAGGGGAGGAGTTTAAAAATGCATGGGTATTTATATTGTGATTAAGTGATAACACTGGGTATTTATATTGTGAATCGAGTAGGACGGTTAGAACTTATAACGGTTTGGTTAGATACGTATATCACTTAGATGGGTACGGTACGTTAGGAGTGCACAAGTAGTCGAGAGGTGAGTATTCCATGTGAGTGCACGTCCTAACATGTATTTTGCATTCATTGTTTTAACGTTATTAAAACACTTGCTGTTTTTAAAATACTCTCCACTTTCAGGCTCTGACCCGTTTGCTTTCAAATCTATTTTTTTTTGTAAAAACCTTTTAGGTGCCCAGCCATAAGGACACCATGCATAGGATTTCCATTCAGGTGACGAGCTGTAGCTGTTGTGGAAGTTACAGGGCCTTGCTAGTAGACGCTTCTTTTGTCTTAACTCCATATTCAGTTTTAATATTTGTAGGGCATGTCGCCCATTTCTATTAGAGATATTTCAGATTTCAGTTATTCAGACTCTTGGTTTGTAATTAATTCAGGATTCAGACTTGTTTTATTATTTCAGTTGTGGGACTGTTGGGAGGAGTATTTCCTCCAGACTTATTATTATTATTATGATTTATTGGTTATTTTATTGAGACTTTATGGTGTATGGTGATGTTATTCTTTTACATTTCATTTATCGCATGTTAATCAGATTTAATTTAAAATTTGGCAACTCATTTTTTAAATACTAGGTGGTTAGTAATCATTGAAATGTTTTCGACAGTGATGCTATTAACTGAACCAACTTGGCATTTTATATTGATTTAATAAAGGAGTAGCTACCCGGTATTTAATGTGGGGCATCTTGAACTTTTTCGACAACCTTGATTTTGGGTAGGGAGACATATGGGTGTAATCCATGTAGTTCATGGAGATTCAGACTTTGTCTAACTTCTTGGTTAACATCTTACGGTCCTCGTTGACCTTGTTGAACTATTCTTCCTTCGGATCAATGGTCACCGATAGGTTAGCCCCTGGCTGGGCAAGATTCAGCTAGGGAGCTGAGCTGGTGGTGGCCCATTAGCAGGGGGATACGTGGACCATGTTGATACTCCTCTAGGACCCAAATAGGCTCAAGTGAGGGAGGAGTAATATCACAAGGGAAGAGTACCTCGGGCTCTTAGGGGATAGGGACCCGATTTTGCTGCATCTCATGAACCTCAATTAGAAGGTTGTCAATCTTCACAGTAAGTTGGACTGAAGGAAAAAAATCAAGCTTTGGCTGATATGTACCAAATAATTCAAACTCTTACCGAGCAACTTTCCAATCAGAATTCTGTGTTACAGAATAAGAAAAATTTGGTGAAGAGGCTTCATCAACATGTTGAACGATTAACTTATCAATTTCACAAGCATCCCAGAGAGTTCTGGATGGGGGGATATAATAAAGCTTTATATGATCTTGATGCTAAGTTAAAACAATCAAACAATAAGGGATACAAATAGGGGTGGTTGAATGCTTTAATCGTGATGAAGGTTGAACAAGGAACAGAGCTATGGGATTGCTATGACCCTGGATTATTTGATCTACCTATACCTCCTTTCAAACTAAATGTTAGATGGATTCCAGATAGATCTATTCCTCACTGTTTGATTTCTAAATACCTTGGTGATTACAATCTTTGTGAAAATTTTGGGATATCTCTACCTCCATATTTTCTTGGTCGACCAAGTACGAGCAACACCCGAATGTTGCAAGATTTGAACTTTATCAACTCTTTTTTTTTATTTAGATGATCCTCTAGCTGGAATGGATCCCGTTTCTAAATCTGAAGGAAAGAAACCAGCAGAATAGGCTATTTGTATTTCGTTAGTGATTGTTTAATGAAGAAAAAAAATCATCTTTTTGTAATTTTGTTTCCTTGGAAATAAATTAGTTGTATGAACTTTTATCTTATCAACCTTTGTTTATAACATAAGATCAACTATAGTAATGTTGTACTTATCAGTCACTAAGTATATATATATATATATATATATATTTGAATGGGAAGTTCTCGTTAAGTTGATAATGAAACTTTTATCCCATGTGTTTGCCTAGTTGTAGTGACTTATCGCCCATTGATGCCTAAGTAATGGAATTATTTTTATCCCATGTTCCTGCTTAATTGTAACAATCATTTAAGTAAATAATTGCCCTGGTGCCTAGGCAGTGGATATTTTACCCATCTTCTTACCTAGTTTAGATGCCACTTGGGTCACCCATAATCAAGCAGGCCTTGCCTTGCTCGATTGTCTTCCCAATCATTGTTGGTGATTATGTTGATGCCATCAAACTTTGAGTTGGTGGTTGTTGATATCAACCAACTTTTAGTTGGTGATTATTGATGCCGGCCAACTTTGTTGGTTTTTGTACTGATGCCGACCAACGTTTAGTTGATAGAAAAAGTAAGTGTAGTGTGTAGCACTAGTACTTCCGAAAATAAAACAAACGAATAGGGAAATCATCATTTTCATTCATACTGAAACAATGGGGTGTATGTACAGTTACATTATTGGTAGTATTTTCACAGGTGCTCTACATTCCATGCATTTTTGAATTCTTCCCCTTCAAGAGTTTTTATTCTGTAGGTGCCAGGTCGAACAACAGCTGTGACACAGTAGGGCCCATGCCAGGTAACTTCAAACTAATTGTGCTTTTGAATTACTTTCTTGGGCACATAATCTCCTTCCTTGAGATCACACTTCTTGACGCTTTTATTGTAGAACATGGCAGTCCGTTGTTGATAAGCTGCATTTCAGATTGCTGCGTATTCTCTGACTTCTTCGAGCATGTCCAAATCCAAGCTTGATTATGCATAAATTCTTCCTAATTTATCTCCTGATTTAGTTACTTTTAGCACCTCGAACAACGTAATTGAGTTGATTTTATCTCATAATCTTGTTACTGACTGATCCTAATGAGTACACCGAGTTTCTGGTATTTCATACTAGTTTTACAGGTATTTGATGTCAAGAAACAGAAAAAGGAAATTGAAAGAATCAAGAAAGAAAGAAGGAAAGTCAAAAGGGAAAAAGCATAATTTCCACTCGGAATTCGGATGAGGTACCTCAAGAAAAGTTGAAGATATCACATTCATGAGCATATAGGAAGAAACGGTACCTCAATCGGAGTCCCGAAACAAAAGTTATGAGTAGTCAAAGATTGAGCAAAAAGTCAACAGGTAGACTGGTCCGCCCCTACCCCAGATCGGTCCGCTTTACCAAACTCCAGAAGACCCCGGATCACAAGCAAACCGAAGAAGGCAACAATAAAAGGAACCGGGGGTGGTCCTTCCCAAAATAAAAAGAATCGATCCACTTCAGAGGCAGACCGGTTCGCCTAAGGCCCGGACTGGTCCGGGTATCGAGATTTGCAAATCTAATCTTCTTCCAAAGAATCCTAATGCAGCTAAAATTCCTAAATTCATTGAGGGTATAAAAACCCGATTTATTATTGTTATTTTACACAGAGAATTAGTAGGGTTTTCCTCTCTTTTTCCAGAAACCCTAGTTTAGCTACAAATTCCAGTTTTTAATTAAAAAGATTAAAGCTTTATTCAGAGATTAGTGGATTACCAGTTTTCTTAATTGCTGCAATTACTTCTTGGGTGAGATTAGTGATTTATTTCTTCTTTTCAATTTCATTCTACATTAATTCACAAGTTTCCTTAGATTAATTATGAATCCATGTACATCAATCATTGTTTCCATCACTTTCATTATGCTAGGCTAGATTTTCTAAGGCCGGGGTACATGAACCCAGCCTGATGTGTTAATTGTACGTGTATAACATTAATCCTCTTAATTTAGTGATTGAATAGGACCGTATTGCGTAGGAACATAACGATTGTAGGTGTTTATATCTCGTTTGCCTCTGGGTAACCGTGATGATTTAGAATGCAATTCGAGTGTTACTATCGCAATATCGATTTTCTCGTCCTCAGATTAGGTATGACGCGGGCTTGAACCTCGTATACATAATGCTTGGGAGTACTAAATTCTGGGTCAAATCAATCAGGTAAATTTATGATTAATATTATAACTGTAATTCACTAGGGTTGGGGGATTGTATTCCCGTCCTGTTTTTCTCATCACTTAGTTCAAAAGTTTTAAAATCATCTTTCATCATATTTTAGGTAGTTTAATGTAATTGCATTCTTCAATAATTTCATATTTGCATTCAGTTTAATCATTCCGAAAATCTAATCAATTTTTCCTTTCTTTTTAGAGTCAGAGTTAGGATTCCTCCGTCTTTTCCAGTCGTCACAACTTTCTTGTCCTTTTTCCCTGAGGATCGATACCCGACTTATCGGATTATAACTTGAGCGACAGGCTTGCACTTGAGCCTAGAGTGAACGCAATTCTGAGACACATTTTCAGTCCCGTCAAGTTTTTGGCGCCGTTGCCGGGGATTTAGGTAGACTTAAAATTAGACTGAGTTAATCCAAAGCTTTGACCAAAAATTTCAAAAAATCCAAAAACATTAAAAAAAAATCAAAAAACACAAAAAGATCCATCATCATCTCTCATAAGTTGTTAATGCAAAATCCTGAACTCACCCCCACACTCCATAATAATCCAACCCATATTCACGAAAATCCAATAGTTGAGTACGACCCCGATAGTCCCCACACTCCTAACGCCCCACAGTTCTGGATTCCACCTCCCACATCCAATAGGTGTGTGATATATGTGAGGCGAGCCATTCAACTGAGGAATGTTCGACGATACCCGCCTACAAAGTAATGCTTCAGGAGCAAGTTAGTGGTATAGGAGGATTTAAGGGTAATTTCGGTGCCTCACACGGGAATTCATACAACCCTTCGTGGAAAAACCATCCTAATTTTAGCTATGGGCAATAACATGCCGCAATGAACCCTCCTTCACATGTTGCCCCTCCTCCACCATAACACTTTCAACAAGCTCCACACATGCAAGGACATGTGCAAACACCACCACCTTAAGGAGCGTATATTCCGCCACTGCGGAGAACTCTCGAGGATACCATGAATCAATTCATCGCAAGACAGACCACAACCAATGCCAAATATGATCGTCTGATTGGCGACATAAATGTAAGTCTGTCAAAGATACAATCCTCGCTGAGTGTCCAAGAGAAGGGCAAGTTTCCCGCCCAAGGCCAAAGACCTCCCCAAGGTCAAACTAGTGTTAGCTCCACCTCCACTGAAAATCAGGAGCAATGTCAAGCTGTGACCACTCTTCGTAGTGGGAGAGTCGTTGATTTATCACCTCCCCCACACGACACGATAAAAGACAAGGAGATTTCCCCCAGCACGAAAGAGGCCGAAGATGTCCCCTTAAATGAGAGTGATAAAGAAGACGCTAGTGAGCCAGAGGTGGTAGTGAAACCACCCTCCGCGGCGCCGTTTCCTCAAAGGTTGATTCCCTCCCATAAAGGAAACCCACGTGAAGACGTGTTAGAAGTGCTAAAGCAAGTAAAGCTAAATTTACCTTTCCTCGATGGCATTAAGCAAATTCTAGCTTATGCAAAAGTCATTAAGGACTTGTTGACGGTAAAGAGAAAGATGAAGGTAAAGAAGAATGTCTTTCTAGCACAAAACGTGAGCTCCATTCTACTAAATGATCTCCCGCCTAAATTCAAAGATCCCGGTGCACCCACCATATCCTGCATCATTGGAGAGAATAAAATCAAAAAAGCCTTACTTGACTTGGGAGCAAGCGTAAATATCCTCCCTTACTTCATCTATAGGCAACTGGACTTGGGCGACCTCAAGCCCACAAACGTCACTCTCCAATTAGCGGATTGAACAGTGAAGATCCCACGAGGCATAGTTGAGGACGTGATCGTCCAAGTTGACACTTTCTACTTCCCGGTAGACTTTGTCATTTGGGACACGGAGCCCTCCTTCAATTAGAGCAACCATGTTCCCATCATCCTTGGGCGTCCATTCTTATCTACGGCTAACGCAATCATCAATACTCGGAATGGGCGAATGCAACTCACTTTTGGGAACATGACCTTGGAAACCAACATCTTCCACATAGCCCAACATACGGGGGAGGAAGATGATCTTCACGCGGTGAGCCTCATAGATGAGATAGTAGAGGATTATTTTAAGGTGAATTACTATGGCGACGCTTTAGAGTCCTGTTTAGCGGCGAGATACGAGAGTGAGGGGACGTACACCGACTTCGAGAGGGAGGTTGGGGAGTTGAGAGAGCTACTCGATGAGAGTACGTCGGACGAGGATGTGAGAGATGTTAATTGGGTTTCTAGATTCGAGGAGTTACCTCCGAGGGATACACGCATGTTTCCCTCCAGTGACAAATTTCCAACCCTAGAATTAAAGAAACTCCCCTCCCATATTAAATACGCATACCTAGGAGAGGATGAGACATTTCCTATTGTTGTCTCCTCTAGCCTAGACGAAGGGCAGGAGGGTAAATTATTAAAAATTCTGAGGAAGCACCAAAGTGCTTTTGGTTAGTGCATTGCTGATTTGAAGGGGATAAGTCCTTTGATTTGCACTCACAAGATCCATCTCGAAGAGGATGTCAAGCCCTCTAGAGAAATGCAAAGAAGACTAAATCCCAACATGAAACAAGTTGTGAGAACCGAGATTATCAAATTATTGAATGCCGGGATTATCTATCCAATCTCGGATAGAAAATGGGTGAGCCCTATTCAAGTCGTCCCGAAGAAGTCGAGTATGACTGTGATTAAGAATGCTAAGGGAGAGCTAGTTCCCCAACGTACCACTATCAGGTGGCGCGTTTGCATTGATTACCGAAAACTCAATGCGAGAACTAGGAAAGACCATTTCCCCTTGCCATTTATTGATCAAATGCTTGAGAGAGTAGCGAGCCACCCTTACTATTGCTTCCTTGATGGTTATTCCGGATATAACCAAATTGAGGTAGATGTACTTGACCAGGAGAAGACGACCTTCACTTGCCCTTTTGGTACGTTTGCCTACAAACGTATGCCATTTGGCTTGTGTAATGCACCCGTGACCTTTCAAAGGTGCATGTTGAGCTTATTTAGCGACATGGTCGAGAGAGGACTCGATTTGTTCATGGACGATTTCAGCGTTTTTGGCACCTCTTTCGATCATTGTTTAGAAAAGCTGGAAAAAGTACTCGCCCCGTGTGTGGAAAAGAACTTAGTGTTGAATTGGGAGAAATGCCATTTCATGGTCACCGAGGGAATAGTTCTTGGCCACATAATATCATCTAAAGGAATAGAAGTTGATAGGGCAAAGATAGATGTCACAGCTAATCTTCCCCCACCAAAATCGCTTAAGGACGTGCGCTCATTCTTGGGCCACGCGGGGTTTTATCGAAGGTTCATTAAGGACTTTAGCGCCATCGCTAGACCCTAAAGCAACCTACTCATGAAGAACACCCCGTTCGAGTGGACGGAAGCATGCCAAAGCTCTTTTGAAAAATTGAAAAACATGCTTGTGTACGCTCCCATCATGCAAGTTCCAGATTGGTCCTTACCATTCGAACTTATGTGTGATGCAAGTGATTACGCGATCGGGGATATTTTGGGCCAACGAAAAGATAAGCAAGCTCATGTAATCTACTACGCTAGCCGGACCCTTACCGAACCTCAACTCAACTACTCTACCACGGAAAAGGAGTTTCTAGCGGTAGTCTTAGCCCTTGATAAATTCTGGTCATACCTCATTGGTTCTCCCATTACTTGCTTCACCGACCACACGGTTTTGAAATACCTACTTGCAAAGAAAGATGCCAAGCAGCGCCTCATAAGATGGATCCTACTCCTACAAGTGTTCAATCTCTCCATCAAAGATAAAAAAAAGGAGTAGAAAACGTCGTTGTCGACCACTTATCACGACTTTCGTTCGACGTACCTAGTGATACCGTACCCATAGACGAATACTTTCCGGATGAGTAACTTTTTGCCACCTCTCCTTTACCTTGGTTTGCGGATATAGTGAACTACCTTTTCACGGGAGCCATCCCTCCTGATTGGACACCGCAAGATAAGAAGATGTTTATTACTTGGTCGCGCATGTTCTTTTATGATGATCCCTTCTTTTTTAAATATTAAACCGACCAAGTCATCCGACGATGCGTACCGAATGACGAGATCCCGAAAGTCATCCAGTCTTGTCATTCGAAAGCTTGTGGAGGCCACTTTTCGACAAAAAAGACGGCCGCTAAAATTCTACAATGCGGGCTCTATTGGCCCACAATATTTCGGGATACAAACAATGCTTGCAAATCTTGCAATAGGTGCCAACGGATGGGAGCCATTACTCGACGAGAAATGATGCCTCTTACCCCCATACCCATCATTGAGATCTTCGACTGTTAGGGTATTGACTCCATGGGTCCCTTCCCCCCATCCTTTGGTTTCCTATACATCCTTGTCGCGGTAGACTACGTTTCTAAATGGGTGGAAGCTATAGCTACCAAGACGAATGACAACAAAGTGGTGATAAAGTTCCTGCAGGAACACATACTTTCCCGCTTCGGTGCTCCGAAGGCGATAATTAGTGATAATGGCACGCACTTTTGCAACAGGCCATTCGCGAAGCTCATGAGAAAGTATGGCGTCGTTCACAAGGTTGGAACGACTTATCACCCACAAAATAATGGGCAGGCCGAACTAGCGAATCGGGAAATCAAGAACATTCTCAAAAAGACCGTCAATCCAACACGAAAAGATTAGTCACTTAGATTGAACAATTAGCTATGGGCCTATCGTACCGCATACAAGAATCAACTCGGCATGTCCCCTTTCCTATTTGTATATGGAAAACTGTTCCATCTTCCTGTTGAGCTCGAACATAAAGCGTATTGGGAGATTATGCAATTGAATTATGCCATGGACAAGGCCGGTGAAGCCCGCAAGCTTCAATTGAATGAGTTAGAAGAACTACGCGATGATGCGTTGAGAATGCCAAAATTTCCAAACAAAGGATGAAACTCGCTCATGATAGCATCATTCGACGAAAAGAGTTTTTTCCCGGGAAAAAAGTTATTCTCTACAACTCTCGACTTCATCTCTTTCCGGGAAATTTGCGATCACGATGGTCTCTCCCGTTCGTTGTGAAGAATGTTTTCCCCAATGGGGCTGTTGAATTAGACGATTTAAAAGGGGGAAATACATTAAAAGTGAATTAATAACGCCTAAAGCCATATCTAGAGGCGTGTGCAGAAGAAGTCGACACCGTCTGGTTGTTGGACCCCATTTACGGGGTAGAGTGAGTTGTTGCAGCGAGGTCGTTGCACCCCCGACACGTATGGGGTGAGAGTCGTGTGTGTTGTGAGAGTCATTAGGCCTAGGTTCAATCGAGAAAAGCATTCGTGTGTTTCGGGAATTTTGAGTCAAAGGGCGTTGACCAGCGAAATCGAGAGGGTTTTAGTCCAGATTGATAGGGAGTATGTTGTGAAAGTGAAAATTTTCGGAGAAGAAAGATCGAAACCAAGTTCGGGGAAAATCCATCCCAAAAAGCCGTGGAACGGACCGGTCCGCCCCCAGACCGATTCCTTTAATTTTAAAAAGGATCGGTCCACCTGTCGAATTTCTGTATATTTAAATACCCGGACCGGTCCGCCCCTACCCCGAACCGGTCCGCCTTCTGCAGATTTGACTTATCCCCTTCCCAAGATTCACCCCCCTTCTCCCAAATACCATTCATTCCCTCCAATCCATTTTCCCTCCTCCCAACCCCAACCTTTCCCTCCCAAATCCACCCCATTTTCCCTCCAAACCCTTTCCCTCCAATTCTAACCCCTCCCCTCACCCCTTCCACTATAAATACACCCCAATCGCTCCCTTTCTCTTCACACCTCCAACACAAATCCTCTCTTCTCCCTCTCTGGCTTTCCTAGCAAAAATCCCTTCTGCTTCCATGGCTCCCCGCATTTCCCCCACCAAGTACGACTCCACCGATATCCAATCCTTTGGTCACGGCGAGCTTCGCTCCCGCCAAGAGGAGCGATGGTGCAATCAGTTTTTCGGTTTGGGCCGCAAACTCCATATGGAGTGCGTTGTCCAATGGGAAGGGCTGCCCAACTCCGTCACCGCCCAATTCATGGCTCGTGGCTGGTGCTGATTCCTTAACAAACCCTACGAAGCGGTTTGGGCAACCGAAGTCCGCTCCTTTTATGGCACCTTAATTCGGACGGGCCAATTCGAGGCCCAAGCTTACGTGGATGAGAATGTCATCCCATTTTCTTTGGCTCTTCTCACGGCCAAGTTGGCCGAGTATGACGTTTCGAACGTTCAAGAATTCACATATCCAAGAAACATCCCCCCGGTTGACAAGGATACTATCATGGCCCGTATTGCACCAAATGTGGCTTGGGCGGGGCAAACCGTTGCCGTTGGACGCCTTAACGAGAAGGCGCGCCTCACATTTCAGATTGTGTGCGCCAACATTCTGCAAACGTCCAATGATTCTTCCATGCGGCCTCGGCAAGCCACTTTGACCTATCACCTCCTTGACCCCCACACTTCCATTCATTTGGGTCGCACTTTATACATGGATATCATTAACACGTCCTTGGATGAGAAGGGAACCACCCCCCTTCCCTACGCCCGTTTGATCACTTCCATACTTAAGGATGCTAGCATAGCGGCGCCGATCGATCATACTCGCATTCCCGATCCTTTTGGACAAGGGACCCATACCAAGAGCGCCAAACAACTAGCTGTCCTACGGTCTAGGCAAGGTGGTGATAGTGAAGAGGAGGCTACCTCGAGCGAGAGCGAGGAAGAAAAAGGGGAAGCAGGTGAGGATGTCGAGATGGGGGATATCGGTCCGGACGAGGAGTCGACGGACGAGGAGGACGACCCAGATTTTGAGTGGGCGGGAAACGACCTATCAGACCGCATGTCGGCACTTGAAATGAACTTCGATAACTTTATGACCGACTACCGACGCGACATGAACTTAGTTCTCCGCTTCCAAGCGGACATCTATCGACGCCAAGGGGATCCTAATGATCCACTGCCATCCTACTACCATAACCCCTATGACCCCAACTCGCCCGATTCTTCCCATCCCCCGCCCCGGTGAAGCTTGATATGGTGTTGGCAATTTTTTTATTTATTTTTCCTGTTCGTAGTTGTATGCTTTTCCTTGTACTTGTAACACACTCCTGTTTGTAATAAAAACTGCATTTTTCTCCATTTGTTTGTTTTATTTATCGCACTTATAATTTTGCCTTATTTAGATTTTAGTCCTTTTTGCTTGAGGACAATGAAAAAGTCTACGTTGGGGGGGTCACAAGTGCGTATTTCTAAAACTTCAAAAAATTTCAAAAATGCCCAGAAATTTCCAAAAAATCCAAAAAAAAATTTGAAAAATCCAAAAATATTTTTGTTCAAAAAATAAAAATTGGAATTCAAAATTTTCAAAAATATCATTAAAAGTCAAAATTGAAGTCTCAAGTTGTAAAATCCAACATACACAAAGCCTAAATTGACCAAAGATGGAAATTGAGGGAAAACTGACGACTTAACGAACAAGTGTGGAAATTAACAAACCCGGTGAGATTCGAACATATCACTTTTTGTGAGTTTTTAAATCAATCCGAGTTAATTGTTAACTCAAAGTTCTTTTCAGCGTCAAAAAAATCGTCGAGGATCTCAATCCTTTCATTTTGATCGGTTAAGAAAGACGTGTGTGATATTGCTTTGAAAAAAGTGCCAAAATTGATCTCTAAACTTAAATTCATCTCAAAACGCATATGGTAACGTAATTGGTATTTTGGATAATGAAGTAGGCCATTGTTTGTCACCCAAAAATATTGGCCAGAAAAAGTAGCGAAAAATTACCTCTTTTGTAACCCAATTTGAGCCTAACAAATTGTCCCTTTCGTTGACAACCCGAAAAACCCAAATAGCCTGAAATTGTAAAAAATGCAAAAATTCAGAATTTAAGTCCAAAAAGTGCATATAAAGGGGCAAGAAAAAAAATAGATATGCTCAACAAAAATAGCAAGAAAAGAAAAGAAGTGAAAAACAGGAAAAAAAATGTGCAAAAGCCCGAAAAACACACAAATGGACATCATAAATGACTTTTCCAATTCCAACCTTCCCTACCTCTTTCATTTTACCCAATATACCTTAAACCCTGAAAAAGTCCTAATCGAGTCTAAATTGTGAAATTGGTTACCGCGTGGAGAGCTAATACACCAAAAGATAATAAAGGAGATTAAGTGCACAAATAAGAAGCAATGCTTCCGTTTTTAAATCCGTAATCCGTTGATGAGATCCTTTCACCATGAAATTTTCTTCCTTCTAATTGTATGCGTGATTTTGTGTCCATTACATTTACTCTTTATATCACGCATACCGAGAGAATAGCCACAATAAGAGAGATTCTTTTGTGAGAGCATTCCGTGAGAAATTGAAATCAAAACGAATTTTTGGATAAATAACGTAATGATCAATCGGTGGAAATTCGCAGTTATATTTCAGGCTTCCCACACACGCACTATGATTTGAGACTTGTAAATATGACTTGATGATGACTATTTTCTGGAAAAGTTTAAATTGCACAATTTTTACATGTTTTGAATTTTCTTTGAGTCGAATTTTGTGGGTATATTCTCTGCAAACCCTCACGAGACACAACTCGTCCTACTAGGGTGACCTAGGGGTTTAAAGGCTTATTGCATACGCAAAATGCAACCGCTTGCCCTCAAAAAAGGTATTTTATCCCAATAAAATGATTTTCAAGAATTGAGCCTTACTAGGATTTTTTACATTGCTCGGGACGCGCGAAGTTCTATGTTTGGGGGGGTTGATTAGGCATAAATTCTTCCAAATTTATCCCCTGATTTAGTTACTTTTATCACCTCGAACAACGTAATTGAGTTGACTTTATCTCATAATCTTGCTACTGACTGATCCTAATGAGTACACCGAGTTTATGGTATTTCGTAGTGGTTTTACAGGTATTTGATGTCAACAAACGGAAGAAGGAAATCGGGAGAATCAAGAAAGAAAGAAGGAAAGTCAAAAGGGAAAAAGCATAATTTTCACTCGGAATTCAGATGAGGTACCTAAAGAGAAGTTGAAGATATCACATTCATGAGAACATAGGAAGAAACGGCACCTCAATCGGAGTCCCAAAACAAAAGTTATGAGCAGTCAAAGATTGAGCAAAAAGTCAACAGGCAAACCGGTCCGCCCCTACCCCGGACCGGTCCGTTTTGCCAAACTCCAGAAGACCCCGGATCACAAGCAAATCGAAGAAGGCAAAAATTAAAAGAACCGGTCTGCCCCTAGACCGGTCCATCCCAAAATAAAAAGAATCGATCCGCTTCAGAGGCAGATCGGTCCGCCTAAGGCCCGGACCGGTCCGGGTATCGAGATTTACAAATCTAATCTTCTTCCAAAGAATCCTAGTGCAGATGAAATTCCTAAATTCATGGAGGGTATAAAAACCCGATTTATTATTGTTATTTTACATGGAGAATTAGTAGGGTTTTCCTCTCTTTTTCCAAAAACCCTAGTTTAGCTACAAATTCCAGTTTTTAATTAAAAAGATTGAATCTTTATTCAGAGATTAGTGGATTACCAGTTTTCTTAATTGCTGCAATTACTAATTGGGTGAGATTAGTGAGTTATTTCTTCTTTTCAATTTCATTCTACATTAATTCAAAAGTTTTCTTAGATTAATCATGAATCCCTGCACATCAATCACTGTTTCCATCACTTTCATTATGCTAGGCTGGATTTTCTAAGGCCGAGGTACATGAACCCAGCCTGATGTGTTAATTGTACGTGTATAACATTAATCCTCTTAATTTAGCGATTGAATAGGACCGTATTGCGTAGGAACATAACGATTGTAGGTCTTTATATCTCGTTTGCCTCTGGGTAACCGTGATGATTTAGAATGCAATTCGAGTGTTACTATCGCAATACCGATTTACTCGTCCTCAGATTAGGTATGACGCGGACTTGAACCTCATATACATAATGCTTGGGAGTACTAAATTCTGGGTCAAATCAATCAATTTAAATTTATGATTAATATTATAACTGCAATTCACTAGGGTTGGGGGATTGTATTCCCTACGTAGAGAATGGCCAAGGTGAAGTGATTGGAGTTATCAGCACCTGAGGAGTTCTTCGTATAGTAGAGAATCGCTGACACTTGTCGCATTTATTGCCATAAGTTGTATAATCAGCGCGCATTGTTGTCTAAAAGTACCCCTACGTATATATTCTCTATAAAAGAGTTCTACCTGCTACGTGAGCTCCACAAGATCCTTCATGAATTAAATCTATTAGACCTTTAACTTCTGCTGGATGAAAACATCTTTGCAGACTAGCTATCACACCTCTTTTGTACAGAACTCCATTGTTTAAGACATATCTGGCAGCCTTATACTTTAACCTCTTGGCTGCCATTTGGTCAGGTGGTAAAGTACCTTCTTCGATATAAGCCCTGATGGAATCCATCCAGGATGGTCCCATATCCCAAGCGATAAAATTCACCATCAAATCTTCATCAATACTTTTGCTTGCAAGTATCTCAATGGGAATCTTTCTTCGTAGCTCGGTGCATGTAGCTGAAGCTAACCGAGCAAGTGCATCTGCCCTTGCATTCTCCAGTCTTGGTATTCTAATCACTTGGACAGCTGCCAAATTGGATACAATCTCCATATATTTAGTTAAGCACCTCAACATGAACTCCCCTTTTGCAGCGTAAAGACTTAGCATCTGATTTACCACTAGTTGCGAATCACTAAACACCACAACTTGCTCTTCATTTAATGATTTAGCTAAGTTGAGGCCCATAATTACGGCTTCATACTCATCTTCTTTATTGAAAGCCTGGAACTAGAAATGCAAAGAATATTCTATATCTATCCCATTCGAACTATTGAGAATAACTCCAGCTCCGCTACCTGTTGCACATGAAGATCCATTGACATATAAATTCCATATAGGGATATTATCATCAAACGCTTGGTCTGACAAAATCCCTTGATGAGATATCTTGTCCTTCCTCTCTTCATATTTCTTTTTCAGCTCTTGCACCTTACCAGAGGTTTCTGGTTGGTCGGTGGCCATTTCCTCTGGAAATTCTGCTGCTAGAAGTTGCTCGGGGATATTTTCTACTGCTTCTCTAGCATCCTAGAGTTGCTCTGCATTATCCCCTATTGATCGGAGACATCTGGGTAGGTAAATTCAGCAATGAAATCCGCCACTGCCTCCCCTTTGAGAGATGATATTGGCTCGTAGATAATATCATACTCCCCTAACTCCACTGCCCAATACATTAATCTTTCCGACTTTTCTGGCTTATGTAAAGCCTGTCAGAGTGGCATGTCAGTACATACCACTATTTTATGGGCTTGAAAATATGGTCTCATCCTTCTGCTCGCCTCAATCAGTTCCAATGCTAACTTCTCCAGTTTTGGATACCTGTCCCCTAAAGGCCTTGCTCGTATAATAAACTGGTTTTTGTGCTCTGATTTCTATTCATATCAAACCTGAACTGATTGCACTTTTTGAAATAGCTAACTATAAATATAATTTTTTCCCACCACTGGCCGGGGCAATAAAGGAGGTGTCCCCAAGTATCTCTTCAACTCTAATAATGCCTTCTCACATTCGTCGTTCCACTCAAAGGTCTTTCTGAGCACTTAGAAGAATGTAAGACATCTATCAGTTTCTCAGGAGATGAATCTGTTGAGAGTTACAACACGCCTGATGATACGAGAAATCGGCCATAAGGCGTTCTCATACCATCCAGTCAAGAGTAAAGTGTGTGTGTTAAACAAGTAAGCAAGCAAATAGAGATAAGACAAGATATAGAGTGGTTCATCCTTTAAAATAGGCCTACATCCACTGTGTTTCTCCGTTCTCATTATGCGCATTGCATTGTACAATATAATCATGCCTAAAGAGGCGTACAAGTATGAGAATAAAGGAGAATACATGATGGCTGGGGATTCTGGTGTGCCGGAGAGGTAGCTGCGTTGTAGATATATGGCTTCCAAGTCGTATATTGGGGTTGTGTAGAGGGAATCTGTATTGGAGAACCTACCCCGGGTGTGAATGGAATCAATCCTCTACCTTCATCAAGGTGTGTTCCTCTATTTATGAGGAAATGTGTTGAGTCACGTGCCCTGAGCACGTGGCGTATACCAAGTCTGCAGTTGTGGATAAGGGGGGTGCGGCCTGCAAGGCAAGCAGTATTGAAGCTGGAGGGGTGCCGCATACCCTAAAGTGGGGTGCCGCGGCATATGACGGAGAGGGCCGCACCCTAAGTGAGTTCTGGCCTCATCCTGAGTGAATTATGGTCGTGCCCTGTATAAACTAAGCCTGCACTGGAGAAGAATACATACCGCGGCAGGGTGCTATATTTGTACTATCAATAAGCCCCCAAGCCGTAGTGCCAAGGGAGATCAATTGGGACTGCGGCTCAGTAGCTTAGGTGCTGCGGTGCTTCTAAAGCGACGATTCGTCTTTCGCGCTCCCTTATATAAATTGTTTATGGCCATGGACTTCATTACGTTTCCAAAAATTTATAGAGCACATCGAGAGCGAAACTCTGTACTTTCTTTCTTACATATTTCGGTAACCTCCCGAGGTGGTGCGTGGCGGTCTGTAGCTGATAATTGCGAGTTTCTTCATTTCCAGGTGATTCTTCAACCACCACACTTTCGTAAAAGCCATTTACAGTTTTCTTCCCTTTTGATGCTTTTTCTGGTTTATTTTCTAGAAATCAAGGGTTTTATTTGTGCATTTTGCTTTTTCCCACATATGCTGCATATGAAATACATATAACTGTTCTTGATGTTCATAATCGAACTCTTCGTATTCTGTGAGTTTGATCCTAAAAATGATTAGAATTTTGATAATCAACTGTTTAGGATAGAGGCTGTAGTGTGGTAGGGTTTCAATAATCATTCCCGTGAACTGGTACAATCCTTCTGCGTCATACCGTGCCAAATGGCCGCAGTCCCTCAAATTATCGTCCGCGGCATCAAATCACCACCCTTGGTAGTCTCGAACAGCCTTAAAACTTCCATGAACCCAAGACATATCCATGTTAAATAACTGTAGTTGCTACTCGAGCACATCAAATTGACTCTTAAGAATTAGGAATGGTCGTGGCCAGGAATGCTTTGAAGCAATGCTATCTTATTACGCGGCAGCCTATGTTCCACTGATATGGAGGTGGCCGCGACTAGTTGGGACAGTACGATCCCATATGTAATAGAGTTCGCCCATTAATAACTGTGTTAGGGACATTGTTCCAAACATTTTTAATACTTAAAAATACCCTTCTGCGGCTTCTTCAAGTCTTACAAACCATACTGGCTGCAGCGCCTGACTGCGAACTCTGCTTTTCAGGTACTGCTGCAGCCATATGAGCTTTGACCCATACGAGTTCCTGAGAGGCTTTTGGGCAAAGCATTTTGGGACCTCTCCCCCCGAGATTACTTCCGTGCCCCCTCTAAGATCAATAGGGCCTTGCAGACTAAAAGATTGCCCAAACTGCGTAATACTCGACTCAGACTCCGCGGACTCCGCATCTGGGAATGATTTCCAATCTCCGCTGATGGAAGAGGAATCCAACTCAAGTACTCATCCCATAAGTAAAGGAGATAGTGTCGCGGCTGCTAGAAATAACCCAAGAGGCACATCTGGGAGGACTGAGAGACCCTTGGCCGCGCTTGATATCCGCGGCTCGATGACCCAAGATTGGGTTGAGCAAGTGGCTGAGGCCTTCGAATTTGCAGAAAATTTGATGTGCTCAGCCCCTGTCGCGAACCAAAGATCGTGCACAGTTCTATCCGATGAAGGAATTTTCTTCCCTCTGCATGTCTTCATTTATGGGTTGCGGCTACCTGTCCCAGTTCCTATCCGTCGCCTTTTTCAGGTAATGAACCTGGCCCCAGCACAGTTGGACCCTAATGGCGGGAGAGCCATTCTTGCTCCAGTTGTCCTTTGGGAGAATTTTTTCAAAAAGGACATCACTCCCGCGGAGTTCTTTCACTTCTACTGCCCAAAGGAGAACTCAGTAAAGTTCGCGGGCTACTACTACTTTTCTAGCCGCGGCAGGGACGAGACCCTTTACACTGGGAGACCGAACAGTGTGAAAAACTGGAAGGGGAAATATTTCTACATCTCCGGCGAAGGCTGGGAGATGCACCCCGAGGAGAATGAAAGAGAGAGGACATATAAAATGCCGCGGGAGTGGGGATCTCCCTCAAAATTAGGTATAAGACTATAGCCATGTCCTTTCATTTCACATGTAACTTCCACTAACCTTTGAATTGCCTTTTCTTTCTGCAACCCTTGATAATATGCACTTGAACAAGTAGCAGGAAAAAAGAGTTGCTGAGGCCGCGAAAGTTCCTGCTGAACACAAGAAGTTCAGCACACTTGTAACGTCAGTAACCATATTTGAAGCGGGATTTTTCCCAAACAAATCCATTCCTCAACAAATGGGTGTGGAAGGTTATTAACTGCACCATGACTTTTACTCCGCGGACATTTCTTCTCTTGAACTCATTAAACTCATGCAATTCTTTCAGGTGAAGAAGTTGACAGGGAACTGCTAGCGGCGCAGCTAGCAGAGATGGATGAGGACGCAGTCGTCCTGAATAATACTGCGCGAAGCAGAAAGAGGAAGAGGTCCAAGGCTAAAGGACCTACCGCGGCCCCATTCGACGAAAATAATGTTGCCCCTGCCGTGGCCCCTGTCGAAAACACTACTGAACCTGTCGCTGACCAGATGGTTAATGAGAACCTTCCGCATGACCACTTCGATGACGACATTGGGGAAAACTTGGCCGCAGCGGGCTTGATGTCTACCAATGTGCCCCTTCAGTCATCCTCTCCTCCGCTGCCAAATGTTGTGGTGGTTAATGCGAACTTGCCACCTCCTCAATTCCACGGAGAGTTCAGGCCTGATGGTAGACCAAGGCCCCAATTGAGGCAGCCTGACCCCAATTCTTCTTGGGACACTACTGCAAAGGCTGCGCGGAGAATGAAACGAGCCTTGTATGCCGCGAACCTTGACAGGCTAGTTGGAGAAGACATGAAGATCTGGAGGACCGTGGCCTCCACAGCCTTCTGAGGGTACGTACTAGTTGTCATTCTTTTAATTTTTTCACCATATGTTTTTTCCATATTTTTTCTAACTTCTTTTATTTCAGGCCGCGGATGTGATTTTGGTCCAGAAGTGGAAGTACGAGGCCTTGTACATACTAAAAGAGGCCAAAAAGAGTACACATGCCGCGGACTTCCAGGCTGCACGGACTTCTTCTTTTGAGGCTGGGAAGAAGTCTGCTGCTGCGGCTCTTCAAGCAGCCCATATGGACCTTAAGAAAGCCATCAAGGCGAGGGAGGAAGCGGATGAGAATTTTAAACAGGCCGCGGAATCCCTGAAATCCTCACAGGCCCAGACTATGGAAGTTGCCCGTGTTGCAGAAATTTTAAGTACCAAGCTCGACCTGCTCCCGCAGAAATGTGAAGAGCTGGAAGCTAAGTCTGCCCAGGGAGCCGAAGATCATGCCGCGGCCATAAAAAAGTTGGAGGCTGATTATGGTGATGCCCTTCAGCTTGCCGTGGACCATGTCGTGGAGTCATTCAAGGGATCCAAGGACTTCTTCCTTATCAATAACAGGGCATACCTCTGCGGCTACCAGGAGCTACGGTAAAGATTTATCAAGAGGTTCCCTGAGGCCAAGGAGGAGGTCCTTGCCTGGAAGTTATGCGATGCCGAACATCAAGTGCATCGCTGAACTTAAGGCCGCGGCAGAAGAGAGGGCAAGGCTCAGGGCTGAGGCAGAGGCAGAGGCCACGGACGGAGAGACCGATACTGTCGCGGGTGGAGAAGAGGCCGATGATGATGATGACGCAGCCTCTTAAACTCTTAATTTCTATTGCATCATTAATATAGGGTTGCGTCCCTCCTTTTTGTAATCTCGACTTCTTTTGTGGCTGCGGCCATCATTCTGTAATCTATGGTTATTAATAGCAAGGCTGCGGCCATATTTTTACCACTACGATTGACTGCTTAATGTATTCCTTTCTCTTTTATATTGCATGTTTTACATTTCTTGATATAATGAATGGTTGTACACTATTTTTAAAAATGCATCCGCGTCCCGATAGACATAACATTTCAAGTCCGCGGACAGAGACGCATCGCGGGTGTAGCCATCTTTACTTGAGCACCGCGGACATGATTTCAAGGCTGGGACTTGCTGATTGCATGGATCCCCAGCTGCTTTCATTGCACCCAGACGTCTGAACCGGTTATCTTTTGTTATCCCATAACCCAAATGGAACATGTAGAGAACTCTTTCCTTAGACTTGGTACAATTGATTCTCTTCCACCGTGGCATTCGACACTGTAGCTTTCTCATGCTTCAAGATGTTAGTGCCTCAGTACTTTTCATGAATGAGTGGCTCCTAGAGCTCTGCAACCGTATCGGCGGGATGCAGCACATTTTTGGTTCATCTGAACAATGCGCCTCTGTAGACATATGTTGGTGTTTCCAAGTCTTCTCGGGCTAGGTCATGCCACCAAGCCCTAACATACGAGACACTATCAAGCCTCTCCAGGCTGGGTTACGTTATTAAGCCACCCACAACTAATATGCGAGACACTATCAAGCCTCTCCAGGCTGGGTTATGTCATTAAGCCACCCACAGCTAATATGCGAGATGCTATCAAGCCTCTCCAGGCTGGGTTATGTTTTTAAGCCACCCACAGCTAATATGCGAGACGCTATCAAGCCTCTTCAGGCTGGGTTATGTTTTTAAGCCACCCACAGCTAATATACGAGACATTATCAAGCCTCTCCAGGCTGGGTTATGTTATTAAGCCACCCACAGCTGCTGATATATACAAAGCCATCACTGGCTAGATATTATAAGCCTCCCAGCCCGATGACGCATCCCAAAAGCTAAGAACGGGCATTTTAAGCCCCCGTGGCTAACGTCGCATTCTAAGAGTAGAGAATTGGCATTGTTGGCCCTTGTGGCTAATAAAATCTCCTTTAATCTTCAAATGCTTTTGTGAATATGATCATCATATGATAAGATGTAGTTGCACATTGCGAGGGGAACTTCTGAGCTAATAAAGGTTGTAATCCCTCCATATGAGCATCCCGAAATAATAATAATCTTCTGAGATAATTTGTTATTCTTCTTCTAGAATCTGTTTAAGACAAAAAGTCTTTTTGTGAGATAGCAGATTATGAAACCAAGAGAAATATAAGATATGGCAAAATTTGCTAATTCATATATTTATATATGTATGCTTCAGCTAACAACTTTGTTACCAAAACATAAGGTCTTAAGTATTAAGGCTACAATGAGCCCCCCCAAAACATAAACAGGAATAGCTGAAATTGGAAAGACTAAGGATGATATGCGGCATGCATCCTCTGTCAGGTCCAGCTGAGTCTTTTATGCATTCTTCAGGAATCGCTTCAGCATCCCTTGCCCAATTAGCCTTTCTACTTCATCCTTTAGAGCATAGCATTGCTCTGTGTCATGGTAGTGGTCCTGATGGAATTTGCACCAGGTAGCTTTGTTCCTCTTATGGGGTGGAGCTCTCAACTTTTCTGGCCACCTCAAAATCTTGTCCTCTTTGATAGACTCCAGGATCTCCTCAAGCAGGAAAGTCAACGGAGTATAGACACCCGATTTTTTCTCTGACTGCCCTGTTCTCCTTTTCTGGCTTCTGCTAGTTGATTCTGCGGCTTCTTTAACTACCGCGGCAGACAATGCTGGCTTTGTTTCCTCCGCCTCCGTACCTATATTCTTAGAGGCCACGACCTCTAGCATTATCACCCTCTGAGTTAGAAAATTGACCTGGGTCTGAAGTGAGGCATGACTGTCATAGAGATGATTAAGGTGATTGTACAGTTGCACAATCTCGTCCTTGTTTTCTCCACTCTGGCTCGATTCTCCCTCCATATCTTCTTTTGTTCGTATTTATAAAGTATATAGAATCTGAGACAAAACTAACGGAAATGAGTGATCACAGAAGTATTAGGAAGGAGGGAATGAACTGTTCCATGATATGCTGAGGAGGCCGCGGCAAGTATGACACACAAGTGAACTGCCGCAGCCCTTTAATGTTATTCACCAAGGTCAAGAAGAAGGCCACTTAAGTCCTTCCCACAGTGATTTTGAACTATTGTAATAGGTCCTCACTAGTAGGGTTCGCGGCAAGGGATGCTGTTGAACTTATAGGCCGCACCCCTGCCTAGGCAGTGGAGAAAAATCCAAACTGATGTCCAAGGCAGGAACCCAGGAACTGATATTTCTCCCTCAATACGTGGAGAAAACCTACTAGGGTCCATTGATGAGAGAATTCCCTTGCGGTGCGCAATACGGCACAACTTCAATGATAACCCCTAGATCATAGGTAGATGGCAACAAAAATGGGAGTAGATATAGCACTTCCCTAATCATCCACCTTTTCGGGACTAAACTCCACCATGCATTTCAGCATTATCTAGATGGAATGATATCACAGGGGTATGTAAAATAGATCCAAAGCCATCAAATGAAGATCCAAAGACAGATCCAGAAATATGAAATACCCGAAAAAGGGGGCGAATGTAAAGCGGAGCCCAATAACTAGTAACCGACCCGTGAGAAGATGATCTGTAGGACCCTCAGGGGTCGAATAAGGTGTTTAAGAACTCATACATGTAGAGAAACTGATTGGAATATCTCGTCTTCCCACAGACGTCGTCAAACTGAGGATACGAGAAATCGGCCATAAGGCGTTCTCATACTAGCCAGTCAAGAGTAAAGTGTGTGTGTTAAACAAGTAAGCAAGAAAATAGAGACAAGACAAGATATAGAGTGGTTCAGCCTTTAAAATAGGCCTACATCCACTGTGTTTCTCCGTTATCATTATGCGCGTTGCATTGTATAATATAATCATGCCTAAAGAGGCGTACAAGTATGAGAATAAAGGAGAATACATGATGGCTAGGGATTCCGGTGTGCCGGAGAGGTAGTTGCGTTATAGATATATGGCTTCCAAGTCATATATTGGGGTTGTATAGAGGGAATCTGTATTGGAGAACCTACCCTGGGCGTGAATGGAATCAATCCTCTACCTTCTTCTAGGTGTGGTCCTTTATTTATGAGGAAATGTGTTGAGTCACGTGCCCTGAGCACGTGGCGTATACCAAGTCTGCAGTTGTGGATAAGGGGGTGCGGCCTGCAAGACAAGCAGTGTTGAAGCTGGAGGGGTGCCGCATACCCTAAATTGGGGTACCGCGACATATGACGGAGAGGGCTGCACCCTAAGTGAGTTCTGGCCGCATCCTGAGTGAATTCTAGCCGCGCCCTGAGTGAATTATGGCCGCGCCCTATATGACCTAAGCCTGCACTGGAGAAGAATACGTACCGCGGTAGGGTGATATATTTGTACTATCAATAAGCCCCCAAGCCGTAGTGCCAAGGGAGATCAATTGGGACCGCGGCTCAGTAGCTTAGGTGCCGCTGTGCTTCTAAAGCGACGATTCGTCTTCCGCGGTCCCTTATATAAATTGTTTTTGGTCGTGGACTTCATTACGTTTCCAAAAATTTTGAGAGCACATCGAGAGCGAAACTCTGTACTTTCTTTCTTGTATATTTCGGCAACCTCTCGAGGCAGTGCGTGGCGGTCTGTAGCTGATCATTACGAGGTTCTTCATTTCCAGGTGATTCTTCAACCACCTTTGTGGGCTTTGCACTTCCTTCTTGGTGGTTGGATATTGTAATTCCAGCAAGGCTTTTATCTTGTCAAGATTTGCTTAAATACCTCTTTGATTCACAATGTACACGAGGAACATGCCTTCTTTCCAAAAATTTACTTGGTCGGGTTCAGCTTCATCTGGTACTTCTCCAACTGATCAAATATTTGGCTCAAATTAGCTATATGGTCAGCAACTTTCTTGCTTTTGGTCAACATGCCATCGACGTACACCTCCATATTTTTGCCAATCTGCTCTGCAAACACCTTGTTAATCAGCCGCTGATATGTAGCACCTACATTTTTAATATCAAAAGGCAGAACATTGTAACAATATGTTCCTCATGAGGTAATGAAAGAGGTACTTTTCCTATCTTTTAGTTTCATTTTAATTTGATTATATCCATAATAGGCATCCATAAAGCTTAGCAGCTCATGCCCCGAAGTTGCATCTACCAACTGATCTATCCTGGGAAAAGGGAAATGATCCTTCAGGAAGGCTTTATTCAGGTTTGTGAAGTCCACTCATATTCTCCATTTGTTGTTTTTCTTTTTTACCATCACAACGTTAGCCAACCAATCAGGATATTTGACATCTTCGATGAAAAAAGCCTTTTGCAACTTTTTCACTTCGTCTTGAATAGCCTGATTCTTCTCTGTACTAAAGACTCTTCTTCGTTGCTTCACTAGTTTGATCTCTTTATTGATTTTGTGCTCATGACATAAGAAAGTTGGGTGTATCCTTGGTATATCTTCATGACTCCACGCAAATACTTATTTTATGTGCTTTAGAAATGCCACTAGCTCTTGCTTCAATACCGGATCAAGTGAAGCACCAATCTAAGTCGTTCGTTCTGGTCGCTTGTCATCCAGAATAATATTTCCAATCGCCTCCATTAGTTGGCCTTTAACGAGTTCCGTTTCATCTCTTGGGTCCAAGGTTTCAATCTCAGATTCATCCACTTGATAAGTGGTTATTCTCTTTCTAGCATATTCCAACTCTTCTTGCTCGGTAGACGAGTAGTAGCATTCCCGAGCTACTTTTTGGTTGCCCTTCACAATTCCCACCCCAAAGTTGGTCGACAACTTTATACACTGATGAACAGTGGATGGAACTGCCTTAAACTTTTTTCAAACTTACTCTCCCCAGGATTATATTATAAGCTGACTGGATATTTTTATCCATCACGAAGAAACATACCTTCTCTTATCTACAAGCAGGCTAGGTACTAATCAACATGTCTAACTTGATCGTCCCAAGTGGAAAAAAAAATTCTCCAGAGAACCCAATGAAGGGCTTGTGATACGACTCCAACTAACCTAATTTCAAGTTCAAACTACCGAAGCAAGGGTAGAATATGATGTCTACCGAGCTAGCATTATCCACTAGCACACTCAAAATTATTACATCCTTCATCCTCATTTTGATTACTAGAGGATCATCATGAGGATACAAAAAGCCTTCCAGATCATTTTTAGAAAAACTAATGACCAATTTTTCTTTGTTAACCTTGCTCGAGCGATCTTTTTCTACCAAATTTATACGTTATATATAGGAACAAGCTTGAGCCTCATTGAGGTAAGATTTCCTTTCACTGGTATGATCACCCCCTCCAGCATCTCCACCTGTAATCATATTACAATCGAATGAACCAAAACGAATTGAAAATACCTCACGCTCTGGTTGTCTTGGCTTTTTTGGGAGATCGGGGTCATCTTCATGGTTCAAATATCATACCTTATGTTGTTGGTCCCCCCACCATTCTGGCGATCAATGTACTTATTTAAGCTTCCTCATCTAATGAGTGCCTCTATCTCATTTTGAAGAGTTACACACTCCTTGTTCGTATGACCATGATCTTTATAGAACTCGCAATACTTAGTTTTATCCCTTCTTTCGAGGGCTGATCTCAGCTTTTCTGGCCAATTCAGTTCCTCGCTGTTCATGATTTCCTCCAGAACGTGGTTTATATATACCTTTAAGGGAGTATAATTTGTATACTTCCTCATGTGTCCCAACGTTTCTTTTCCTTTTGACTACTTGCTCCCACCATTATGCTTGTGATATTTCCTCTCTGACTTGCCGTCAACTTTTGTTTTCGCCTTTGCATCAGCATTCTTCTTCACAACCATAGCTTCTTCGGCGTTCGTAATTTTGGTTGATTTAGCCATCAATTCAGCCATGGATTTGGGAGGATCATTGGCTAAGGTGTAGTGCAGCTTGTCTGGTAGAAGACCACTCATGAGAGCTGTAATGGATGTTTTCTCCTTGTAGTCAATGACCTCTAGTTTCTCGTTATTAAAATGAGTGATATAGTCCCTGGTACTTTTTCCTGCTTTTTGCCTTACACTCAACATATGTGCTACCCTTTTGACTGGATTTTCACCAAAATAGAAATTTCCTATAAAGAGCTCTGCCAGTTGATGGAAGGTTGCAATCTACCCTCGAGGAAGGCTATTATACCATATCTGAGCGGATCCGGTAATAGTTCCTAAGAATGCCCTGCACTTTATTTTATCTGGGACTGCATAAATGTATGTTGCATCTTGGTACTGATCTATGTGGAGAACAGGATCGGTTTTTCCATCGTACTTTGGTGTGACCACAGGAGCCTTGAACTTTGAGGGTGTGGGAAAATCCACAATTGCTTGTACAAAAGGGGATCCTTTGATAAAGGTTCTTTAAAGAGGATTTTTAGCCTTAGACGTTTCACTTAACCTGTCTTCCAATCTTTGAATAGATCCTTTCCATGCATCATTTCCGACCTCTGATTTATTTATATTTGCACGAGCAACAGATCGCGCATAATTCTCCTCTTGTGATCTTTCTATGCGAGATGCAGACCTCGAATTTGGATGTGATTGAGCCGAGCCTTCCCTTAAATCATTTGGTCGTTGAGAATTTCTTAACGCAATCCGAGGAGGATTTCTAATCCTCCTAGGGACCAAACGATCGATGGGTGAAACTATGATCAACCTCTCCAGAGTTCTTGTTCATTCTAGAGTTAAGGTGACATTTTCTTGAGAATCCACAATTCTTATAGGAGAAGTCAAACCAGGCTGATAGGATGGATCACTTGAATTTCCAGTATGATGAATTTCAGTATGTACGGATTGTGAAGACTGTGGATGCATGCTTCTCTGAATGCTTCGTTAGCCTGAATGTGCAGATGCTCCATTTTGAACAGTCTGGATGAACTGTCGCATAGTTTCTTGCATATCCATTTGTCCCCCTAGCTAAACTTGCCAGGATTCCTGTGATATCGTTAGCATTTGGAGGAGTAGAAGGGTTAGAAGGATTTCCATCATTGTTCCTATTGCTAGATTCTGGGATATCAACCATGTATGATAAGTAGTCAATGAAAAACGCTATGTATAGTCATTCTCACAGACGGCGCCAATCTGTTAATGTAAAAAACTAGATTTGACCTAATTAATTAATTACAAATAAATAAAAATAAACAGATAAGACTAGAGATTTTTAAAGTGGTTCAGCCTTAATGAAATGGCCTACATCCACTCTCTAGTATTACTGGGTGTCTTGCTTTAATCTCGATTATGCTCGCTTATGATAACTTACCCTGCCATAAGGGTATTACAATGTATTTATAGCCCTTAGGTTGTCAGTATGAATAGACAATATGCAGTTATTCAATAGGCATACATGGTACATGGTAAGAATATTCATTAAATTTGTCTTTGTCGTTTAATCTTCCTAACCAGTTGCTTGGTATGGTGAGTAGCTCGGTACATTGTACGTACATCATATTGGATGACACGTGTCTTCATGTAATTGGTCCATGTCAACCGACTAATTTTTATATCAACACTGCAAAGGGACTTGAGGGGCCCCACTGCCCCACGTATGAGACACCCTATCTAATTAAATATCGGGTAGCTACTCCTTTATTAAATTAATATAGAATATCAAGTTGGTTCAGTCATTGCATCACTGTCGAAAAACATTTAATTGGTTACAAACAACCAAATATCTAAAACGTGAAATGACAAATTTAATTAATTAAAAAATTACAACTAAGTAATGAATAACCAACCATTCAACATTTACATAAACAATCTCATGGGAATAAATAATAGAAAGAAATAACAGAGCCTGGAGTAACACTCCAAATATAGACACAATGCCAAATAATCCCAATACAAAAGTCTGAATAAATAAATCCAACATCTGAAATAAATGAAAGTCTGAAACTGCTATCTCTGAATAAGAGTGAGCAACATGCCCTATCTTATATGAATGACTCCGAAGGAAGCAAAGATAGATGTGGAGGCGTCTAATACCGAGATCCTGTAACTTCCACAGCAGCTATACCAAGTCAACAAAATGGAACTCTTATGCTTGGCATCCCTGTGGCTGGGCAGCTAAAATGTTTTTACAAAACAAAATAGAATTGGGAGAAAATGGTTCAGAGCCTGAGGTGAAAATATTTTAAAAATAGCAAGGGTTTAATTGCATTAAACAATAAATATTATATACATGTTAGTCACGTGTTCTCACTTGAGATTCTCACCTCTCAACTATTGTGCACACCTAACGCATACCTTTAACTCATCCTAGTTATGCTACTACCTAACTAGTGTGTATACATTCCTCCCCTAAGCTATCACCCATAGTGCCCCCACACTTTTCCCATGACATGCCATGTTGAATGTTTTCCATCATTTATTTCGAAGAGGAGTTCTCACAATCTAAAGTTAAGTATTCCCATACTAGAATTATTTTAGGTTTCATTATTTTTCTTATCTACTACGTTCACACAGTAAAATACATCACAAGTACATATAATTATCACTATAATATACATACTAAGACAACACTCCGAGGCTAAGCTGCGTTTCAGGCATACTCTGCTATCAAATCTCGGTACATCACGTACATAATGATTATGAGTTCCGAATAACTCTCGAATTGTATCAATACAAATCACACATATTAGAGACAAACATGGTTCACATACCCATGGGTCAAGCACATACCTACGCTCCCATGGTCCGCTGACTTATAAACTGACAAATAAGTCTTCATAATCCTATGTTCTTGAGGTACCAAATCTAAATCCTCCCGAAGTCACACAAGATAAGATTGTCCGCTTCCTACAACCTCCCATAATAGCAAGTATGGTAGGTATGTCATGCACATAATAATCCATATACTAGGTAATCACACAACCTAAGTAATCATCATTTCAATATAGGTATACTTATGTCCTATATTACAAGTCTCATACGTAGTATAGTTTCATCCCGATTATTTTACGTAATATATTTAGCGTGACAACTCTCATCGTATAAATTCGAGTACTTAAACCTATTCTAAAAGGTTACTAAGTCTCCCACTTGTCTATAAGGTTATTTCATGTAACACCCCGCCCGCCCGGGGAGAGAGAACGGAGCGCTAATGCGATAAAATAAATCCAAATCCACAAGTGACAAGGTATAGAGCATCTAAATAAACCCATAATAATATAAATCCACTAATCTCAATTCTTCAAATACAACAAGTCTCTCGAATAAATACAACATCTAACTCGAAAAATAAATACAAATCTTCAATGCTCTATACATCAAAATAATACAATTCTTCCAACTTGTATTAAAAATTCTCCCCAATATAATCCACTCTAAAAGTCATCCCGATTGGTTCATAGCGTCCCAAATCCACGCTAACCTGCCAACTAAAAGAAAATATGGGGAAGTACACAATACGACAAGAAAAATGCTCAACAAATATATGTTAGCGATGAATAAAACGTAACAACACGAGTACGAATATTCAAATCAAAATGAAAATCTCAAAGCATTTATCAATATAATTTCTCAACAACACATCAATGGGTAACCAGGCCTCACCCCATTCGCATATGCTTTCTCAAGCCATAGCCCGAGAATAGGTATTTTGGCGAGTACTCAACATTCGTGCCATATTAAAATCTCATGACAACGTGCTCATCAACAATATAATGATACCATATGAATCAAAATAATTTCAACAATTATTTTCCATATTTCAATGAATTTATCAATTCAAATATGAGTTCAATAATCGCAAGAATTAAAAGGGAGTAACTCTCGAGAGATTTAAGGAGCATATTGTGTAAAACCCCATACCTCAAACCATGATGAGAAACCAATGATCACACCCTCAAGATCAACACAAAAGATCTACAAAAGCTCCTCCAAGAACCTCCAACAAAATAGCACCAAGAACACCTTTAATCTAAGGTTGGAACTCACAAATCTCAAGGGCCAATGTGTATATAAAAATAAGAGGAATATAAAATATATTTGCTGCCAAAATTTGTGCCAAAAGTAGGTTAAAAGGGCTGCCCACGACTTCCTTTTATAATGCAAAGAAATGAAGAGTTGGAATCCAAAAGACTCCTTTAAATAAGGCAAAGAAATGAAGAGTTGGAAGTCAAAACAACTCTTGAAAATTACTTGTTATTCACGAAATCAGGGGAGGTCGATCGATCTACTCCCAGGCTTCGATCGATCGATCGTGCCCAAAAATTGACAGTTCGCCGACTTAGAATTCCAAGAGTTAAAAATATTAAAAATCATTTTAAAATTCGTTTTAACTCCGATTTCAAAACCGTTTGAAATTCTCTCCTTCAAAAACAATAACCAACATATTTGAGCAATAAAAATAATTTTATCAAAAACTTTATTTTCCTCCATTTTCCAAAAATTAATTAAAATAGCCCAAAATTACGCGGGTTGTTACATTTCAGTAATCTAAAGTCCCTTTACTACTGTTCCGAACCTTAAGTAAATGTTTATCCGAATTAAATTCAAGTTCCCAAAATTTCCAACCGTAACTCACTCGTCGGACACTTTTAAGTTTATCATTTAATCTCAAACCAAACTAATAACTTTCGGGCCTCAAATACACCCCTACTGACCTTCCCCAAGTCCTAATATGTTCAAATAGTCCACACCAAAAATTCTTAAAAGTCGAGAATTAGTAAACCTTAAAAGGAAAATATGACACAAATTCAGGAGGAGTCGATCAATCGAAGGAATGGGTCGATCAATTGATCCATCAGATATTGGCCTACGATTTCTAAATATTTTAGCCTACAGGTTTCATCAATTTTAACCCTAAAATCCTCTATTATAATGTCCCTAAATCCCAAATATTTATACCAAACGTTATATTAACAAACACACATAATTTCTAACGTTTTAGAATCATCAAATCATTGTGGGTTATCATTTTCTTGGATCAAATCATGTATATTTCATAGAAATCCTATTTCTTCTATTTCTTCAAGAATCATCATATGTCTCAACATAAATTCGAAATTCTCTACACATGGATCATGATTTCATGGATAATATTTTTCCAGAGGTTAATCTACATGCAAAACCTATAAAGATTAATATTTAAACCTACATATCCATTAATTTATTATTTTTCAAGATTTTTATCCAATGCTAAACTATCATGGATAATATATACACTAAATTATTGCAAGTTAAATCTCTTTCCTGGAAATAGAAGTTCTAATCCTTTAGGGAAGATGATATGGCGGTGATGTTCTCTTTCCGATCCCAAATCTAACGGTGGTGGTGGTGCAAGGTGGTTGTTTGGACTTAACAACTCTTGGAAACCCTTCATTTCTCTCTACTTATCTCTCCCAAGTTTGTAGCACCCAATAAACCTAATTATTGTAAGGGTTGGCTGATATAATAATCCTAAATTTCATAGGTCACTATTCATTAAATAGTAAAATGATGAAAATACCCTCCCGGGTTACCGGTTTGGCCTAAAACTGCCCCGAGACCCAAATTAAACCCCCTGAGTAGACTTTTAGGACTATCTCGATAATTCTGGACACATTGGCCCACTCAAAATGACCATAAGGCTGGTGTAAATATAAACTACTTTATAATCCATGAAATTGGTCCCGACACGACTCACACGCGCATCCCAACTTAATTTCCAAAACTTCCGTATTTTTCACCGTGACAATTTTAATAAATTCGTAATCATATATTACTATACTCGCTCAGTAATATTCAACATAATTATCATAATCAAATACTAACTCTCGTCTCGCTAGTATTTAAATTCAGATTAATTACAAACTAATTTTCCATTTTTAATTCAATGAATCCCATGATTAAAATCAGTAAAAATGTGGGGTATTACAACGTAACAATGACCCTTATTTATTGTAGCCCATTTTACTTGATTTTTAATGTTAAATTCCAAATTATACATCGCAAGCCACATAATCAAGTAATTTTCATGAAAAGAGGACTCACGTTTAAACGTACTTCCTTATTATACTATATTTACGACAATCATATTCTACTACTCTAATGCCCCTAATACCTCCTTCAACTTTTACCATTTTCAATTAATTAAGGTGAGTCTCTTTTGTCTTTCACACAGCTAAACATCATTGCTATAATTAATAGGTTTTTTTCTAGCTTGCCTACACACCATTGCAAAACACATTATCATAATTCATAATGATTCCAATTTTTTATCCCATCACGCCAAAGATTAAATTCTGATTGTGTCCATGTTCTCACATCACTAAAATTATTCTATTTTGAATGCACAAACATCACTTACAACATTGACTAACGCACACATTAGTTGTTAGAAACTTTAGTGTAAACAAAAAGAATAAAATTACAAATAAATGTAAAATTCAGAGGGTCTTTTACCATGAGTCCAATAATTCACAAAATTCATGATAATTGGATCTACGGTACATGCATACAGACAACAAAAGATAGATAACACTTTGGAATTGTATGATAGAAAGTCAAGAAATGTTATATAATAAAATTGAGGTGATTAGATTGTGATGAACCCCAGAGGAATAAATGTGAGTGATTTGGTAGAAAGGTACTATTACAGATGTGCCACAAAGCTTCGTATCTAATATTTTTTTAACTTAAAATATATAAAAAAGATAAGTGAGGCCATAGAAACTATAGTTATGATCTCGTGAGTGGCTATTACCTAGAGAAGATGACTACTAACAACTAATAAAAATTTAAAGCCGTAGAAGATAAATTAGACATTAACAGATAATAAAACAAATAAATAAATAAATTGCCAAGAAAGAACTCAAATATTTGCTCAAGTATTAACTCAAATAAGACATTAATTCAAATATTCTCTCTTTGAATACATTATTGTTGTCAATCCAATAAGAAGATTTATTTTTAAGCACAAAGAATAATAACACCCAGATGCAATCAACTAATCAGTCATACCAATGATCACCTACTTTATTCAAATCCGATAACCTCTGCCAAACCTGAACGACTTCCGATTTTCTTTCTCATCGCAAATCTAAAATTTCACACGGTAGTATCTTGAACAATAAAGAATGGGTTTACTATTAGTCCAAGCTAAAAACGAACCCTTAAAAATCAAAGCTTAATAAATTTCACATGCCAAATTCTTCACCCACCTGTTAACCATTCAATACTAACAATAACCTATCAATGCATATTCTAAATAATTAAGTGGAAAGCAAATACCATTTTTGGTACACTGAACGTAACATGATCCTACACACATATTTGCTGCAAAACATAAAACACACATGAGCTTGAAGCCTCTTTCAGGCATTTACTCAAACACTTAGTCACTAAACAATCTAAACACGCTAATTATCTAGTGTATGTAAAATAATAAAAAGAATCTAAACATACTTAGTCACTAAACATATCTTTTCCCAACATAGTTTATCTAATTGGGAAAACCAAATTATCAATCCTATATTCTCCAGTGTATGAAAAATAATAAAGGCTTCAATAGAATGTAAACCAACTTGTGGAGGCTTCAATATAATGGATATTGAGCAACATAATACCTCTACAAACAGTGTTAACCATTAAGACCAAAAACATAATTGAAATGAGACAACCAGCTGTACTAACCCTCTATTATCCCTTTTAACAGTACCCATGCTTGCATCGATAGAAAAGCCACATAACCACCATAAAATAGACATCCAAACACGGACTAGATAAAAACTAAACTCATATGCGGTAGAAACAAAAAGGTTTGATTACCTAGAAAGACAGATCTGAAAAAATCCAAAAGGAGTCTTTGAATGTGTGTGTGGGTGATTCTAAAAAGGTGCTGCAAAAAATAAAAACTACAAATCAAAAAACAACACCTTTGTTAAAGATGAATCTCTGGTAGTAATTCTGAGCTATAAGTTGGTCATTGTTGAGTGTAGTAATCGTTAGGCATATTTCAAAAACAAATGGTATAGATTACAAGTAGGTTGAGTGTTTTACATTTATGTAGTTAGGTTTAAAATTCGTAGTTCAGAGATACAGGAGTCTCTTTATAGCTATGAGGGTAGTCGAAGGCTCGAGAATATGTAAATGAGTAGGTGAAAGATGGGACGTATTGAGAGGCTCGAGGTACAAATAGTCAGATGTGTTTGATTTTGTGTGGCTTCAACTTTCAACCTCACAACATGGATCGTTTTGAACCCTAACTCTTTAACTTTCAATCTCAGCGATCAGTTAGGATATACCAAAAGTCTCTCCTCTTTTATTACATAAACTAGTTTGAAGCCCCGTGCGATGCGCCAGCGCTTTGTAGAAATTGTTGAGTTGTATCCGAGTGAATTTTGTCAACACATTCAAAAACAAAGTGCCATATCGAAAAAAGTGGGCAATTAATCAATAAGTTTGATAAATTGAAAACAATACATGTTACTTAAATAAGAATGAATCTCCTTTGCAATGTTTAAAAGCTAATAATAACCAATTTACAGTTTTTTCTCCTAAGAAAAAATTATAAAGAAAACAAATTTGACTATAAGTTGATAACTGTGAAATAGTATGTTGACATTTTGGCATCTTCAATCCCAAGGAATGAAGATTTCTCACTATTAATCACTCTCTTCACAATACATTCAAACTTCAACCTGAAAATCGCCAATGAAATTTTATAACAATAAAAATATAAAAAAATAAAAAAATAATGAAATCATACTGCCCCATCCTTTGTTACTATCATCAAAAGAAAATTTTTGAAATTCCAAATTTTTTATCCTTCTCCCCCACTCTCTCTCTCTCTCGACATTCATTTCAACCAAAAACTCCACCCAAATCAAACCCAAAACTCCGGACACAACATGTTGTCTACCAACGAAAAACTTAAAAACCACTGGAAAAAACTCAAAATCATTATTCACCGGAAAAATACCAACTCAAAACCTCTATCCTCCACTCCTCCCACCTGCACTTTACACCATCAAACCACCCATCTTCTTCTCCGACCTCCACTCAAAACCAACTAGAACCAGCCAACCATCCCCATCACCCACCACTAAAACCATCACCTACCACAAAAATAAAAACCCCAACAAAACCCAATAACAACAACAACCCAACACAAAAATAAAAATAACTCACCAGCCTGAGCAGATTCCTCCGTACGCAACATTATAAGTATCAAATCATTTATCATCATACTACACAAAAATGAGCCAGTTGTGCAAGTGCCTCCACAGCCGCTGCGACCGCCGAATTCAACACCTTCTGTTGTTCTTCTCCTGACGCGGGCTCAATGACAGGAACGAATTTGGGATTGGAACAAGTACCTGTGACAATAAATTTTAGGGTAAAACTCAGTGAACACAGATGCAAAAAAAAACGAACACGAAAAATTATTAACAGAAATCAAGACAGTAGAATACGTACTGATGATGAAATGGAAAATGGAGCATGTCTTGGGCAAAACCTATGATGGTTTATATAATCACGTAGGAGGAGCTGCCACCTTTCTTGAAGCATATTATATAGCTTGTTTTTCATCTCAAGTGAAATAAACCGTGAGAAATGAACATTATATAATGAGTGAGAAATGAAGGGTGAAAACTTACGTGCAATGAGGAGTGAGAAATGAAGAGTCAAAACTTAAGTGCAAAGGGGGTTGCATCTTATCTCATATCGTGTATGGGAAATCAACATTTAATTATAATCAATGGGGTTGCATAAAAATAGGTGTAATTAATAATGTTGCCACGTGTCAATCCTCTTTAAAAAGGAACCAAAATTATATTATATTATTAGATTAGGGTGTACTCGTACTGTTAGCACGATAACAAATTTGTTCTCATAATATAATTTATTCGTTTGATAAATTTGTTCCCGTATCAATAATAATGCAAATATAAATAATGTTAGCCATCCCATATATACACGTGTCAATGACACCGTTAACATTTAATGGTGTATTTATGGTTCTTGCAAGTCAAATTTAAAAATGAAGTTAATACTTATTGATTCAGTCGTAAGCATATCACATAATACAAAAAAAATTAGCTTTGGTAATATTTCAAAAAACAAGTAACATGCTTATAAACTAAGGTTCACATGTAAAAGAGGCAACGTGATATCAAATTTTAAAATGTCTTGAAAAGTTTTATTAATTCATTAATTTTTAATTTGATTAATTGTTATTATAATTTTAAAAGACTTTTTCCTATAAATAACCATAGTTTATTAACTAAAGCAATGTGTAGTCTAATTATCCTTAGGTGCAGTCTGATTATCATCAGACAACCATGTTGTTAGGTTTTCTTGAGCAGTTTATTTTTTAAAAAAATTAACGCATTTAATTTCTAATACATCAAATATATTCTAAGTTTTTATTGTGATAGTGGGTAACTATCTAAAAATGAAAATTCACTCAAATATTTTTTACTTCAAATTTACATATCAATTTACTAAAATATATAGATCAAGTTTAAATTTTAATATCAACGTGTATTTCGTACATCAAAAAATATTGGAGAAAATAAAAAAAGATATAGAAAAAAAGTATCATCCCTTTTTCTTTAGTCCTATAGAGTTAATTTTAACTTCTCAACGTGACACCTATATTAGTTGAGTATAATTAGTCGTTCCTATAATATTATCCAAAATATTTCCCCTTCAGTATCCTTAGTATACAATTACATTTGGAAAAGTGGAGAACAATTCCGCCATTAAAATCTAACATTTAATATTAAATACATTTAAAAAAATTGAAATCAAATAATTAATTTTCTAAAATTAATAAAATCATATTTATCATGATACAAATGTAACAAATATAACTAACGAAAAAAAGATGATATATAACTTCTCACTCGTTTTGTAGGAATTAAGTGTAACATAACCTATATTTTTTTATGATGAATGAATGAATATGACCTAAAATCCATTGGTTAACCTAATTCTTTGTTTGAAACTATGACCATTTCATCAAATTAAATTTGACAATTAACAATAAGAATATTCATTTTTAATTGTAGGGGTATCTTAAATGACCCTGAACTCCAAAAACATGTTAATTTCAACCAAAGATTCAAAATTATTCAATAAAATGACATACAAACAAATTTAGAAGGAAAAACGGAAAGAATACAGCCAAATCAACATTTGAATATGTTTAATTCTTTAAGAGCACTTTTCGAATCTCACAATGTCAAATTTAAATAAAAAACATATATCAAAGAGACACTAATCATTAAAGGACTAGATGTTCAAAATACGCAGGTGAACTATTCTCTAATTCCATGTTCTTACTCAGTGACGAAACTACAGAGGGACTTGAGGGGGTCGGGCCCCATGGCCCCACATAACAATGTCCCTTATTTATTGTAGCCCACTTTACTTGATTCTTAATTCTAAATTCTAAATTATACATCGCAAGCCACACAATCAAGTAATTTTCATGAAAAGAGGACTCACGTTTAAACGTACTTCCTTATTCTACTATATTATGGCCAATCATATTCTACTACTCTAATGCCCCCAATACGTCTTTCAACTTTTACCATTTTTAATTAATTAAGGTGAGACTCTTCTATCATTGACACAGCTAATCATCATTGCTATAATTAATAGGTTTTTTTTTGGAGCTTTCCTACACACGATTGCAAAAACTTATTTGCCATATTATCATAATCATAGTGATTCCAATTTTCTATCCCATCACGCCAAAGATTAAATTCTGGTTGTGTCCCTGTTCGCGCTTAACTAACATTATTCTATTTTGAATGCACAAACATCACCTACAACATTGACTAAGACACACATTAGTTGTTAGAAACTTCAGTGTAAATAAAAAGAGTAAAATTACAAATAAATGTTTAATTTAGAGGGTCTTTTACCATGAGTCCAATAATTCACAAAATTCATGATAATTAGATCTACGGTACATGCATACAGATAACAAAAGATAGATAACGCTATGGAATTGTATGATAGAAAATCAAGAAATGTTATGTAATAAAATTGATGATAAGATGCTGATAAACCCCAGATGAATAAACGTGAGTGGTTAGGTAGAAAGGTACTGTTTAAACGTGAGTGGTTATAGATGTGCCACAAAGCTTCATATCTAATATTTTTTAACTTAAAATATATGAAAAAGATAGGTGAGGCCATAGAAACTATAGTTAGGATCTCGTGAGTGGCTATTACCTAGAGAAGATGACTACTAACACCTCACCAAAATTTAAACCTGTAGAAGATAAATAAGACATTAACAGATAAGCAAACAAATAAATAAATAAATTGGCAAGAAAGAACTCAAATATTCTCTCTTTGAATATTCACTCAAATATTCACTCAAATAAGACATTAACACAAATATTAGCTCTTTGAATACATTATTGTAGTCAATCTAAGAAGAAGATTTATTTTTAAGCACAAAGAATAATAACACCCAGATGCATCCAACTAATCCGTCATACAAATGATCAACTTATTTATTCAAATCCGATAACCGCTGCCAAACCTAAATGACTTCCGATTTCTTTCTCATCACAAATCTGAAATTTCACACGGTAGTATCTTGAACAATAAAGAATGGGTATACTATTAGTCCAAGCTTAAAAATAACCCTTAAAAATCAAAGCTTAATAAATTTTATATGCCAAATTCTTCACCCACCTGTTAAAATGGCCATTTTTTCTGGCACAGTTTAAAAGTGTGCCAAATTTGACCAAACAGGAACACCTCCGGCACACTTTAAAACTGTGACAGAATTTGATATTTTTGGCACAATTTATAACTTTGCTAGATTGAGTTCATTTTGGTACACTTTTGGCACAGTTCAAAATCGTGTCAAATTTTGATACACTTTTGGCACGGTTTTGAACTGTGCCAAAATTTTTGGATCAAAGAAAAAAATTAATTATTTGAAAATAAGAAACTTCACAAATTACGAATCTCCGAAAGTTGTTGATAAACTAATATGAATACAAACTTCAAAATATTACAAGTCTGAATAGTTCACAGGCCAAAAAACTTGGGCAGAGTTTTATCTATTTTCGGGACATTCTAAATCCTGCTAATATAAAACCTGCGTAATGTAAAGCCCGCACGGCCATAAAATCTAACAATAAAACTACAAAAGCCCGCACGGCCATAGCACAAAAAAATAGAATCCTGAATATTAACGACAATAAATAAATAATCCCCTTGTTGTAAACCATTGACTTCGTGTGTTCCACGTGGATAAAAGCTAACGACAAAATGTTATCCAGCAAAAAATTAGGATACCAAAAACAGTTGATATTAGTAACCAAGTAATTTTAAAAAAAAATCTTATTTAAGCTGAAAATTTGCGTATAAGAGTTACAATTATTATTGTATTCTCAAATCGGAAGTCTTATGACTACATGGTCAGCTCCTACGAGTTACATTAGTCCCATATGAGGTGTAAGTGCCTCCTACGGGAACATTTGAGAACTGGTTTGAGTTTTCACCCTCAAACAGCATGTTTTGAAGAATAATCTAAATATTTTGTAATTATCATCATATTCTCAAACCCGGAGACCCATGACTACACGCTCTACTACTACAAGTTACATTGGTCCCGTGCGAGGTGTTCATGCCTCTTACGAGGTCGTTTGGGATCTGGTTTGATATTTTAAAATTATCATCATATTCTCAAACCAAGAGATCTGTGACTATGCTGTCAATTCCTACAAGTTACATTTGTCTTGTGTGAGGTGTTCGTGCCTCTTACGGGGCCATTTGGGAGTTAGTTTAGGTTTTCACCCACTAACGGCATGTTTTTAAACCAAAGACTAGATATTTTCAAATTATCATCGTATTCTTAAACCATATGTCCCGTGAATACGCGGTGAGTTCCTACGAGTTACATTAGCCGCGTGCGAGACGTTAATGCCTCTTACGGGGCCGTTTAAGGTATGGTTTGTATTTTCACCCTCAAACGGCTTGTTTTTAAGAATAATCTAAATATTTTAAAATTATCGTCATATTCTCAAACTGGGAGACCCGTGACTACACGTCAGTTCCTACAAGTTACATTGGTCCCGTGAAAGGTGTTCATGCCTCTTACGGGGCCGTTTGGGGGCTAGTTTGGGTTTTCACCCTTTAACGGCTTGTTTTTAACCTAATCTAGATATTTTCAAATTATCGTCATATTATCAAATCGAGAGACCCGTGACTACGCGGTCAATTCCTACGATTTACAATGGTCATGTGTGAGGTGTTCGTGCCTCTTACAAGGCCATTTGGGGGCTAGTTTATGTTTTCACCCACTAATGGCATGTTTTTAAGCCAAAATTAAGATATTTTCATATTATCATCGTATTCTCAAACCATATGTCTCATTACTACGTGATTAGTTCCTATGAGTTACATTGGCCAAATGTGAGGTGTTAGTGCCTCTTACGGGACCGTTTAAGGACTGGTTTGAGTTTTCACACTCAAATGACATGTTTTTAAGCCTAATACAGATATTTTCAAGTTTGCATTACAATTATTAGCATTTTCATTTGTCTAAAAGGAAATGATTTTTTTTGTTAAACATGCATGTTTTCTAATCTTTCTAGCTCCTTTAATTAGACAACTATAACCACAAGATGAATCAGTCGAACATGAACATAAAGAAATTTACAAGCCCGTAAAACCGGTGTGTCGATTTCAATAAAGCTTACAGATTCCATCGTCTTGCATTTCTCCGATACAATCTACATATGCAAAACATAGATCAACATATGAATACTTTTTTTACTTTCACCCTCACTGTTATTTCAACTTTCGTATTATACCCTCACTTATACTAAAAGCTAATACATATATATATATATATATATATATATCCCCAAGGTTATGAAGAAAATTAAAAGGATCGATATCACAACTAATTTAATTATTCAAAGAAACATACAACAATTCTGTCCCTGCAATTGTACACTAATGAAGAATATGCCAAAATGTCAACCTAATTAACTGCTTTACCATAACGTCTATGTGAATATGTTTTCAACCATTCCTACAAGATTAAAAAAAGTTAAATCTTCAGGCGCATACAACATCATCATGTGTGATCAGGGGAACTACAAATGTTCACGTGTTTTTATCTAAAAAAGCCTCCATATGATTATCTCTGTATACAACAGTCAATATTGTAACTGGTTGTTTCAGATAACTAAATTATTAAGCTTGTTTTCAGCACCAAGTGTCTTTCTTTGCAAGAAGAGGTTAGTTAAGTCTGTAGTGAATGAAGAATTATTAGACAAATTGTTCAACAGATTACTAACTGAGCACCGTGGAATGAAAAGCTACTAGATCAGCTCTTACATAGCTTCTAAATTTTATATGGTCACTCATTTACAACCTATCATTTCTATGATCAGTTATGTTTCATTCTAAGAAGAAAGTAATTATAATAAGAGAAAAAAGTTCTACTAAGGATTTTGTGTGAACATGTACATCAGTAGAAAAAGAAACAAATAATTCTCCTAACACAATATTAGAGTGGTAGGTTTTGTGAGATAGTGGTGTTAAAGTTTGTGTCCTATGATCTTGTCATTATGTAATATATCTCTTCTTTTCTCAGGAGGAATTCAAATTGAAAGTGAGATCAAATATTTTTTATTCTCTGCATGGGATTAAAAGATCACCTATAGGACGATCAAACCCAAACTCTGAAGGTTGTGTGACCATCTCAAGGGATTCATGTGCAAAGGTATTAGTGAACCGGGATGGCTAAAAGGGAAGGAAAAGTGAAATGAACAGGTTAAAAAAGATCCACGATAACTAGTTCATCGTATACAATACCTTGGAATGATAGAGTAATAGAGAATCCTTTACACATATAGCTTCCAAATTATATAAGGATACTCAACTGCAATTGAAAGTGATTACTTTTTCTAAGATTGCTAACAATTCATCAAATAAGAGTAAAGAGAAAAAAATCCATAAGATTAAATTGTATTAGATTAAAAATGATAGTATACATCACTTTTACAAAGAAATAAAGAGGTTCTCCTACACAAAATTGGGGTGATGGGTTTTACGGGTCAATGTTGTTAGAGTATGTATCTTCTGGTCTAGTAGTTTTGGCATTATTCTCATGAGCAATTTAGACTGCAAGTGAGATTAATCAATGTTTTATCTCTACAAGGGATTGTGAGACCACCCATTGGATGATCAAACCCAAACTCTTCTTTAGCCTGGATTAACAAGTTCTGGAATGAAGGATGATTCAAATATGATAATGGAACTACATGTGGCTTCATTATGGTTTCTCTAACATAGATATCAACATGGCCTTTGGGTACATCTATAGCTGTTGAAGTTGATGTTGAAGTACTTCGTCGGAGAATCTGCTTAGCAAAAACATTTCTTGGCAATCGGATACCCATGATTCAAGTAAACTTCTATTCTTGGATAAAATATTTGACAAGCAATTGATCTATTGCAATTTATAGAAGATGAGAAACTATAGCAGTGGATGGCTAATGTTAGAATACAAATATATAGACCACAAGAGGAGAGAAAAAGCTATGTCCAAGAATCTCAAATGAAGTGAATGGTGAAGAGATTACGTGGTCCACCAAAGGACATATGCCATTAGGTAGCACGTGGATATGCATCCTAACAAATATACACCAGAAGGAATAATGTTCGTTTTTAAAAGTTTTAAGGCAATTTGCCACTATCATTTGAGAGGAGCCAAAAATGGACCTACTAAAGATTATAATGTATGATGGTGGCGATTAATTATGTACATCCAATGGATCATTTAGATTGAAGAGTACATGATTAGGTCTAATTTGCAACATGCATATTTCATATTCATAACCAATGGCATGTTAGGTGTTTCAAACAAAATATTTGTCAAATAAATAAGAAATCCAATGATTACCACATGTATTATGACAGTACCAAACATGAGGGGCTTAAAAAATTAGTTGCTCATGTAATAATGTTCCTTGATCTATTTTAAGAGAGAATCATAAATGATATGGGTTTCTCCTGTTATAAAATGTCATTATATGGTGGTCATAATTTGACTCTATTTGAACAGAATACCAGACAAGTGAACCATAACTGGATAAACCGGGACAAAATGATATATCCCTTTACATATTTGATTTGTGTCCGAAGCTATTTGAACCAAAAGCACATGAACTTTTCAAAGTAAATGGGTCCTTCGGATGTGTCATTCGACATGGGTATATATCAAACATATATTTGAAGGACCATGCTTTTGGTTAAGACCAGCCTAGGACGAATTTTAAGAAGAGTTGCTAGTGACCGTGAGTGAGAAGACTGAAGATGCCCTGAGATCAGATTCATCGAAAATATATACCAGTAGAACAAGATGCTACAATAAAAATAGTTTAGAATCTTCATGTAGGTGTTAGGTAAACAATAAATGGAATATTACAATGTCCTATAAGCATAGGGAGCCCAACAGAAGTGGGATAGTCTGGCCAAGGAGGGTGCTGATTGAATCAGAACTCGTAGTATTTACTCAATATCGATATTTAGGCTTTAGTCTCAACTAAATTGTTTGAGTGGGCACAAACGCCATGTGTCTTTTAAATTTGTAGTAAATCCTATAATTGCCTCTTTTCATTCCTTTTAAAGAGTGACACATATTCCATATTATTTTGTTACAATAGGACAAACAATAAAAAATAATTACTTAAGATCGATAACAAAATAATTTCTACGAATGGAACTAAATACTTATCTTCCCTATAATGTATGTTGATTTCAAATACACTTCAGCGCGCAGAGAAAGATAGGAAAATAGCATAAAATAGAACAGAACAGGAGAAAACAAAACAAGAACTAAGCGGTCTTGACTTGGACAAGATCCCTGTAAATAACCTACAGAATAACTACTTTTGCTAGATTCTAAACAAGCTACACAAATTTACCATTAGGATCACCCCAGGGACTTGTAATTGAATCAAACAAACTCTGTTATAGGAGTGACTGCAATTTTTAAAACAACAACGTACGTCTTCCGGTGTGGAAAATTGAAGGTCGCCTTCCAATCATCACCAAAATTTTAAAATGATAGGATGAAGTGTGTGTTTGTTGGAAAGCATCACATCCTTTAATTAATTGCAATATATCCTACACCAGCTTTATGGGATAACTTGGTAGAACAATAGCATATAAAGGATCACATGTTTAAATGTTAGCAAAATGTAATCAATAATTTCTTATTACATTTTGCAAGCATTATAGTCCAAGATGAATAGGTAAATAAAGGAAACATAATTCTTCACTTATTTGCATAAAAAGTTTTGTGGGATAACTTGGCAGGAAAAAAACTAAAAAGAAATGGTGCAAAGAGATGAGGAAAGGGTAGAGGGAGACATATAGGGAACCCCAGTTAACAAGGTCCATCATTTGCTGGTTCGTTTTATGTTAGCACTAAGTATCTTCAGAATTTATTTTTTAATATCAGATAATGTCAGAAAATATCATGCTTTTCACGTAGATAAAAAATCCAGTTACTAAAAGAGTTCATATATTAACCCTCCTCTAAGATTTTTTTAATTCTCAGTGACGCTTTGTTCAATGAGATTGACAAAATGTGAGAGAAAGAAAAACTACCTTAGAATAAAATAGAAAGAGAAAAAAAGAGATTGTGTATCTATACACACAGAAATGGCAACTACTGCTTTACAAAAGAATGTTTTTACTTGGATATTCTAGTGTCCTATCTCATAGCCTATTCAAGCAAGAATACCTCAAAGGACTATAATGTCATTACTCATTAGGTCATGTTTATGTAGATGAAATGAGATTTATTCATTGAAAGTCATTAGGTCATTACTCATTAGGCCATGTTTATGTGGATGAAATGGTTCAGTGGGTGGGGCCAATATATAAGAATACCTCATGAAATGAGTTTTGTTCGTTGAAAGTCATTACTCATTAGGTCATGTTTATGTGGATGAAATGGTTTGGTGGGTGGGGCAAAATGAGAGAAAATAAGATTTGAAGCATCATACGTTTCTGTCTTCATCTCTCATCATCAAGAATTTAGAATGAAAGGCTAAAAAATATTGTCAAAAACATCATTCCCTACTATTTTTGATAAAACATGAATGGACCCCTTGAAATTAAAGAGAATGCTCCAACTCCTTGGAAGAAGGTCACGCATACTTATCTTTCCCACCACATCGAAAAGAAACATTGTATTTCAAACCAACTAATATCAATAACTTAATTTAATTAATATATTAACTAGATTTATATTGAAATCTACGAATAAAAATGTGAATTCCAGAGCTTATGAGACACTATATGAAATTTAAACTATAAAAACTGAAGATAATTAAGTACTTCAGCATTGAAAGATAATTGATTTGCTACATCCTTATAATCACCTCATATTTTATCAAGAGAGGATTGTAATGCATCTCTTCTCCCATGGTACTTACCTGAAAATCGATGGTGTAGAGTTCTCGAACATTTTCTATGAAATTTCTTCCCAACTGAAACAGAGTAAAACATATGAATTAATCATTATATAAACTAAAAGAAATATAATAAGATTAAAATAAGTTATGAGGTAGGATAGGTATATATAAATGTTATCTTAAACAACAAACAAAGAAACATTGAGATCAGGTCAATTTTAGTACACAAACTGGATGAACACTTTCATTTTTATAGCTACAAACAGTGATAATGTGATCTTAGATAGATTTACTCAAATCAATCTCACGTCCCTAATTTTTTTCATTGCCATCAATCCCCCCTATTGTATGAGGAATCATAATGAACATATTATATTGCTAGTTGTTACACCCCGCCTAATTAAATACCAGGTGATCACTCCTTTATTAAATTAAATCAAGGTGAACAGTTGGTTCATTCTCAGCATCACTGTCGAAAATAAAATTTTCCAATTAAACACCCTAATTAATTAAGGTAAGTGTCAAAACCATTTTATAACATTACTTCCAATTTTTATTTAAAGAAAAATTATTTATTTATCTATTAACAACATAACAATGAGTAAGAGTCACATCACAATAATCCTGGAACATAATCCAATTAATTTAAAACATTCGTCAATCGAATCTCAAGAAGTAAAATTTAAAGTAACACATCCATACTGAATAAATCCCATAGTAATAGAACTAGAAATAACTGAAATACAAATGTCCCAAATAAAAACAGATCAATAGTGGAAAGGGCGACACATGCCCAATAAATGAGAATGATAGAAGTGGAATCAATAAATGAAACCGTCTACGCAAGTGGCCTGCAACTCCCACCTAAGCTGCAGCACGTTCCTTTCAAGGGATCTTAAGAAAGACACCCCTGTGGCTGGGCACCTGTAATATATACATATATATACAAAAGAGAAAAGAGAAATAGAAACGGGTCAGAGCCCGATAGTGTGTATGATTTAAAATTCGTTTAGCAAGTATTTAAATTGATACAAGCCAATGCAACAACATATTAGAGCGACACTCTCTTGAGAAATTCTCGCCTCTCTTCTAATGTGCGCGCCTATCGTACTACCCTTCCCAACGGATTATCTATCATCTATCGAACAAATCTCTTTCAACGATTTAACTTATCTTAGGTTACTCGTAATATTTCAAGGACGAACAATATAATTGTTTGTAAAGTTAGATTTTAATTTGTAATCAAGGTTCTCATTATAACTTTATTAATCACTAAAGTTTTTCCCGTGTCATAGTATACTTTCTCAAAACAAGTATTTACAATCTGAGCCATCAATCGTATCCTACTTATCAAATCACAGTAGGCAGTTCCAAATTTCAGAATTTTTATAATTATGTATATACTAACTACTCGTATAATATATATATTTTACAACAGCACCCCGAATAAAACTATGGTGCGGGCATACTCTGCTATCCAATCCCCGTATCGCTCACACTAAGGGAAATACAAGTTCGGACTCACTCTCGAACTGTACCAACATATATACAAACAAGATTTGAGGCGAAGCATAGATTCCAAGTCTCTAAGAGGTCAGTACATACCCTCACGTCTCTTAGGACCGTCTAAACTATCATTCCGATAGCCTGTACCAAGGACATCTATCTCCTAGGGTACGAATCAATATCCCCCATAAGGCAACACAGGATAAGATCGTCCCAGAGCGGTAACCTCAGTGATAGCAAGTAGCGCGGGTACGTTTTTCACACATAGATAGTATATGTAAACACAATCATATAACTATACGAATATCATCATATCACTATTAGATATATCTCAAATCCATAGTTACGACATCATCCTTATTTTCACATTTATTAGTATCGCGTATAAGGGTTCGTTTCTAACCTTATTTCGAAGGAATTCTCCCACTTAATACGTAACATTCATGGACTCTATCCTCCCAAGTATAAAATTCAGTAAGTGCCCTTTTTATGTTCCAACGTAATTCTCTTACGCAACTCTCCCGTTAATTCATAAACTCATCGACCCTAAAGTAATTATCCCACAAGTACAATTCTCGTCTCATTTTAAGAGTCCCCAAAATTATTCATATGTCCTACTGGTCTTCCCTATCTCCCAAAACATTTCATTAAGGGTGCCCAAGAATTATTTCACGATAAATTGAATTTAACTAAATCAACAAGGGAAATAGGAGTTTACCAGGAGGGGTCGATCGATCGAGGTCTGGGGCTCGATCGATCGAACCTTCGATCGATCGAAGCTCTGGGCTCGATCGATCGATCAAGCAGGTCTGTGAAAATTGAAATTCTGCAGTTACGGGTTTCATCTCCTAACTTCAACAATTTCCATATTTTCAAATACCATGTGACACCCCGACTAATTAAATACCGGGTAGCTACTCCTTTATAAAATTAATTCAAAATGCCAAGTTGGCTCAGTTAATAGCATCACTGTCGAAAACATTTTTTTTATTACTAACCACCTAATATTTAAAAAGTAAGTTGCCAAATTTTAATTTAAGTCTGATTAACATGCAACAAGTGTAATAAAGAATAAATAACACCATTCACCATACTGAAGTAAAACGAATAATCATCACAATAGAGTAAATAAAGGATGGAGGAAAACTCCTCACTACAATCCCACAACTGATAAGTAAAACGAATACTGAAACAATAACTGCTAAAGTCTGAAAACTGAAATGTAAAAGATGCTCTAAATACAAAATGGGCAACATGCCCTACAACTGATAGATAGTGACTCTGTAATCCAAAAGATAGAAGCGTCTACATGCAAGTCCCTGTAGCTTCCACAAACAGCTACAGCTCGTCACCTGAATGAGAATCCTATGCTTGGTGTCCCTGTGGCTGGGCACCTAAAATGGTTTTAAGAGAAAAAAGATTTGAAAAGCAAACGGGTCAGAGCCCGAATGTGGAGTTATATTTTAAAAACCTTCAAGTGCTTTAAAAACATTTAAAACATTAAATGCAAAGTACATGTTAGGACGTGCACTCACATTATATTCTCACCTCTCGTCTAACTGTGCACTCCTAACGCAAATACCCATCTATAACGATATAAACCACTAGCTAAGAGACGACATATCTAGCTAGACTGCCAAAGGTCCTACCCATAATACTTGTTTCCATTAACATAACAACGCTTGTAATTAAATAGGGTTTTAATCGTAAACTCAGATACTCAATATGCAATACATATAACTATCAGTTAATTCGTTATATTTCTCGAAATCAATACCGTAATATATTTACAACATTAACATGAGGATTCTTATTAATTAAATGTATATTAATCACATCGTAAATATACAATATAAGCACCCCGAAAAATAAGCTGCGGTGCACACATACTCTGCTATCCATCCCGGTACATAACGTACATAAGGATCACATATTCCGAATCTCTCAGGAATAGTTCAGATAACACAAATCACAAATAGTGGAGGCGAACACAGTCACCATCACGTGGGTCACGCACATACCTACGCTCCCACGGTCAGCGGACTTATTAATATCCCAATAAGTCTTTCTATGACCTATGTTCATCGAGGTACCAGTCTATATCCCCCGCCGTAGGCACACAAGGATTAGAGGGTCCTAAGCGAACGCAACCTCCCGTGATAGCAAGTATGGTAGGTATGTCATACACACAATCCATATACCAATACTAAGTAAACACACATCTTAGTAATACCGTATTTTAATCGTAGTACATATTGCACTCTCGTACTAACTATAATAATCACAATTCATACTATTCCAGTTTGTAATTATACGCGCCATAATTATCTCACGTCGTAGTAGTCACTCCCGTCTCAACCCAAACCGTCCATGTAATACACTCTCGTATGTAAATTCCTTCTCATAAATACCCAAATGTCTCAATTCTATCATTACTACATCTACGGAATGATATCTATATCCTCGAACAAGTTTACGGAACTCCAAAAGTCAAAACAGTCCAAAAAGGACCAAACTGTCAACTCGTTAGAAGTCTCGTTCGAACGAGACTGTTCGAACGAGATTCCTCTGCCAACTCGTTAGAAGACTCATTCGAACGAGGCTGTTCGAACGAGGTCCCAGTTCGTTCGAACGAACTGTACCTTCTAATGATATCTCGTTCGAACGAGATATCGAACGAAATCCTTACTCGTTAGTAACGACTGGTCAACTCGTTAGAAGCTCGTTCGAACGAGTTCGTTCGAACGACTTGGGGGTTGCTTCTAACGAGCTACCAGCTTCGGCCCAGATTTTTTCCAATTCGTTTTTTCATCCATTTTTACTCCTCAAATCTCATCTAAAATTCGTTCCAACAATATATTGAGTTCTCTAATCATCCTCAAACATGCTAAGGTGCTATACTAACATCTTTAAAGGGTTTAATACCTTCTAAACATCATTAAATCACAAATTTCTACATTAATTCCCAATTTTCTTCAAGAACATAAACCCTAGGTTCTTCTCATCATAATTTCCCAGATTTTAATCCGTTTATACATCACATAGATATGAAATCTCTGAATTTAAATCTTCAAACAATGTTTCTACATGCAAACCTATCCCAAAATTAAATAACAACTTCCAATTTCATGGGTTTTCTTTTAACTCTTATATAAGATTGATTAACAAGTTTTCTAACATGGAAAAAGCATTCTCTGCATAAGGAATGTAATTTAAATCACTTGCCTTGGTTTTATTTCTGATTTTGGTGTAGATTAGATGAAGTTTTCTGCAGAAATTCCTCTCTCCAAGCTCTACTCCAATGGTGGCTTAAGGTGGCTAGGGTTTTGATTTGGGAACTTAGAAAACCTAAATGATAACCTACGTAGCTTTCTAGGTTAATATGGTTTGGTTAATGGGCTTAATGGGTTAAATCCACATCAGATTTACATCTCTAATTTTCGTCACTTTTAATTCCTAAAAATGTAAAATTACCAAAATACCCTTTAAGTTGCCGGTATGGCCTAAAAATACCCCGGGACCCAAACTATACCCCCGGCTAGTGTTTTCTGACTATCTCGACCCTTCCGGACGCGTTGGCGTACTCAAAACGACCATACGGGTTATAGATTTTAAATTCACTTTTATAATCCAAATATTATACCGTGACGCGGCGGTCCCACGCGTCTCAACAAAATTTCTAAAATGCCGTATATAAATCTCACGACAAATTTTATAATACCAAATACATATATAATCATATATGCACATAATCAAATACCAATTTGCATCTCATTAGTATTTACAACCCGGATTAATTATCAATTAATACGCATTTAATTAATTAATCCCAAAAATAAATATAGTCAAAAGTATGGGGTATTACATACTTCCCCCCTAATAACTGAATTTCGTCCCGAAATTCGAAACTAGAAAGTACCTGCTAAAAACAGCTCTGGATAACGCTCGCGCATCTCATCCTCGTGCTCCCATGTGGACTCCTCGACATTGTGATGTCGCCACTGAACACGCACTAACGGGACTATCTTTGACCGCAGTTTCCTCTCGCTTTGGTCCAAAATAGCAATTGGCCCCTCCTCGTAGGAGCTATCCGGCTGGAGATCGATGTCCTCCACAGTAATGTGAGAATGGGCCAAATTATCTCTAAGGTATTTCCTCAGCGAGGAAATATGGAACACGTCGTGAATTCGATGCAAGTGCTCCGGTAGTCCAAGTCTATACGCAACTGGTCCGATCCGCTCAATAATAGGAAACGGCCCCACATACCTCGGTGCCAACTTCCCCTTCTTCCTGAATCGCATAATCCCCTTCATCGGAGAAACCCTAAGCAAAACCTGGTCCCCCACTTGGAACTCCTTGGAAAACCTCTTCGCATCAGCATAACTCTTCTGCCTGTCTTGAGCTACCCGAATGCGACTCAGAATCAACTCAATCCTTGCCGAAGTATCCTGAATCACCTCCGGCCCAAGTAGTTTGTTGTCCCCCACTTCTAACCAACATGCTGGGGAACGGCAAGGCCTACCGTACAATGCCTCAAACGGAGCCATGCAAATAGTGAACTGATAGGAGTTGTTGTAAGCAAACTCCACCAGTGGAAGGTACTGCTCCCATCCACCCCCGAAGTCAATAATGCACATGCGTAGCATGTCCTCCAACATCTGATTGGTGCGCTCTGTCTGCCCATCGGTCTGCGGATGATAAGCTTTACTTAACCGCAATTCCGTGCCCATGGCCTCCTGGAAACTCTCCCAAAACCGCGAAACAAATATCTTGTCTCTGTCAGACACGATATTTAGGGGCACACCATGAAGTCTCACAATTTCTGAAATGAAGAGCTGGGCATACTGTCCCGTAGTGTAGTCAGTCCTTATGGGTAAGAAGTGAGCGACCTTGGACAACCTGTCCATAATTACCCAAATGGAGTCATGACCCCTCTGCGACGTAGGCAACCCCGTGATAAAGTCCATGGATATGCTCTCCCACATCCACACCGGGACTTCCAATGGCTGTAGTAATCCTGCTGGTCTCTGATGATCCACTTTTACAAGCTGACAAGTGGCGCATTTCGAAACAAACTTAGGGATATCCCTCTTCATACCGCTCCACCAATACTGCCGTCTCATGTCTTGGTACATTTTGTCCCCTCCGGGATGTACCGCGAACCGTGAGCCGTGCGACTCTGCCATCACATCGTGTCGCAATTCTTCCCCTTCTGGAACCACCAATCTTCCATTAAAGCGTAATCCCCCATCTGAGCTAACGGTATAGGATTCGGCTCCCTCTGCTAGTAACCGAACTATCTGCTCCTGACAGAACGAGTCATTAGCCTGTGCCCGTACTACCTTCGTAACAATCTGCGGTGTAACTGTCATCACAGACATGAAAGATCGGGCCACTGCATCCTGGTGTCCCAATTCCTTCCACTTTGCCTTCCACACCCCTGCCACCTCATCTGCTGGCCTACGGCTCAAAGCGTCTGCTACCACGTTAGCCTTACCCGGGTGGTACTGGATGTCAAACTGGTAGTCCTTCACAAATTCAAGCCACCTACGCTGCCGCATATTCAATTCCTTCTGCGTGCAGTGACTTGTGGTCCGTGAACAGCTGAAACTTCTCCCCCAAAAGATGGTGCCTCCAAATCCGTAAGGCAAATACCACTACTGCCAACTCCAAATCATGTGTGGGGTAATTCTTCTCATGAGGCTTAAGCTTACGGGAAGCATAAGCTATGGCCTGTCTCTCCTGCTGTAATACACCTCCCAGTCCTTGCAAAGACGTATCGGTGTAAACCAAATACTCAACTCCCGATCTCGGCAATGCTAACACAGGTGCTGAGGTCAATTTGTCCTTCAATTCATTGAATGCCAACTGGCAGGCATCACTCCAGATGTAGGGCATACCCTTACGAGTCAGATGTGTCAAAGGACCTGCTATCTCCGAGAAACCCCGAATAAACCTCCTGTAGTATCCTGCTAGACCCAAGAAACTACGAATCTCAGTTGGTGTCGTGGGCTGTCCCCACTCCCTCACCGCTGACACCTTCCCCGGATCAACTGATATTCCCTGGTCGGAAATGATATGCCCCAAAAACTGGACTTCCTTCAGCCAAAACCCGCACTTCTCATATTTCGCATACAACTCGTTCTGACGAAGTGTCTGCAAAACCTGCCTCAAATGCTCGGCGTGCTCCTCCTCTGTCTGAGAGTAAACCAGAATATCATCAATGAAGACAATGACAAACTCGTCTAGGAAATCCCTGAACACTCTGTTCATCAAGTCCATAAACACTGCTGGAGCGTTGGTCAAGCCGAAAGGCATAAGCTGAAACTCGTAAGAACAATATCTCGACAAGAATACGGTCTTTGAGACATCCTCCTCCCTGATACGCAACTGATGGTATCCTGACCTCAAGTCAATCTTCGAGAAGAAAGAAGCTCCTCTCAACTGGTCGAATAAGTCATCGATTCGAGGCAACGGATACTTATTCTGTATCGTGACCTTATTCAACTCTCGGTAGTCCACACACAATCTCAGTGAACCGTCCCTCTTCTTTACAAACAAAACTGGAGCGCCCCAAGGTGAGGTACTCCTGTGAATAAAGCCCTGGCCTAACAGCTTCTCTATCTGATCCCGTAGCTCTCTCATCTCGGCTGGAGCCATACAATACGGTGCACGTGCTATAGGTCTCGTACCCGGTAGCAAATCTATGACGAAGTCTATCTCTCGACTGGGTGGCAAGCCTGGTATCTCCTGAAACACATCTGAATACTCCCTGACAACCGGGATTGTATTTAAAGGAATAACAACCTACTTAGAGGTATCCTCCTCTATGTAATACAGATGAGCGGTCGATCCTCCCTTTGGGCGAAGCATCGCCACTACAAACATCTCTTGCCCCGGAATGGCAAAAACAATACTCCCGCTGAAGCAATCAATCATGGCCCTATATGCTACGAGCCAATCCATACCGATGATCACATCGTGAACGTGCATGTCTAACACTAACATGTCTGCAGGCAATACCAAACCACCAATCTCTACCCCCACTTCCCGGCATATAAAGAAAATAAGTGACCCACTCCCCAATGGTGAGTCGGCACGCGTCACTGTGCTCTCTGCCGTAGCTAACAATCCTAAAGCTTTCGCGAAGTGTGTAGCTATAAAACAGTGTGTAGCACCCGTATCAAATAACACCCGACCCATAGTGCCATGGATAGGAAACGTACCCTCGATCGCGGGCGGTGCCTGTGGAACTGCAGACTGGTGAACGTTGTAGACACGTCCATACTGGAGCTGCCCCTGCTGAGCTGGAACTGCTGGAATGGGTGGCAATGCTGCCATTTGTGGCGGTGCGGGAAGAGCGGCGGGAAACGTAGGCCTCTGTGGCTCCTGGCGAGCACCTTGCTGCTGCTGCTGTGGGGCCCTGCCTCGATCCGGACAATCCTGCTTCTTATGGCCAGTCTTGCCACAAACAAAGCACTTCCCTGGGATGTTCCCTCCCCTCTGCCCCTGGTGGCTGTTACCGTTCCTCCCTTGGCCCTGCTGGCCCTGATGAAACTGCTGCCCATTCTGCCCCTGTTGGCCCTGATGGCCGTTTGGACCCTGATGGCCCTGACGAAAACCTCTTTGTCCCTGCCTGTAGTTCCCTGACCGGAACCTCTTATTATCCCCCTGCTGGGAACCCTGCTCAGTCTGTCTCTGCCCCTGACCCGATTGTGCCCCGCTGGCACCTTGTCCTCCAGTCTTGCCCTGATGGCTAGACTCTCCCGACCTTTTGCCCTCGGCCATATGAAAACGGTGGTCCTGGCAGTGCAACAATGCAGCCTTAACCACATCAGAATAAGTGGCCAACGATAGGTTCCCTAGCAGATGTTGACGGATCCTCCAATTCAACCCATCGGTGAACTTCTCAATCTTCTTCTTCTCTGTTGGAATCTCGTCTGGAACGATATTCAACAGGTTAGTGAACTCGGCCTCATACTCGGCCACTGTCTTGCCCTCCTGCCTCAGACTCATCAGCTTCTTCCTCATTTCTGTATGGACTGCGGACGGAAAGTACTTGCGGTCAAACCGCACCCAGAACTCCTGAATCGTGAGAGTATCCCTCTCCTCTGCGGTGGTAATAGACTCCCACCACTATAGTGCAGATCCCACTAGCTTGAAAGTAGCTAGCACCTGTTTCTGAACATCGGTGCACTAATGCATCCTCAAATTCCTCTGTATGTCCTTCCTCCATTGGCTCGAGACTACCACATCTGAGCTACCTGCAAACTCTAGCGGATGCGCTTTCTGAAAAGCGTCACGTACACGCTCCCAAGCAGACGGGAATGCATTAACCTGTACTGGCGCGACAACCGGCGCCTGAGGTGGTGCCTGCTGAATCACGGCAATCGAGGCATTCACCGCTTGGGCTACTATAGCAGCAACCTCAGCGGCGTTCATCATGCCCTGAACTGGAGCGGGCTGGGGTTCGGGCGTTGCATCCCTAGGAACTCGTCGTGCACGTCGTGGAGGCATCTGAAATAAGAATAAAGCTTATAAGTTCACGGTTATAAACTTATTATAGCTGAATAACGAAGCATACACAAAAAGAGTACAACAGTCCTAAAATATAGGGCTCTATATCAAAGAAACGTAGCGGAAACATAATAGCCGTACAGATCCTAAAGGACACTAGAACCTGATGCTCTGATACCACCTGTGACACCCCGACTAATTAAATACCGGGTAGCTACTCCTTTATAAAATTAATTCAAAATGCCAAGTTGGCTCAGTTAATAGCATCACCGTCGAAAACATTTTTTTTATTACTAACCACCTAATATTTAAAAAGTAAGTTGCCAAATTTTAATTTAAGTCTGATTAACATGCAACAAGTGTAATAAAGAATAAATAACACCATTCACCATACCGAAGTAAAACAAATAATCATCACAATAGAGTAAATAAAGGCTGGAGGAAAACACCTCACTACAATCCCACAACTGATAAGTAAAACGAATACTGAAACAATAACTGCTAAAGTCTGAAAACTGAAATGTAAAAGATGCTCTAAATAGAAATGGGCAACATGCCCTACAACTGATAGATAGTGACTCTGGAATCCAAAAGATAGAAGCGTCTACATGAAAGTCCCTGTAGCTTCCACAAACAGCTGCAGCTCGTCACCTGAATGAGAATCCTATGCTTGGTGTCCCTGTGGCTGGGCACCTAAAATGGTTTTAAGAGAAAAAAAGATTTAAAAAGCAAACGGGTCAGAGACCGAATGTGGAGTTATATTTTAAAAACCTGCAAGTGCTTTAAAAACATTTAAAACATTAAATGCAAAGTACATGTTAGGACGTGCACTCACATTATATTCTCACCTCTCGTCCAACTGTGCACTCCTAACGCAAATACCCATCTATAACGATATAAACCACTAGCTAAGAGACGACATATCTAGCTAGACTGCCAAAGGTCCTACCCATAATACTTGTTTCCATTAACATAACAACGCTTGCAATTAAATAGGGTTTTAATCGTAAACTCAGATACTCAACATGCAATATATATAACTATCAGTTAATTCGTTATATTTCTCGAAATCAATACCGTAATATATTTACAACATTAACATGAGGATTCTTATTAATTAAATGTATATTAATCACATCGTAAATATACAATATAAGCACCCCGAAAACTAAGCTGCGGTGCACACATACTCTGCTATCCATCCCGGTACATCACGTACATAAGGATCACATATTCCGAATCTCTCAGGAATAGTTCAGATAACACAAATCACAAATAGTGGAGGCGAACACAGTCACCATCACGTGGGTCACGTACATACCTACGCTCCCACGGTCAGCGGACTTATTAATATCCCAATAAGTCTTTCTATGACCTATGTTCATCGAGGTATCAGTCTATATCCCCCCCGTAGGCACACAAGGATTAGAGGGTCCTAAGCGAACGCAACCTCCCGTGATAGCAAGTATGGTAGGTATGTCATACACACAATCCATATACCAATACTAAGTAAACACACATCTTAGTAATACCGTATTTTAATCGTAGTACATATTGCACTCTCGTACTAACTATAATAATCACAATTCATACTATTCCAGTTTGTAATTATACGCGCCATAATTATCTCACGTCGTAGTAGTCACTCGCGTCTCAACCCAAACCGTCCATGTAATACACTCTCGTATGTAAATTCCTTCTCATAAATACCCAAATGTCTCAATTCTATCATTACTACATCTACGGAATGATATCTATATCCTCGAACAAGTTTACGGAACTCCAAAAGTCAAAACAGTCCAAAAAGGACCAAACTGTCAACTCGTTAGAAGTCTCGTTCGAACGAGACTGTTCGAACGAGATTCCTCTGCCAACTCATTAGAAGACTCGTTCGAACGAGGCTGTTCGAACGAGGTCCCAGTTCGTTCGAACGAACTGTACCTTCTAATGATATCTCGTTCGAACGAGATATCGAACGAAATCCTTACTCGTTAGTAACGACTGGTCAACTCGTTAGAAGCTCGTTCGAACGAGTTCGTTCGAACGACCTGGGGGTTGCTTCTAACGAGCTACCAGCTTCGGCCCAGATTTTTTCCAATTCGTTTTTTCATCCATTTTTACTCCTCAAATCTCATCCAAAACGACCATACGGGTTATAGATTTTAAATTCACTTTTATAATCCAAATATTATACCGTGACGCGGCGGTCCCACACGTCTCAACAAAATTTCTAAAATGCCGTATATAAATCTCACGACAAATTTTATAATACCAAATACATATATAATCATATATGCACATAATCAAATACCAATTTGCATCTCATTAGTATTTATAACCCGGATTAATTATCAATTAATACGCATTTAATTAATTAATCCCAAAAATAAATATAGTCAAAAGTACGGGGTATTACATACCAATCATCCCAGAATTGATACTACTAACCTTATATCATCATATTAGGTATTTACAACGTAAAGCATGTGGATTTCAGTCATTAAACATGGATTAACAAGCCCCAATTTCATATAAAACCTCAAGAACCCTAAAATTTTCTTAAACAGGTTTCTAACAAATTTTCTACAGAAATTCCTTCTAATAATCATCATAATTTCGTGGTTAAATTCGTCTACATGGCAAGGGTTTCCAAAATTATCATATAAACCAATACTACATGGATTTTCCTATCATAAATTGGGTTTTCTTCCATTAAAAATCATCCTAATTACTCCTAAACTAATATGAAAGATGCACTAAAAAAATAAGCAAGATAAACACTTGCCTGGGATTTTCAGAGGTCTGGTTTGGTGCCGAATTTAGTGTGGTTGCCTTCCCCTTCTCGCGATCTACGTGTTGGTGGTGGCGGCGGTGCAAACTGTTGAGTTTTGAGCCTTGGAATCCCTTGAGAGCTCTCTCATCTCTTGTCCAATGGCCGTTCTAGGTTTTGGGTATTCTAACCCTAGGTGACAACCTCAATATATGATATAATCCCTCTAATTTTCGTGGGTTTAATTACCCAAAAATGTAAAATGACCAAAATGCCCTCCCGGGTTACTATTTAGGCCTAAAAACGCCCCGAGACCCAAATTAAACCCCCAGGTACACATTTCTGACTATTTTGACCCTTCCGGACGCGTTGGCGCACTCAAAATGACCATACCGACAACTTATAAAATATTCACTTTTTATTTATCAAAATTTAGTCCCGACGCGACACGAGCACGTCCCGACTTAAATTTCTGAAATTGTCATTTAATTCACTCATGACATTCAATATGACCAATATAATATATTACTTTGCTCATTAGTAATATTCAACAAATTTCATATAATTACTAACTCTCGTCACGTTAATAATTATAACATAATTAATTTTCAATTTTTTATTAAATAATTAACTCACATTAAATTTAATAAATCACCAAATTAATATAGCCTGAAAATACGGGGTATTACACTAGTTCACTTGGGTATTGTAACATATACCCATCATCAAACCTTTAAAAGTACTGAGTGAGTACCTTGTGAGATAACATATAACACATATCAATTAATAACTAAATACATTAATTTAGGACAACATGACAAATATCAATTAAGAACAACATAACACCTATCATTTAAGGACAAGACATATCAATTAAGCACAACATAACACCTATCAATTAAGAGAATCGACTATACCTAGAAATCGCAAAACTAATTTAAGAACATAACATGCATTTGTGTCTTTTCTTCTAGCATAACCACCCTGGAAGTATAATATCATAATTAGGTCACAATAAACTCGTGAAATTGCTATATAACTACAAAAATAGTAGGAATAGTCTTCTGCAAGACAATATCATAATTAGGTCACTTACTTGCACATTTTTTCAACCACATAGAATACAACTTGTAAAACATTGAATACATGGTATTAGAAAAATGATTGAACCAAAAAAAAAATTTCAAAACCAAAGGAAGAAACCCTAGCCTATTCAAAATACATACAAACACACATAAACACCTAACTTCTTGACACAGTGATAAATAATAACGTGTTCTTGAGTTAACATTAAAAAAATTACAATTTATTGAACATCTAAATCATTTAATAAATGTTTTTTGGCTTATTCATTAAATATCTAAATAAATTAAATTCCATCCAACTATGTATCACAGTGACATAGAAATTAATTCGGAGCTTAGTTCAATTACTAGCCTCTTAAGTTTCATTCAAAGCTGAGGAACCTAACAATTCAATTACTGCCCTCTTAAGTTTCATTCAAAATCGCAATCAGAATCACACACACATATATACATTAAAGGCTGCTCGGAGGACTTTCTTATCAAAACCAAGCAATAAGTCAGAAATGCTCGAGTATGGCCCAGTTGATAGTTCCTGCAAGAGTATTATATATGCAGTTATAGTATGTATACATAATTATGTACATGACACATACATGGAAATACAATAATTACTCAATCAAGTTATTAGCGGTAAAATTGCATAAAACAAAATTTTCAGCAATTAAACTATATATTCCAAATTTTATTTTCATTCAACAATTAAATAAAAACAATTATCACCAAATAAGAAACAACCCAATAACAAATAATTATTCACTAAGATCCATAAATATAATCCACTAAACTATAAGTTTAACATTTAATAAACTTTTTAGACTAAAAATTTAATCAATGAATCACTAAATTGTAATGTTGCATAAAATATCCAAAAAAAAAAACTACAACATTAATAAAGTGATGATGGGTTTAGTTTTTACCTGAAGTAGAAAGTATCCATTGTCATCGAAGTTAAATTTTTGGAGGTGAAGACCCCCATGTTTTTTTCATTGTTACCAACAAAAATGAAGGTGTTGTATTTGCTCAACAAAAATGAAGGGTTTGAAAAGCTTCTTACATTAGACATAAAACTGGTAGAAATTTTACACTCGTGTAAAGGGTTTGGAAAGCTTGGGGGAGGCCATGGCCCCCTCTTCTCGGGCATGGCTTCACCCCTGCACACCACCATGAACCTCCTACCAGAGCCAACCACACAGGTTAGCACCACTAGCCTATACTAGATGATTAACCACCACCAGTGGGAAGAACGGAAAAAACCACCAATAACAAAAATCAGTACAATAATAATCAACCACCATCTCCAACAACATGGAAATCACAAACCAT